>OU779869.1:16250000-17500000 GCA_916999025.1 Orgyia antiqua
CGCGACAACCTTGTCCTTTTGTATTCTCTTCACAATTCACTCGCTACCGCTTATGATTTGAACTACATACGATCTGAAAAATAGTATTGCGTGATGCTTGGGTGCTTTGTGACGCGTTCAATAGCTGTGCTGTATTAGCTGGTAGATATTGCGAGCACAATACTTCAAACGATTATGTCATTGTGCTGATATACCCGTGCACGAGTTATTCGTTCAATGATGACGTTTTGTTATAGAAATTATGTGAAGTAAAGATGTCTTTTATCTGTTATTCAACTATTCTAGATGGTCTATTATTTTTTACTTTATTTTTTAACCACAAATATATCGATTAAGTATCTTTTCATTTACACAAATGTGCTGGGAGCCACTGCATGCAGTTAGCGCAGGACTACACATTGTGGCGTTGTAGGGGGGCGTATGTCTAGTAGTGGACGAAGAAAGCTTGAAGGTCGGATGGATAAAATCCACTTTTAAGGGCCTACATCAATATTATCATCGACATGTACATATTAACACAGCTAGTAGGTATAGAAAATGAAGAATTAGGGATATTTTTTTTGTTTACTCAAAATCTACTAAATATATTTTAATTCTGATTTACGTGTTTCTATATATAATAGTTACTTATGTTTTTAAAGTTATGTCATTACTATTAAGTAATGAAATAACTTTAAACGATTTTTTTCATTTGTCGGTCTTTTATCGCGTATTAACGCGTTAATAGACCGACAAATGAAACGAAGCTATTTTGGTATCCTCTTCAGTGACCAAGTGGATTTTAAGACTAGATGTCTTGTATTTAATTCTTGTATAACTAATATCCTACTAATATTATAAAGGCGAAAGTTTGTAAGTATGGATGTATGTATGGATGTTTGTTACTCTTTCACGTAAAAACTACTGAATGGATTTGAATGAAACTTTACCACAATATAGCTTATACATCAGAATAACACATAGGCTACAAATTGGCTGGACCGATTTTGATGAAATTTTATTTTATACAGAATTGTATGGCAAAACAACGTTTGCCGGGGCAGCTAGTTAATAATATGTCAAATATTTTCCAAACTAAGTAATATCAGATACTGGTAACTACGCAACCAACTATCTTAAAGATAATGTTAGTAGTATTACGCACGTATACCTATTACCTTAAAAGCTGTCTCATATATCTTAAAAGAAAATACTCAGTCATTTTCTCACAAATTAGATAAAATAAGTTTTGTGACGTAACTGTTGTCTTTGAATATCCGTTCGATGGGTTAGCAATATGTATCAACACGTTTATTAAATACCACTAAGGTCAAGATAGTGTGATTTTTAGGGTTCCGTACGAAAAGGTAAAACGGGTCTTGCTATTGACACCGAGCCTCTTGAGGTGTTGTGAGGTTCTCGTCATAGGGGATGGTGATATTCACTAGAAATACCCGAGACCCAGTCCGTCCGAGTCCTTCTATGCTCTAATTATTATAAAATAATGTTGCATAATAAAACAAGGAATATCGGGGAAGACCCCAAAAGTTATGATATATGATACTATTAAGTCAACCACCTATAAACCCATATAGGTTATGAATATATCTTTGTGGACAAATTCACATCGCAATCATACATCATCGGTGACACTTGATTATTTGGGTTTGGGTGTATTGCATAATATTGAATTGGAAGCAGCAGGCAGTGCCCTATTGTTTGGAGTGAAGATATAATAGACATAAGAGGGACTTGGTTGTAGATGGCACCAGTATATACGTTAAATTTTATGAGAGAATAATTCAGGGGACATGTGCATCTGGGAGCAAGGTACGAGTATGTATATAAGCCAATAATAAAAAAAAATTCAAACCCTTTTGTTTAGGTATCCAACCCACGACCTCGTGAACGGCATTTTGTTTCCGGAACCCCTAGACCACGAAGCCCTTTAATGTCTACTATATATAGTTATGTATAGTTATATATACTATATATAGTATACTTTTATCAACAAGAGTCCTATAGGACTCTTGTTGATAAAAGAAATCTCATCATTTTCATAACATCCTCGGTAAATAATGCATACAAATATTATAAAGCTGAACAGTTTGTTTGATTGAATGCGCTAATCTCAGGAACCACTACTGGTCCGATTTGTAAAATTTTCCTAAATTCCACACGTACGAAGTCGCGGGCAACACCTATCAAACATAAATGTTATTTATACAATAACATTTAACAATACAATAGATGTTCCAGTCTATCTTACACATATGTCGCCTTTAGTACATAAATTATCAAGAACCTGACAGCATGACCCGCCCAATACCACTTCTGTTTGCTTTGAGCTAAGTATTTAGATATAGATTATGCCATAAAATTCAGCCGGTATTTGGAGAAATAGGATAATGGATTGTACCTATTATTACTTGACTATCCAAGAGCTTACAAGACAGGAAAAAATAAAACATATTGAAAGTATTACTAATGTGAAAGTAACTATCTGTCTGACGCTCTTTGAAGCCAAAAATATTGAACCGATTTTAATGAAATTAAGTCTAGTCTAGAACTCAAAAAGGACATAAGCTACATTTTGATGAGAAAAAACGAGTGTAGTGCTTTTAAACACCAGGCGTGCAAAGTGATATCAAATATGACGGGCTTCGTGGTGGAGCGGTTCATGTAACGGACTGCCGATCACGAGGTCACGGGTTCGATTCTCGCTTGGGACAATAATTTGTGTGATATTTATAAATGTCATACAAATGTTTGTACTGCGTCTGGGTGTTGTATGTATTATATGTGTGTATTTACAAAAGAACAGGTACCCATAACACAAGCATATAAGTTTAGCTTGGGACCAGAGGACGCTGTGTGAAATATCAATGAATATTTATTAAACAAATTTTTATCAATATTCTTTATTGTATGCCAAAATGGTACACAAGGCGGTCTTATCATAAGGCATAAGGTAATGGCTAGTTTGGTTTAGAAGAACTTGACAGACTGACGGTCTCATTGACTTTCTGAATTATCAACGCTTACAGCTAATGCTAGAGGTTGGGTAATGGTAATGGGCATGACGGGCTTCGTGGCGTAGTGGTTCATGTACTGGATTGCCGTTCACAAGGTCGTGAGTTCGATTCCCGCTTGGGACAATCATTTGTGTGATATTCATAAATGTCATACAAATGTTTGTACTACGTCTGGGTGTTTTCTATGTATTATAAGTATGTATTTACAAAAGAAAAGTAGTTTATGTATTATATCCGTATTCTGGTACCCAGAACACAAGCATAATAAGCTTAGCTTGGGACCAGAGGACGATGTGTGAAATGTCCATGAATATTTATTTATTTATTTAAATATAGCGAACTGATTTATTAAATTAATTGGTGAATACTTGTCTCATGTGTCTCATAATAAATAGAGTACCTAATTGTATCCTAATCACTAGCAACTTTATAATAAGCTAATGCTAAGCAATAATTTATTACATTTTCACGAAAAGTATCAGTACTAAATCCTTTGTGAAGTAATGCGTACAAAATGCATATCAATCCAGACAATAGGAATAAAAAAGGTTTTCAGAAACGTTATCAATGCGACACCCGATTGTGGCAAAGTAGAAACGATACTTCGATTACATGAGGCCTATCGTTTTTAATACAACTTCCGATTTTTACCCTTTGAATTTGAAATAATATATTCTGGTATTTTGCACGTGATCCGAATTTGCGGCTAGGGTTGCCACTAAGCGGACACTTTAACGAGTTGCGGATATCCGCTGCTCAAATAGTTCGAGTTGATTTTCAGCTGAATTGGTGTGAACAAACAAAAGACAGCATTTTGTTACACTTTGAATAGTTTTTAAGTTTATTTTAGAATGGAACAGATCAGCCGGGGTATTATGAGCTTTTTAAAATCATTCAAGTTCCAGGCCGGCCGTAAACTGCATGGCTAAATTAGGTATTATTGCAAAAATAAAACTTTTAGTTGAAATTTTTTAGTTAGTACTTTAACTTTTAGTTGTATTTCTCCTTAAACATATTAATGTATGACTGGTTTAGCGAACTGACTGACTAATAATTTTGTTCATAATACGAATTTGCCAGACAGTTCAATTCACGGCGTAAACTGCCTATAAATAAAAGCTCAGAATATGGCCGCAGGTCAGAATTCGTCACACACAAAGTGGCGTTACTATAGATAAGATGAACTCTCTTATGTTATGAAAACAATTCGTACCTAATTCGTAAGTAATTCTCATTTTAATAAGATAAAATGTTTTAAGTCGGTACTTCGAATTATTCTGCAGTTATTTGTAAAATATTTTTAAGTGCTTAGTGTTTTGAGGCTCGCCTATACTTTATTTTATAGATTTATTTCTGTTATATTGTATTGTGAACTATGTTCTTACCTTCTATACTAATGTTTTATAGCTGAAGAGTTTGTTTTTTTGAACGCGCTAGTCTCAGGAACGGCTGGTCCAATTTGAGAAATTCTTTCAGTAATGGATAGTACATTTAATGATAAAAGCTATAAACTATGTAACATCACGCTGCGACAAATAGTAGCGAAGCATTAGTTAAAAATGTTACTAAAACGTGTAAAATTTTCTAATTTCTACGGACACAAAGTCGTGGACAACAGCTAGTAGGTATATTATAAAAATAGCTGTTGCCCGCGACTCCATCTGCGTGGAATTTAGAAAATTTTACCCATTTTTGCAACATTTTTCACTACTGCTTCGCTTCTACTGGTCTTAACGTGATGTTATATAGCCTAAAGCCTTTATCGATAAATGCCCTATCTAACGCTGAAAAAATTTTTCAAATCGGCCCAGTGGTTCCTGAGATTACCGCGTTTAAACAAACAAACAAGAAAACAAACAACCAAACAAACTCTTCCGCTTTATAATATCATATCAGTATAAATTAATTGTGTTAATAGTGTCGAAACAGCTTGATAAATATGTTAACCCTAAGTTAGACTACACAATATACATAAAGAGCTGTTACACTTTGTGAAATAAAACTTTATCGTAGTATATGATCGACTTAGCCTATCGTGAAAGGTCTTCGCGTAAATCTCCTTTCTTGGACAAGGGACGAATTTTTAGTGCGTCTGTGATGCCATTGTGATAATATTTTCACTTCGTTCTTATACGTAGTAAATTTTGCATATTACCACAGATACTTACTCTATAGTTTTACGATCTTTTTCACGAATATAAAGTAAATGTTGTGTGAATGTTTATTATCTACGAAATTTTCTTGAATGAAATGTCGGAGGTAGGTTGCATTTATCCATCAAAATTCTCCCATGGTCAATGCTAGTTGGAAACATGTCCTCATGCAATATTAACCAATAAAGCTTCAGAAGAGATTTATTCTACTATGATAATATTCATTTACGAATAATTTAGGCAGCCCTAGTTGTAATTAATAGCAAAATATATGTTCTAGCTTGCACAATATTATCGTGTTCAAAGCTTGCATTTCAAAGGAGCCTTTCAGCTCAAGTCGTGCTTGATTTGGTCTCGTTCAGTATAGTTTGAGTTGTGTATTATTCGAGACACGTCCGCTGCGCAACGGTTGCGGATATTACGTATCCAAACGGTGCGCGGTCATTCGTACCCGACGTGTTATTGCAAGGGTTTTCAGATTTATCTTTATACCTTGTAAAGTATTAAATCATTCATAAGTATTTAATATATTTACTCTTGCGATACTCATTAATTTCAATAAAAATAGATTCTGTTATTGACCATAGTCGCTGAAAAGTCACACCAAAATTTTTACCCACACACGTCAGAAAATATAGAAATAGAAGAGTTGAATATGTATGTTTACAATAGGTACCTACTGAATTGTTTTTCTTTACAGATAACTTAATTTTCATCCATACATTCATGTAATAGCTTTCTTCTTTTCTCTATCTATTGCTATCCATAGTCCCTTGGTCCTTGCATTTATCAGCTTCATGACCACATCGTTAACCCAACTCGCTGATGGCCATTCTACGTCATAACGTCGCGTGATGTTGTCGTTTCAATATGCTATACTATTTTCAAAAGCACATTCTATTGATATTAAAAAAAGAACAATTTTTTTATAAATTAGAATTATGAAACAATAAATGCTTAACCAGTTATACCTAAAAACACACTAAAACTTTAAAACAAATTGCTTGCGCAAGAAGCACTGGATTATTCACCCTCTAAGTTGCACTGAATTGCACTTTGCCAACTTGTATAATAACTTACAGCTAAATAGTACCATCCGAATCCAATTACTTTCAAAGTCCAAATTATTCAAATGCTTTCACTATAAACTTTTCGGACGATATCCGACTCAAGTTTTGGAGTCACCATAAAGGCGTTTTCAAAAGTTGTCAACTTTCAGATAAGTTTTGATTGTGAAATTCCCAACAAGGAAAATTGAGCATAACAAATTATGATTTTATGGCACTTCCGAATTTTACTGTATTAACCTATTGAATGGGGCTTATATTATTGGACCACATTTATTTACACATTTTCTATGCATCACCACGTTTCCTCCCAGGAAGTTGTAAGAAATCTGTAAGAGAAAGAACAATGCAGATAGCGTCTTCTGTGACAGAAAAACAACAAGCTATACCTTAACTGCTAACTTGCTGCAAACCTAGGAGGATAAAATAACTAAATCTATGCTGCTAATCATATGCCTGTCTAACGTACTATAGACTAGATACTCTGTAAAAGGGGAAAAGCCCGTGCGCAATAATGGATTAAGATGTAAAGAGCTTATACTTTATCAAACATTGGACATAAAAGTGTGTGCGGTTATGCGGTTCAATGCCTGTGCATGAATATTCATGATATTGTGGATTTGTATAATTTATATGCGGATCAACAGCTCCGGTGCAATTTACACAAGAGTACCAAAATATTGAAATTTTGTGGTTCACCCGCTTGTGTGGATAATAAAGTTTTTGTTTTATTTATGTTTTGAAAATTGAGCGTACTTACTGTTTATTTGCTTGTAGATATATTTACAAGCAAATAAGCAGTATTATTAAATTATTGTTATTTCCTTTAATTCAAGAAACTAACTTCTTGCGTACATACATAAGAAGACACACACTTTTTAAGGGTTAATATAAATATAAGAAAACAAATGTTGAAAATTAGGTAAATATTAAAACAAAACTTGACAATATTTGATTATAATAAACGATCCACCTCCCCTTTACAGTCAAATATTTGCCCAAAACTAAATTCTGAGTACATTAACATATACATTACATAATAATGCGTAATACTACATTATTGATATAAACATTTACATATACCGTTTGAATAAACACAATCTTCAATCACTATCTATGAAGTATGATATAATTCGTCGTATTTATATGAGATAGCCCGAGGCATATTAGATAGTATTTTATACAAACACAGTATTTGATAAAGCACTTGTTATTTAACTGTGTATCAGACATGTTGTGTGAACTATGCCAAAATAAATATTATTAAATTGAAACGAAGGTCGAATGACATCAAAGTTCATTCATAAGTATTACTCGTTGTGATCACGTGTAAAGAGACTCCTAATCAATCAGAGACTTTGGTTGGCTAGCCAGTCATTTAATGTACTCGACAAAAGAGAACGTGACTTTTATTTGCAATAACTTTTGTAAATACAGTGATACGCAATTATTATATTAACTAGTTTGGACTCAACATATCAATCAAAATGGCTGTGGAGTTGAATTATAATTACGAAGAAGCTACTAATGCTATGGATAAATTTAGTCAAAGTGATATTGATAAACTAAATGAATGGACTAAAACATTAGATGAAACTAAACATGTGCCTAAAGATCTAAGTGATAAACAATTAGTGTTGTTCTACAACTCGTGTTATGGAGATATAGAGAAGACTAAAGTATGTATTGAAAATTACTACAATTGTCGTAGAGATTCACCAGAACTATTCAATAACAGAGTGTTTACTGAAGAAGATAAGAAAACATTAGAAGTCATTAGACTCAGTGTTCTACCTGGAAAGTCATGTGCGGGTGACGATATAGTTTATTACTCTATTTATGAAGATGACTATTCTAAATTTCATTTACAATCAGCGGCTAAACTTATATTTATGACTGTTGATTTATATCTATCAACACGAGGACCTCAACCAGGATATATGTTAGTTATCGACGCTCATGGAGTCAGATTTATGCATCTTACAAGAATAAGCGTTTTTATATTTCGTAAATGTCTTAAATATCTTCAAACTGCAATGCCTGTACGTTTGCGTTCAATTCACATGTTGAATGCTAGTCCAATAGTGGATAGAGTATTGTCAATATTAAAACCTCTAATGGATAAAAAGGTTATGGACCTGATTCATATTCATAAAAAAGGTGAAGATCTTAATGTGTTATATAAATCGATTTCAAAATCTTCATTGCCTTCACATTTTGGTGGTGATCATGATGTGAATGTTCTTCATCAAGAAAATATCAAACAGCTTCAACTTTTAGAACCTTATTATAAAGCTGAAGAAGAACAAAGAATTATTGCTTCAAAAGTTGATAATAAAATACTTAAAATCTAGGAAGTGTTTTTATTGTTTGTTCCATTTATACTTTAGCGAAATTAATCGCAACGACGGTAATACATATTAGGGATCCGTGCCATATGGTAAAGCAGGACCCGGACGGATTACTGAGGTCTGACCGTTCGTCGTCTGTGTTACCAGGCCGTATCTCTGGAACGGTGATAGCTAGAGAGCTGAAAATTTTACAGTTAATATATGTTTATGCGACAAAAACAAAAACTCATCATCATCATTATCCTGGCTTTACTCCAGTATTTAGGGTAGAGAATTTAACGGTTATTTTACGGTTTATTTAACGGTTTATTTAACGGTTACCTACGTTATCATAATATTTATATATTATGATAACGTAGGTACGGAACCTAGCATATGCGAGTCCAAGTTGTATCTAAATACGTCCTTGATCGAATTAATTTTTGACGTGACAACGTCTTATAATTCGATAGAGCCGGCTGCACGCACGAGTAAACATGACTCATGCGGCGTTACCTCGCTCTGAGGCGTTCCATGTAAGGCTTGAAGTGCAAGCGTCTCGCTTGCACTTCTGCTTTCGCTTCACTTCTTCTTTGTGAACAAAGAACGTGCTTTCATCGTTAAAATGAATAGCATCGGTCCGCTAGTGCAGCGATTGTAGGTTCTGCTATAACTGACAAAATTAAAACAATTAAGACGTTGTCACGTTCAACTATCGTCAGTAAACCGACTTTACAGACAACCAATTTTTTTGTCTATTTTAAATCTATAGGCGGTTCAAACTGCCTGCTTAACTAAATTTTGTTTGGTTTGTAAATATAAATTACTAAACGTGTGAGGAAGGGTTACTCCTGAAATCACGGCATGTCGTCTGTAAAACCATCTAATTTATCTTTAAGGGAAAATGGATGCGGAAACCACTTTATCTCGTGAATTTAGATATGCAAATAAAAAGGCAATTAATGATGATAAATTACTCGGTAAAGAGTTAATAATGTGTTTTAAATAGGTGTTTTGTTTTATGTTTTGACAATTACTGGATTAAAATAGTTGTTAAGATCCCAATCTCGTAATATTGAGCAACCAAAATATGACGAATTTGAAGAGAACTCGTAAATATTCGTTTATATCAAGTAATTCATATTGAGGTAAGGTACGAGTAGGTCTAAAATTTATTATATAGAGGTAAAGAAATAGTCGCGACTGAATCTATGCTAAGGTAATAATAGTCATATTGATAGGAACGTTATATAGAGATTTTGAGTCGACAAAATTCGTTAATTACAGGTGTTTAGACATTTTTTATAGTTAAAATTCGTTATAAAGAGGATTAATTCTAAGAAATAAAATCTTTAAATACAGCTTTTGAAAATGTCAAATTAATCAAAAAAATTCTGCTCCTTAAGTTTATGTTACTTTTTTATTTCCTCATTTTTAGTTAGACCTCATAAACTTAGATAATAAAGCGATTCTCGTCTAACTAATAGTTAGGTGTGTTATAATTAATGGCTACAGCATTCCACACGCTGCTGGAAACATTAAACTCAGTGAGATTAACCTTATTTTTTGCTTTATGACACCATATAAATTAGTCTTAGATGCTTTAGTTTTTGGAGACTTTTAATTTAATATGTGGAATGTTCCAGAAATTTATATTACATTTGTATAGGGTTATTTTGCGGGCCAAACTGTAAGCCTAACTATCGACAATCTACAATTCTGATCTCCTAGCCATTTTAAATTTTCTCATTCTGGCAAAATATTCTATATCTTATTCTCTCTCCAGCCCATTCACGTCCCACTATTGGGCACGGGCCTCCTCTACTTTGGAAGAGATTATGGTCTACTGTACCGCGCTGACCATACCAGTTTGGAACTGGCTTTATTTTCAAAATTGGCGTCTCTCACAGAGGATCTGTGTACAATATTCCTTAGCTGACTTTAAGGTGATCACACTTGTATTCTTAATCCACACCACCTGGACATATAGGAGACCTACCTAGATGGATTCAAATAAGTACATCAGTAGAAAGTTTTCGATCTTTATTAATTGGTTTATTACTGATATCGTAATAAATTTTAATTCCATTATTATTTGCATATCAATTAATTAAACTTCTTTTGAAATCAAATAAAAACAATGACCTATTAATCACTTAGACATTTGTTTGTGTTTGTTCACTGTTATCTCAGAATTCAATAAATTCTAAAGCTTTTCAATTCAAAAGGATTTACCCGTTTTGTATCTGTTTAAATTCTGTAAATTAAACAACAAAAACATTCATTTCTAGATTAAAAATCTTTGGAACCGTATGCTTATTGGAAATTTTATGTTGACACCTAGCTATGTGAATTGGCATTGTTCATATTTTTTTAAAACTCTTAATTCGAAAACCATTTCGGGGAATAGTGTTTCTGATCATGAGCCATTAATTTTTTTTGGATTATTTGCTATAATAATGATTATTTTTCCAAAAAAGCAAATGACCTCTATTTGCCCTTGAAATGAAGGACTTAAAATATTAAGGCGTTCTTAGGGATATACTACTCTTGGTGGAGTTGAAATTGGTCTATTATATCAACTTGACAACTTTGAAAAGATGTATTGCATTCTGTCTTAAGTCTATCAGGAAAAGACAATACATAGATTGAGTACAACGATGACGTCACAACATTTAAAATAATATCTTTAAGTATTTTTTAAAAATTCTATATAGTGAATATTTCAATAATATTGAAATTAGTTCCTTAAAATAGTCTATATTTTCTAAAAAAATGGTCAAGTGCGAGTCGGACTCACGCACGAAGGGTTCCGTACCATTATTTATGCAACATAAGGCAACGTTATTAGATATCGAGCATGAAACGGTAAAAAAATCATGTTTGTTGTATGGGAGCCCCCCTTAAATATTTATTTTATTTTATTTTTAGTATTTGTTGTTATAGCGGCAATAGAAATACATCATCTGTGAAAATTTCAACTCTCTAGCTGTCACCGTTCTTGAGATACAGCCTGGTGACAGACGGACGGACGGACGGACAGCGAAGTCTCAGTAATAGGGTCCCGTTTTTACCCTTTGGGTACGGAACCCTAAAAAAATATAAAAACAGCAGGTCAAAAATTATGAACAATCCCAATTATATTTATAGCTAGCAGTTATATAGGTACACCTTCGTACGTGTAATATTTGGAATTGCTAGCCAGTTTCGATTTCCGCACAGGTCAATCATTTCTGTGATATTTAAAATTGTCATACAAATGTTAGTACTGCGCCTGGGTGTTACTATATCCGTATTCTGGTATACATAACACACGCTTATAAGTTTAGCCTGGGACCAGCGGACCTTGTGTGAAATGTCCATGAACATTTAATTTATTTTAACTTATATATCCAGAGACATGAGACGTTTTCAATAGTAATTGAAATAGCAGCACATTTTTATTCACAACGAACATTTCTGATGCTATTTGTAATACGTTTTAAAATGCAAATTACTCTGTCACGGAGAATGTGAATAAAAACTTTAACTAAGTAATATGAATAGACGAAACGTTACTAACATGTCTCTTGAATTCTTAAACACATTACTTTTGCTTCGCGTTAAATATTTAAAAATAAAATTTGTTTAAAGAATATAAAATATTTTAAATTGCAATTTTTGGGAATGGAATGCTTTTTATTTTTTAAATTATTTTTAGGGTTCTATACCAAAAGGTGAACAATAGGGTTATTAAAAAAAAAGTTAAACCGACTTCGTGAGACCACCTCGGTAGTCCTTGATTATTATGCTATTGCATAGCTTCTATCGCGGGCCTTGAGCGTGGAGACTAAATGCACAAAATTCGAAATTTAAATTCCGTAACAAAGATAGCGTAACTAAAAATACTAAACACGACGCTTATTAATCTTATTTTAGTTTATGGTAGTTAGATTCTTGCATAAATAAAATAAATAAATAATTATAATTGCATAAGTTGATAAAAAATACTATGCAATAGCTTTACCGCGGCAGTCCCCGAGTGACACACGTCTTTTTTTTTAGATACTTTGGAAATCTGGGGGTCTTCCTCGATTTCTCAGGAGATAACCATGAGATGCTGACCTGGTGCCAAGGGGAACACACGAGAAGCACTAGTTTTTAAAATAAAAACAGAATCATAAAAATCGCTTAACCCAGTTAAAAGTTATGAGGTAACTAAAATAAAAGAATACAGACGATTTCTGAACCTCCTTCTTTTTTTGAAGTTGGTTAAAACGGGATACTATTATTGAAGCTTCACTGTCCGTCTGTCACTACTGTGTCTTGGAGTAGACCTCTATTCAACAGCAGGACGTCTATAGACTGGAAAGTAAAGGAAAACGTGTCTAATACCGTTAAAGGTATATTTTTTACGTGTGTATTTCATTCTTAAAAAGTTTTTAATACAATCAGTGAGCCAAATCTCAATATGCACTCTGTCGCTTTACGACAATGCGCTTTTATTCACAAAGACGATGAAAGAGTCCCCGTTCGCCTGATTTGAACGAATGCGACGGTGAATGGGCTGCATTCTTTTGCTATGCAGATATAACAATTCGTATAAGACTGATTGAATTGATAATAAAAAAAAAAAAAAAAATGTTTATTAGTCTCAAATTATGCAGTACAAACAAAAAAATATTTTGTAACTTAGAGGTAGGTACACAGATTCTTTTTAAAAAAAACTTACAGTATCTGATTTCCAAACTAAGCAAAAGCCTGTATTTTGGAAGTCAGTGCTCAATCGTAAAAACATTTTGTAACATTACAAAGGCAATATTGGTAAGTAACAAACATTTTAAATTTGGTTTTTAGGATGAATTTTTAGATGTTAGGATTGTTAAGAAAGAATTAACTTACAAGTAATAATACATTTATTAGTTAGTATTTCTTTATAAGTTTAAATGGAACTACTTAATAATTATAATTTGATTTTAAGATTCTAATGTATGTTATTTAAGCTTTTTCGGTTGCATAGAATTAATAAAGACAAATTTTATTTTATTGACTATTTGTGGTATATGTGATGTGTAGTGTGAATGTGTGAGTGTAAATGAATGAATAAGATTGTTTTATAGCTACTATGTAATTATTCTAAAAATTTTAGAAGCGCTTCAGTGTTATCGTAGTTTAGTTGTAGTAACCAGTTTCTTGCTATTATTTTAACTCTGTATCTATTTAATGTTGAGATATTATGTTGAATATTTAAGGTATTATAAAATTTCGAACCTAGGCTATTGAATTGATTTCTTGCGAAGCTAGTGTTACAGCGAACAACTGGACAAATATTTTGTTTGCTACGTTTCTTGGGAGCCAACACAGTTATAGTATGATGTATTCTTAGAATGGATTTGAGCACAAAGAGCTGTCTCACAGTAAGCACATTAAAATCAGAGTAAAGTTGAACAGTAGGAAATCGAAAAGGTTTTTTAGCGATAACTTTTAATACAGCTCTTTGTGCCCTCTCCAGAGGAAGCATATACTTTTTTGCGCAACCACCCCAAACAGGAATACAATAGTGAACAACAGACTGACACAAAGCGAAATAAACTGTCTTTAGTTTTTCTAAAGGGGCAACATCGCGAAGAGTTCTGAACAGCGGCATGAGCCTTCGTGTTCTAGTTTTAATTGCATCAACTTGATCTGACCAACTAAGAGCACTATCGATTTTGACACCGAGATATTTAACATTAGGTACCCGCTTAAGGTTTGGACAGGTACAGATGGAGCTCGATAAGCATGTGTGTGCTTTTATTGAGAAGTCATTTGATGGAGTGTTAATTTTTGACAAGGAAAAGGGAATATAAACAGTTTTAATTAGGTTTATTGTCAGAAAGTTTCTAGTGAGCCATAACATTATTTGTCTTAGAGAAAATTCAGCCCTTTGTCTGACCGACTCCCAATTAGGTCCTTCAACAACGATTGCGGTATCATCTGCATATGTGAAAATATTTGTGTGGGGAAGTGACATTGTGCAAAGGTCGTTAACATACAGCTGAAAAAGAGTGGGGCCGAGAATACTGCCCTGTGGGACTCCGTAGGAGACTGTAAACTCGTCACTTAGATGACTACCAATTTTTACTCTTTGCTTTCTATAAGATAAATAATCTTTAAAAAGAGCAAGAGTGTCTCCTCGTATGCCTAGTTTTTCCATTTTATCTAATAAGATTGGGACAGAGACCGTGTCGAAAGCTTTTGACAGATCCAAAAATATACATAAACATCTACTATTACTATCTAAATTCTTAACAACACAACTGACAAGATCAACCACCGCATCTTCAGTTGATATGCCCTTTCGAAAACCGTATTGATTTTTCGTTAAAATGTTATATTTATCAATGAATTGTCTTAAGGACTTATTTATGATTTTTTCCATGATTTTTGATAATGTAGATAGAACTGAGATGGGGCGATAATTATTGACACAATCTCTGTCACCATTCTTATAGATTGGGTGAATGATAGCATTTTTAAATGCGTTGGGAAACACACCTGAAGCTATGGCTCGATTACAGATATGAGTTATAACAGAGAGAACATTTGCACTGGACTGTCTTAAAATACGACTTGATATGCCATCCCATCCCGTGGCGCAGTCAGCACGTAAGTCTCTCAATATAGCTCCAACATCATCATCAGTAACTTCTAACAGGACCATGGAGTTTGAAAGCCTATTCAAGGTTAAATTTGTAGAAGCTGAAGGTAGATCATGGCTACCATTTACGAGGGTTAGTTTATCAGCTAAGTTTTTTCCTATATTGGTAAAAAAATCGCATATATAGTTGAGGGACTCTTTAGGATGAGAACGACTAGATAAAAGTTCAATTGAGACATGATTTGCTTTTGTAGTAGAAGTTATATCTTTTACTGCCCTCCACAAAGCTTTTGGGTTACTTCCTGCGTCATTGATAAGGTTTCTATTATAAGCTAATTTTAAGTTTCGTAAAAGACGATTACAATAGTTTCGATATCTGGTGTAAGTTAGCTTTAGGGTCATATTATCTGGAGAATTTCTAGCTTTCATATGTAACCTATCACGGTTTTTAATGCATCGAAGTAACCCCGGTGTGATCCAAGGCTTTAGAATTCGGTGACTTTTTGATATATTAGTAGTTTTAGTATGGGTTGCAATAATAGATGATACTGTATGGATAAAACCATCAGCAGCAGTATTAGCATCTTGTGTCTGTAGAATAGAAGTGAAATCTGTCTCGTCCAAGTCATTTTTTATTTTCTGGTAGTCAACACAGGACTTGATGCAATTATGTTCAAAGACCTGTTCCGATTGCTCTAGAAATAATACTAAGGGAGCATGGTCTGTTATATGAGATTCTAATATTAATGTTGTTGATTGGAGACTTGATTTGATAAAAATATGATCCAAGCATTTGTGACTAATTCGCGTTGGGAAGAAATGAGTAGGAAGGAAGCCTTGAGACGCATTAACTGTTAAATACTCTTCGCATAAAGGATCCGTATTAATTGGACATATGTCAATGTTCATATCTCCAATAAGTATGCAATGTTTGGTTTTAATACTATTATATGTATTGTACAAACTGTCTATGAAATTCCTATGATCGTGTGAAGTTTTTAATGAAGGAGAACGATATGTAGCAACAATTGAGATGTCATTTCCGATGCGGCAGACTAGGCAACTAGCGCCCTTAAAATAGGGCTCGCTTACTGTGCTACGTAATCCTTTATGGGTATAAATAATAATGCCGTCGTTTTGGTTGCGAATTATTTTCGAACAGTGGGGTACATAACCCTCCAAAGTAGGAGGCGTAAATACTTTACTGAGCCAGCATTCAGTCAAAACGATAACATCGAATGATACTTTAGTTTGTATTAACATTAGGCGAAATTCATCGAAATTTTTATTTATGCTACAAATATTAATGTGGACTATTTTAATAGATAGTTTAGGATTATTCAGGTGGCGTTGGCAGTCTTCTGGATTGCAGATGTAAGAACGGAACGAAGAATTGGAATCCAATTCATTATTTAAGTGAATTATATCAGCCATTTAGTCGGAAATGAATTTTATGTATATAGGTACTGATAAAACTGCCGAGTTTGTCAATTTGAGACAGTGTATAATGTGTATATCGCTCATTTGGAGAAACATCGTCGTAATTACTACTTTTCTAATTTTACAGGAGAACGATTTAAAGTGAATTATTTTTTTTGTAATGAGTTACCGGCTCAGTCTGAGGACCCATGCCTAATTTTTTTACGCTAAATGTCGCTACACTAATGTAGTTTTATGTGCTATTAAATTAAGTAGAATATTTATATTGGTATTCTTATAAATAAATAAAAATACGTCGAGTACCTACAATTACGTCTTTGTTTCCCAAAGATTTAGTAAAATGCGCTGAGTGCCGCGCATACATTTTAATGCTTTTATGACAAAAAAATTTCAAAAGTAATCAAAATGCGCATTTATTTCGTATAAAATTCGTAACAAAATTAAAAGCTCTATATAAACAATTGGTCAGTCTTCATCTGAGGAACTTAAACTTATTTTAAAGCCAATTATCACTTACAAACTAAACTTTAGGAATCAAGATAATTATGACATGGCACGACAAAAAATTATTGATTAGCTTAGCTTAATTTGAACAAGTATCATTTAAATATTAAAAATACTGTCATAAAAATTGCAATAAAATCTTGGTATAATATTTTTTTGTATTAATTCTTGTAGATCACTCTTCTTATTTTGAGCAATTGTTAGTTTGCCACGATACGCTGGTTCTAGTGTTAAATCATTTATTGTGACTCTTGTGTCACTCTTAATTCGTTTAGAAGCTTTTATTGCGACGTCTATCCAGTCTTCCTCGTATCCAGTTTTAAATCTATAAATATCGGTTGCAGGAACATTTTTACCAGTACGAGATGTATATTGTTTGCCCGAATTCTTTAATTGTTTTGTTTTGTTCTTCTTCCATTGTGCTTCATTCCTCATCCTTTTCTTTTTATTTTTATTTGGAGATTGATCAATTTTTGGTGCATTTTGGGATGATCCATCATTTGGCATCACATTATTACTGGAATGATTATTTTGCGATATGACCTCGAGAGTCTCGCCAGATTTTATTAAATTGGAACTTCGTGTAGTAGAGTCAATAGAAATGGAGCAGCTTGATGATGAGCTTGATGACGACGAAGAGGAACTGCTTAAGCTAGATGAAGACATTTTGCGAGAGCGTTTCGCTGGCCGATATTCATCACCACTATCGTCCGGTGAGAAATCTTCACCATCTGACTTTAAATATTTGTTTTCTGCATTTGCACTATTGTCGATAGGTTTTGGCAATTCAGATATTTCTGGTAACGAGTTTAATGAATTATTGGCTGGTAAATAGGGCTGGAATTCAGAACTCTCTGTCGTGTACTCAAGAGGAACGACAACATAATTATCTTGTTCCAACGTGGAAACGTTCCCTTTTGACAAAATAGACTTACTTGCAGGCGAGTCTTCAGAATCAAAGGTAGGTGAGGATAAATTTGATGTCTCAAGATCACGAACAGGTTGTAATTCAAAGTTTTCTGATTGGCGTTGACTTGTTTCATACTCTGCAGCGTTATTAAATGCGCTTGAAATAACTTCATTGTGATACGAAGAGTTTCGCTGACTAGGCAAGTTAGGATAAATACTCTCAACTAATGGCAATAATAATTGTTCTTCTCTATTGGCTAAAAGAAAACTCAATATTATTGCAAAACAAAACCAAAATTAAAATTAAAATCAGGCTGTCTGGCTTACACCTACCGTCGCTACTCTGATCAGGAACACCAACAATATTGACATTAATTAATTAGGTCAATGTGCCAAAAGATGGTGGTTCTTGCCTATCCATTACCAAATTAACCAATTTTCTACCACGTCCTTCCATTATTGTAAACAACCTAAAAATTAAATAGGAAATCAAAACAAATTGTAAATCGCGAGCGCACATCATGTAAATTTTAAAATAAGGTTTAAATTACAACAGAATTATTGACGCGCTCTCGTGAAATGCAAAAACTATATAAATTAGACCAAACTTTAAAAAAGCTACTTCAAAAAAGATAAAATAATACTATGTGGGACATTGGCCTACGCTATTTTTTTATAGATAACTGAATTTCTAAAACTCTTAAGTTAAAGTAGAGATACAAATAATAATATTTTTGGAGCAAAAATGACAGCTGTTATGAAGTTACAAATTATGTCGTTACTCATGCAAAAAACAAATACATTTTGGGACAAGAATGACGAAAATGTTAATTCCGTCGTTGTAGCCTCAAAAAGAACACAAAATAATGTCATAATTACCGTTACGTCGTTGTTTCCGCAAGATCTTTGCGTATTAGCACAAATGCAACAACTACGCTAACGCCTTCTAGCGATAAATTGACTGAAATTGATTTACGTCTTTGTTTCTCCTAACGTAAATACACTTTTTAAGTGCTTTGTCATTATAAACTCATTTTTGAAAAAAAATACATTTACGTCGATGTTTCTCCAAATGAGCGATATAGTGTTAGATAACTTAATGTATTTGAGTGTAAATAAAAATAGTATAGTTGTAGGTATGTAATGGTGTATAATATTGTAGATCTAGAAGCGCTATGTAGAAGTATTATTATGTAAAAATAAATTCTGTAAAAGCCAATATTGTTATTCAAAGAGAATAATATTGAAAGTGTGCAATGAATATTTGTATAATTGTGCGTATGAACGAAATGTATGAGTTGTAAAAAAGTAAAGAATCCAAAAAATCACATGATAGTCTTCTAGTATGAGAGTTTATATGTACTCCTGAGTGTATTTTATCGGTGTGTAATATTACTCCATAGTGACCAGTCTGTTTCAACCGATATGCTAAAATCATATTATAATAGACCAAAAACAAAGAAAAACAATCATAACCTATAATAATTAAGCATGCAATAATAGAATAAAAGCAATGTAAAGATAAGAGATAAAGCGACTTTAGTCACACATTATTGTGAAGATCCAGTAAGTTTTTTTCTGAAGTGATTAAGATCTGCTTCTCCCCTTCCGCTTTGCGTAGAAAAACGTTACCGTTTACAATCCAACAATATTTAAAGTTATTTTTATTAGCAAATTCTAGGGCCTTATAAAATATCTTCTTAGAGCTTGCCGGTAAATAATCGGAAATGTAGACAGCTTGTCTCGTACCAGGGATTTTTATAAGTTCGGTATTGAGTTTCTCTTCAAATATCTTTCCCTTGTTAAATGCTCTGGCAGCTGAAATGGTGTCCATTTTCTTCTGAACACTATGGAACTCTGCAATAATTGGGCGTAGAGAACCAGTCTTACCGGGTGAGCGATAAATGTCTCTTATATCAGATGACGTTAGTTGTAATCCTACAGTCTGCCCAATATTGCACAGGATATCTGTAAGATCTCGATACGTTTCCTTTTCGGCGTGGGGAATATTTCTAATTTCTAGACTCGAGGATCTGGACTTAAGCTGTAAATCCAGAATTTTTCTCTCAATATTTTCGACACACCTTTTTTGTTCCAATCTTTCACGCTGTAAAACGTCCATTCCAGACTTAATTTCTTCATATTGTTTGCTCATAAATGAGATAGACTGTGCAACTTCGTCATTACGCTTTTGGATTTTAGAATTTTGTATTTTTAATTCATCAATGTCTGCCGATAATTTTGTAATTAACTTATTTTGATTCGTACTTATCTCATCGAAGTCTTTTTTCCAGCTTGTTAAAAGTATCATTAAATCCTGATAGGAAGGTTCTTCCGTTTCCGTCTCGATAGGATGATCCGTACGAATACGCTTGTTTCGGTTACTGTTTACGAAAGGCCCATCAATTTTAAGAGAGTTTAGGTCCGATTCTGATTGAGTATGTTCTACTGAAGCCGAAGAAAGTGCAAGCGAACGCCGGGCAGCCATAACAACACGTAAATTCGAGTAAGATTTGAAATAAATAACCGGCGATAGTTCTGTTACAGTTTGTATTTAGTCGAGCAATATATATATGCGTAGGTAACTATAACAGCTCCTTATTTATTAGCAATGTAATGCTATTAAACAGTACTAGATGCACGATGCGCCCGCGCAAGGCTGCCAAGAGTAGACAAGGACGAAAAATGTCACCTGTCTCTTTATCGTTGCGGGTGTGAGGGGCGCCCCTATGACGTCCAAGTTACCTCCGGCTGTGAATTTGTGGCGTCACTACAATATCGACACTAAGGTCTAAGTTCACTTGAAATTTTTGCAAACACTAATAGAATGTCTATGAACTGATTAGTCACTGTTTACGCTATGTTGAACTTTATGAATTTAATATATTTTAATCAATTTATTGATACACCAACTACACGTATGAACTTCTTGAGAGTTTAGACGAAAGAGGAATTGAATCGCTTTAGTATGGCCTTAGCTATAACGTGAGATGGTCTTTAAATTATCCGGTACTTTGTTACTCCTTACTTTAAAATGAACTCAGTATTTCTTTACACAGTTATAGTATAAATTGTGTTTAAAGACTTTGCAGACTTGGTCGTCAACATAGATGACGACTAAGTAAATTGACGGGACTCATGGTCTAGACTCTAGTGGTTAATATTATAATGGCAGCCGTTCACAAGGTCACGGGTTTGATTCCCGTACAGGAACGTGTGATATTCATAATTGTCATACAAATGTTTGTACTGCGTCTGGGTGTTTACTATAGATAAAATAAATAAATAAATACTCACGGACATTTCACACAACATCCTCTGGTCCCAAGCTAAGCTTATATGCTTGTGTTATGGGTACCAGAATACGGATATACTACATATACTACTTTTTTTTTGTAAATACATACCTATAATACATAGAAACACCCAGACGCAGAACAAACACTGTAAGACATTTATAAACATCTATCAACACTAGAGCACGAAGCCCGTCAATAACTATGTATTATAAGTAAGTATTTACAAACGAAAAGTAGTTTATGTATACTCGTATTCTGGTAGCTATAACACAAGTTGTATAACCTAAGCTTACCAGAGACCAGAGGGCGTTGTGTGAAATGACCATGAATATTTATTTATATATAAAGCTACTTTCAATTATCAATGACCAAATCACTTTATTTTCAAAAGAATATAGGTAGGCAAAATTCAAAAAGCTGAAAATATTCCAGTGTTCCTTAGTAATTTCAAGAAAATGTCACAAAAGAAATGAGTATTATCACATTATTACATTAGATGTGAAGTGAGAACTGACAGCCGGTATCTTAAGCCTAATGAATTTCCCATAATACTTCATTCAAACTGTAGAGCACTAACATTCATTCGTTTTATCACTTATACTTATAAAAGGTGAGTAAATTCAATTTGGATTAGCTTATCAAATCAAATTATGGTGGAAAAAATTGACTGCCGCAAGCGGGACTTGAACCCACGACCTCGGAATACCGTTTCGAAGCTCTTTCCAACTGAGCTTATTGCGGTCGTGCTAGCAACATTCAAATTAACCACCACATTTGTCACTCGACTGAGTGTATAAATTTTTACGTACAACGCCATCTATCAAGATTGCTTTACAACATCTCGACATAGCATTCTGTACAGAATACAATTGGGTTGAAAATAATGACGCGACCTTAAGTAAGGCATAGCATGTCAATTGAAAAATCAATAAATTACTTTGGATTAGCTTTTCACGTCTTTTTAAACTAATACTAGCTGACCCAGCAAACATTGTTTTGTCACGAGAATGTTAAGGGTGGACAACCCTCACCACCAGAGGTCGGAATAAGGTAGAGTTATTTATGTACTTGCATCGAAATGTTGATATTAATGTAGACCTTCCCGGGATTTCTAATGGACAATCCCTTGTGGCCAACAATATTACGAATAAATAATAATAAAAACCTCAGAAATAGATAAGACAAAGATATTTGTATGTTAAAATACAATTTTTATTAGATTACATTAATTCACAATACAAATTATTGATAGTCTTAAGCAAACTCTCATACGCATATTTTGCCTTTTTTATAAATACGAGAGAATACTTGGATGGTTTGATATCAGTCGCTTTCAAATTTTATTAAAAAATTCACGGGATTTGTTTCTGCTCTTTAAAATTAATCTCGGGATTTGTTTCTGCTCTTTAAAATTAATCTCGGGATTTGAGTCATATCCACTTTATTCTTGCGCTGTATGAAATCAGTGCAAGCACATGAATAACTCTACCTAATTCCGACCTATGTATATCACTTAGGGGTATGAAAAATAAATAGTAGCCGATTCTTAGACCTACAGAATATGCATATAAAATTTCATAAAAATCGGTCAAGTCGTTGCGGAGGAATATGGTAAATAACACTGACACGAAAATTTTATATGTTAGATTTTTGATTATTACGTTTGATCAGCACGACAAAGTAGACTGTAATCTCTCCCAAAGAGCAGAAGGCCCGTACCCAACAGTGGGACGTTAATGGGCTGGGGAGAGAGGGAGAGAGAGGTAGGTTACTACTTCACTACAAAATATATTAGAAAAAAGCGCAGAACATTTACCAAGTTACTCTGTACTGCACTCTCAAAGCTTGTACACTGGTGTTAATAACTTATTATTAAATTCTAAGAAAACGAAAGTAATTAAATTTTCTATGCCAAATGTTGCTCAAGTAGAGACCAATGTACATTTGAGTGGAGCGAGACTGGAACCAGTACAATCAACTGTATTTCTAGGAATCACTATTGATTCGAAATTACAGTGGGGCCCACATATTGAAAAAATGTCCGGAAAACTTAGCTCTGCGGCATATGCGGTAAAAACAATTAGACGACTTACAGATGTAGATACGGCTAGAATAGTTTACTTTAGTTATTTTCATAGTGTAATGTGTTATGGAATTCTTCTTTGGGGAAGCTGTGCGGACGTTAATCGGATATTTGTGCTCCAGAAACGCGCTGTTAGAGCTATATATAACCTAGGCCCTTGGGATTCCCTAAGGGAGAAATTCAAGGACATAAATATCTTGACAGTCGCTTCACAATATATATATTAAAATTTATTGTATATTCATAATAATATTCAAATAAATTCAAAATAATTCAAATAATATTCAAATTATTAATATTCAAAGAAAAGCTACTACCATAAGGTAGTAGCTTTTCTTTTTAAAGTGCTGAATTGAAGTGCTTCATGTTTCATGAAGTGTTTCATGAAGTGCTTGCTGATCACGAGAAATAAGCACAATCTTGTAATGCATGTTACTCGTCTCCACAAAATAAGTAACTCTTTCATGGGGCATGGTATACGTTTTTATAACAAACTCCCTAATGATGTGAAAGAATTAAATAAATCTAAGTTAAAAAAATTTGTAAAATCTAAACTATGTAAAAAGGCGTATTATAAAATTTCTGACTATGTTAATGACAATAAAGCTTGGGAGTAAATTGTTCCAGAGTAACACATATTATTATAATTGTAATTTATATAAATTGTAAGAACCATTGTAATGATTATTAAAAAAAAAAGATTAATATGACAAAAGATAACGATATCTGCTGAGTTTCTTACGCCGGTTCTTCTCAGCGGATGGAAAGTCCTGAACCGGTGGTAGGCAAAAAAATTTTTGGACATATCATAGGAGCTTATTTTTTTTGGCAAAAAGAGAATATGCCTACGTGAATAAATGATTTTTGATTTTTGATTTTGTAACATTTGAACCAGTGACCAAGTACCTATCGTACATTTGCAACGCCATATTTAATTTTATATTTTGTAGAAGCCCTCTCAAATCACCTACATTATGAATTGCAAATAGAGGGCTATATTATTTATGAATGTACTATCCCTTAAGCATAATACCAACAGGAGTAGTATAATCTTTCTTTGTAAAATATACTGCCAAGGACACAAAAGGCGACGCACACAAATACACTTTCCTAATTGTCCTGCATCTAGCGATAAATAGCGTACATGCATAAATTTAGCGCACAATCATCTTTTTAGTTAATACGCTTTTTTTGACCCGCTATTTGTCTATCAATGTATTATTCTATGTAATGGAATCTTTCAAGTGATTTACAAAGTTTCAGATCATAGTTATACACATATAATATGTTAAGAACCGAGGACAATGCAATAATTTCCATTAAGATGCAAACGACCTTACGCTTACCTAATGTTTAATAGACATCTGCAATGCCAGAGATGTGACTCGTGCGTCTCCAACACGCCATTCTTTTCTCAATTCTTATAGATCCTAATGATAACTCCACGCACACTACACAGTATGCACACTATGAGTAAGCATTCTGTTGCTCTCGTACCATAATACATAAAGGGGTTCTTTGACTATACCGACTCCTGTTGTCTAATGCTCAAAGTCCATAGCCCTTGATGCCGAGGTCCATTATCGAGTGAAGATGTCAATTTTGAAGCTTTGTGTACCAAAAGATCCTATCTTTTACTTTTATAGAACTTTCCATTTCGCTTAATGTCCTTCAAATATATTTCTGGAACGTTTTCTTGAAATGAGGATGAATTTATTTTGGCTTTGTTGCTAACCGTCTAGCGATAGATTAAAAATCGATCATCACATTCGAGGGAATATTTCCCATAAGTGGGAGGCCATTTATGGGAAAGTTGTCACAATGAACACTTTCTGTGAGGGGCAGAAATCTTGAAACTAAATCTACATGACTAACAATGGTGATGAAAGATCACATAGGGCTGCAAGGTTCACCCCCTTATTCCAATGAGGAGAGCGGCTTCTGTGGCCAATACTGGACGGAGAGAAGACGATGGATAGATGAATTTTATAGACGAACGTGTATAGATTGATAAGAAGTAAATATCTATATTTACCATTTTAATATCTGTCTCAGACTGGCATCAAATAAGCGACCTTGATCAGCTTCATTAATCACACTTCTAAAATGAGATGTTCGATTGATGAGATGATACACATTATCACCTAATTGAATGAAAACTAACTCACACTTTTGTATCAGAAACCCCTTAGAATTGACCTTTGTCACCTTAAAACTAAGGGACAAGGTAAATGTCGTCACATAAGGGTGTGACCGAGGGTCCTTACTGAATTCAACCCAAAGGGAGACATTACCTTGCATATTAATAGTAATGCATTTTTGCGGGAGATGGCATTATTCCCAACGTTTTTAGGGTTTCGTACCCAAAGGGTAAAAACGGGACCCTATTACTGAGACTTCGCTGTCCGTCCGTCCGTCCGTCCGTCTGTCACCAGGCTGTATCTCAAAAACGGTGATAGCTAGACAGTTGAAATTTTCACAGATGATGTATTTCTATTGCCGCTATAACAACAAATACTAAAAATAAAATAAAATAAATATTTAAGGGGGGCTCCCATACAACAAACATGATTTTATTACCGTTTCTGCTATTAATGTTTAAGTGGGGCTCTCATACAACAAACGTGATTAATTAAGTATTGTGTGTGTTGTTTGCTCATTTATTAATAACGTGCCTTATGTTGCATAGATAATGGGTACGGAACCCTTCGTGCGCGAGTCCGACTCGCACTTGACCAATTTTATTTATAACTTTGCGTGTGGTCACAACTGTTACCGGACGCTTGACGCCCTAGCTTACGTGGCAACACTTGTTACCACGGACGGCGGAGTGGCTCTTATTAGTCATGTCGCTCTTATTAGTCGCAGGGTGATGTGATATAGCCTATAGCCTTCCTTGCTAAATGTACTATCCAACACTGAAAGAATAAATAATAACAATAATAAATAAATATTCACGGACATTTCACACAACGTCCTCCGGTCCCAAGATAAGCTTATATGCTTGTGTTATGGGTACCAAAATACGGATATATGTTCTACAAATACTACTTTTTTTTGTAAATACATACTTAAAATCCATAGAAACACCCGGACGCGGTACAAACATTTGTATGACAATAAAAAAAATTACACAAATGATTGACCCGAGCGGGAATCGAACCCGTGACCGGCACGGGCCGTTGATCGGCAGTCCGTTACATGAACCACACCACCACGAGGCTCGTCGAATTTTTCAAATCGGCCACGTGGTTCCTGAAATTAGCGCGTTCAAACAAACAAACTCTTCAGCTTTATAATTGTATTAGTATAGATTGAAAAGAGTTCAGACGTGTTACTGATATGTATCAGTAACACGTCTGAACTCTTTTAGGTATGTACCTATAAAGTAACTTAACAATGATTTACATATTGGTATCTACTAATTCTCTTTGCATAACTAAACGTAACTAAACTAAAATACAGATTGTAACACATACACGCGTCGCTACATGCTTCATCTAATTAAGAGGGCACGATACCAAATTATGCTCCGTACAAAAATATGGGTTTCGTACTCCCCATTTTTCTTTGCGAAAGTTAAACTGATTTTAATTGTTCTTACGCTATATTATAGATGAAGAGTATATCTATGCTTGTATCACTTTCTTTTTTTTCAAAACATATTAACTAAAAGAAATATGACCATCCGAACGTCCGGTTTTTTCGGTTTTCTTTAGGTAAAGTTGCAGCGACTATCACACATATTTGGTGAGGTTTTAAAAAAAAGAAAGTGATAGAAGCATAGATATACTCTTCATCTATAATATAGCGTAAAAACAATTAAAATCGGTTTAAGTTTCGCGAAGAAAAAAGGGGACTACGGAACGTCTTTCTTTCAAAGAATTTGTAGGTAAAATCTGCTTCAGCCATATTTGTCCCTTTTAGCGCGGCGCTCGGAAATAGGGATAGCAATACCTAAGGCAAATACCTAAATTAGGAGTACAGTACCCTCTTAAGTTGATATTGGTATCAATTCTACGTGCACGACTAAACTTAACTAAAAGAATCAAAACGACTTTGTTTTTTGATTAATTGGCTATAATGTTGTGCGTGGGGTGCCGGCACAGAATATTGCACCTCCCCATCACTTCCCGTGGGTGTCGTAAAAGGCGACTAAGGGATCACCAGGAGAACGGGCAGCAGCGTTCTCCTGAGTAACACAACATCTACTGCGATCGCCAACCCGCCTGCCAAGCGTGGCGATTATGGCAATAACCCCCCACATGAAAGGCAAAACCACAACGGCCCCGAGTCACGGCGACCCCGCTATTCCGGCTCACGGTGGCGGGCTTGGTAACGGTGGGGTACGGGGTGCTAAGAATCTCCGGTCGAGATCCGGCCACCAAACAAAAAAGACTCTGGCCCTGGTAACACACAACATCCGCACGCTCAGGACTGACGAGAAGATCGCCGAGCTGGAAGAGGAATTGAGCAAGATTCGGTGGGACATTGTAGGGTTGTCAGAAGTCCGAAGAGAGGGGGAGGACACGATAACCCTCCGGTCCGGAAACTTGCTCTACCACCGGGAAGGCGACGACTTGTCGCAGGGTGGTGTCGGGTTTATCGTTCGCAAGTCTCTCGCAGCCAACGTGGAGAGGATTGAGAGTGTGTCGAGCCGGGTAGCGTACCTGATACTCAGAATAACCAAACGGTATTCTTTGAAGGTTATCCAGGTCTACGCGCCGACCTCGGCACACCCCGACGACGAGGTGGAGGCTCTCTACGAGGACATCTCGAAGGCCATCCACTCGTCCAAAAATCAGTTCACTGTGGTTATGGGAGACTTTAACGCGAAACTAGGCAAAGGAAAAGGCGGTGAGCTGAGAGTGGGGCAATTCGGATTCGGGCAGAGAAACCAGAGGGGGCAGAAGTTGGCTGATTTTTTGGAGAAGGAAAATCTCTTCATGATGAATTCCTTCTTCAAAAAACCACAACAAAGGAAATGGACCTGGATAAGCCCTAATGGTTCGACACGGAATGAAATAGACTTCATCTTGTCGGACAAACGGCAAATATTCAATGATGTCTCTGTGATCAATAGGGTGAAAACCGGGAGCGATCACCGAATGGTACGAGGCACATTGAATATTCGTGTCAAAGCCGAGCGGTCCCGACTGATGAAGTCTACAGTACGTCCTACACCTGCCGAGTACGAAAACCCCGAAAGCTTTCAGCTCGAACTCCAAAATCGCTTCCAATGCCTAGACGAGTGCGAAACAGCGGACGATATGAACAACAAGTTTGTGGAAACTGTGCACACGATTGGGTCGAAATTTTTCAGGACCCGCCGTGCTCCTAGAACCAATAAACTCTCTGACCACACTCTTGATCTCATGGAACGGAGGAGAGAGATGACGGTGCAGTCTCCAGCCTCCTGGTCTATGCTGAGGCAGCTAAACAGACAGATCTCGAAATCTGTGCGACGCGATATTCGCCTCTACAATACGAAGCGTATCAAAGAGGCGATAGAGCGGAACCAAGGCTCCAAAGTGTTCGCAAAAGATCTGTCTGTTGGGCGAAGCCAGCTAACCAGACTGAAGACCGACAACGGCACTGTCGTTTCTTCCAAAGATGAGATCTTGAGTGAAGTTGAGCAGTTCTATGGACAGTTGTACAAGACATCCCAAACTCCTGTTGTCGGCTTGGTCCAAGATCCACGATCCAAGCTAACCCGGCACTATACCGAGGACATCCCGGACGTCAGCCTGTACGAGATCAGAATGGCTCTCAAGCAGCTTAAAAACAGTAAAGCACCGGGTGATGATGGAATCACTACGGAGCTACTGAAGGCGGGCGGCAAGCCGGTCCTTGTGGCCCTTCAGAAGCTGTTCGATTCTGTCATCCTCGGGGGCATCGTTCCAGAGGCGTGGACCAGGAGCGTGGTGGTGTTGTTTTTCAAGAAGGGCGATAAAACCCGCTTGAAAAACTATCGACCTATCTCGCTCTTGAGCCACGTCTATAAGTTGTTTTCGAGAGTCATTACAAATCGACTCTCGCGCAGGTTCGACGACTTCCAGCCTCCCGAACAAGCCGGTTTCCGAAAAGGCTTTAGTACCATAGACCACATACATACGCTGCGCCAGATTATACAGAAGGCTGAGGAGTATAATCGGCCTTTGTGTCTAGCGTATGTGGACTATGAGAAGGCCTTCGATTCAGTCGAGACTTGGGCGGTGCTGCAGTCCCTCCAGCGGTGCCAAATTGACTACCGGTACATCGAAGCGCTGAAGTGTTTATATAGAAACGCCACTATGTCAGTCCGAATCCAGGATGGGAGCACAAGACCAATTCCACTGCAGAAGGGTGTCAGACAGGGGGATGTAATTTCCCCAAAACTGTTCACCGCTGCATTGGAAGACGTTTTCAAGCTCCTCAATTGGGCCGGACTTGGCATCAACATCAACGGCGAATACATCACTCACCTTCGATTTGCAGACGATATCGTGGTCATGGCAGAATCCCTGGAGGACCTTGGCACAATGCTCAATGACCTCAGCAGTGTTTCCCAGCGGGTTGGTTTGAGGATGAACATGGATAAAACCAAGGTCATGTTCAATGTCCATGTCACTCCAGCACCAGTATCTGTTGGGAATGCGATTCTCGAAGTTGTCGATCATTATGTCTACCTAGGACAAACAGTCCAGTTGGGCAAATCCAACTTCGAGAAAGAGGTCAACCGACGAATCCAACTCGGCTGGGCAGCGTTCGGGAAGCTTAGGCACATCTTCACGTCCAAAATACCTCAGTGCCTGAAAAGAAAGGTCTATGACCAGTGTGTGTTACCAGTGATGACTTACGGAACTGAGACGTGGTCCCTGAATGTCGGCCTCATAACAAAACTCAGAGTCGCGCAGCGTGCTATGGAGAGGGCTATGCTCGGTGTTTCCCTACGTGATAAGATCCGGAATGCGGAGATCCGTAGAAGGACTGGTGTGTACGACATAGCCCGAAGAGTTAGCACGCTGAAGTGGCAATGGGCAGGCCACATCGCTCGACGATCTGATGACCGTTGGGGACGGAAGGTCCTCGAGTGGCGACCACGAACCGGACGACGCAGCGTGGGGCGGCCCGCAACAAGGTGGACCGACGATATCGTCAAATACGCCGGGGGCCGCTGGATGCAGTTAGCGCAAGACCGCACGTTGTGGCGTTCTATGGGGGAGGCCTATGTCCAGCAGTGGACTGAGAAAGGTTGATGGATGGATGGATGGATAATGTTGTGCACGCTTTTATTAATTACAATCGTTAGTCTATAATATACAGATTTTCTAATAAAATGTTCTGTTATCATTGCCGAATTGTGTTATTGACACTATCAATTTACATTTTTTAGTTTAGTTAAGTTTGTGCACGTAGAATCGGTACCATTATTTATTTAACAAAATAAACTTTTATCCAACACGCCTGGTCCGCGTGGTACAGTAGACCATAATCGCTCCCAAAGTGGAAGCCGTGCCCGACAGTGGGACGTAAATGGGCTGGAGCGAGTAAAGGTACAATTTTTTTTTATATAGTGAGGATTTAAATAAGAACTCTATAATAATTTAAAATACTTATTACAACAACCAATATGAGTTTAAAAAGATCTATTATCTAACATTGATGTTATAGTAGGTATTTAAAGTTTAAAATGCAAATTGCATGACAGTGATGCAAATGCTCCAAGTTGTTAAGGTTTAACCAATGTGTCCTTTCAGATATTCCCATCTCATTATTACAACGAACTTATTTAGCATTGACATGAATATTCATGACTGGACTGAGGTCATATTTGAGGTTTAATAACGGCTGTAAGAGAATATTTACGTACTATAATGTTGTTGTACCTACTTTTTCTTTTGTTAGAGACACGATCAAAGCATGGTTATTCAAGAGGTTCAATTTTTGGTATTTACTTTAGGTATTGCTTACTGCTTCGACGGGCTTCGTGGTGGAGTGGTTTATGTAATGGACTGCCGATTACGAGGTCGCGGGTTCGACTCCCACTTGGGACAATCATTTGTGTGATATCCATAAATGTCGTACAAATGTTTGTACTACGTCTGGGTGTTTTCTATGTATTACGAGTATAAGTATGTATTTACAAAAGAAAAGTAGTATATGTAGTCTATCCGTATCTGGTACCCATAATACAAGCATAGAAATATAGCTTACTTTGGGACCAGAGGACGTTGTGTGAAATGTCTTGAATATTTATTTATTTATATATTATTGCTATACACAAACTGTTTAATTATTAGCTATCTAGTAATCGGCGTTCCAGAGATAGAGCCTGGTGTCAGACGTACGCAAAGCGAAGTCTCAGTAATAATATCTCAGTGTTTAATCAATAGGGAAGTAATTCACGAACTCATAATCCATGCTGAAGTCAGTCACATAATGTAATCTATACTATTACTAGCTGACCCGGGAAACGTTGTTTTGCCATACTAAAAAAAAAAGATTTGAAAAATAGATGTTGGCCGATTCTCAGACCTACTGAATACGCATGTAAAATTTCATAAATATCGGTCAAGCCGTTTCGGAGGAGTACGGTAACTAACACTGTGACACGTGAATTTTATATATAGGATTACAAAGGTAAAGAGTTTGTTAGTTTAAACGCGCTTATCTCAGGAACTACTGATTCGAATTCATAAATCATTTTTGTGTTGGATAGTCCATTTATCGAGGAAGACTACAGGCTATAAAACATCACGCTGCGACCAATAGGAGCGAAGCATAAGTGACAATTGTTTCAGAAACAGGGAACTCTAAATTCCTCGCTGGCAACATATATTATAGTAAGTAATGAAAAGAGTGAGTGGTAATCCAAGAGGATTTAGTTCCAAGTATCATACGAAAGATTCATTAGGCTTAAGAGTACAGGCTGACGGTTTTTACTTTTATCGACGCTCGTTAAAAGTAATAATGTAGTATCTTATTATAATATTACTAGCTGACCCGGCAAACGTTGTTTTGCCATACTAAAAAAAAAGGTTTGAAAAATAGATGTTGGCCGATTCTCAGACCTACTGAATATGTATGTAAAATTTGAGAAGAATCGGTCAAGCCGTTTCGGAGGAGTACGGTAACTAACACTGTGACACGTGAATTTTATATATTAGAAGATTATCTCCTGGAACTTAAATTTATTAAGTACTGAGAAAAGTAGCTCACATTTAGGTGATATTATTAAGCTATGCTTATTCTGGCGCGTTAGGAATAAATTATGCGAGTAATTTCTGTAGCTTATTAAGCAGGCCCATGCCTAATTATGGGACATTTTATTATAGAAGCTGAGAAATAAATAATTTAAGTGACTTCGTAGAAGTTTAAGAGACTAAGGGCCTCGTTCACCATCTTCAAGTAAAGCGTTGATTAGTAACTTATCGATTAGCGTTAATTGTCAAGTAATAGTTACGAGTATCTTCTGTCAATTTAATTTTTTTAAACTTAAGATTACTGCTACTCGAACGTCGTGAACGTCGCACGTGTAGTTACTGGTGACTTTAACTAGCGATTAGTCTACTTGGCGCTTTACTTGAGAATGGTGAAAGAGGCCCTTAACTGTAAGACTTTAACTGTAAGAGAATTAAATCATTCTAAATTTAAAAAATTCATTAAAACTAAATTATGTAAAAAGGCGTATTATAAAATTTCTGATTATATCAAAGATGATAAAGCTTGGGAGTAGGTTGCTCTGGAGCAATACATATTCTATATTGTAAAGTTATTAGCATTGTAAGTATAATTGACATTTAATTTAAAAATATTGATTTGATTAAAAGCTCTGCTGAGTTTCTTACGCCGGTTTTTCTCAGCAGATTGCGTCCTGAACCGGTGGTAGGGAAAAAAAATTGGACATGTCATAAGCACATAATTTTTCTGAAAAATTGTGTCTACGTGATTAAATGATTTTTCATTTCATTTCATTTGATTATTATTCTTCTTCTATGTATATTGTAAATACCTACTTAAATTCTGCCACTCGTAGGGAACCTGTGAAAAAATAATATAAGGTTGTAGATGCGCATTCTAAAACCTATTACAACGCAGAAAAAATAAATAAAATATTAAAACTCTGATAATGATTTCAGTTCCATTTATAAATATTTGAAAACGGAATGAAAGCACTTTCATTATAGACTTTAACACTGTTTAAATAAACAAGGCATATGCTCTCAAAATCCTTTTAGCATGACAAAAGTTTCAGTCGTATCTGTAAATAGCATTAACCAGTTGAGCTCGGCAATTAGCGAACAAAAATACGGGGCAACAAAGCAACTCGATCTGTTATGCAGATTGTCCTCTGCATTTTTGAAGCGTACGGAGTTTTTACGCCTATAGTCAGTAAAGACGTAAGTGAGTTACTAATTGTATACAGTTTTACGACCGTATTTTTATCATCATTCATCATTACCATTTTCCTGCCTTTATCCGGTTGCTCGGGGTCGGCGCAAAGTATGTTCATGTTGCAATGGAATTTGGCTGATTTTTACGACCGGTCGCTTGCCTGATCTGAGCCTCAACCCTCCTCGGAATGCGCAAGTGTCATGTAATGTGGTTCCCTCGGTCGGTTCTTACGACCCGTGGGCAACACATGGGGAGGTGACACTTGTATCGTTTTTGTCCTTCAACCCTCGGAGGGACCGTATTTTTTTATATCAATGGACATTCATCGTACTTTTCTGTGAGAGCAAGTCAAGCTTATTGCAAGCTTGATTTGCTATTACACGCTCGTGCTGTAGTAAACCAGTTAATACACTAGATAGAAAACACCCAAATGCCACATAAATAGCTGTGCTTGTCACACATATTATAATGTAACAACACATCATTCATAGACATATTTACTGAAATATGATGTCAAACACATAATAACTACTTCTAAGAAAAGCTTAACCCCCCTTCTTACAAAACGCGGCTCAACGTAAAACCCAGATTTAACAAAATTTATTTACGAGGAATTGGATAGTTAGACCCGCTCAGACACTAGTTTGGCGTCGGTTTAAGACTAAGATCGTTGTTAGATCTAGTATTTGAGAAAAATCTGCTTGAAATGCGCAATTGAAGTGTTTAAAAAGCCAGGCTTAAACTGTGGCTTAAACTTAGTCCACGTTTTGTAATAAGGCGAAACGACTTTTTTTTATCACGAGCACAAATGCCGTGTTATTGTTTAAGGGCTCTCAAAGCATAGGTTGTATAATTTAAATCATTATAACCTATCTTTATTCATTGGACTTCATATGCGTAAAATAATGTAAGAGTTTCGTTAAAAACCTATTCATAGCAAGTGAATGTTAGTTTTTTCGTTAAAATTTGTAACTTAGGCCATTTTTCGTGAGAACCGTCACAGTGTGCGACGTTTAACTGAACCAAAACGTACATGAGAACACAAATACGGATTTGCATATAGCAAACGTATGAAATATTTCTTTACCCTAACGATGAGTCAGTGAATAGATTCTACCAGATAACATTAGCAAATAATATTAACTGCAGTACAAAGACGTTCCCCTAAAATCTCCATGACTCAAAGCCGAAAACTTAAGAGTTCTCTGAACTTTCATTGAAGTTCTTTTTCTTATGGTTTTCTTTAGAAAGTATTTTTTCTTAACAATGACGCCACTCTTCCAATTATTATAATTGGTACATAAATAAACCACTAAAGCAACGCACGCTACAGAGGATCTAAAATATGGACAAATTTCCTCGTTTTACAACATTTTTCACTAATACTTAGCTCCTATGAGTTACAGCGTGACGTTAAATGGCCTAAAGACTGTCTGGAAATAGACTATACAACACGCAAAGAATTTTTCAATTCGAACCACTAATTCCAGAAATTATACCTTTTAATCAAACTCCTCAGTTCCTCTATTGTAGAGTTCACTTTACATCTCAGTCCTACCTGTGACCATGGTGACTGCAAAGGCTCCGAAACGTCAGGCTAAAATTTTATATTAGATATAATAATTAGATATATATATATAGGTATATATATATAATTTTATAATATTACTAGCTGACCCGGCAAACGTTGTTTTGCAATACTAAAAAAAAAGTTTTGAAAAATAGATGTTGACCGATTCTCAGACCTACTGAATATGCATGTAAAATTTCATAAAAATCGGTCGAGCCGTTTCGGAGGAGTACGGTAACTAACACTGTGACACGTAAATTTTATATATAAGATTATAGACTAGCTGATCCCCGCTACTCCGTACGCGTGGAATTTTAGATACTCATATATTTTGTCACCGTTTAAACCTTCCCTGGACTTTCACGAATATTTCAAGACCAAAATCACCAAAATCGGCCCAGCCTTTCTCGAGTTTTAGCGAGACTAACGAACAGCAATTGATTTTTATACTCGTACTAGCCCATGCCCGCTACTCCGTACGCGTGGAATTTTAGATTCCCCTTATTTTTTCACCGTTTAAACCATCCCTAGCTTTTCATGAATATTTCAAGACCAAAATCACCAAAATCAGCCCAGCCGTTCTCGAGTTTTAGCGAGACTAACGAACAGCAATTAATTTTTATATATAAGAAGATATAAGATTAGACCGCTCTGAAGTGGCAGTGCGGTTTTAATTTCAGAGGTAAAAACTATACAAGCTTACCTATACACGCGACAGCTTAAAAGGTCCATATCTCTAAAATAACATAAATATTTAAGTTTTCCGACTCTTAAAGTGAATGCAAATTATTTGATAGTAATGCAAATGTCCAAGCTTGCTCACGTTGTCGGACCATGTCCGGTGAATCCACTAGTTTTATTTTAACAAATTTATTTAGCATTGGTATGAATATTCAGAGCCAAGAACTGAGGTCATACTGAGGTCTCTTAACGTTAAGTAAAACATAGTTTACATATTAAAATAGTATTTGTAAATTTACCTTACTCGTATTACTTATTATGAAAAATGGTCGTTAATTTTTATGCATGTATGCTGTTTTGACTGTTTTTATGCATGGTGTTTTGACGGCGAAACATGATGGGATTTTTTAACTAAACACACCAATATATTGTAACTGATTGTAACCATGTTTCAAGTAAATAAATAATTTGATTTGAATTATGCCCTACTCTCTCTCTCCCCAGCCTATAAATGTCCCACTGTTGGGACCACTTTAATCTGACTATGTACAGGGGCCGAAAATTCTATCCAAAGATTTTCTTATAGATTATCAGATATATTATACATAAACGAAGCTATTAAAATTGTTTTAAAAATTATGAAGTCTTCACAATTTCGTCTTATTTTACCCTCTATAAGGCCGAATGAGCCGATGCCCCAAAGTATTTTATTGTATTTATTCACTTTCCCACTAAACAAACCCAAACACAGATAATAAATGTATATATAAACCTTGCATCAAATCTCTTAGCAGATTAACGCAAGTGAATTAAAACGATCCTTAGTAACACTTCTAACACTCTGAAAGTAACATCTATCAATTAAATTCCATCCTTATTTCACAGGAGAAAAGCTAAAGTTCTATTTTACTTACTATGTAAGTGATTTTTACAGTAAAAGCACTTTTATGAGCTTAGTTTAAGTATTAGAGTCGAATGCATCGTGAATACGCGGAAAGTTATATTTTTATACATAGCGTAAAAATGTGTGTGGTAAAAGACTGTAGAGGTTCGAATTTGCTTTCTGTGAAAAACTAAATAAAAAGTATTGTTTAGTATTTAATAAATCAAATTATGAGGGAAACTAGTGCTCTCTCAACACCACATTATAACTAATGCATCGGCAACGGAACGGTGTTCCGAGGTCGTACATGGTGATCATTTTTAGGGTTTCGTACAAACCCTTATAGGATCACTCCGGTGTTTGTCTGTCTGTCTGTCTGTCCGTCTGTCAAACTTTTTTTACTCTTCTACGGCTGAAGGTATTAACTTGAAACTCATACCAAATGTAGATCTATGCGGTCGTTTGCTGCAAAAAATACAATTAACCTTTTACCTCTACGCATTTAAAAGATATAACCGAATTACGACCATTTTTAAGAATTTTCCACTTATGCTAGGGAATCAAAATTCACACGTTACTTCCCGTTGCCCTAGAGACATGAAATTTGGCATAGACCAAGTCTATATAGTGCTGATATAGGGAAAAATCCAAAAACTTGTAATTTGCCATCACATCACAAGAAAAAAGTGTTTATACTAATACCAACTTATAAAGTAGCTGAAATGTTGGCGATTCCCTACATTTCAACTACAAAATTAAGTTGGTGTGTTGTTTTGAGTTTAATTAACTGATTATTTGAATGCAGTTACTTAAGTTTAGTAGGTACGAAACCCTAAGTGTGCGAGTTTACCTCGCTCTTGACAGGTTTTTGTTATTTCCACTACAATTTGATTTATTAAATAAAAACATAGCTAGTCAATTGCAATAATTAATAAAATAATTATTTAGTATTGTTGATTTATTAGGGGTCTGTATCAAAACAGACCATGGGACCTTATTATTAAGACTTTAGTTTTCGTCCTTTCGTTTTAATTTAGAAACCAAGTCTAAACAAATTATACAAAAAAACCCTCTTGAACATTCTACCGATTAAAAAAACCGCTTCAAAATCCGTTGCGTAGTTTAGACATACATACAAAAATATCGGCCATGTTAACCGACTTCAAAAAAGGAAGAGGTTCTCAATTCAACTGTATTTTATTTATTTATTTATTTATTTATTTATTAGGAAGACCAACAGCATTTAACAATGGATCATAAAAAAAAATCAATATGCAACGTACAGCCAATTATAGGTCTTCACCTATAGTGTTTCAGTAGAACAAATCAAAAATGTGACAGTAGAGCACATCCACAAATTAATACATACATAGTACATTGATAAATATAATACACTAAATAAGTAACAACTGTAACAACAAAAAACAATATATCAGTAACAACTATATAAACAATAATTTAAAAGAGAGAATTTGCAAATCTACAGTAAATTATCCCAATTTCTACTATGAAACCTATTAAAGAAATCAAGGCTAAGCAACCGCCTCACTAATGCTACATTTGAGTTAAAAATGTCAAAGTCGTGCATTTTAATTGCTGAATTTACGGTCTTGCAAGCTCGCACCAGAAAAGAATTCTGCCGGTAATTGGATGTCGCAAAAGGTAGTTCAAGAGGTACATAGTGTCTCAATGGTCTGATAGGTACTTTTATATTAGTTTCTGATAGTATAAATTCACTGTCGACCTGATTATTTAAAATTTTTAATAAGTAAACGACATCTGCAATTTGACGCCTGGTAACCAAAGGGAGTATGTGAAATCTTGCGCATAGTCGATGATATTCTTCCGATTTGTACGCTACTTTACTGCGATAACATAGATGTCTAATAAATTTTCTCTGTATACTCTCAATCCTGTCTATATATTTATTATATCTTGGATTCCAAACTTCAGTTCCATACTCCAGTTTGCTTCGTACGTATGTGCAATACAATATTTTTAACGTTTTAATTTCTCTAAAACAAGTCGATGCACGCAGGATAAACCCAAGAGCCTGTGATGCCTTTTTTACGATGCCGTCGATGTGTTCATCAAAAAGTAATTTTGAGTCATATACGATCCCTAAATCACGAATAGATTGGAATTTTGACAGTTTCTGTCCTTTTAAAAAATAATCTGATGCAAATACGTGGGGTCTCCTAGTATAAGTGACGACCGAGCATTTTAATGGATTCAGTTCTAACTTATTATGAGCACAATAGTCATCAAGGCGTGATAAATCATCTTGAAGGGCATGTACATCTGCCTGAGATGATATAGGTGCGTAAATTTTCATGTCATCTGCAAAGCAGAGTATTCTTGAAAAGTGAAAACAATCAGCTATGTCATTTACAAAGATTACAAACAATAAAGGCCCCAAAAGAGACCCTTGCGGCACACCACTTGGGACCCTGACCCAGCTGGAAATACAATTATTTAGCGCTACTGCTTGAGACCTATTATCTATATATGATTTAAACCACCTCAGCAGGTCACCTCTTATTCCTATGGATGCCAGTTTACGAATTAAAGTGGAATGATCAATCCTGTCGAAACACTTGCTGTAATCAGTGTAAACGACATCGATTTGCTTGTATTTTGTTTTTTTATTTTTTTTATGTTTGTTACCTCATAATTTTTAACTGGGCAAAGCGATTTTATTTATCTGGTACCCATAACACAAGCATATAAGCTTAGCTTGGGACCAGAGGACGTTGTGTGAAATGTCCATGAATATTTATTTATTTATTTTTATTTCAAAAGCTGGTGGTTCCCGTGCAGTTCCACTGGCACCAGGTCAAGATCTGATGGTTGTCTCCTGAGAAATTGAGGGAAACCCTCAAATTTCAAAGGCACATAAAGTTGGTTGAACTTCTTTTTATAAATACTCAATTATTTTATAATAAGAAAAAACAGAGAGACACCTACACTTTTTTTACCTGGAAATCAAATTGAGGGAAACCCTCAAATTTCAAAGGCACATAAAGTTGGTTGAACTTCTTTTTATAAATACTCAATTATTTTATAATAAGAAAAAACAGAGAGACACCTACACTTTTTTTACCTGGAAATCTAATTGAATTTAGAATTTTATTTTAGTGAAAACTATTCTTTTGATGTCGTAGTGATAAATAAAGTATTGTGAGGTTGAGGTACTAGATTTTCATGCAAATTTTAAATTCAGGCAACAAGTAGGTACGTGCATAATATTGTCGACTGCCTCTCTCACAATACGAAAGAAACTGGGCAAGCGTGAGTCTACACTAAATATTGTGGATCCATTTCATCTGTCACATAACCTACTCTACAATCTTTTTCAATTGAACTCACCACAGATAACTATATATTAGTCAGAGAGAACTCACTTGAAAAAGTTGTATATCGAATAACGTGAATAAAATATTTATGACTTTTACTTTACTATGAATTCACATAGGCACTTCTTAACACGCTTTTATAGGCTTTTATTAGCACGGTACGTATCTGTCAATGTATTAATCTCGGAGTCTTTGAAAAGAAATCAAAACCATTTGCAGTAGTCGGATTGATCTGAAATTTTGCATACAATAATATATTAAAGACCGATGACAATGCAATAATTTTAACATATTTAAGGTTTTCATTAGTGTTTTATTTTTTTATTTTTTGAACTAAGTAATATAAATTGAATTCTAAGTACCTCTAAATGTCCTTTGTCATACAGTACTCTCAGAACGTAATGAAAGGAGAGCATTGTTACCAAGAAACACTTCATTATTCAGTTGAGGCGCGTACATTACCGGTGCGGTATTTTACATTTTATGGAAAATTCGGGTATCGGCATAAATAATGTACCCCTTATTTTTATACATTCTAGTACGAATGAACGATATGAAGATTAAAGGATTATATACTTGAACTTTGACTTCGTACGCGTGGAATTTAGAAAATTTTCAGGATGTTCCAACGTTTTTCACTGATGCTTCGCTCTTGTTGTTCGCATCGTTATCTTATATTATTATAGCTTAGCCGTCAGCCTTCCTCCATAAATGTTATACCTACATAACACTGAAGAATTTTTGATATTGTACCTGTAGTTCCCGAGATTAGCGCGTTCAAAAAAACAAAGAAAACAGCCTTATAATATTATAGTATAGATAAAATATATTCAAAATTATTTAACTACATGTCATGCCTTATCATGCCTTTTTCCTATTTAGAAAAGTAGCCATTTGCTGCAAACATAATTTTTTTTTCATTTTATACTCACAGATCCTTTTAAAGGACGTCATTGAAGAAATCAGGGTAAACCTTGAATGAGATATAAAAATAATAAGAATTATTTTTATAATCAAAAAACTTTTATTCTAATAATCATGCTTTTAATATTTAAAACGCTGCTCTTTTTAAGAGAAGGTAAAATCTTCTATTTTTACAGATGATAACAAGAAACTTCTTTCAACTGTGTGAGGACCATCTGAAATATAAAAATTAATCTTGTAACTTAAAACATTTGTCGTGGGATTGTTTACCACTTGTTAAGCAAAAACAAATTATCGATCTTTATAAAATGTTGTGTGTGTATTTAGTAGGTCTCAGAAAATTATCTAAACCATTTTCAGAGTTTCATACCAAAAGGTAAAATGGGACTTCATTGAAAGTCTGTCTATCAGAAGAAAAGTAGGCAGGAACGGTAATAGCTCTACCTATCGCCGCTCCACCTGCTTTTCAGACTTGAAAATTTTACAGATGATGTCTATTTGTTGATGCTACACCATAAATTACTAAAAAACAGAATACTATAAATATTTAAGTGTGCCCTCATACAAAAAACGTTTTCTGTGTAATTTGATGATACTCTTATTCAAATATTAAGAAAATGAGGATACCTTCAGGATACCACTGAGTAGTAGGAATACCAACATCTTTTCTAGCTGCTACTATAGCTTCTCTTATCGCAAAAGCTATGACTACTGCCATACATATTGGAGGTTCTCCTATACCTACAAACAAACCAAAATAATTAATTATTGCTTTTTTAAAAACTCTTTTTTTTAATTATAGGGATATTGAAAGCAGACAGAAATCTTGAAATTAAACCCTATGCTAACACACCTGGTCAGCGTGGTATAGTAGCTCATAAAAGGGAGAGGCTACGGAGGAGGCCCGCGTCCAGCTGTGGGTCGTTATAGGGGTGGAGAGAGAGAGAGAGAGATTAACAAGCTGTTTTAAAATGTCAGAAGTTAGGGATGTATTCCAAAATTGTTCCACAAGAAAAAAAAACATACAGGAAATTCTGAGGATTATTGTTTTTTTTTTTTCATTTTTATATCAATAATATTTTACAATAGTGTTGGTTGTAAGAATGATACCGATTAATACCGTTTAATTCTTATGACAGGCAACTATTAGTACCATATTTTTATATTAAACAAGAGACTCACATTTAGCTCCAAATACAGCGTCATCACTATACGAGTTCTTTCTTAAATAAACAGTCCAATCTTGTGGAATATCTCTAGCTAACGGTACATGATAATTCCAAGTGCGATCTGTTAATAATTCACCTGTTCGAGCGTACACAAGATTTTCACACGTCCAATAACCTACACCCATAATAAATGCCCCTTCTATTTGTCCAATATCAATATTAGGATTGATACTCTGTCCAGTATCTTCACAAAGATCAACTTTTAAAATCTGATATTCTCCAGTTAATACATCTAATTCAACTTCAGCTAATGTCACTCCATATGCAGGATATGGATATGAATCATCAGTTCTTGTAAAACCATGTGCCTGCAGATCTACATTATCCTGATGTGCTTGTTTTATTAATTCCAACCAAGTAGGGTTATTCATTTTATCTTTTATTGGCTGCAGTTTTGCGAGAAGATCTTGACAAGCACGTTTAACACCAACACTAACATTCAATGATGTTACGCTACCACCAGTCAAACTGACATTAGGAGCTATTACGGTATTATTCTCCTTAACTATAATTTTATCAACTGGTATATTAAGTAGATAAGCAGCAACTTGTACAACTCTTGTATTTATGCCTTGACCCATTTCAATACAACCATGTGTTATGACAACAGTACCATCTCCTCGATAAACAGATAAGTTAACACATGAATTAATACCTGCTGGATTACTCCAACGCAATATAGCAAACCGCAAACCCCTTTTTTTCCATCTGTTTTCTATATTGAATTTATATACCATTTCTCTCCTTTTTCTATAGTCTGCATTTACTATGATGTTATCAATCATTGATTTAAGATCGAAAAATTGTTCTGTGTCTAAATTAGCTAATCTGACTTCTAGAGGATCTAGAGACATTTCATATGAAATCTGCTCCATGACCAATTCAGTCATGGCTATGTGTTCCATTGTACCTGAAAAATAAGTTAAAATTAAGCTTAAATCTTTACTAAGGTTCAAAGACTATCTATCTAATAACTAATCCTATCTATTTAAGAATAATCCTGGATGTTTCCGTCTGTCTTACCTGGTGCCCTTGCCCAAGTATTTTTATGCGTATCAGTGATAGAATCATAACTCTTGTAATTCCACCTAGCTTTTCTGTAGGCATTGTAATATATATCTCCACCAAGAATAGTAAATGTTTCATTAGTTTTGTAGCCGTTATCCTCATAGATATCATAATTCATATTTTGAATTTCCCCGGAATTGTTCACACCTGCCTAAAATGCACCAGTAAATGAAATCTGTTGTTATTTGGCATATTGTTATCACAAAATTATAATAGTTACCTCAAAATTCATAGCACATGGCAATCTCTTACCAACAGCCCTCGTGTTAGTAGTTAGACTTTGAATAATTCGACAAGGCCTATTTAATTTTTTGACAACCAAAGCAGTGGCAACAGCTCCCTGAATACATCGAGACATTTTAAAACCATAAGCACCTCCAAGACGTCGGTTGTGTACATCAATTCTACAAAAATAAACAACATAATTTTCTTTAGTCGTAATATTATCCTTTACTTCAAACTTATAATGTCGCCCTAGACTATCCATAATTGCAATAAACAAGCAATTATGGATAGTCTAGAGCTGAATAATATTTTACAAAAGATATTGTAGGGGTTTTAAATTTTGGATTTGCAGCCCAAATCTCCATAGGTAAGCTCTTTTACTTGACCCAGAAAACCACTTAAGAAATATATTGACAAAAATATTGATTTTTCAATAATATCATACCTATTTTGATCCATATTAAGAGCCCTAGATATCATCAGTTGAACGCCTTCCAGCCATTGTGTTGCACAATAAACGTCTAATCCTTCATCAGATGGTTTTGTTACGGTCGTTAACGTTTCCATAACAAAATGATACTGTCCATATATTGCATTACTGCCTTGGATAACCCTCGTTACATCTTCTCCTTTCTCTGTAGCCTTAGTATCAGTGTTGAGCTTAGAACGAGCATTGCTTTTAGTTTGTTTAACATCTATGACTGGTTCTTGAATATTTTTGTAAATAGCTGTGACAAGTTTCGCAGCCGTATCCGCAATGTATCGTGTAATAGCTACTACAATAGCAAATGGCTGATTGTAATAAACAACGTGTCCACTGCATAGCACTTCTTCATTATCAGAATAGAGAAATGAGTCAGGTGGAGTAAATGAATTAATTCCAGGAATATCTTTTGCAGTATATACTGCAATAACTCCTGCGTAAGCCTGTGAAGTTAAGATTCTTTTTAAAATTGTGTTCCTTCCATTTTAAATACAAATTAATATTTTAGATTTTATTATATTTACCAAAGCTTTACTTGTATCTATATTCACAATATCACCAACAGCAATAGTTGTTAGAGCAAAAGCACAAAAGACTTCACCAGGAAATGGTGGTAGATCTTCAGTATAGTAAGCTTCACCTGCACATTGAATCTGAAAATCGTATTATAATAACACTAGTTGTCGCTCACGACTTCGTACGCGAGAAAATATGGAAATTTTTCCCGATTTTGCAACAATTGTCACTGATGCTTCGCAGTCGCAGAGTGATTTTATATACCTCGATAAATGTAATATTTAATGCTGAAAGAATTTTTCAAATCAGTGCAGTGCATCTTGAGTTTAGCGCATTCAAAAGAACAAACTCTTCAGCTTTATAATACTGGAATAGATTTCAATATTAATGGTAGGGCAAAAACTAGACAAAAAAAAATTTACCAATGCTTCAACTTTCGTGATAGGTTGATTAAGGGGCCATTGTGAAGTATTTGTTTCAAATACTTGAGAAGCTTTTGAAACTGGTCGGGCATCACTTAAGTTGATTCTACCAGACCGATTTCGAGGACATATTGAATTTTCAGGGCAAAATTTTAACAGTCCCTGAAAAATAATATTAATTTTGCATTATGTTGATCCTTCAAACTCAAGTTTTAAATTATTTTAATAATTATTTTTATCTATTTTAAATTTATGACAAAAAAATACACACTACATTAATAAAACAAATTTGTTATGTTATTTTGGAGTTAAGCGTTTTATGATGTTGGTTGCAAGTCTGTATGTATATCATGACCTTACGATGATAGAAGACATATAAGTAGAAAACAGTAATACAATGCATTCGCTAAAAGAACTGTTCTGCTCTTAATTACATGTACCATACTAATTTACCTTATAAAAGAGCGCCAGCGCCACTTTTTTTCGATATTCCACTGAAGGTTCAGGTGGATTAGGTAATACTTCAAGTTCATTCGACATAACTTCTAATGCTCCTTGAAGAGTTGAATTTGTGAAAAGTTGTTTATTAACTAAATATTGTTCTGTTTTATAAGCGCGAATAAAATTTGGTGAAAGTGCTCCTATAACAATCCTGGCTTGTGTGACTGTATTCTTATACCCACGTATTTTGTAAAGGAATCCAGCATGCACTAAGGCATGAGCATTTTGGGAACGTGGCATTATCTGCAACAAAAGAATAAGTTGGCTACCTATTATCATTTTTAATAGTTTTTAAGTATGTGTTAGGGTTTATGCTCACTTTGAATGTAACTAAAAGATAATCTGAAGTCAGCGGTGGTAACATGATGTTCAATATGACGTAACCTCTCATATTTGTTTTTAAAAACTCTTGCATTGCCACCGTTCTCTTTCTATTGTTAGCATTTTCTGTAGTAAGAACATAAAAATATTATATTCAAAGAAAGTAACAACTATAATTAGCCCTTATTATAATTATTATACTTACGTATAGTAATCTGAGCCCCAACTGTCTCTAACAATAAAAATATATCTGAAGAGAACCAATTATGTTGGTGTTTGATCATCAGATTGCCTGCAATCGATCCCACCTATGAATATGTTAATATTTTTAGTTAGTAGTAAACTGACATGATTTATTCAAATAATTCATTTCATTTTAGTATGTACTTACATTTCTAACAGGAATATGCGCTACATTTTGTATATGATCATGAAGCTTTTGTAAATATTCAAAGTATGGAACTTTTGCTACATTCTTTAGAATATCTAAAAACTCTGTAAGTGTTGTGTTAGCATTAACTATTAGATTTTGATCCATTCTGTAACCTTTCAGTTCTTGTACACCTGTGACGTCAATCAAAATACGAGGATATTCAGTTATTGGGTAAACACCTGAAAGAATCATATTGTATTATTAGAAGAAGACGGTTCAATAGTTATAAGGTTGTGAAGACTTGACTGACTTTACTTGACTTGACTGAGACAGTCGAAGGTATAAATTACTCTAAAAAAGGGGTACCCAAATAAAAACAAACTAATTATTGTAGCTGCAGTCTACATTTTCGGCGCAATGCAGAAATTTTTAAATTTTGATCTCCTTAATATTTTTAATATTTTAAAACTAGCTGTTGCCCGCAACCCCGTCGCGTGGAAATTGGAAAATTTTCCCTGTTTTTGCAACTATTTTAACCGTTACGTGATGTTATATAGCCTAAAGCCTTCCTCGATAAATGCCCTATCTAACACTGAAAAAATTTTTTAAATCGGCCCATTGGTTCCTGAGATTAGAGCGTTTAAACAAACAAACAAACAAACTCTTCCGCTTTATAATATTAGTATAGATTCATTACGAATATAATTATCTGCATCAATAGGGCATAAATACGGGCCTCGTGGTGTAGTGGTTCTGGTAACGGACTGCCGATCAAGAGGTCGCGGGTTCGATTCCCGCTCGGGACAATCATTTGTGTTCTTTTTCTAATTGTCATACAAATGTTTGTACTGCGTCTGGGTGTTTCTATGTATTATAAGTATGTATTTACAAAAAAAAAGTAGTATATATGTATTATATCCGTATTCTGGTACCCATAACACAAGCATATAAGCTTAGCTTGGGACCAGAGGACGTTGTGTGAAATGTCCATGAATATTTATTATTATTATTTATAAATAGTAGTGTTATGTACCAAACGATTAACTTATCATATTTTGTCTGCGCACGGGCATCTCTAATTATTGATAACGTCACTATCGATGACGTCGAGAACTGACCGGTGCATCTGTCCTCGTGGCTCGTTTCCGCGCGCGCGACACGGTTACCGAGCGCGCGTTGTCAGTCGCAAAACACATCTTGTTTGCAAACTACGTCGCGATTTGAATGCGATTTGAAGCGTTTTTCTTGCAACTGTTTCGCGAGTTAAAATTGTCACTAGAATTAATTGTTGATAAAACTAATTATCCTTGTTGTGTGAATCGATAATTACAATTGAAACAAAACCTTGAAATGTCACCGCGAAATGTAATGTTCGCCATTTTTGTATGACATAAATGCGTTATAAAAACTAGTGAATTTTGTGTCTCCATACTTAATACTATTTAGTGTAAATTGAACTGTTTGATAACTATAATTGTGATAGTATAATTGCATTAAGACGATTGGTGAAAGTTCAACGCTTAAGTCGCGCCAAATGTGGTCATTTTGAGGACTTAAAGAGTTCGTGTCTGCCTGCATAAAGTTAAGTATAGTTTGATTAGCATTCTGCGTTATTTTGGCCAATTTATCGTAGTTAGTTAATGAAGCTATAGCTAGGGCTTGACACAGTGAAGACATTGTTGAAGAACAAAACAGGGTAAGTTTGTACTATTGTAAATTTGTAACGCTGTGAAACGCAGATTTTAAGTTCGTTCGTCTTGATCTGAAGAATTGTCACGCTTCCACAAACTAATAAATTATAAATCCCAGGTTGAACGTAACATATTTTTGGTACCCAGAGCGTGGTTTAAACTCCGTTTCTCGAATGTTCCATGTTGAACAAACTATACCCTCATTATTTGTGAAAATTGATTTAATTAATTTAATTAATTTAATTTGATTAATTTAGTTGTTTGTTTGTTTAATCTAAATTGTTGGTATAGTTTTAAATAATTAATTTGAGTACTTGAATTGGCAATTAGATTTTAAAGGATTTGATAATTATTTGTGCTATTGCTAATCGTATTTGTTGTTGCTCAGGTTATTATTTAATATAAATTATTATTTAATTATTGTCTAATATTGAACAACGTTATAGTTAAGTTGTGGCGTTGTGCGTTTGTGTAATACAACATTTATTTTATACGTTTGTTTGTTTGTTGGTTACCTTAAAATAAATAATTTAAGTCTTAAATTAATTGCACATTGGCAAGGAATTGTTTGTTTGTTTGATTTAAAATATTAAAGATTTGATATTTGTTTGGAGTAATAGCGGCTTGTTTCATTGAAAGATATTTTGTTTTTCGCTATTGTAATATTGTTTGTTTGTGAAAGATATTTGTTTTTTTTGTTAATATAAGATTGTTTGTTTCGTGCCGTTTGTGCTTTGAAGATGTCTACCGCCGCGTATAATGTTGTCCGCGAGACATATTCCGGGATTGCGACTCATTTGAGATGGTTCACGTCAGCTGCCGCCTTGGTGAAAAGGGAGAACCGAATCGAGGCATTGCTGGACAGGCATGAGAAATGCCCTACACGACTTCAGGAGGTGGAGGCGCTTTACCGGCGCTTCATCTTGCATCTGGATGATGTGCCCCTGGAGTCATTCCCCCAGGAGCGACGGGACCAAGTCCACGAGGACTACGTCCAGATTATGGACCTTGCCGACGACATCGCCCAGCGCGCGCGGGAGATTTTAGCCTCGCGCGCCGGAGTACCGGCTCACCGGGCCCCCTTGAAGACTCCCGTGGGCCTTTTGACTAGATTACCCAATTTGGATCTTCCACGTTTTGATGGTCGATTAGACACGTGGATGGGGTTTATTGGTTTGTTTGAGAGCCTTGTGGACTCGAGGGACGATTTGGGTCCGTCTCAAAAACTGGCCTATTTACTCTCCGTGCTTGATGGAGAGGCGAGGGGCTTAGTACAGCACCTCCCAATATGTGACGGGAGCTATGGGATCGCGCGGGCGTTGCTCACCAAGCGCTATCACAACCAGCGCTGTCTGGCAGATACCCACGTCGACCAGATTTTGAACCTTCCCGTCGTGAGCAATGCTGCCCAGTTGAGGACCGAGCTGCTGAACCCCCTCCTAATAGCCACCAATTCGCTCAACCGCTTGGGACTGCCGGTTGCCAAGTGGTCTTACCTACTGTTGCGTATTGTGCTCAAGCGATTGCCGGTGTCTTTGAGGGCACGTTTTGAACAGGGGCACACTAGGGATGAGGCATCTGCTCTCCCTACCTTTGACCAGCTCCTGACGTTCCTGGAGGACGAGTGTCGCATGGGTGACGTCATGGTCGCCGACACGCCGGTGGAAGCATCACGTCCCAGACCTACCAACCAACGGCGCAATGCCCAACCTGCACCAAGAGGAGGTACGGCCGCCCGCTTCGCTGTCGCTCAAGCTGCGCCACCGGACTGCCGGTTTTGCAAGTCGCAGGGACACCAAACGGTGCGGTGCCCAGACTTCGCGGTCCTGCACGTGGCCGCTCGTAGGCGGATTGCCCAGGCCCGCGGCTGGTGTTTCTCTTGCCTAGGGGACCATTACCAGCGCGCCTGCCCCGACACTCACCCGTGTCCTATTTGCGGAGGGCACCATTTGAAAATCCTGTGCGCCAACGCGAATGGCCGTCGCGACCACGCGGGGTCGCCTTCGGGCGGGTATGCCAGTGGACACCGGGACCAGTCCCGCAACTTGGAGTCCGGCTCATCACCCCCACGCCGCGCAAACTACGCTGCCGTTGATCGCCGAGTTGGTTCGGCGCGCAGCCCCACGGGCGGGTATGAAAGCGGGCCCCGGGTTCAATCCCGCACCTTTGTGTCCCGCTCGCCCTCCCCGCTTCCACGTGATCAAGCGAGATCACCTCCAGTAGTGTACCACGATTACCGTGACGCGCGTCCGGTACCACTACCGTCCCCACCTCTGGCGGAACGTCCCCGTTTGGAGACGCGCAACCCTCGGTACGGACGCTCCAGGCGCTACGAACCGCCGTCTATGGCTCGTGGCAGTCGTCACCGAGAGGAGGCCGAGTTTAGGCACTACCCGCACTTTGATTTGCCGTCTCGGGACAACGGCGCTCAGTCGCCGCCACGCCAACATTAGGATGTTGGCGTCTGCCCCCGCTATGCACCGCCCCCTTTTGAGACCGTCCTCTTGCCCACGGCCCATGTCAGGGTCTGGGGACGGACGGGCGCCTCAGTTGTAGTCCGAGCGATATTGGACACAGGCTCACAGGGGTGCATAGCCTCGTCTTGGTTGGTAGGGCAGACTGGCCAGACTATTGAAAAATATTCAGATGTAATAAGGGGTGTCGGGAACGCCCCCGTGGCCACGGTAGAGGGCCGCGTTTGGTTTGAGTTCTCCCCCTCAAATTCTCCACGTCCGACGTTGGAATCGTCGGCCATTGTGATGGAGAATATCTTGGGCAATCACCCGCAAGTTCGTTTGTCTGCGGATGCGGTAAAATTGACCGCGGATTTGAATTTGGCTGACCCTAAATTTGACCTGCCTGGCACGGTCGATTTGTTGCTTGGTGCCGATGTTTTGGGTAAAATATTACTCGGCAAGGATCGTGTTTTGCAGCCAGGTGGCTTGGTAGCCCTCCGGACCATATTTGGGTTCGCACTGATGGGGCCTGTATTGAGGACTCCCCCCCCTGCCGAACTTGGAACGGCCTTGATGGTGGGGTCCGCCCTTTCTGACGCCGTGCAGAGATTCTGGGAAGTGGAGGAGCCACCACAAGCTCCCCGCTCTGATCCGGAGCATGAAGAGTGTGAGCAGTTCTACAAGACCAACACCAGTTATCTCCGTTCCGGCCGGATCATGACAAGATTGCCATTTCTCGCCGTACGTCCGCCACTTGGCGTCTCGCGGCCTATTGCAGAGAAGCGTTTGTTGGCGATGGAGCGCCGTATGAGCAGGGACCCACTACTCAAGGAGAAGTATATTGACTTCATGCGGGAGTATGAGGATTTGGGACACATGTCTGTGTCAAAATTGGATTGGCGTTCGACGGAGCACTTCTTTCTTCCGCATCATGCTGTAATAAAACCATCCAGTGGTAAGTTACGCACAGTATTTGATGGTTCTGCGCAGACTACTTCAGGAGTGTCATTGAACCAGTGTCTGCATCCTGGTCCCAAATTGCTGAAGGACCTTTGTGACGTCATCACGCGGTTTCGACGTCATCAATTTGTTTTTGTGGCTGACATCAAGATGATGTTCAGGCAAACGGTAATTCACCCGGATGATCGCCGATACCAGCTGATATTGTGGCGAGAAAACCAGCAAGATCCCATGCTTGTCTACGAGCTCAACACGAACACCTACGGGCTGCGGTCTAGTCCCTTTTTGGCTATACGTTCGCTTTGGGAGCTCGCGGATCGAGAGCGTATGTCGTTTCCTCGCGCAGCCGCCATTTTGAAGGAGGACCTATATGTTGACGATGTGTGCACTGGCGCGGCCACGGAGAGAGAGGCCCTGCTCTTGCGTGACGAGTTGATTGGCATTCTAGCCTCCGCAGGATATGAGTTGCGTAAATGGATCTCCAACTTACCTGCGCTCTTGGACGGGCTACCGGACGACCACCAGCAGGATCCTCACCTATTTGAGAACCGTGACAACCCTACCATGATGTCAGTGCTTGGAATCCAGTACAGACCAGTCCAGGACATCTTTACATTTAATGTCAATTTGGATTCGCATCACACTTGGACGAAACGACTGGTTCTGTCGACTGTCGCGAGAACCTTTGATCCTAATGGCTGGATATGCCCGGTCATATTCTGGGCCAAATGCTTCCTGCAGAGACTTTGGACTGCAGGTCTTGGATGGGACGAGCCACTTCGCGAAGCTGTTTTGAAGGACTGGCTCCTATTTGCTTCCTCATTGCCTGCCATCAATAGGATATCGTTACCCCGTGCTCTGCTTCCGCCAGGGAAGCACACCGCGTCCCTTCATGGTTTCTCGGACGCTTCGGAACGTGGGTACGCAGCAGCTGTATACTTGCGCACCGTGACCACAGATGGTCAGGTGAAAGTGTTGTTGGTCATGGCGAAGAGCAAGGTCGCGCCTCTTCGAACTGCCTTGACAATCCCTAAGTTAGAGTTGTCAGGGGCGGCCCTTCTTGTTCGCCTTTTGAATCACGTCATGTCCACCTTGTGCACGTCAATTGACATTTCCACGATATATGCATGGACTGACAGTCAAATTGTGCTATGTTGGCTGAAGACGTCAGTTCACACCTTAGAGGTGTTTGTAGCAAATCGTGTCTCTCAGATACAGAAATCGGAGACCCCGTTGGTTTGGAGGCATGTGCCTGGCGAGGTCAACCCTGCTGATTGTGCGTCACGGGGATGTATGGCCCCCCTTTTAGTTGAGCACTCTCTGTGGTGGGGACCTGAGTGGTTGACCAGATCAGAATCTAATTGGCCGCGAACTCCGGCCTTAGACATTGTCGCACTGCCTGGGTTGCGAACGCTTGCGCTCGAACGGCAGGACCGTCCGTTCGACCCCGATTTCTTACTTAATCGTTACAGTTCATTGGACAAATTGTTGAGTGTCACCGCTTGGATCAAGCGCTTCACGAAAAATTGTAGACATCCACAGAACAAATGTTTGGAGGCCTTCTTATCGCCACAAGAGCTCCAAGATGCTCTTCTTCACTGGGTTCGTTCTGTGCAAGAGGCACATTTTGAAGACGAGATTGACATCTTGAGGAAAGGCAAATCCAAGCTGTCTGGAGCCATTTGTAAGCTGAACCCTTTTTTGGATGGTGAGGGTCTTTTGCGTGTCGGAGGGCGTCTTAGGAACGCAAACCTCCCTTATGGATCTCGTCACCCCCTCTTATTGCCCAAGAGTGGCCACTTGGTGAACCTGTTGGTGACTGATCGTCACATCAAGAACTCCCACGCCGGCTGTAATGCCTTATTGGCCATTTTGCAACGGGAATTTTGGATTTTATCGGCCCGTCGGACGATCCGTAGTGTGGTCTTTCGTTGTATGCCTTGCTATAGGCTCAAGGCCCCTACCATGCAACCTATCATGGGTGACCTTCCTTCGGATCGGGTCACTGAGATAAGGCCCTTTGCTGGAGTTGGTACGGACTTTGCAGGCCCCTTTTTTGTTAAGACCTCGACCCTCAGGAACAGTAAAACTGTCAAGGCTTATTTGTGCGTCTTTGTCTGTCTGTCCACCAAGGCGGTACATTTGGAACTCGTCTCAGCCCTCTCGACAGAGGCATTTGTTGCGACGTTAGATAGATTCGTGTCACGACGAGGACTACCGTCCTTGATTCGGTCGGATTGCGGTACCAACTTCAAAGGCACAAACAACTATTTAAAAGCTATGTATGATTTTTTGTCGGCTAACGAGACTGAAATTGCGTCTAGACTAGCTACACGTAGAATAACTTGGAGGTTCAGTCCCGTGTCATGTCCCCACTGGGGAGGAATATTTGAAAGCGTAGTAAAGGTTGCTAAGACACATTTGCGACGGGTAATTGGCGAGTCTGTATTGACCTTTGAAGAGCTCGCAACTGTGTTTTGCAAAATCGAGGCCGTTTTGAATTCACGCCCGTTGTGCCCGATCTCTTCAGATCCTAACGACTTGGAAGCCCTCACGCCGGGCCATTTTTTGATTGGGCAGCCACTGAACGCCCTGCCGGAATATCCCCTTGTTGATGTGAGACCTAATCGTCTCTCGCGGTTTGAATTGGTCCAACAACTCACTCAGAGCTTTTGGAAACGTTGGAATTTAGAATATTTGCACATTCTCCAGCAGCGCGTTAAGTGGACTGACAAGACTGATCCACCTCATGTTGGTGACCTCGTTTTGGTTAAGGACGCTAACTCACCGCCACTGTGTTGGCGCAGGGGGCGCATTCTCAACCTCGTCTTTGGAGCAGATGGAGTGCCCCGTTTTGCTGAGGTCCGGGTGGACGGTTCAATTTTGAAGAGAGCTGTATCAACCTTGTCGCGACTGCCAGTGAATTAGCGGCCAGGTAGTCCTGGCCGAGGCGGGTAGATGTTATGTACCAAACGATTAACTTATCATATTTTGTCTGCGCACGGGCATCTCTAATTATTGATAACGTCACTATCGATGACGTCGAGAACTGACCGGTGCATCTGTCCTCGTGGCTCGTTTCCGCGCGCGCGACACGGTTACCGAGCGCGCGTTGTCAGTCGCAAAACACATCTTGTTTGCAAACTACGTCGCGATTTGAATGCGATTTGAAGCGTTTTTCTTGCAACTGTTTCGCGAGTTAAAATTGTCACTAGAATTAATTGTTGATAAAACTAATTATCCTTGTTGTGTGAATCGATAATTACAATTGAAACAAAACCTTGAAATGTCACCGCGAAATGTAATGTTCGCCATTTTTGTATGACATAAATGCGTTATAAAAACTAGTGAATTTTGTGTCTCCATACTTAATACTATTTAGTGTAAATTGAACTGTTTGATAACTATAATTGTGATAGTATAATTGCATTAAGACGATTGGTGAAAGTTCAACGCTTAAGTCGCGCCAAATGTGGTCATTTTGAGGACTTAAAGAGTTCGTGTCTGCCTGCATAAAGTTAAGTATAGTTTGATTAGCATTCTGCGTTATTTTGGCCAATTTATCGTAGTTAGTTAATGAAGCTATAGCTAGGGCTTGACACAGTGAAGACATTGTTGAAGAACAAAACAGGGTAAGTTTGTACTATTGTAAATTTGTAACGCTGTGAAACGCAGATTTTAAGTTCGTTCGTCTTGATCTGAAGAATTGTCACGCTTCCACAAACTAATAAATTATAAATCCCAGGTTGAACGTAACAAGTAGCAATTCAAAGTAACTCTACCTTTAGCAGTATTTCCACAAACAAGCATATAAGAATCATCACCTTCTCGTTTGAAAATTTTAAATATATTTCTAACTGTATTTACTCTATACCAGATTTTATTATCTTTGAGAGTAATCTTTATAATATCGCCTTCTACGTCATCTTCAGTAACAAAGCACCAATCACTATCTTCACACTTATCTTTGTTACAGACTTCACCTGTATTCTTACATATATGTAGGTCTTCTATATCAGGTAATTTCATTTGTTTTGGAGCATCTTTAGCAAATTTCTTGAAAGCATCTAAAATTGGCCTGTAGCCGGTACAGCGACAAACATTACTTGCTAAAGATTTTTCTACTTCGAGCATTGTTATATCTGGATTAGTTTGCAGCAGACTGTAATTAGATACATATTTATTAATTAAAATTAACAAGCATCTTGAAAATAATCAAGCTGATTGCGAAAGAAATTCGCACTCGGGGAATTTTGTACCGTCTGAGTGAAACGAAAGTGTATTGATAAATTACTTTAAAACAAAGCTAGTAAGTTAATTACATATGATACTATAGTCACAAAGCGAGCAAGCACTTTATTAAAATAATAAATACTGCCTATTGTTAAATCAGTCTGGTGACAATTCTCATAAATGCTTGTGTAGGATGAGTTATAAGTTATTTTCTTTCAAATTAAGTTCTTACTTAATGATGCTAAAAATGTTGTACCGACTGATAGACGGACCTACGACTGAGATAATTACAAAGGATTTTATATCCAGCTCTGTGAGATCTATCGCTGATATTTTAATATTATTTACCTATACATAGACATAATCCATGAAGGAGAACAGTATCCACACTGTGTACCATTTTCATCAGCTAGTGTAGTTTGCAGTGGATGATAACCTTTCAGTCTGTTGCCTACGTCCTCAATTGTTGTTATCTCCCAACCGTGACAAGATGTAATAGATATCATGCACTGAAATACAGAAAATGTTAAAATGAATACAAATTACGGTAGAAAGGTAAAAAAAATTAATGGTAGATATTTTCTGCATTCACTTAGCTGACTGTACATTCATAGCATACGTGTCTGGTATCGTGATGACGATGAAAATTAATGTGAGTATTATGTATGAATAACATGTCCATGTAGTGACAAATTAAAAATACAAGTGCTACCACCTCTTTTCCTTCTGCGCCCGCTAAGGATGCACAGATAACATAATCATATCATAATCACGATTAATCCAGTGTCATCTCACTAGTGCCTCAAGTCCCGTATTTCAATGGTCTCACAATGGCATCACAATGACACATTATAACCTCAAAAAATTAACAATAGACTACCAAACATGATAAAATTCGCCACTAAACAATTAGTCATTTAGTGTTATTGCAAAAAAATGCAATAACTGATTGCTTAATACGTTCAGTGCGGCTAACGCTTATGCGCGTTTTTCTGATCTTCACCAAGTGCGGACCGACGCGTATACGCGTCCATACAAAAAAAAATCTGTAGGCAAGCGGGGTGCGCCGCACCTGTGCGTTTATTGCGTGTATTCTGGGTGTCTATTGTTTCGAAGCGGTCGTAAAATGTGGAATTGTAAAGGAGACTACACGCTAGTCAGGTTTCTGCTACGAATCTTGCAGGGGGGGGGGACGGCGGCGGCGACGACAACAATAACCTAATTTAGTACAATAGATTATTGAAATAATTTTATTATGACTCGCTCTTTTAACTAAAGTAATAGGTAGTTTTAGTCTATTTATAAATGGTGTCTATAACGAGGCGGGCGAAAAGTCGTAAATTAAAAAAAATTAAGAATAAAAGGGCTTTCGGGAGAAGGTACCTTTACTATTACTGTTTTATTAAGGTATAACTTACTATTTTAACAAAACCGAACGAAGATATATTATGGCGTAAACTTCACAAAATCTCTTACAAATAAACACTAGTGTGGAAGCACCTTTATCCATCCAACACCTTTATATGACCCGTAATTGTTATATGACAGTCATAAAACTCGAAAGTTACCGAACGCACATAAGCGTCGGCCGCACTGCGGGAAGGTAAAAGATAACGCGCTATAGCGTCCAGCCGCACTACACGAGTTTTCTATGAACGCACATAAGCGTTCTTAGCACTACGCGAAAAATTTTTTGAACGCACATACGCGTTTTCAGCACTGGGCGAATGACTCTTTTATTAGCATTGGCTATAAATTCGCAAATTATTCAGCATTGAACGCGTTAATAGCGAATTTTATCAAATTTGGTAGTCTATTCTTAATTTTTTGAGGTTATAATGTGTCATTGTGATGCCATTGTGAGATCATTAAAATACGGGACTTGAGGCACTGACTAACGCAGCACAGTAGAGCGTAATTCCTACCAAAGTGGGGAAGACCCATGCTTAAGTGGTTTTATTTTAAACAAATATCGATTGTAGTTAGTCTAGCACCCGGTATATGGCGTTATACAATATTATTATTGACTCATAGCAATTAATTAAATGGAATATAGAGTTTTCTAGGCTGGCTTTTTCTATATGATTGTTTTGTTAAGATGATATTACCGAATTAACAGCATATGGAAGAGCTGGTGGTCGCTTCACGTTGACGATGCAAGCCCCACATCCTGCCTCACGACACATGTACTTGGTTCCTTTGAGCTGCAGAGTATTGCGAATGTAATCCAGCAGAGTTACATCCGAACTCACTTCACATCCCACTGCGATAAAATAGCAATGGTTTATGGTAATTACAGAAATAATCCCAATAATCCTCATTGTCACTTGCAAGCTAGACATGGCCCAGATACCGAAAGGAGTATTGCTGGACAATTTTTAATTAATTTATTTTTTTCTCTCCTATTACATGACCATTGCCAACTACGTCGGAGAGCGTCCTAACTTTTGCTGCGAGGCAGTTTTTTTGGGGTTCCGAACCAAAAGGTTAAACATCCCCCCGTCTATTACCGGACAGTATCTTTGGAACGGTGATTTCTATTGAGCTGGAAGTTTGACAGTTTATGTATATCAGTTGTTGCTGTGACAATAAATATTTTTCATCATTATTCTTTTTCCCTTATTTGGGCTGGCAACCCGTACCTGTTCGACTTCTTAATCCTTATTAATCCTTCCTTCTTAATCCTTAAGTCGTTATTTTTGTATATATGTCCCTATATAAGCTTATGTTTTCGAAATTAAACAACTGATTTGAAGCAGTTATTTTTAAAGATAGGGTGGTATTTTATGTATTTTTTTATAATTTGTATAATTTTTGTATAATTTTTAATTTTTAAATATCACGTACAAAGTTGCAGGCAACAGCTATTAAGAAAACTATACCTACACAAAAACGAACGTTTATGTGTACGCTGTCGTCTTTGAGGAGCAGTCGTGCATAAAGCTGTGAATTTGATCCTCACATGATAAGACAAGATAATGTCTTTTTTGTTGTTTTAGGTAGGACATGGCCTGTTATGAGTGGTTCTAAGATAGAATATCTACGATTCTACGCATAGCAAACATACGTTGTCCATCTGTTGTAACCTTTTCCTGTTCTCGTAGTGGGCGTTTTTGTCCAAATTGAAATTGATCCAAAATTTGGCTGCTTAGTAATTTAAATAAATGTTTCAACGTACCACAATAAATCATTTGATACATAATATGTAAATCTTATGATCATTAAAATGGAGCTAGAACATGTATCCGTTCGTACTTGCACGATGGTTGTGAGTGATTTGCTCACAATGCTCACCCTTTTGAAGGACATCAGTAAAGAGATCAAATAACAAAATTTTAAAGACATGTTAATAAACTAAGATATTATAGTGGAAAAAGTGATAACCACGAGCAGGACTTGAACCCGCGACCTCGGAATACCGTTCTGTTGCTCTCGCAATTGAGCTATCATGGTTCCATTGAGAAGATTGTAGTGGAGGATTTGGTAAACATATGCGGGAAGCATGATAGCTCAGATGAGAGACCAACGGAACGGTATTCCGAGGTCGTGGGTTCAACTTCCGCACATGGTTATCATTTTTTCTATTATAATTCAGTTTATTAAGTAATAGCCATAGCAAGTCAATTGCTGCAAAAATAATAAATTAATTAAAGACATGTTACCTGTGTATTCTTCGCCATTTATTTTAAATTTCACTTTGGCCATTATTATCAGCACACGACTTCACTTAGCTATGTATTTAACAATACTGTTCTGAAAGTTCTAGCTATATTTAATGAGTAATTAAAATTACCGTACAAAAATACAACAAATTAATTTATGAGATACAGTTAAATTTATGCGCATTTTTAACGCAAATTCAACGTGCGCAAAATATTAACTGTGTACATAATATCAACTGACTTGTTTTGTACTCAATGTTTCGGAGATCTTTGAGACGTCAAATCAAATCAAATCAAACAAATTTATTGTTTACGTCGGGTAAAAATACATAAAATGCAGATTTATGTTTAGGCAGTTATAGATCGCGTCATGTAAAAAGAACGCTGGCGGTCAAGCTCCGCATAGGCGATTTATCGCGATCGGTCTATTTGGTGGTACGAGGTAGGGCGTGGGGGGCGGTGTTGCTGGTGAGCCACGCGCAGCATGTTTGGTGCCCTATTGGTGTGTATTCAAATAGGGGATCATGATTCCGACTCAGATGAGGATGGAAGCTCGAGTGATGATACTGACGATGATGAAATGGCCACTTTTAACACCAACACAGCATCCTCATCTGGTTTTTACGTCACGCATGATGACTTAATGAAAGGAATTTTAATATTACTTTAATTTTATTTATCTTAAACATTCTATAATACATAATTCAAACATGCTTTTAATTTATTTAATTCATATTTTATCTATTATATTTTTCTATGTAATAATAACTAAGTAATAAGAATAACCCATATGTATGTACCAAGCCACGACTCGCAAGCGAAAGCCTAGTTAAAAAATAAAATAATAGGCACATAACTTTCGTGCGCGAGTGTACCCATGCGAAAATACGCCGCCACCACTTTCTTCCAGCGTTCTTTTTCCGTGACGCGTACTATAAGCCACGCAAATTGATAATGCGCTGGAACCTTGTCAAATTAACACCCTTGTGACGTCATCAGCAAAGAAAAATTACAGCTAACAAAATGTAATGTTCTCATCTATACGTCACTATGACGTCACCAACATGGCCGCCAGGCGCATTACCAATTTGTGTGGCTTATATACCCGGACATAACCCATAGTGACGTAAGTGTTTATGATCAAAAACAATAGTTATTTTCTAATAACAATTGTTTAAATAAACAAAATTATGTTCTACTTGCTGTCGCCCGCGACTTCATACGCATGGAATATAGGAAATTTTCCCCGTTTTTAAAATTTTTAGGGATATTTCGCTCCTATTAGTTGCAGCGTGATATTATATAGCAGCCTTCCTCGACACATAATAATATGTACTATCCAACACTGAAAGAATTCTTCAAATCGGACCAGTGTTTCTTGAGAATAGCGCGTTCAAACAAACAAACTCTTCAGCTGTATAATATTTATTTTAATTTTTTTATTTACACTTCGCTCAAATAAAATTTGTACAATGGCGGACTTAATGCCAAGGGCATTCTCTGCCAGTCAACCATTGGGTGGTGCAGAAAAAGTCAGGGGTAGGTGTAAAACAATACAAAACACAAAAAAGGAATTAAACACTACTAAAATACTTAATAATAAACTTACCTACAATCAAATAAACATCACAAACATAAACACATAATATATATATATCACATAAACATACATATACTTAAATACATACATATAAATACAAATAAATAACGATAGACTCAATTGATATTACTTAAAACAGTAGGAAATTAAGTAGTAGGAAAATACGAAACTAGTTTGACTACGCTGACAAATCTAAATAAAGTTGACGGACTCTACGCTTAAATAAATTCCAGCTACCGGACATCCTAATCTCGCGAGGAAGGGCGTTCCAGAGAAGAACGGACTGAATGATGAAGGAGGAATGAACAAGGCTAGAGCTATGTCGAGGGCAGGATAAAAGAAGGTCATTGGAAGAACGAAGATTTCGAAGGCAAGTTTCAGAGCGTTTTAGGCGTATATATTAGTATAGACAGTGACTTCGATTTAAAACAATATTCTTATAATATAAAAAATCTTACCAATTGCTTAAAGAAACTTTAACCAAAACTTTATGGTCCACTAATAAAATAAATCACAACAAATGATGTTATATTTTTGTTTTGCCTGACATGTAGATGGAGGTATGTGTTTTGTGGTTACAAAAAGACTGAATTGGCGTTCGTTGTCTTGCTAAGCGAAATCGACTTTCATCTACCCTCTCTTAATTTTGTGATCGTAAAGCTGACCATTCACTGTCCTATACCCAATTCATGTTATCATGGTGGACAGCAACATCCAAATTCTTGACACTACATGTGGATATTTCTTATTCCCAGCCCAAAAAATAAATTACAAATGAATAAATCTAAATACTGATAAAAGGATGGCCTTTAGAAGGTAGCGGGATGAACGTGGATGTGACAGTCGGAAAACCGTATATTGAAGCGTGAGAAATGCCTATCTTCAGCATTAGACTGAGTAGGCTAACAGGATTATGAAAAGCGGTAGACCGTCTTGCAGTCTTGCCGTGAATAGTGGCATGAACAGATTATCACACAAGACTGGCCGTATGTAACTGTTTTATTTTTGTACGTATATATTCGCAACGCCGACATTTTAACCAAAACCGGTTACAGAATGCAGATAATGTTATTGCACTGCCACGAATCTGTATTCGTAAACTAAAATAAAGTTTTGTACTTTATTACTTACTGTCACGATATATTTCAAACAGGTTAAGCAGAAGGAACTTTGTTTTTTTTTTATTGCTAAACCATTCTCTATTAACGAAACTATTTTTCAAAGATTTTATAGGTAAAATCTGCCTATGCTATAGTTAACCATTTCGGAGCGGCTTTTTGGAACAGACATAGCAGTACCTCTGTAGTAGAGACTTTGCTGTTAATTATCAGGTGAGGTCCTAGGTCTTCCAGCTGTATCCTTCTTCTAATTCTCCCAGCCCACTATTAACCCACTTTCAAAAACACGCTGCATCAATTACGTGGATCAAATCTAACTGTCTATGTCAATGGTCATGTACCTAGTATGTATACCTAAATTAGAAATTTAGGTATACAATTCAGCATCAGATTTATGGTAGGTATACGAGCTGTTGCCCGCAACTCCGTACTAATTTAGAATTTTTTCTACTCATGGAACATTTTTCACTAACGCTTCGCTCCTATTGATCGCAGCGTGATGTTATATAGTCTGTAACCTTCGTCGATATATCGACTATCCTACACAAAAATATTTTTATAATTCGAACCAGTTGTTCTTGAGATTAGCGCGTTCAAACAAACAAACTTTTCAGCTTTATAATATTAAAGTATTCTAGATAGCGTAACGATCTTGTATACGGTCGAATGCGGTAACATAATGTATATACGTACTTGTACATTGTAAACACATAGTCTTATTGTTCTTAAATGTGAAGAAACAAAAAATAATATGTACGTTCTGTTTGAGTTCCGTCCCCAAAGGTAAAATAGGGCCATATTACTGAGAATTAGCTGTCCATCCTTTTTCGACTAGATTGTAGCTCTGAAACAGTGATAACAAGAAAGCTGAAAATTTCACAGTTTATGTATATCATAAGAGTACACAGGTACCTAATATTAAAGTCTACAAGTACCTAATATTGTCCGTGTGGTGACGAATGTCCGTGTGGTGACGGATTAAGAATACGAGTGTCACCACCCCATCTTCTCCCAAGGGTGCTGTAAAAGTCAGCTAAGGGATATCCCTTAGCTGACTTTTACAGCACCATTGCACATGCAATATTGCACACAGATAACATCCTCTGTTAGAGACGGAAATCTCGAAAATAAACCCTGTGCCAAAACGCCTGGTCAGCGCGGCACAGCAGACCATAATCCCTCCAAAGTGGTGGAGGCCCGTGCCCAACGGTGGGACGTAAATATGCTGGAGAGACAGAGAATATTAAAGAGATTTGGCACCATGGTTTAACAAATACACGAAAGAAATTTTATTTTAGTCGCTAGTAAAAAGATAGGATTTAACGTCCAAGAGACCTTCAAAAATGACCTCTTCAGTCGATTATGGAGGTCCGTACGGAGGGCCGAGGAGCATTCATAAATAATAAATCCCTGGAGTTGGAATTTATAATGAAGCCAGTGGGTCTCCTCAAAATTTTAATATAAACCCAACAGTAGGTACATTTTATAACAATACACTACATTTATTTTCAAGATTAAATAAACAAATTGGGCCACGTGACCTAGTGGTTCATGTGACGGACTGGCATTCACAAGGAAGAGCTAGCACGCTGAAGTCGCAATGGGCAGGCCACTCCGACGATCCGACGACCTTTGAGGAAAGAAGTCCTGGAATGGCGACCATGTAACGAACGACGCTGCGTAGGGTGGCCTCCAATAAGGTGGACTGACGACATTGCCAAATGTACAGTGTACCGCTGAGCACAAATGGCGATGGAGCATTGTGGTTTTCTATGGGGGATACCTATATTCAGAAATGGATGGATATCCATAAATTTATAGTGGGATTATACTAGCTGGCCCGGCAAACGTTGCTTTGCCATACCAAAAAAAGTTTAAAAAAAAAATTTAAAAAAATTAACTATAAACCTCACGGAGCCCGAGACCTTTCCAACGAATGCAAAACCGTGGAAATCGGTTAGTGCGTTCTGGAGTTATAGCGTCAGGAAGGAAAACCCAACTTATTTTTATATAGTAGATTTCTGTTTTTAGGGTTCCGTACCCAAAGGGTAAAAACGGGACCCTATTACTGAGACTTCGCTGTCCGTCCGTCCGTCCGTCCGTCCGTCCGTCCGTCCGTCCGTCTGTCACCAGGCTGTATCTCAAGAACGGTGATAGCTAGAGAGTTGAAATTTTCACAGATGATGTATTTCTATTGCCGCTATAACAACAAATACTAAAAATAAAATAAAATAAATATTTAAGGGGGGCTCCCATACAACAAACATGTTTTTTTTACCGTTTCTTGCTCGATACTAATAACGTTGCCTTATGTTGCATAGATAATGGTACGGAACCCTTCGTGCGCGAGTCCGACTCGCACTTGACCAATTTTTGTGTTTGGACCGATGACACAAGCATCACAATTAGTTCTAAACATAGAAATAACTTTTGCACTAAAGAAATAATCGTATTTCAATTATCATTTATGTAGAAAGAGTTCATAAAAGTCCCTTCAGAGATATCCGAATAACTAGTCTAGTCGACAAGTTGAAAATGGTACAAAATAGAGATACTGCTCTTAAAATTACGTGCGATAGCTCATTGGATCCGGAATGACGTCTAGAAAAATGTGCTAAAAGCGTGTATTAGCACATAAAAAATTGCAAAAGTTATAAACAATTAAAGATGAAAAAAAAATGGCATTTCGTTTTTTGCCAATATTTCATAAACTATTAATATTTAAGAAATTTAAAAAAAAGATTCTGAAAGAGGAGGAAATTTCCAATAAAAAACTCCTAACTCCCGGAACTCTATCTCCATTATTTATAATTTTAATTTAACGCTGAAAATAGGTCTGCGCGTGACATTTTTAGGATGCGCGCGTGGCGTCAAAAGCGAGTACGGCGCATTAATTAATTTATTTAAAGTATTAAATATTTTTTTTTTAATTTGAAAAAATTATGGTGTGTTCTGAACACTATAAATAATTTATTCCCGTTGGAAATTTTGCTTAAAGTTAATTTTTCAACGAGTTAAACAATTGTTAACTAACGAAATTTTCTCGAACTATCGTCTTAATTATAAGTGAAAAAAAATGTTTAAATAATGGTCGTAAAAAATTTTCGCTTCGTAGAGCCTTTCTTACATACATACTTAACAACATCGTGCCATAAAAGTTAAAAAAATATTGATACTTTGTTTATAACAATTTTTTTACTTGAACAAAAACTTAAAAATCCAAGTAATGTTGTTCAAGTAAAAAAAATGTTATAAACAAAGTATCAATATTTTTTTAACTTTTATGGCACGATGTTGTTAAGTATGTATGTAAGAAAGGCTCTACGAAGCGAAAATTTTTTACGACCATTATTTAAACATTTTTTTTCACTTATAATTAAGACGATAGTTCGAGAAAATTTCGTTAGTTAACAATTGTTTAACTCGTTGAAAAATTAACTTTAAGCAAAATTTCCAACGGGAATAAATTATTTATAGTGTTCAGAACACACCATAATTTTTTCAAATTAAAAAAAAAATATTTAATACTTTAAATAAATTAATTAATGCGCCGTACTCGCTTTTGACGCCACGCGCGCATCCTAAAAATGTCACGCGCAGACCTATTTTCAGCGTTAAATTAAAATTATAAATAATGGAGATAGAGTTCCGGGAGTTAGGAGTTTTTTATTGGAAATTTCCTCCTCTTTCAGAATCTTTTTTTTAAATTTCTTAAATATTAATAGTTTATGAAATATTGGCAAAAAACGAAATGCCATTTTTTTTTCATTTCATTTTTTCATTGTTTATAACTTTTGCAATTTTTTATGTGCTAATACACGCTTTTAGCACATTTTTCTAGACGTCATTCCGGATCCAATGAGCTATCGCACGTAATTTTAAGAGCAGTATCTCTATTTTGTACCATTTTCAACTTGTCGACTAGACTAAACTTAGAAAATTCAAGTGTGTCGCTAAATTACTCCAACTGACCCTTGTGGGTACATGAAAAGGGCGTTTACGACTAAATATTTTTCTTTTTATGTTAAATAAGTACTTGTACATTTTAGAGATCAATAATTGGAATGTAATACTTTATGCAAATTTATAAGCGTTATTTTTCTTCTCAATATGTATTGACTGTGTGAAAGAATCATTGAAAAGAAGTGTCTGTTGGGTGACGGATTATGTTTACAAGTGTTACCATCCTATTTCCTCCAAGAATTAAATAAGTCTGTAAAAGTCAGTTAAGGGATATTTTATTGACCCTCTGTAAGAGTTGGAAAATTAGAACTTAAGCCTTATGCCAACATGCCTGGTCAGCAAAGCATAGTGGATCAAAACCCTTCCAAAATGGAAGAGGTCCTTGCCCAACAGTGGGATGCACTGAAGCGAGTCTACGAAACCAGATTTCTGACTATGCTAAAATGTTCATCCTACAAACAGTTTAACAAACAAGCCGGTTTATAAAAAAACCGTCTAAAAATAGAACTGTATGAATTTAAATACAAAAGAAAAACAAAACTGAGGAAATGAGGCCCTCACAATTAATTCTGTCCCAAAGCAATTAAAGCTTAGCTAAGTTGCCATATTTTTTAAGTTACACATTTTTTGCGTCGTCACAGAAATTTCCTTCGCTTAATTTATGTTAATCTACTTAAGGAAGACCGAAACGACCCCGACAATTTGGGTTCTACTCTGAGAAGCTCTTTTTAAAATATTACACATTCTTGTGTGGATTTGAATCGAATGTCATTTGTATCACGATGTTCACAAACTGATTAAGACTGATTCGTAATAAGTATTAAAACTTTGGAAATTAATGAATTATTTTCTTGTAACTATATGGTCTGCAATAAATAAATAAACGAAATTGTTGCAGAAAACGTAAGTGTTATTTTTAAGCTATTGCATAGCTTCTATCGCGGGCCTTGATCGTAGAGACCGAATCCAGAAATGCCGTAACGAAAATAACCTAACACTCAAACACTCCGACCGGCACAGCGGTGATACTTTTTAGTTTTGCCATCTATCGATGAATAGCAGAACTTTTAATGACTTTTTTGAAATATCACGCTTGTCTCTTTAGTTCAGCAACTCGCAGGTGGCGTTTCTTTGATAAAAAAACAAAGGAAAAAATACTGTATAAATAAAATACATAAATAATTATAATTGCATAAGTTGATAAAAAAATGCTATGCAATAGCTTTACCGCAGCAGCCCCCGAGTGCTACACGTCTTTTTTTTTATTTCAAATTGCTGCAATAATAATCATTCGCCCTTCGTGTGGAAAAAGAGACAAGAAGGCGTCATCAGCTTAATTTCTAGATTACTGTTAAGAGTTTTGTAAAGGATTTTAAGCTATTGCATAGCTTCTATCGCGGGCCGTGATCGTGGAGACTAAATCCACAAAATTCGAAATTTAAATTCCATAGGTAACGAAAAAACCTTACATTATCGGCGTTACTGCGCATGCATAATCCCCTCTTCGCCCCGCAATTTATTTTATACTGTTGATACCAAGGGTAAACGCCTTCCTCAAATTAAACAACGTATTAAAATAAGGATTTTGAATTGACAACATATATCCTAAATGTTCAGATAACAGCGTATGTAAAATCATAGACATACAAGACAGTGCGTCTACGGCTAAATCAATGACCCGGCTTGAGGTCAAAAAATATTTATGTGTGTGTGAAGTACAACGTGAAGTTGCCTGGTTGCCTAGGGCAACATTATTGACGTCAGCCAAAACACGATTGTCATTAAATTCAGAAATTGTGTTTTTGTTGTGAAAACGAATTATTTGAGTTAAAATTACTTGTAAAATCCTATGTTGTGGCATTTTTTAATTATTCTGATACACTAGCACACCCAAAGACTGCGCATTTCGTCATTTTTTTTTTGTTCGTGTCGGCGTCGTTCTCACTACAAACTGAAAATAGTGTTAATTAAATATGGTGTATTAAAACAGATCTTGATTTTAAATGCCATACTTGTATCAGATTGTTCAAAAGTGACGTTTGCAGATTGCAAAAGTTAGGCAAAAATTACTGTCATCACGGTATGTTACATATAGTAGAGTTCCATATAATTGTAGACCATGAAATCAAGTTAGCCCAGGCTAACTTGACTTGTGCTCAATGTTAAACGCCAACCCACCTTTTGGTACTTTTGTGTGTAAAATAATGTCAAAACTAAAATTGTATACCAACAGATTGACATTTGACATTTAATTTAAAACAGATTGACATTTGATTGACAATCGCTATTTTCTCATAATTACCATAAACAATGGACAGATGTAAGCATCAGTAAATAAGGATTATTAATCTTATTTTAGTTTATGGTATGTAGATTCTTGCATAAATAAAATAAATAATTATAAATACATAAGTTGATAAAAAAATGCTATGCAATAGCTTTACCGCGGCAGTCCCCGAGTGCCACACATCGTTTTTGTTTGAGAGACAATAAATAAATAAATAAATATTCAGGACATTTCACACAACGTCCTATGGTCCCAAAGTAAGTTCTATGCTTGTATTATAGGAACCAGATACGGATAGACTACAATAAGTAGCAAGATAGATATAAATAGTAACCAACCAAGCAAAGGAATTTAATAAAACGTGAATTAAAATAAAAATATTTAAAGAATTTATTAAGGAACCCCATCAGTATTCGTTAGTCGACGAAGCGCAAAAAATTACTGAGTTTAAACTAGCTGCACTAGGAAAATATTGCTTAAATAAAAACTATGTTGCTCTAAGGATATTAATAAATATTAAAAGATAAAAGATCAGAGTCAGAGTCAGACTATTGTTTATTTGTGAGCATAGGTTTACAATAAGTAGATGATACAGTACATATGTTAAACATTAAAACCAGCTATGTTCTACCGTTTTTGGTGTACAAATAATTAAAAAATTAAAAATAATTAAAAAACAAAAATAATACAATTCTAAAAATCAATATCTCCGGATCACCGGAAGACATTCATTATAATTTTTCAATTAAAATAATATATTTTTCTCTCTAGGAAAAAGCAAAATAAATATTATTGTTAAATTACTGACGTATTTCTTAAACTTGTTGCTGGTAAATGTTATTTATAAATTAGCATTTTAGCACTAAATGTCGTCCCGATAGCGTCGTCACACGTTTTCTGTGCTGAACAAAGATTATTTTTGGAACGCTGTCGCCACTGCGTAAGTCAAGATGTTATGTTGGATGTATCTGCTTTTTTAAACATCTTTTTTTTTATTATTGAATAAATAAAAATACAAATAATGGAAAAATAAACCATAGAAATTTGAAAACAAGAAAAGTAAAATAAAAATTGTATTCATCAGGATCAAACTTATTTCAGATCCAACAAAAAGAAAATTTTAAAGATTAACGCAAGTGGATAGCTTATAAAAAGTAAGAATATAGTCATACCTTCAGGATACCACTGAGTAGTAGGTATACCAGCCTCAAGTCTAGCAGCTACAACAGCTTCTCTTATTGCAAGAGCAATCACTATAGACATACACATTGGAGGCTCACCAACACCTACAAGTAATTTAAACTAACTAGAGTTGTAATAATAATATTTAGACACAATATGATATTTACCTAAAATAAACTTACTTTTGGATCCAAAGCCAGGCTGATCGCTATTAGATTTCTGCACTAGATGGATATTCCAATTTTGTGGAATATCTCTAGCTAACGGTACTTTATAGTTGCAAGTACGATCCGTTAGGATTTCACCAGACGAAGCATAAACAATATTTTCACACGTCCAATATCCAACACCCATAATGAAAGCACCTTCTACTTGACCAACATCAATTTGTGGATTGACACTATGCCCAGTATCTTCACACAGATCGACTTTCAATATTTCATGTTCTCCAGTTATTACATCCAACTCTACTTCAGCGAAAGTCACCATATGCGGGACTTGTAAGCGTCTCATCAGATCTTGTAAAACCATGAGTTTGTAAGTCCACATTACTTTCATATGCTTTTTTTATTAATACAATCCAGGTAGGGTCCTCCATTTGCTCCCGAATTGGTCTCAATCTTTTAAGAAGTTCTTCACAAGCTCTTTTCACGCCAATATTTACACATATATATGAAACACTTTCTCCAGTATTTTGTACTATCATTGTGTTATTCTCTTTTACAATAATTTGATCAACAGGAATATTTAATAGATATGCAGCAACTTGCACTGCTCTTGTATTGATACCTTGTCCCATTTCTGTACCACCATGAGTTATTGCAACAGTACCATCTCCGTGGTACAGACATATTAATACACATATTGACGCTTCCTACAGGAGTCCATCGCAAAAGCGCAACTCTCAATCCCCGCTTTTTCCATCTATTTTCAAAGTTAAATTTATTAATAAAAGCTCTTCTGTTTTTGTAATCTGCTGATATCATCATTTCATCAGCCATAACTTTAAGATCACCATATTTTTCCGTATCGAGATTAGCAAGTCTGACTTCCAAGGGATCTAGAGACATCTCGTATGAAATACGATCCATGACTAAGTCACCCGTCGCAATGTGTTCCAGAGTTCCTTAAAAAATTGTATAAATGATAATAAAATTATTTTAAAAATACATAATTTTGTTTGGTTACCAAATTACTGATGACAAAAAGTTTAAATATAACGTTATTCAAAGAATTTTGTTTTAGTAACCTGACATAAAATGCATATTATGAAAATTTAAAAGATCTTTGTGTTCATGTCTCTACCAGCGCTATTGATGCACGCATAAGGGTTGTGTTATTAGACTAATTCTACTAACAATTAATTTTAAGACTACGTTATGCATATTTCATGTGCTGCAGGTTTAGTAAGCATGCGTAGCAGGAAGAAGTAATATGAAAAGAAAGCGCACTGACAAGAAGGCATAGCATGGAGAATAGCAAAGTTTACATTATTCGTAAAATTATTGTATAACATTGTTTATGTTTCTAAGCATTTTCATGAAAAAATTTATGTATAACATCTGAAACCTGGTGCTCTAATAAAAGTATTACTAGCAGTGTCAGTAACCGAAGCGTTGTGTTTGTAATTCCAACGCTCCTTCTTATAAGAATTATAGTAAGATAGGACTCCCAATACATAAATCCTTTCGTTAACAACGTAGCCATTGTCTGAATAGATATTGTAATTAAAAAACTGAATCTCTCCCGACTTATTCATACCAACCTTAAACAAAAAATGTGCTTGATGGATTTCTTATTTCATTTCTTATGTTTCATAAGTTGACGACAAAAAATTACAAAATATGGATGAGGTGGATATTGATGAGGTAAAAGATAATCTTCATGTCACACGTAATGATATTTGCTGTTCTGACATAGTCTATCCTAAACAAGAATGAGGACATAAACAGCGAACATGACTAAAGCCAGTTTCAACAATTTCTCTTATAAGGATAATGTTGTAGCTGCTTACTTCATAGTTCATAGCACAAGGTTGTCTTTTTCCAACAGCTCTTGTGTTAGTGGTCAAAGACTGAATAAAACGGTAGGGTCTATTTAATTTTGAAGCAACCAGAGCACTGGCCACAGCTCCTTGAATAGATCGTGATATTTTAATACCGTATGCACCACCAACTCGACGGTTATGCAAGTCGACTCTAATGATAAAACCATGATTATAAATGAATAATCAGCTTGTTAATATATTAGATATTGTGTTACCTATACTTTTGATGTTATTTTTAGAGATTACAATGTTTAAAAAATATAACTGGAATACATGAACAAGAGAAAAACGTCAGACTAAAATTTAAAACAAAAGCATAACACGACATGAAAAGAAGTTACTCATAAAGTCTGTAGCAAACCGTGATTGTGAGAAACTAGCCTAAATATATTTATAAACAACATAATACTGGACGTTGCGAATTTTTAGAGACATTAACTCCTGATTTCACTTCATTTAGCGTTTTAGATCAAATATTGTAATTATTCGGGCTTCGTGTCGTAGTGGTTCATGTACTGGACTACCGTTCACAAGGTCGCGGGTTCGATTCCTGCTTGGGACAATCATTTGTGTGATATTCATAAATGTCATACAAATGTTTGTACTACGTCTGGGTGTTTTCTATGTATTATAAGTATGTATTTACAAAAGAAAAGTAGTTTATGTATTATATCCGTATTCTGGTACCCATAACACAAGCATGATAAGCTTAGCTTGGGACCAGAGGACGTTGTGTGAAATGTCCATGAATATTTATTTATTTATTTATTATTTACTACGATCACGGTCACGCCTGTTGTATCGCACAAATAACATTTCTGAACAGGTTAGACAAATAAACTTATTTTAGCAGGCGTACTCGAATATTCTTCGCTATTGTAAAATACTTATGGACTTAACTAGTTTACTAAAAATTCAGATACCAATAGATCCGACATCTGTATGCGACATTTCATACGTTTACCTATTTTTGGGTACTTTCCACGCTTTTGATATCATGTGTTGTACAGCATCTAGCCACTGTGATGAACAGTATACGTCCAATCCTTCATCAGATGGTTTTGTAACACATGTTAATGTTTCCATTGTCATATGAAATTGACTGTGTATGGCATCGGTCCCCATTATAATTTTAGTTACGTTATCTCCTTTTTCAGTAGCTTCTATGTCAATAATGAGCGAAGTTTTTGAAGTTCCTATCGCTTTTTTAATATCTAAAACTGGTTCTTTAACATTTTCGTACGTAGCTGTAACTAATTTTGCAGCAGTTTCTGCAATGTGTCTTGTTTTAGCTACAACAATTTTATTGCTATCGGCTGATTGTGATATGAGACTTGTTCACTACAAAGCACTTCTTCAAACGCCGAAAAAGGAAAAACGTCAGGTGCTGAGAAAGAATTAAGACCTGGTATGTCTTTTGCTGTGTAGAAACAGATGACACCTGGATATACCTGAAAGTATATGCCCAATATTTATTAAAATTAATTGCAGAAATATTGAACATAAATTAAAATTTCTTACCGAGGCGTTGGTTGGATTAATATTCAAAATTTTCCCTACTGCAATGGTGCTAAGAGCGAATTCACAAAAATACTTCATGAGGTTGATTTAGCTAAATGATACCTATATCAACATGGTAGACAAAACAATATGATAAAAGTATATTACCATAGCTTCCACTTTCATGATAGGTTGAGTGGCCACTTTGAAGTATTGGTATCATATACTTGTGAGGCCATAGACAAAGGCCGCATTTCTTTTAAACTACTGGCACCTGAACGTTTTCGGCGACAAATAAGCTCCTCGGGACAAATACTAAGCAGACCCTTAATATGCATGAAAAATAAATGTTTAAGTAGATACAAGATGAAAGATAAAATAGATATTTTAATAATCACGCTATTTTCAGAAAGACTTTTTGCCTGGAGTCATTGATGTATATAATTATATAGCAGATATTCATTTTATTTAATATCGTCAGTTTCATTAATGTCAAACAAACCTATAATATTTGATCATCTTATAAAATATTTGGTACACGAACTTCTTTAGATTTTGTTCACCAGTCATTTCCTCTAGTATTTGGGAAAGCAACGGTGAATCAGATAGAGGCAACAATAAATGCAGTTTTAGGAAGCTTAATTACTAGAAGTTTCACCTTATAAAATAATCCCAATGCTACTTGTTTTCTATATTAAACTGAAGCTTCTGGTGGATTAGGAAGCACTTAAAGCTCTTTGTCCAAAGTATTTAATGCTCCACGAAGTGTTGAGTTGTCAAACAGTTCTTTTCCAACTAAATATTTATCTGTTTAAGGAGCTCGAATACAATTTGGTGACAATGCTCCATAAACAATTCTTACTTCTTTAACAACATGATTAGACCCAAATAATTTATACAAAAATCCGGCATGTATTAAAGCATGGGCATTTTGTGAACGTGGCATTATCTGAAATGATAAAATTTTAACAGAAGTAGGGAATTCAGAATTTCTGAGTACATATGTTTGACTTTGGTCAATTTACGACTGATAAATAAAAAAATATTCAAAAAATGTTTTTCTTAATAATCTTTTTGTTAAAACTTACTTTAAATGTAATTAATTGATAATCATCCGTAAGAGGTGGCAACATAATATTTCGAATCACACAACCTTTCATATTAATTTTTAAAAACTCTTGCATCGTTACCATTATCTTCGAATTTTTACCACATTCTAAAACAAAAACTCAAAAATTATTGTTACGGTTTAGTCACCGTTTCTCATTAATATAAAAATTATGAATTGCAACACAAGACAACCCACTGAAATGATTTATTATGCCCTTCTCAGGAAAAAAATTTTGAAAATCGACACGTATTTCGTATCTAATTATCTATACATGTTAAGAATGACAGAGAACTAATGACACTATTATTTAATTTCGGCTATGGTATTCTGTAAAAATTTAATCTCATTTGTCAATTTGTGACAGCAAAATCTTGCTTAATTGAAGTAGTGATGTCCGATGAAGTAAGCCCGATATATCGTCTATATCTAAATATTGTATTAAAAAGAACCAATCATTACCCGTTGCATCAGTACAATACAAAATATGTTACAGTAAAATATAATGTCAGCTGATTTTATAGATAGTTCAACTCAGACGTGCGCGCGACTCTATGTGTGTGTGGGTCTTGTAAATATACAACTTTCATTCGTGTGGCAGTGACGCGGCAGTTTTAAGTATATTATTATACACTTTGGCTGTAGTCGTCGTCGCTTTTTCTTACGGGTACAGTCGTTTACGAAAATGTATAGTTCTTCACGGATAAAATGTTTAAGGAGTCAAGTTTCAATTTAAAATTTAGATGTAATTAATATTTATTATGATTCTATATACGAAAAAATATATCCTTGTTGACGTTTACGTATTATTGTTTTAGACTAGAGAAACTATTGCTAAGGTATACGAAATTCTGAAAATAAATGCGAGAATTACGACCATTTTTAAGAATTTTTCGACTTATGCTAGGGAATCAAAATTCACAGGTTACTTCCCGTTGCCCTATAGCCTTGAAATTTGGCATAGATCAAGTCTATATAGTGCTGATATAGCGAAAAATCCAAAAACTTATAATTTGTCATCACATCACAAGTAAAAAAGTGTTTATACTAATACCAATTTATGAAGTAGCTGAAATGTAGGCGATTCCCTATATTTCAACTACAAAATTAAGTTGGTGAGTTGTTTTGAGTTTAATTAAATGATTATTTGAATGCAGTTACTTATATTTATATGTCTACTAGGTACGAAACCCTAAGTGTGCGTGTTTACCTCGCTCTCGACAGGTTTTTAAATGTCATTATCACATTAATATGGGTATATCTTTCAGAAACTAGTTGAACTGAAGGAATTAAAACTGAATTTATATAAGGATAAATGAAAATAAAATATGGATTTTAAATATTTTCCTCTTATTATCTCAGTAGTCTTTAGCCTATGACTTCTGAGATTTTGTTCTAAGCTGTTAACTAACAGAAAGTTATTAACTTTGATTCACGACTTCAACAGTCGTGCTTCACGCACTTGACAGAACGGTGCAGCAAATGGTTGACAAGTGAAGTAATTTCTTAAGAAGGATTTAGTTTATTTACGCTAGTTAAAAATTTCCTCTTAGATCAAGCACTGCACCAGATGTGGAGAAAATCCTCCACAGGTTGTTCTCTCTTGACTACGAATGTACAAATTGAATTTCGATGCGTTAACCCACAAGCGTTGGTCCTCAATATTGTAAAATGATGTGAAATCATTAATCATTACCGAATTAACAGCTAAAGATTTTTTTTTTCGTAGGAATGCTTTTTACGCACTTACCCCCCGACTGCAGGGGCAGCCGAAGGACGTCGTGTTGGACTCCCGGGGAGTAAAATTTCTCTCGACCCAGCCTACCAACTAAACCTACGGTGTCCTCCTCGCCCGCTGCCGGGCCGTGGTAGTTACTCAGGTATTACCACGACCCGACACGGGGGGCCCCCTAGCGGTGGGGGCTCACTGTGATGGGGGATAAGCGACGTGCCCCCCCGTCGGACTGTCACCCCTCGCCCGAACACGAGGCGAGGGGTCGTCCGCCACATTGGGCGCGACAGGTCCCCTGACCTGCCGCGCGTGGCCATATCGCGGGCCGGGGCGCCGGCTATTGCGCGCCGACGACCCCTACCCGCGGCCCTGCGGGGGGGAAGAGTTTCCCCCGAGCGTTCTCGCTCCCGCAGGGCTTCTCTTTTTGCCGCCATCACCTCGGATGCGAATGAGGTGACGGCGGCCCAGCACTCTTTGCTGCCGGCCTTCGAAGCGATGACGGCCGGCAGCGACAAATTTCCGCCAATTACGCCAGTGAGTCTGGTGTGCTGGACAGACCAGGCCGTGCACACGACCAACGTGTGCTCGGCCGTGTCCACGGCTCCGGACGCACAGCTCTTGCAGCCGGGTGCGGATTCGACTCCTACCAGCTCCCACAGGTACTTGGCGAAGCAGCCGTGACCTGTGAGGAGCTGGGTCAAGTGATAGGTCGGCACCCAGTGCGGCGCCTCGACCCACTGACGCAATACGGGGCGCACGGCAGAAAGAAGCCACGCGCCCGACGTTATCACTGACAACCTCTCGGCCCACCTAATGAGGTCGCTCGCTGGAGAGGCGAATTTCGCGACGTCCTCTTCGGGAACGTCGCGAAACCTCATCGGGAGCTAAAGATAGATCTGGTGGCTGCTTCAAGTTAACAATGCAAGCCCCACATCCTGCTTCACGACACAATGTGTCGTGAAGCAGGATGTGGGGCTTGTACATGTCATGTACTTGGTTCCTTTGGTTTTTTTTCCTTTTTTATCCTTTTTTTTCCTTTCCTTTTTTTTCCTATCCTTTTTTTTCCTTTTCTTTTCTGTGTCATCCTAAGGGAATATTAATATGTAGTACAATCAGACTGTATTTATCTTGAATTCTCCATCCTGAATAATCATAAAAATTACAATGAATAAAATAAAATATAAATATTCATGGACGTTTCACACAACGTCCTCTGGTCCCAAGCTAAGCTTATATGCTTGTGTTATGGGTACCAGAATACGGATAGAATACATATACTACTTTTCTTTTGTAAATACATACTTATAATACATAGAAACACCCTTAGATTTGATAATTATTTGTGCTATTGCTAATCGTATTTGTTGTTGCTCAGGTTATTATTTAATATAAATTATTATTTAATTATTGTCTAATATTGAACAACGTTATAGTTAAATTGTGGCGTTGTGCGTTTGTTTAATACAACATTTATTTTATATGTACGCGCCGAGCCGTACCAGCGGTGGGGGGCTCCGCCCGCCGTGGCCCATTGAACTGCGGAGACCGAACTATCCACCATTTTTATTTCTCTCACATTCATTCGACGACATTTTATTTCATACAAAACCTATTCATTCTTTTTATACATATCGTGGCGGTAGCAGTAGTACGCCACTTAATTTTATATATAACTTTGCTATCCCAGTACAATCTGCAAGTTTGTAATATCCCTATTGGGAATAAACGCAATTGAAGACAAACTCATCGTTTTATTTACATAAAACAATTCTGTACTCCGTCATATGAGTACTACCTGTTTGGTGACCTTCGGAAGACTTCATCGACTTTGGTGAAACAACGTACTTTCGAAGACTGCTCAAACATTTTGGTGACCCCGACGTGATACGCACCAAGCTTCGTGAAGGACGAAAGGTCACGGAAGACGTTCGACGTTCAAGACAAACTTTGAAAATACTCGCCAGTGTGTCCAGAGACTACCCATTTTATTTCAAAAAATTCCTACACACTTGGAAGGAGGAGAACAATCAGTCTAACGTTTCAAGAACGCATCGGAGCTTCTACAACCCTAGCTTCAAGCCGGCCGGTCAGCCTAAGGACGCCGCAGGCAAGGTTTAGCCAGGAAAGTGCACCAATCCTTATTTTTTCCATCTTTTACCCAATCTAATCCAATTGCTTTCTATTTGAATTAAGATTTGCCATTCCATATAATATATAATTGCATATTTCATGCGCATCCTACATTCTAAGCTTTGCTTATTTCTCATAATAAATAAGCTGAACGCACAATACATGCTTATAGGTCGCTTATTTTATTGCGCCTATCCTTAATTAATATTCAAACACCGTATATTAACGTCGCAAATTAATTTACCTACAGCTTTTGGCTTTAGCATTTTTATTTTCTTTTCCCTAAAGGCTTAAAGTTAGTTTTACAACATATTTTGGCGTTATATTCTATTCATTTACGTAGTGATTTAGAAATTAATAAACTTATACGCAATTTTTACATACGCAGCTATAGCTTACCCATTTATGATAGATCAAATACATAAAGTTAACGCAGGTCAAAGTCCAAATTCCATTAACTGCATAGTCATTGGATCGTTTTATCGTTTTATATACTTAACTAATAACTGTTCCAGATCGCGACGCATTAGCCGCGGCGAACCTGTGCATTGTTTCTCGCCTGCAAATAACAAACCGGTTTTCTACGCTACGCTCGTTCGGTGCGTCGTGAACTTTCATCGCGCTACGCCCGGGAGCATAAGCAGTGCAATATACGTATTCCCTTTTTATATTTATTACTACTTTAATTTGAATTTATATCTTCACTCGTTTGGTTATTAATTTTAATATTTTTTTTATTAAATATGACCGACAAAGGTGATAAAACTTCTCTTTTTGCCACAAGAAGCTCAATTAAAGGGCGAATTACCAAATTTAAAAACTATATCGAAAAGTTTGATGGTCACGATAGTATATTATCAGAACAAACGAGTGAACTTGCCTTGAGGTTGGATCGATTTCGTAGTCTTTTTAGCCAATTTGATGAATTACAAACACAAATCGAAATAGCGTGTCCATCCTCACAGCAAGCCGAGATTGACACGCGGGAAGAGATTGAACAAGAATTCTATTCATTAATAACTACCGCTCAGTCTTTGTTGAGTAGGGCGAATGATGAATTTGAATCTATTAGTGGTAAGCCTGATGCATCATCACCCTGTAAGCATAAACATCATAACGATTTAAATTTTAGACTGCCTTTAATTCAAGTAGCTAATTTTGATGGGTCTTATTTTAAATGGATCGAATTTAGAGACACTTTTAACTCACTTATTCACAGTAACGATCGTATACAGCCTATTCATAAATTCCATTATTTAAATTCCTACTTAGAGGGCGAGGCATCCCAGGTGATTAGTAACTTAGAAGTTACTGACTCTAATTACATAGAAGCTTGGCATCTCCTATGCGAGAGGTATGATAATAAAAAACAGCTGATTTACAATCACCTCAATGCTCTTTTTAATATTTCACCCATAGGTAGGGAATCAACCCAAGGTCTTAGGTACATTGTAGATCATGTATCTAAACATTTACGAGCCTTAAATACATTAGGTCAGCCTACAAATCACTGGGACACTATTATTATCTACATGGTCTCGGCAAAACTCGACGGCGGCACTGTCTTAAAGTGGGAGGAGTATAAAAACGCTCTCGATGAAATGCCTTCTCTTGACGATTTCCACAGATTTTTAAAGGGTCGTGCTGATATTCTTGAGTCTGTCCAACGAAATAAAACTCAGCTGACAACTCCTCCACTTAAACAATTGAATACTTCGAATCCACGTAAACTACAAACGAAAACGTTTCAAATTTCAGCCACGTCCTGTGTTTCACCCGCTACTCCTGCCTCGTGTGTCTTCTGCCGTGGCAGTCACCGCATTTATGACTGCTCGGCGTTCCGGTCCAAGTCCATCGAAGACAGGATTTCTGAGTCGGTAAATTTGAAACTATGCCTTAACTGTTTACGCAAGGGTCATTCTGCACATCGTTGTAGGTTGGGCAATTGTTTGAAATGTAAGGGCCGTCATAACACTTTATTACACCGGGAGGTTCCTCCGGCTGATAAAAGTTCTATTTCCTCGCCACCGCAGCCAGACGCCCAAGTCACGGCCGGTATGGCTACATATAGTCATAATCACATTTTGCTTTCTACTGCACTTATTAATGTTTCTAATCCCGAAACGAAGGCTTGCCTCACTGCAAGATGTTTATTAGATAGCGGGAGTCAAACTTCTATAATTAGTTCCAGTCTAAAGGAACGGTTGCAATTGACTCCTCAGCACACTAATACAAACATAGTAGGCATAGGTAACAATGCTTTATTAGGTACGCCTGAGCGCTGTACTATAGAAATAAAATCAAAATATAATAAAACATTTAAATTTCGCACATCGTGCTTAGTTTTACCCACTATTTCGGGTAATTTACCACACAAGTACTTCAACAAATCACAATTTAAACTCCCGCCGAAGGTGAGACTCGCAGATCCTACATTTAATGAGCCTGCGCCCATTGACGTTTTAATCGGTGCGGATCATTTTTGGTATTTAATCGGATCCGAGCAACTTAATTTAGGTAAAAATTTACCCATTATGCGCAAATCAAAACTAGGTTGGCTATTGGCAGGTCCTGTGTTCGAGCGTGCTTTACCAAAACAATCTTTTTACTCGTTTAGTCAATGCAATCATATTACTACGAGTGATAATTTAGATGAACAATTGAGTAAGTTTTGGCAACTAGAACAAATTCCTCAGCCCACGACGCAACCTACAGACATACAAGCAGAATGCGAACAACACTTCATTACCCATACGTATAGGGACAAAGATGGCAGGTTTTGCGTGCGTCTACCTTTAATAACCGAGCCCGACTGTTTAGGCGATTCGTATCGAGTAGCTAAAAAACGATTTCTAGTGTTAGAAAAACGTTTTAGGCATGATCCAGAACTTAAAGGTTCTTATCAAAAATTTATCTCAGAGTATGCCGAGCTAGGTCATCTTTCGGAGACTAAATCTAGGTTTACAGATATTTCTTATTATGTGCCGCATCATCCTGTTCTAAAACCTACTAGCGAGTCAACGAAGGTTCGTGTTGTTTTCAATGCAAGCGCTATTACATCATCTGGTTATTCCATTAACGATCTCCAGATGATTGGTCCCTGTATACAAGATTCACTTTTTAATATACTTATTAGATTTAGATCGTACAAATATGTGTTAACAGGCGATGTCGAAAAAATGTATCGCCAGATTAGTGTGCAGGATTGTGACCGTAATCTACAATTAATATTATGGCGAGATAACGAGAATGATAAATTAAAAACATTAAAACTTAACACAGTTACTTACGGCTATTCAAGTGCAAGCTTTCTAAGTACACGTTGTTTGTGGCAATTAGGTGAAGATTGTGTGGACGATAAAATCAAAATAATTATACAGAATGATTTTATGGTCGACGATTTGATCACAGGGACGGATTCGGAGTGCGAATTATTAAACATTAAAAACTCTGTTGAACAAGTTTTATTAGCTGGATGCTTTCCATTGCGCAAATTCCGTTCGAATTCGGAAATGATTTTGAGACAATGCCAGAGTCTTAGTTCAGAAGACAGTCTTCTACTAAGTTCTCATTCACACACTCTCGGAGTAGGATGGGACTCTGCAGCTGACGTCATACACTTTCCCACAAAATATTCCACTAATAACAATTGTATTACTAAGCGGTCAATTTTATCCGATTCTTGTAAGATATTCGACCCATTGGGCCTTTTAAGTTTAATAACTATTGTGCCTAAGATTTTAATACAAAAATTATGGCTGGCCAAAATTGATTGGGATGAGCCTGTGCCTGAAAGTATCGAACTGTCTTGGAGGAAATTCACAGATGGATTATCTTCTTTGAACTCATTTAAAATACCACGGCACGCACTTTGCGATTTGCCTAACTATATAGAACTGCATTGCTTTTGTGACAGTAGCATCAGCGCCTACGCAGCGTGTGTTTATCTAAAGTCTACAAACGATCGCGGTGACGTTGTTGTGCGACTCCTGTGCGCGAAGGCGCGCGTGAGTCCTCTCTCGCCGGTCACCATTCCTAGACTGGAGCTGTGCGCGGCGGTGCTCGGCGCACGACTCATTACGGCGGTGGTAAGCACACTGCGTTGTAAGGTAACACGCACCTGCTACTGGACCGATTCCTCCATTGTTTTAGCGTGGCTTCAAACTAATCACACTAAATTAAAAACATTTGTTTCAAACAGAGTAGGTTTAATTTTAGAGTTAACCGAAGGTTCTGAGTGGCATTACGTGCCAACCGCGTTAAATCCGGCAGATTATGCTTCACGTGGCGTCGATACCTATAAATTAAATAATTTAAACATGTGGTGGGAAGGTCCACCTTTCTTATATACAACGGAAGACAATTGGCCACAATTAGGTAGTGATATGATAGTTCACAACGACATTCCTGAATTAAAAATCAATGTTGCTGCAACATGCGAAACTTTATCACATACTTCGTTGATTGATTTTGATAAATACTCTAAACTAAAACAGATTCAACGCTCATTTGCTTATTTGTTGCGATTTATACATAATTGCCGCAATCCTAGCACTAAGAAAATAGGAGTTTTACAGCCTGAGGAACTCGAATCTTCTTTTAAACAGTTGGTAAAATTTTCCCAAGCTAATAGTTTTTCAACCGAATTAAACACACTACGCAATAAACGTATTTTAAGTAGCAAAAACCCTCTAATTTCATTATCTCCCTTTCTAGACGAGGAAGATATTTTACGTGTAGGTGGCCGTCTCGATTCTTCATTTTATTCGTTTGATAAACGCCATCCGATACTTCTAAGTGCTAAACATAGACTTGCTAGGTTATTATTTCAGCAGGAGCACTTGAGACTTCTTCACGCTGGTCCCCAGCTCTTACTCAGCTCCATTCGGGAAAACGTGTGGACTGTCGGCGGACGTGACTTGGCTCGCACGGTCGCGCGACAATGTGTAACTTGTCGACGCTTCGCTCCCAAAACAATCGCGCCCATGATGGGCACACTACCTTTAGAACGTGTTACACCAGATTTTCCGTTTGTTAGTGTTGGAGTCGATTTTGCTGGACCATTTATGATAACTGATAGGAAGGGAAGAGGCTGTAAAATAAGCAAATGTTACTTGGCGATTTTCGTTTGCACTAGATTTAAGTGCATACATTTAGAAGCAGTTAGTCAGCTTTCTAAGGAGGCATTTATACTTTCCTTACGTCGTTTTATAGCGCGCAGAGGCAAGCCACGCGAAATTTTATGTGATAACGGCAGAAATTTTGTCGCTGCCGCTAAAGAGATAGGATCTTTTCTAAAATCTAATTCTTCGTCCATCTCTTCCTTTGCGTCCGATGAAGGAATTAAATTCAAATTTCAACCTGCTTATGCTCCCCATTTTGGGGGCTTATTCGAGTCAGGGGTAAAATCTGCAAAGCATCACTTAAAGAGGATATTAGGCAATGGTCATGTTACTTTCGAGGAATTGGCAACCTTGTTTAGTCAAGTAGAAGCAATCCTTAACAGCCGTCCCTTATGTCCTCTCTCCTCTTCTCCCAACGATTTCCAAGCTCTAACTCCAGGTCACTTTCTCATTGGCCGTGCCTTGACGTCATTACCATCACCTAGCCTAGAGGATGCAACACAAACCAGATTAGACCGGTTTCAGAGGATAGAGAATATGAGGCAGCATTTTTGGCGGCGCTGGCAACTGGAGTATGTTGCAGAACTTCAACAGCGCACCAAGTGGCGAGTTCCTGATCGTCCAATCCAGCTTGGTGATTTGGTTCTTCTAAGGGAAGAAAATGCGCCACCCCTTTACTGGCGTCTTGGACGCATTTCAAAACTATTTCCAGGTCCTGATGGCGTCATACGTGTGGCTGACGTAACCACAAATTCTGGTACCTACAGACGAGCGGTGCGGTACCTCTGTCCCCTGCTAGACGAACAAGAGCCTCAAGAGTAGTTGAAGACTGCAGTCTTCAAGGGCCCCCAGTATGTACGCGCCGAGCCGTACCAGCGGTGGGGGGCTCCGCCCGCCGTGGCCCATTGAACTGCGGAGACCGAACTATCCACCATTTTTATTTCTCTCACATTCATTCGACGACATTTTATTTCATACAAAACCTATTCATTCTTTTTATACATATCGTGGCGGTAGCAGTAGTACGCCACTTAATTTTATATATAACTTTGCTATCCCAGTACAATCTGCAAGTTTGTAATATCCCTATTGGGAATAAACGCAATTGAAGACAAACTCATCGTTTTATTTACATAAAACAATTCTGTACTCCGTCATATGAGTACTACCTGTTTGGTGACCTTCGGAAGACTTCATCGACTTTGGTGAAACAACGTACTTTCGAAGACTGCTCAAACATTATACGTTTATTTGTTTTGTTGTTTGCCTTGAAATAGATAATTTAAGTCTTAAATTAATTGCACATTGGCAAAGAATTGTTTTGTTTGTTTGATTTAAAATATTTAAGATTTGATATTTGTTTAGAGTAATAGCGGCTTGTCTCATTGAAAGATATTTTGTTTTTCGCTATTGTAATATTGTTTGTTTGTTGAAAGACATTTGTTTTTTTGTTTTTTTTTGTTATTCTAAGATTGTTTGTTTCGTGCCGTTTGTGCTTTGAAGATGTCTGCCGCCGCGTATACTGTTGTCCGCGAATCATATTCCGGGATTGCGACTCATTTGAGATGGTTCACGTCAGCTGCCGCCTTGGTGAAAAGGGAGAACCGAATCGAGGCATTGTTGGACAGGCATGAGAAATGCCCTACACGACTTCAGGAGGTGGAGGCGCTTTTCCAGCGCTTCATCTTGCATCTGGATGATGTGCCCCTGGAGTCATTTCCCCAGGAGCGACGGGACAAAGTCCACGAGGACTACGTCCAAATGATGGACCTTGCCGACGACATCGCCCAGCGCGCGCGGGAGATTTTAGCCTCGCGCGCCGGAGTACCGGCTCACCGGGCCCCTTGAAGACTCCCGTGGGCCTTTTGACCAGGTTACCCAACTTGGATCTTCCACGTTTTGATGGTCGACTAGACATGTGGATGGGATTCATTGGTCTGTTCGAGAGCCTTGTTGACTCGAGGGAAGATTTGGGTCCGTCTCAGAAACTGGCCTATTTACTCTCCGTGCTTGATGGAGAGGCGAGGGGCTTAGTACAGCACCTCCCAATATGTGACGGGAGCTATGGGATCACGCGGGCGTTGCTCACCAAGCGCTATCACAACCAGCGCTGTCTGGCAGATACCCACGTTGACCAGATTTTGAACCTTCCCGTCGTGAGCAATGCTGCCCAGTTGAGGACCGAACTGCTGAACCCCCTCCTAATAGCCACCAACTCGCTCAACCGCTTGGGACTGCCGGTTGCCAAGTGGTCTTACCTACTGGTGCGTATTGTGCTCAAGCGATTGCCGGCGTCTTTGAGGGCACGTTTTGAACAGGGTCACGTCCCAGACCCACCAACCAACGGCGCAATGCCCAACCTGCACCAAGGGGAGGTATGGCCGCCCGCTTCGCTGTCACTCAAGCTGCGCCACCGGACTGCCGGTTTTGTAAGTCGCAGGGGCACCAAACGGTGCGGTGCCCAGACTTCGCGGTCCTGCACGTAGCCGCTCGTAGGCGGAGCCCAGGCCCGCGGCTGGTGTTTCTCCTGCCTAGGGGACCATTACCAGCGCGCCTGCCCCGACACTCACCCGTGTTCTATTTGCGGAGGGCACCATATGAAGATCCTGTGCGCCAACGCGAATGGCTGTCGCGACCACGCGGGGTCGCCTTCGGGCGGGTATGCCAGCGGACACCGGGACCAGTCCCGCAATTTGGAGTCCGGCTCATCACCCCCACGCCGCGCAGACTGTGCTGCCGTTGATCGCCGAGTTGGTTCGGCGCGCAGCCCCACGGGCGGGTATGAAAGCGGGCCCCGGGTTCAATCCCGCACCTTTGTGTCCCGCTCGCCCTTCCCGCTTCCACGTGATCAAGCTAGATCACCTCCGGTAGTGTACCACGATTACCGTGACGCACGTCCGGTACCACTACCGTCCCCCCCTCTGGCGGAACGTCCCCGTTTGGAGACGCGCAACCCTCGGTACGGACGCTCCAGGCGCTACGAACCGCCGACTATGGCCCGTGGCAGTCGTCACCGAGAGGAGGCCGAGTTTAGGCACTACCCGCATTTTGATTTGCCGTCTCGGGACAACGGCGCTCAGTCGCTGCCACGCCAACATTAGGGTGTTGGCGTCTGCCCCCGCTATGCACCGCCCCCTTTTGAGACCGTCCTCTTGCCCACGGCCCATGTCAGGGTCTGGGGACGGACGGGCGCCTCGGTTGTAGTCCGAGCTATATTGGACACAGGCTCACAGGGGTGCATAGCCTCATCTTGGTTGGTAGGGCAGACTGGCCAGACTATTGAAAATTATTCAGATGTAATGGGGGGTGTCGGGAGCGCCCCCGTGGCCGCGGTTGGGGGCCGCGTTTGGTTTGAGTTCTCCCCCTCAAATTCTCCACGTCCGACGTTGGAGTCGTCGGCCATTGTGATGGAGAATGTCTTGGGAAGTCGCCCGCGGGTTTGTTTGTCTGCGGATGCGGTGGAATTGGCCGCGGATTTGAGTTTGGCTGGCCCTGGATTTGACCTGCCTGGCACGGTCGATTTGTTGCTTGGTGCCGATGTTTTGGGCGGGGTATTGCTCGGCAGGGATCGTGTTTTGCGGCCGGGTGGCTTGGTGGCCCTCCGGACCATGTTTGGGTTCGCGCTGATGGGGCATGTATTGGGGGCTCCCCCCCCTGCCGAACTTGGAGCGGCCTTGATGGTGGGGTCCGCCCTTTCTGGCGCCGTGCAGAGGTTCTGGGAAGTGGAGGGGCCGCCACGGGCGCCCCGCTCTGGTCCGGAGCATGGGGGGTGTGAGCGGTTCTGCAAGACCGGCACCGGTTGTCTCCGTTCTGGCCGGATCATGACGGGATTGCCGTTTCTCGCCGTGCGTCCGCCACTTGGCGTCTCGCGGCCTGTTGCGGAGAGGCGTTTGTTGGCGATGGAGCGCCGTGTGAGCGGGGACCCACTGCTCAGGGAGAAGTGTATTGGCTTCGTGCGGGGGTGTGAGGATTTGGGACGCATGTCTGTGTCAGGGTTGGATTGGCGTTCGACGGAGCGCTTCTTACGCATCATGCTGTGGTGAAGCCATCCAGTGGTGGGTTACGCACAGTGTTTGGTGGTTCTGCGCGGACTGCTTCGGGAATGTCCTTGAACCAGTGTCAGCATCCTGGTCCCAAGTTGCTTGGGGACCTTTGTGGCGTCGTCACGCGGTTTCGACGTCGTCAATTTGTTTTTGTGGCTGGCATCGGGATGATGTTCGGGCGGACGGTGGTTCGCCCGGATGGTTGCCGATGCCGGCTGATGTTGTGGCGGGAAAGCCGGCGGGATCCCGTGCTTGTCTGCGAGCTCAGCGCGAGCACATGCGGGCTGCGGTCTGGCCCCTTTTTGGCTGTACGTTCGCTTTGGGAGCTCGCGGATCGAGGGCGTGTGTCGTTTCCTCGCGCAGCCGCCATTTTGAAGGGGGACCTATGTGTTGGTGACGTGTGCACTGGCGCGTCCACGGAGGGAGGGGCCCTGCTCTTGCGTGGCGAGTTGATTGGCATACTGGCCTCCGCAGGATGTGGGTTGCGTGAATGGGTCTCCAACTTGCCTGCGCTCTTGGATGGGCTGCCGGATGGCCGCCGGCGGGATCCTCACCTGTTTGAGAGCCGTGACAGTCCTACCATGATGTCAGTGCTTGGAGTCCGGTACGGACCGGTCCGGGACATCTTTGCATTTGGTGTCGGTTTGGATTCGCATCACACTTGGACGAGGCGACTGGTTCTGTCGACTGTCGCGGGAACCTTTGATCCCGGTGGCTGGATGTGCCCGGTCATGTTCTGGGCCAAATGCTTCCTGCAGAGACTTTGGGCTGCAGGTCTTGGATGGGACGAGCCACTTCGCGAGGCTGTTTTGAGGGACTGGCTCCAGCTGCTTGCTTCCTCATTGCCTGCCATCAGTGGGATGTCGTTGCCCCGTGCTCTGCTTCCGCCAGGGAGGCATGCAGCGTCCCTTCGTGGCTTCTCGGACGCTTCGGAGCGTGGGTGCGCGGCAGCCGTGTGTTTGCGCGCCGTGGCCACGGATGGTCGGGTGAGGGTGTTGTTGGTCATGGCGAGGAGCGGGGTCGCGCCTCTTCGAGCTGCCTTGACAATCCCTAGGTTGGAGTTGTCAGGGGCGGCCCTTCTTGTTCGCCTTTTGAGTCACGTCGTGTCCACCTTGTGCGCGTCAATTGACGTTTCCACGGTGTATGCATGGACTGACGGTCGGGTTGTGCTGTGTTGGCTGGGGACGTCGGTTCGCACCTTGGAGGTGTTTGTGGCAAGTCGTGTCTCTCAGATGCTGAGGTCGGAGACCCCGTTGGTTTGGGGGCATGTGCCTGGCGAGGTCGACCCTGCTGATTGTGCGTCGCGGGGATGTATGGCCCCCCTTTTGGTTGGGCACTCTCTGTGGTGGGGACCTGAGTGGTTGACCGGCTCAGAATCTAATTGGCCGCGGACTCCGGCCTTGGACATTGTCGCACTGCCTGGGTTGCGAGCGCTTGCGCTCGAACGGCGGGACCGTCCGTTCGACCCAGATTTCCTACTTGATCGTTGCAGTTCGTTGGACAAGTTGTTGAGTGTCACCGCTTGGATCGGGCGCTTCGTGGGAGGTTGTGGACGTCCGCAGAACGGGTGTTTGGGGGCCTTCTTGTCGCCGCGGGGGTTCCGGGATGCTCTTCTTCACTGGGTTCGTTCTGTGCAGGAGACACATTTTGAGGACGAGATTGACATCTTGGGGAGGGGCAGATCCGGGCTGTCTGGAGCCGTTTGTGGGCTGGACCCTTTTTTGGATGGTGAGGGTCTTTTGCGTGTCGGAGGGCGTCTTGGGAGCGCGGGCCTCCCTTATGGATCTCGTCGCCCCCTCTTGTTGCCCAGGAGTGGCCGCTTGGTGAACCTGTTGGTGACTGATCGTCCATTGGCCATTTTACAACGGGAATTTTGGATTTTGTCGGCCCGTCGGACGATCCGTGGTGTGGTCTTTCGTTGTGTGCCTTGCTGTGGGCTCGGGGCCCCTGCCATGCAGCCAGTCATGGGTGGCCTTCCTTCGGATCGGGTCACTGAGATGGGGCCCTTTGCTGGGGTTGGTACGGACTTTGCAGGCCCCTTTTTTGTTGGGACCTCGACCCTCAGGAACAGTGAAGCGGTCGGGGCTTGCTTGTGCGTCTTTGTCTGTCTGTCCGCCAGGGCGGTGCATTTGGAGCTCGTCTCGGCCCTCTCGACAGGGGCATTTGTTGCGACGTTGGATGGATTCGTGTCACGACGAGGACTGCCATCCTTGGTTTGGTCGGATTGCGGTGCCAACTTCAAAGGCACAAACAACTATTTGGAAGCGATGTATGATTTTTTGTCGGCTAACGAGACTGAAATTGCGTCTGGACTGGCTACGCGTGGAATGGTGTCGTGTCCCCGCTGGGGAGGAATGTTTGAAGGCGTGGTGGGGGTTGCTAAGACACATTTGCGACGGGTGGTTGGCGAGTCTGTATTGGCTTTTGAAGAGCTCGCAACTGTGTTTTGCAGGGTCGAGGCCGTTTTGAATTCGCGCCCGTTGTGCCCGATCTCTTTGGATCCTAGCGACTTGGAGGCCCTCACGCCGGGCCATTTTTTGGTTGGGCGGCCACTGAACGCCCTGCCGGAGTGTCCCTTTGTTGATGTGAGACCTAATCGTCTCTCGCGGTTTGGATTGGTCCAGCAGCTCACTCAGAGCTTTTGGAAACGTTGGAATTTGGAATATTTGCACATTCTCCAGCGGCGCGTTGGGTGGACTGACGGGGCTGATCCGCCTCATGTTGGTGACCTCGTTCTGGTTGGGGACGCTGGCTCGCCGCCACTGTGTTGGCGCAGGGGGCGCGTTCTCGACCTCGTCTTTGGAGCGGATGGAGTGCCCCGTTTTGCTGGGGTCCGGGTGGACGGTTCGATTTTGAGGAGGGCTGTGTCAACCTTGTCGCGACTGCCAGTTAATTGGCGGCCGGGTGGTCCTGGCCGAGGCGGGTGGATGTTGTGAGCCGAGCTTCACTGTCGATGACGTTGAGAGGTGACCGGTGCATCCGTCCTCGTGGCTCGGGTCGCCGCCGACGCGCGTTCGTGCCCCGCGCGCATGTGGTCGTAAAACACACCTTGTAAGCAAAGTACGCCGCGATTTGAATGCGATTTGAAACGTTTTTTGCAACTGTTTTAAGTGTTAAAATTGTTACCAGTAAATTGATTGTTGATAAAACTAATTATCCTTGTTGTGTGAATCGATAATTACAATTGAAAGCAAAACTTTAAATCTGTCGTCGCGATCTTTCGCCTTGTTGAGCGGCATAAGTGTATTATAAAGACTGGTTAATTTTGTGTGTCTATATTTAATACTATTTAATGCAAATTGAACTATTTGACGAGTTAATGTCTGTGATAGCATAATTGTATTGGGACTATTGGTGAAAGTTCAAGCTTGGGTAGAACCAGCGAGTTCATTTGATGACATCAGGAGCCCGTGTTGTCTCCCTGGAAAGAAGCTAAGTAGATTAATTAACTTTCCTGCGTAATTTTTGGCCAAATTTTTCGTGGTGGTTAGTTAAGCTATAGCTAGGGTTGCCACGGTGAAGATAGTATTGAAGACGAAGACGGGTGAGTTTCTAGCACTAGAGTTCTAATTAACGCTGTGAATCGCAGCTCATGTTCGTTCGTGTTGGACCTGGAGAATTATCACGCTTCCACTTAACTAACAAAAATATAAGCACCAGGTTGAACGCAACTATCACTATCAGTAACTAACAATAACTGTACTCTATTCTAATGATATCAGAAAAAGAATGCTACGTTCTACGCAAGGTTATTGTTAATAATATTTACAACAATATTATTCCTCCTCCTCGCATCGTGTTCCTCAAGGTTGAGGGTCGCGCCCACCTTTCTGCAAGATCTTCGCTTTCACGATATTTCGCCATCTGTGTCTATGCCTGGCGGTGTGTAGGGCGTTGTGCACGGTTGAATTGAGTGCCGTGAGACCACTGTGTCGGGCTGCGTCTACGAGGCCTTTTTCCATTCACCTTTCTAGTCACGATGAGTCTCTCAAGGTTATTGTCATCTTTTCTAGCAATGTGACCGAAATATTCTAGTACCTTGCGCAGGCATTCGGATGACAGCCGTGATGTAATTTGGAGTTCCTGCAGTATGGAGACGTTAGTTCGAAATGCCGTCCAGGGTTCTCTAGCACCACATCTCAAAAGCGTCTATGCGTTTGCGGTCTGCGGCTTTTAGCGTCCACGTCTCAGCGCTGTACGAGATGATTGAAAATACCAATGTACTTATTAGTTTTAGTTTTGGTCTTTACAGAAACGTTGCGATGTTTCCAAACCTTTTCAAACTGAGTCATTGCGCTTTTTGCCATACCTATCCTTATCCGCACCTCCTTTTCGCACGAGCCGTCGTTACTGTTGTTAGAACCCAGGTAGATAAAATTGTCTACCGTTACAAGGCCCAACGCGCCTGATTTGCTGAATCTGTCCACCACCATGAGCTTGGTTTTGGACCTATTTATGGCAAGTCCCATCTCCTCACTAATACGCTCCATTCGATCCAGAAGTGCTACCATTTCCGACTCACCTGCTGCGAGAAGAGTGGTGTCATCAGTGTAGCGGAGATTGGTGATTTTGAAGCCTGACACCTCCTTCCCAATTCTCGCAGGTACGCCTCATTTAAATCTCAACAATAATATTGCAAAAATAATAAATTAATTCTTATCGAGTGTATTTTTTATGCAATGAAAATTATGTGCAACGAATTCTTCTTTAATTACTATTTTTTGTTTTATAGGACCCCGGGATAGGACATAATTTTATAGAAAATTTTACTATTAAAATATTACTTTAACACCAACTCATAATATTTCTTTAAAAATTCAACAAGTACTTATATTTTCATGTTTTCGAATAGAACTGGTTTTGCAGGTTTTCAAAATTTTATCGCTCCCTTGTAATGACTGTTTACAGAATTTGTTACGAAACTATTAAATTTATTATCATTCGCTAGTACAAAAGCCTTGCTAAGTAATAATACAAAATGAGTCGAGTATTATGTACTGTTCGCTATAAAAACAAATACCCAGAATAAAATAAATATTAAAAAGGGCTACTAACTTTTTATGCGTAGGTATCTTGATGTTAAGTTTATGACGACGTAATAATTACGTAATGATAAATAATGTCGTGTGGTGGTCCGAGTGGTGGCGGATTAAGAATACATGTGTCACCACCCCATTTCTTTCCTAGGGTACTGTAAGAGCCAGCTAAAGGGCAGTATAAGCAGTTAACGGGTACTGTGAGAGACGAAAACTCAAAAATAAAAGCTTGGTTAACGCAGCAGTAGACCATAGTCCTTCCCAAAGTGGAATAGGTCCAGCAGTGCGACCTTAATAGGCTGAAGAGAAGGGGAGAGGAAATAATGTCGAATACTCAAATATTATGATAATAACGGTATGGAACGCATCGTGCGCGAATTCGATTCATGCTTAGTCGGATTTTTAATGCTATCTGAAGTTTTAAATGGATATACTTCTGTTACTTCAATAAAGAAGTAGAGTTATGGAACAGCTGAATTTTTCAATGCTTATTTGTTATTACAGAAATATCTTGTACATTTTATGACTGTTTTTAATGTTTAGTGGTGTATAATAATTTCCTTAACCCAAACAAGTTTCATTGGTGAAATAAAATTGTAAAGTAGATACGCGGACTGACAGAGTCAGTTAATTACCAAATTTAAATAAGTAATGTGCTCAACAAAGGTATAGAAAACCATTATTGCGACATACTTTATAGTGAAAGAATGACAGTTAACATGAATAAAATAAAGTTTAAAGTGAATAAAGTAGAATGTTCAGGTAAACATTCCAATTAGATTCAAAGCTTGTGTTTTCTGGAAGAAATCGCTTTTTTTAGAAATCTTTTAATATACATTTATTATCGTTCTTATTATTTGTGGTCAGCGCAATATATCTTTTTCTTCCATAGTCTTCTGTGTGTCGTCATATCTGTGTTAACTCCTCTTCCTTTCATAACCTCATTTACACTAGCCACCCATCTCTTCTTAGGTCTTCTTCTAGATTTCTTTCTGATATTACTTTCTCCTCGTTTTATAGCATGACTATAAAATTTAATTGTGTCATTATTGTTAGTATAATAATTTTTGCTGTCTAAAGTTTGAGTCATTTCAAAAAGTTAATTAGTTTCGTATAATACAGACTTTCTTCCTTTACTTCCTTGTATTACGAGTATATTTTTATTGCAGTGGGATGTGAAGTAAGTTCGGATGTGACTCTGCTGGATTACATCCGTAACACGCTGCAGCTTAAAGGAACCAAGTACATGTGTCGTGAAGCAGGATGTGGGGCTTGCATCGTTAACTTGAAGAGACCATCTGATCTGTCGTTTGCCGTCAATTCGGTAAAAAAATTAATGGAATATCAACTTCAGCACTTGCTCTATAGTGTTATTAAAAGTAGTTGTTCTAATGGAATCATCTTAATCCTTTCCTTTACTAGATGTCCGTGCGACTTTTTGTGCATATAATTATAATATATCGCAGTGGATTTTGGCTGATGCTTGCAACCAGCCGTCTGCCTGAAGTATATGCGTAGGTATCATGTGATGCATTCCCTCGGCTAATTCTTATGACCCCTTCGGGCAAGACTTGGCGAGTTGACGCAGTATTACTTTTGTATGTCATCCCATGGATGTTGTTATTATAAAATATTTAAAATAATATAGCACTATTATGTTTAAGATAACTAGAAGATTGATTATCTTTAAGTTATGCTTCTTCTTCATTTCTAGTAAGTAACAAGCCAGTAAAAACCTACACAGCACGATTTCGAATGTAGTGTTTCTTTTGTAGTGTATGTTATCTATCCTGTCCTGTCATGGTTTTGAGATAACCACCATTGAGGAAGTGGGTAACAGAATGAAGGGCTACCATCCACTCCAGACTATTTTGGCTGAAAATAATGGCACTCAATGTGGATATTGCTCACCGTCGTGGGTTATGTCTATGTACAGGTAAATTATTCTTTACTTAACTAAGTAATCATACCCAAAATAAATTTTGAGGAGCCTCGTAGTTGAGTGGTTTATATAACGGACTGCCAATCAAGAGGTCGTGGGTTCGATACCCGCTCGGGACAATCATTTGTGTGATTTTTATAATTGTCATACAAATGTTTGTAATGCGTCTGGGTGTTTCTATGTATTATAAGTATGTATTTACAAAAGAAAAGTGGTATATGTATTCTATCCGTATTCTGGTACCCATAACACAAGCATAATAAGCTTAGCTTGGGACCAGAGGACGTTGTGTGAAATGTCCATGAATATTTTATTTATTTATATTTATTTTGAATTGATCCTACGTTAAGTACCTATTTCATAAAAATAATGCGAATACAGAATCACTTGTCTTCTCGCTTTTTTTTCTAGAATACTCTTATAAACTGTTTATCTGATAGTTTTCATAATAAGTATTTTGTTAGAAAATATTTTATTTTATTTTATAACATATAAACGGACTATCTATTTTAGCCTTCTTGTGAAAAAACCTAATATTACAAGACTTGAACTGGAAAAATCTTTTGGAAGTAATGTTTGTCGCTGTACTGGATATAGGCCTATACTTGAAGCATTCAAAAAATTAGCCAGTGATTCTTCAAAGCAAATTAAATTGCCTGATATAGAAGATTTACATATTTGTAATAAAACTGGTGAAGCTTGCAATAAAGATATGTGTGAAGACAGCGATTGGTGTTTTATTGACAAAGAAGAAGTCCAGCCGGATGTTATAGAGATCAAGCTAAAAGATAAAAGACTTTGGGTCCGAGTTAATACCATCCGAGATATATTTAAAGTTTTAAAACGTGAAGGAGATAAGAGTTATATGTTGGTTTGTGGAAATACCGCGAAAGGTAAATTTGATATTTTCTTAACTGTTGCTAGTCTGGTGGAATAAACTACGGTACGTTGGCTTCGATATGTAGTAGTCATAATATTATAAGTAATTTCATGTTTTCAGGTGCATACCCAATAGATGAATATCCCCGCCTTTTGATTGATATTACTGGAGTACAAGAACTTAAAGGATATACTATGGATCAGAATCTTGTTGTCAATGCTAACACTACACTTTCAGAGTTTATAGATATACTACTGATAATTGCAAAAGAAACATATTTTAGTTACTTATTAAAACTAATTGAACATATAGAAAATGTTGCACATATTCCTGTTAGAAATGTAAGTAATTGATAATTCAATTTATTAGATTTAAATTTTGTAATAAGTAATGGGACTTTATACATTTCGATCTTTTGCAGATGGGGTCTATAGCTGGTAATTTGATGATTAAACATCAACACAATGAGTTCCCATCCGATATTTTTCTACTGTTTGAAACGGTTGGAGCACAATTGACAATACGTAAGTGTTGAAACAAACAACAACTTAAAATGCAGTTTTGCTGATATCTAACCTTTAGAATTTTCGGTATTGTTTGTGATCTAAAGCTAGCTTTTACTTTTTTGTTATAGAAAGCGAAGCTGCTAAAGTAATAGTTACAATGCAAGAATTTTTAAAGATCAATATGAGAAGCAAAGTTATCAGAAATGTCATGTTGCCGCCTTTGACTAATGATGTCCACATTGTTACTTTTAAAGTAAGTCTGTCTGGTATACCTATAGGGTAATTGTGATTACTTCATGACTTCAATGATGCTACTTATGAAATAGTATATTATAAAAATACACCATCCTATAGAAATAAGGAGAGACCTTATCACACTATTATATCGATATAATTCTACATTCAGACGATATCCTTCAGAAAATCGTAAAAGTTAAAAACATATTCGTCACATATTATTTCTTTAACAACACCTAAGTGTATAATGTGACTCTAAATGTTTTTTATTCTGTGACAGGTTATGCCACGATCGCAAAATGCCCATGCTTTAATTAATGAAGGAATATTTGTTAAATTAAGTGAACCTAACAACAAAGTTATACAAGCCAGAATTGTTTATGGAGCACTGTCACCAACATTTATTCGAGCTACTAACACTGAAAAGTTTTTAGTTGGAAAAAACTTGTTTACTAATTCAACTCTTCAAGGTGCTTTAAAGGTTTTGGTGCAAGAACTTCATGTAGAATCTAATCCACCTGAACCATCAGTTGAATATAGGAAACAAGCAGCTTTAGGACTGTTTTATAAGGTATGGTATTCTCTAATGTCTTAATTTCAAGACTTCAATGAGGCGTCCTGTAGTGGACGGAGAAATGCTGATGGATGAAATATCTTAAAATGGTTTCCGTGTTTATGACAAAATATTTGTGTACATATATCCCCTGTCTGTATTGTTATACTTTGCTGGTAGTTAATACTTTTTGTGTATAATAGTTACTTCACCACACCAGCTTTATAACGCAATTATCATAAAAGGCACAAAAGATAATATTTATATTACATTCAGGTGTTTTATTGTGTTGTAAATATGTTAACATAACAAGTTTTGTGGTATATCATTACATGTTCAAAATACATGCTTCTTTCATTGAACATAGAGGACATGTCAGGAATTTGTAAATAATATAATGATCTCATAAGTTTGAATTAATATCGGAAGGTTTATTACTACAGGCACTTCTTCAACTCTGTCCTGAGAACCTAATCAACAGCCGCTATCGTTCAGGTGCAATTAATTTAAGAGAAACCCGACCAGTTTCAAAGGCATCTCAAATCTTCGACACTAAACCCTCGGAGTGGCCAATGACTCAACCTCTAATGAAAGTGGAAGGATTGGTAATTGTATTGTTTTGGTATACTTCTTTAGATTTTATTTCGTTTGTATATACTTGTTCACGTTGAAAGGCGCGGGCGCGGTCGGGTGCGGACGCGGAGACGTGGCGATTTCATGTTCACGTTGACAGCTAGGCGTTTGCGCGATTTGACATGTTGTCAGAGATTGTAAACATGAACGACGATCTTATATTTAAAGTGGCAGATGATAAAAATTAGAATTGGTGTGCATGAAATTAATAAAGAAGAGAACGGTATGGTGAATTTCATACTTTATATAGTAATTTGAGAGAACATCCTTCAAGATTTTTTTGGATATACCAGAATGACTGTCAACTGCTTTGATTACATATTGGATTCAATAATAATATCATTATTTTTATTTATCTTATTTCGCATTCGACTAGTGTTTTGTTCATCATCGTCGCTCTCTAAAAATTCAAACACCTCCAATTCATCACCCATCGTTAATATGTAGCTAATAGTTACCTTTAATTCTAAATAAACCGAAACAATTTATTATAAGTAACAATGTAGCAGCTTCTATTGAATGGATTCTATTGAACTTGTCACTTTTAGATAGCTAAAACGGGCAAACAATGTTCGGCCGCTGGTTGAACTTACCTGACGTCGCGAGTAAATTGCGCGCTCCGCCGCTAGTTCGACGTGAACACACACAAACATCTCATGCGATTGATATTCGGGACAGCCGCTAGCTAGCCCGCTACTTAGACCGCACGTGCGTTTTGTATGTGAACACTTGTATATGACGCTATATGTTTGATATTTCGCGACCGCGCCCGCCACCGCGCCCACGAGTTAACGTGTTTGAGCACATGTTTCAAGGTAACCTAAAATTTGTTCTATAAGAATTTATTTTAAAGTTATTAAGTATCCCATACTTGCTACCTTTAAATTGTAATGAATAAAATGCAAATGAATTGATCCTAAACTTAAACTAGTCTAATAGTTTACTAGCCAAACGAAAGTACGCAGCTGTAAATAATGAGAAACATTTAAAAAACTGACATTGCAAATATGTTAATGTTAAATGTTTATTTAAATTGTTTTTTGCTTGTCTAGGTTGATATTTAAGTAAAATTATATTTTAATAGGTAAGGTGAACTAAAAGAATTTACGATTGTTCTAGATTCAATGTTCAGGTGAAGCTATGTATACCGATGACATACCACCTTTACCTCATGAAGTATTTGGTGCATTTGCATTAAGTACTATAGCAGTTGGAGATATTGTCAACATTGACGCAAGTAAAGCTTTGGTAAGAATATAAAATGTTACTTAAGAAATATTTAATGACAAGTCAAGTAAGATTTCAAGTAAGATATTTTTTCAGGCTTATCCAGGAGTAATTGCAGTTTACACTGCAAGCGACATACCAGGCTTAAATTCATTCACGCCACCTGAATATTTTCCTTTTACCTCAACTGCAGAAGTGTTTTGTAGTAGCCATGTTTCATATTTCAATCAACCTATAGCATTAGTAGTTGCCGAAACTAGGCAAATAGCAGAAAGAGCCACAAAACAAGTTACGGCTACATACAAAAATGTTAAAGAACCAGTGCTAGACATTAAACAAACAATAGGTAATTCCAGATCTAAGCTTTTTGTGGAAATAGATGCAACAGAAAAAGGAAATAATGTTACAAGAAGAATTCAGGGAATGAATACAATATATTCACAATACCATTTTACGATGGAAACTTTAGTTTGTGTTGCGAAGCCTTCCGATGAAGGATTGGATGTTTATTGTTCATCGCAATGGTTAGATATAGTACAAATAATGATATCGAGAGCACTGAAAATTCCAGAAAATAGGTAAATCTTTTTCCAATACAAATTTAAATCTTTATCTAATAGAATGCCTTTCATCTTTGTTTATTACATAAGTTGATTTTGTTTAGTTTCTCCATATTTTGGCAATGATCCCTCTTATAATACGAGTTAGCATGAAGCTTGTAGCACTCGTTTTTTAGCCTCATTTCTTTTTGTTGCTAACATTTTTGTCAATATTTGCATTCTTACTAAGCACGTTTTTAAATCGTTTAAATAACATTTGCATTTTCTAGAATTGACGTTCATAATCGTCGCGTTGGTGGAGCATATGGTAATAAAGTATCTCGATGTATACAAGGAGCTGTTGCGTGTTCTCTAGTTGTTACAAAATTAAGTAGACCTTGTCGTATTATCCAATCTCTCACAAATATGATGAGAGCTGTAGGGAAGAGACAGCCCTGTGCCATGAAATACGATGTAAGTAAACAATTATGTTACATCTTTAGATGATATAGAATATATTATTATGATATATATGAATGAGAGGCCTGATAATAATCGTTAAAATATTTTATTTAGGTTGGTGTGGATAACTTAGGAGTGATTCAGGATTTTGAGTACAATATTTTTAGTGACAATGGTTATAAAGTTAATGAACAGTTTACTCTGTTTGGACCAGAGTCGTATTTCAATGCGTATAGAAAGGCACGTTGGAATTATAAAAACTACATAGCTATCACTGATACAGCTAAGAATACTTGGACAAGGGCGCCAGGTAAAATTTTTATTTTCTGTTTGATGATTATTTCTCTGAGGTACTTATTTCTTATATCCAGCTAATGGCATATATGCTAAATAAATTTTAGGCTTAGCTTAATACTTCTTTAAGTACTTTTAAATTCTATATATAGACTTACGACACCCACAGCCTTCTTAGCTTTTGAATTTAATGTTACAGGTACATTAGAACATATTGGCATGGGTGAATCAGTAATGGAACATATATCCTACGAATTGGATTTAGATCCTGTGGATGTACGGTTAGTTAATCTCGATACCGAGAAATATGGTGACCTTAAGCAAATGGTAAATGATCTAATGACAACTGCTAAGTACAAAAAAAGAAAAGAGTTTGTTAAAAAATTCAATCTTAAAAATCGCTGGAAGAAGCGAGGTTTAAGAGTCGCTTTTCTACAATGGACTTTCGCGGGCGTATCCAATATGAGTATCAATTTATCTGTATACCATGATGATGGCACTGTTTCTATAACTCATGGTGGTTGTGAAATGGGACAAGGTATTAATACAAGAGCCGTACAGATAGCTGCATATGTATTGAAGATACCTGTTGACAAAATAATCGTTAAAGGGAATAACACAAACATATCTACCAATTCTGGTATATCTGGTGCCAGCCAAACGTCTTTAGGCGTAGGTGCGGGCGTAAAAACTGCATGTGAAGAACTTCTTAAAAAATTACAGCCAATACGCGAGAAGATGGATAATCCAACATGGCTGGAGTTGATCCAAAAAGCATTCGCAAGTAACGTGGATTTACAAACACATACATATACCAGATCTGACAAGACATTGCCATATCCTGTGTTGGGAGTCACTATAGCTGAAGTAGAACTAGATGTCTTAACCGGAGAAAGCCAGATATTAAGAGTAGATCTTTGTGAAGATACTGGCAGTAGTGTTAATCCACTTACTGATATAGGTCAAATAGAAGGTGCATTTATTATGGGTTTGGGGTATTGGCTGACTGAAAATCTAATTACTGCTCCAACAGGCGAAATTCTAACAAATCGAACTTGGAATTACTATCCACCATTAGCGAGAGATATCCCACAAGACTGGAATATTTATTTAAAAAAGAATTCGTACAGTGAACTCTCAATTTTTGGATCAAAAAGTAAGGTATTTTTAACAAAATCCACAAAGTTCTATCATGAGAATTAAACTCATATGAGTTTAATTGGAATATTTTTAGGTGTCGGTGAGCCTCCAATTTGCATGTCGATAGTAATAGCTTTTGCAATAAGAGAAGCTATAGTGGCTGCTAGACTAGAAGCTGGTATTCCTACCACACAACGGTTTGAGGAAGGTATGTTGTCAGTTTTTTAAACCTAGAACGTACGTCCTAGTTGGACCTAACAAACACGACGTTTTTCCTTTTTATTTGGTTGTCAGGAGAGGAACTCTTTTACTTTCTACCACTGCTTCAATTTAAATAATTAAATAACTACGTAAATATTATTATATGGTGAGGATTCTATTGAATCTAATAGTTAAATCAGTACTTGTGATATATTGAGGCATATTTACTAAAACAACATCCTATAATCATCTATCGCAGTTTTAATAATCTGTACTAATGTTAAAAAGCTGAAATGTTTGTTTGTTTGACCTCGATCTCAGGAGCTACTGGTTCTAATTGAAAAATTCTTCTTGTGTAGGATAGTCCATTTATTAAGGAAGACTATAGGCTATATAACATTACGCTGTGGGCTGTGATCAATATGAGCGAGGCATTAGAGAGAAATGTTAAAAAAACAGCTAGTAGTAAAAGAAATATCTAAAATATTGTTTTTGGTATTTGTGTTACAGATGGTCCATATACAGTACAAAGAAGCTGTTTGCTGACTTCAACGAAAATCGAGGACTTCATGTTTACATAATTTAGAGTTTAAGCTTTTCATATTATTGGTGTGGGTAAAATGGAAAATGATAATCGTAACAAATATTATATATTAAAATAAGAATAAATGAGAAAAGAAGAAATAAGAAAAATAAGGATATTTATAGTTATTATGAATATATTTTTGCCACTATTTCAAATAAACATCATGAGTAAAACTGATCAAGTACAAATTGGACTCGCATATGAAGGGTTTGGAACTATTATTATCATAATAATGGGATAAGGGCAGGTGAATAATGTTAATGAATAATTTTTGTTATAGCAACAACTAATATACCTACCATAAACTATGAAATTTTCAGGTATAGCTGTCGCTGTTTCAGAGCAACAGACTGGTGACATACGGACAGCCAAGCCTCTGTTATAGGGTCCGGTTTCACCTTTTGATACACAACTCTAAAAACTTTGGAAACCTTTATTAAACTTTATTTATACCTATGAATGTCTATGGTTATGAATTTAGCTATTACCTAATGCGGCGAAAAGTTATTATCACGACTCTTTGTAAGACCACAACGCAAACAGGTCGAATTGACCTTTGTCACCTTTTAACTAAAGGACTCTTGGGCACCTGTCAACGCGCAAGTCCTAAGGGTTCAGGGACTGCTTTCATTATGAATTAAATTCTCAAGGAAGCCTAGTATACCTATCTATACTAATATTATACAGCTTAAAAGTTTGTTTTTTTTTTGTTTGAACCCGCTAATCTCAGAAGCCGTGTTGGATAGCACATTTATCGAAGAAGGCTACACGCTGTATAACATCACGCTGCGACTAAAATAGGAGCGGAGTTTCAGTGAAAAATGCAAAAAAACGGCAAACATTTTCTAAATTCCACGCATATAAAGTCGCGGACATCAGCTAGTATAACATTAAAGAAATGAGTTGTCTGTAAATAAGTGTACCTTATTTACCATACCAACTTCAATATGAATGAGGTACTTAGTCGAAAATATAGCCAGTGTCCTTGCGTTGACGGGTTAAGAATAAATGTGTTACCAACCCTTTTCCTTTCTTCTTCTTCTTCTTCTCCAGCCCATTTACGTCTGTTGGGCACGGGCCTCCTCCAGTTTAGGAGGGCTTATGGTCTACTGTGCCGCGCTGACCAGACGTGTTGGCACAGGGTTTCTTTTCGAGTTTTCCGTCTCTCACAGAAGATGTTATCTGTGTGCAATATCCCTTAGCTGACTTTTACAGCACCCTTGGGAGGAGATGGGGTGGTGACACTTGTATTCTTAATCCGTCACCACACGGAGTTTCCTCTGTCAAATATCTGGCTTTCCTTTCTAGGGTGCTGTAATAGCCAGTTTAGGGATATTGTATACAGGTAAGATCCCCTGTGAGGAACGGAAAAGTAGAAATAAACCCGCGGTTTAGTAGACTATAATTCCTTCCAAAGCGTAGCAGACTCTTAATCTCTTAAACAGTGTCAAATACACTAAAAATATTCAAAAAATTTCTAGACCTTTGAAAATCTCCGAATAAAAAAAATGTCAAATCAAAGAGTTTTCTAGAAATCAAAAAAGAAAAAGATTCCGACAAATCAAGAGCTTTTATAAAGTTTACTAGCTTAATAAATCAAATTATGGTGGAAAAAGTGAAATGCCGCAAGCGGGACTTGAACCCACGACCTTGGAATACCGTTCCGAAGCTCTTCCAACTGAGCTTATTGCGGTCTACTTGCAACATCTCAAATTGACCACCACACTTGTTACTCGAATGAGTTTATATATTTTTACGTACAGCGCCATCTATCAAGATTGCTTTACACCATCTCGACCAACACTTGAGTATTCTTTACAGACTACGAATGGGTTGAAATAATGACGCGACGTTCATTACTACATTTGACATGCTATGCTTTTTACTTAATAAATCAAATAATTTAAATCAATTTAAACCAATAATTTGATTTATTAAGTAGCTGTTGCCCGCGACTTCGTACGCGTTGAATTTAGAGAATTTCCCCATTTTTGCAACATTTTTCAATACTGCCTCGCTCCTATTGGTCGTAGCGTGATATTATATAGTCTACAGCCTTCCTCAATAAATGTACTATTTAACACTGAAAGAATTTTCCAAATAGGGCCCGTGATTCCTGACATTAGCGCGTGCAAACAAACAAACAAAACTCTTCAGCTTTATAATATTTTAAAGTTTATAGAAACATACGCTAAAAACCATAACAACTAGGTACGTACAGCCGAGTCGAAAGAAGAAAATAATTGAGTACCTATAAAAGAATGTATTTCTTCGCATCATATAAACACCATGTTTACTCAACTTGCAATTATTTACATTGTTTATTATATAAAATAACCTTCGGCAAGGTGGTTCATTTGCTTGTGTTTTCAATAATAGAACAGTATTACTGTTATTGATAAGAAAGCAGTCGATATTAGAAGTTGTTACTAATTATGGATCGAATCAAATTTAAAGTAAATGGAGTTGAGCGTACAGGTATTTATATTTTAAAAGAAATTATACATCTTTGTTTATCTTCGTTTTTTTTTGTTTTCTCTTGATGGTGCCTTGAGCCACATTTACCGATTATTATCTTATATTTGTGGGGTAACTTCAGGATGTCGGTTAAAATAATATTGATTATTTTAGCCAGCTCGCCAGAAATTTGGTATAAGCAGACAATTTTATATAGGTACTGGTATTTTATAATTTGGCCAAAACTAATGTTGTTATTTTTTTAGATATCGATCGATATTTCGGTAACATTTTAGTGGTGTTTTTTTTTTAATACAGTGGGATGTGAGGTGAGTTCGGATGTAACTCTTCTGGATTACATCCGCAACACTCTGCAACTTAAAGGAACCAAGTACATGTGTCGTGAGGCAGGATGTGGAGCTTGCATCGTCAACGTGAAGAGACCACCAGATATGTCTTATGCTGTCAATTCGGTAACCATTTGAGAACCTCTGTAAAGCTAAAAGCCTAAACTTCATTTTAATATTTAATACCACGGATTTATTTCAATTTTTTCCCTGTTTAATTGTGTGAATATACTTTCCTTAGTCAAAATTAACTCTCCAAACAATTAGGATTGTTGATAATTTTTGACCTTCTGTTTTTATATTTTTTTTTTTACAAAATATAGACTATTTTAAGCAACTAATTTCAATATTTTTTAAATATTCGCCATAAAGAATTTTTTAAAAATACATAAAGATCTTCTTTTAAATGTTGTGACGTCATCGTTGTACGCAATCTGTGTATTGCCTTTTCCTGATAGACTTAAGACAGATTGCAATACATCTTTTCAAAGTTGCCGAGTTGATTTAATAGACCAATTTTGACTCACCATTGAGAAGTATATCCTTAAGAACGCCTTAATATTTTAAGTCCTTCATTTCAAGGGCAAATAGAGAGCATTTGCTTTTTTGGAAAAAAAATCGTTAATATAGCAAATTTTCCGAAAAAAACTAATGAATCATGATCAGGAACTCTGTTCCCCGAAATGGTTTTCGTATTAAGAGTTTAAAACAAATATGAACAATGCCAATTTAATAACACACACCTTTTGCAGTGCATGGTATCAATAACTTCATGTCAAGGTTGGGAGATAACCACAATAGAAGAAGTTGGCAATAGAATTAAGGGATACCATATTTTACAATCAACATTAGCCAAAGAAAATGGTTCACAGTGCGGTTATTGTTCACCTGCTTGGGTCATGACTATGTATAGGTATTGTATTAGTTTATATATTATACTAGAAGCTGACATTATTACGGATGCAATAAAATAAAATATAATGCATTTAACACTGTGAAGGGCACTTACAAATAGCAAGTACCTACATCACCACTTAACATATCCCTTAAGAGGGTACTGTACTCCGAATTTAGGTATTTGCCTCAGGTATTGCTATCCCTATTGCCGAGCGCCGTGCTGAAAGGGACAAATATAGCTGAAGCAGATTTTACCTACAAATTCTTTGAAAAAAAGACGTTTCGTAGTCCCCTTTTTTCTTCGCGAAAGTTAAACCGATTTTGACTGTTTTTACGCCATATTATAGATGAAGAGTATATCTATGCGTCTATCACATTTTTTTTGGTGTGAATATAATTGGTGTGAAAATATGTGTGATAGTCGCTGCAATTTTATCTAAAGAAAACCGAAAAAAAACGGGATTTTCGGAGAGTCAAGGTTGGGAGATAACCACAATAGAAGAAGTTGGCAATAGAATTAAGGGATACCATATTTTACAATCAAAATTAGCCAAAGAAAATGGTTCACAGTGCGGTTATTGTTCACCTGCTTGGGTCATGACTATGTATAGGTATTGTATTAGTTTATATATTATACTGGAAGCTGACATCATTACGGATGCAATAAAATAAAATATAATGCATTTAACACTGTGAAGGGCACTTACAAATAGCAAGTACCTACATCACCGCTTAACAAAAATATATATTGACCATGTATGTGGTGACGGACTAAGAATCTTGTAGGTATTTTTAATACTTATGCACCCTTTTTTCGTCCCAGGGTGCTAGGGATATTGTACAAATTTTACGTCCTCTCTGAGGAAAAAAAACTGAAGAGAGAAAGAAAATATATTATTATCACTTAAAGCAATATGCACTATATAGTTTTAAATGTTTTAATCGCTTACAAAACTATCAACACTAGCTTGGAGTCAGCAAATATACAGCAGCTAGGTAGATAGCTTAATATACTGCAGCTATATAATAGAATATCTATTAGAGTTACAGTACCTTCAACAGGAAATACAAGAGTCAACTACTACCTATACATTATGTTCTTTACTTGCAGTATTTTAACAAACAATCCTGATATAACAATGCTTGAAATAGAAAAATCTTTGGCAAGTAATACTTGTCGCTGTACTGGATATAGACCTATTTTAGATGCTTTTAAGAAATTTGCTAAAGATGCTCCCAAGCCTATACACATTTCTGATATAGAAGACTTAAATATTTGTAAAAAGACCGGAGAAGCTTGTGATAAAGATAAATGTGAAGAACGTGATTGGTGCATTATATCGAGACAAGAAATTGGCGATGAAATAATAGAGATCAATCTTAAAGACAACAGGCTTTGGGTTCGAGTTAATACTATCGATGACATATTTGCAGTTTTGAGTCGTAAAGGCGTTGATTCTTATATGCTGGTTTGCGGTAATACTGCTAAAGGTATTGATCTTCACTTTTAAATGTCGGTCCAAATTAAAAAGCTTCACAAATTAGGCTATTGACAAAGCGTAACAGTAAATAATAACGGCAATGTAGTGCTATTAATAACATTGCTATTGAAATTACAGTAAAAGTTTCAATACGTATTCTCTTTGAATTAACCTAACATTCATACAACAATATAACTGAATTCAAATATAACTAGCATATAACTAGTTATTTTTTTATTAGATTGAATGTGGTTCTATTTTTGATATTTTCAGGCGCATATCCCATAAGCGAATACCCTTCATTAATTATTGATATAAGTGGTGTAGAAGAACTGAAAGGCTATACTTTGGATCAAAATCTTATTGTTAAAGCCAACACGACACTTACAGAATTTCTTAATATACTAAAGACAATGTCAAAAGAAGAGGGTTTTGATTATTTACAAAAACTTTATGACCACATACAAAATGTTGCTCACATTCCCGTTAGAAATGTAAGCAAATCTTTTAATAATAAAAAAAAAACTGCTTCTTTTCACGGCTTCAGTGCCAACAGAGAAAGTTACTTGTATGATTCATTTGATTGTTTTACTGTCATATTTAACAAAGTTGTGTAAATTACAGATAGGATCAATAGCTGGTAATTTGATGATCAAACATAAACACAGATGGTTCGCCTCAGATATTTTCTTACTTCTAGAGACAGTTGGAGCACAACTGACAATACGTAAGTATTCAATTAGTTTTTTACTTTTAAAAAATACTTATAATAGATTTTTAGGTACATATTTTTATTTTAGAACACAGTGCAAATTCGAAGTCAAATGTGACCATGCAAGAGTTTTTGAAATTAGATATGAAAGGTCATGTGATTCGTTGTATTTTGATGCCACCTCTTACCAAAGATTATCATTTAACTACATTCAAAGTAAGTGTATTTATTTTTAATATGCATAATTATCTTAAGGCAAACGACGACGACGAAAAACTTACGACGAAAAATATCGTAGGTATTTTTCGACTCATTTGATGAAAATTATGTACTGCTGGGAGAAATGAAATAATAATATATTCCACTAAGTTTTCATGAACGAATTTCGTTATATTTGTGTTATTTTAGATAATGCCACGTTCGCAAAACGCTCATGCATTAATACATGCCGGATTTTTGTATAAATTATTTGGATCTAATCATATTGTTAAAGAAGTAAGGATTGTTTATGGAGCATTGTCACCAAATTGTATTCGAGCTACTAAAACAGAACAATATTTAGTTGGAAAAGAACTGTTTAACAATTCAACACTTCGTGGAGCATTGGATAGCTTAGAAAAAGAGCTTGAAGTTCTTCCTAATCCACCAGAAGCTTCAATGGTATATAGAAAACAAGTAGCATTAGGACTTTTTTACAAGGTAATTATTGGCGGCTTTCAATATTTTTTAGTAACGTGTTAAATTAAAACTATTTACGATCAGACGTCCAACCATAAAAAGAAATAAAATAAGAATGTTTCTTCTTAAAGATTTCTGCCGTAACTCATATTTGGTGAGCTTCGCTGTTAATCAACGCATATTTTTTTCTCCTTGTTATTGACCAGTGGCTACATTAATGGCCAAAATCTCGTGTTATTTTGACGTGGTAAAAATACCGCCTGTCTATCTAATAGTTCGCTGCGCGCTGTCTCGTATGCAGCCTAAGCATCAAGCCATGCTTCAAAATTATACTCAGTCAAAGGCTTACGACAAATTCAACAACTTGGTGTTTCAAGATTAATTAGGCTTTGCTTCTGAAATGAATAACGAATCTATATCATTTTTAATTCAGGGCCTGCTTAAGCTCTGTCCTGAAGAACTTATTTCTAAAAGGAACCGTTCTGGTGCAAGCAATTTAAATGAAACTCGACCTGTATCAAAAGCTACACAAGTATATGATACCAATATTTTGAAGTGGCCACTAAATAAGCCTATCATGAAAAAGGAAGCTATGGTAACGTTTTAAAATTTTGTAACTTGTTTCTTTTGGAAACGGCATAAAGCAAAATAATTATTAAGAAACTTTTATACAAAATGCAAACGCAGATGTAGAACACATGTCAGATTCTTTAAACCACATATATATTGTTAATATTGTGTTACAGATTTATCAATATCCTATTGTATTTTCTATAAGCTTTAATTTATATACCTGGCCAAGGCGTTGTTCTACATATTATCTCGTCTTTCTATCTTTTAGCATATTCTTGAATAGACAAAATAGAGCATTAATACAGAGATAATAGAACTGATTTTTTTTAGATTCAATGTGCAGGGGAAGCTTATTACACTGATGACTTACCACCCTTACCTCATGAAGTATATTGTGCGTTTGCTCTTAGCACCATTGCTGTCGGGAAAATTGTAAAAATTAATTCTACTGAAGCTTTGGTAAGAAAATTTGGTAAACATTGAAAAAGAATTTTTGTAGAATTTAATTTAATTTACTTTAATGAATATCGTGCTTGTATTTTCAGGCATCTCTCTCTCTCTCTCTCTCTCTCTCTCTCTCTCTCTCTCTCTCTCTCTCTCTCTCTCTCTCTCTCTCTCTCTCTCCAGCCCATTTACGTCCTACTGTTGGGCACGGGCCTCTTTCACTTTGGGAGGGATTATGGTCTACTGTGCCGCGCTGACCAGGCGTGTTGGCACAGGGTTTATTTTCGAGATTTCCATCTCTCACAGAGGATGTTATCTGTGTGCAATATCCCTTAGCTGACTTTTACAGCACCCTTGGGAGGAGATGGGGTGGTGACACTTGTATTATATATATTTTCAGGCATACCCAGGCGTAATTTGTGTCTACACAGCAAAAGATATCCCAGGTCTTAACTCATTCTCAGCACCTGACGTTTTCCCATTTTCATCGCTGGAAGAAGTGATTTGTAGTGGAAAAGTGGCGTATTTTAACCAGCCAATAGCAATAGTTGTAGCTGAAACCAAACACATTGCAGAAACTGCTGCAAAATTAGTCACAGCTACGTATGAAAATGTTAAGGACCCGGTTTTAGATGTTAAAGAAACAATAGGAACTTTAAAAGCTCCCCTTATAGTTGATATAAAAGCTACTGATAAAGGAAATGATGTCAAAACAATCATGAAAGGAACTGATGCCATACATAGTCAGTTCCATATGACAATGGAAACTTTAACATGCGTTACAAAACCGTCTGACGAAGGTTTGGACGTATATTGTGCATCACAGTGGCTGGATGCCGTACAACAGGTGATATCTAAAGCCTTGAAAATGGACAAGAACAGGTGACAAATTAATTCACATTAATATAATGAAACAATTGTATATGAATTTCATATATTATATGTAATACGCTAAGTAAGCTCGTATTACTTAAACATGAACTATCGTTGTTGGCCCTTATTAAATATAATGCACCTAATTCTTATTATAATATTATAAATAAACAACTACACGAAACTAAGGATTGACAGGTATCGCACACAAAGGTAGAATTGAACACAAGACAGCATCAAAGATAAGCCACCGCCTTAGTTATTCTTAATATTACAATTACAGTGATAAAAAAAATATGCCTAAGTAAAAGTACGTATTTCATTCATATTTTGTTATCAGGATTGACGTGCATAATCGTCGAGTTGGTGGTGCATACGGTATTAAAATATCGCGATCAATTCAAGGAGCTGTGGCCAGTGCTCTGGTTGCTTTAAAATTAAAGAGACCATGCCGTTTTATTCAATCTCTGACCACTAACACAAGAGCTGTTGGCAAGCGACTACCCTGTGCTATGAAATATGAAGTAAGTATCTTCATTATCATTTGATTTATGAATTTTATTTGATCTCATCGCAGTTTGTTGTACTCCGTATATTAGATTTTCTCAGCCGAGGAAATAGTGGTCGTTCCATCGCACAATAAAATGATATAGAAGGTACTATCATCATCATCATCATCATAACATCACGCCCTTTTCCCATGGGGGTAGGCAGAGACTATAGAGCGCCATCTGCCACGATCGAAGCACACTTCCTTGGCTTCATCCACACTCATACATCTGGTCATACATGCCCGACGGTTGTAAGTGCTACGCACTTGCCCCTTTTGGAGTATCCCGGCGATGACATCGGAGTATATTTTTCTCGGGCGTCCTCTCCCAGCATTTCCACTTACTTTCGCCGTGTATATGCCTTTCGTTAAGCGTCTCTCATCCATCCTCTCCACATGACCAAACCACCTAAGCATACTTTTCTCCACCTTAGTCACTACATCCTCTTTCAGACCACAACGTTCTCTTATAACTTTATTTCTTAATCTCTCTTTCAAAGTCACACCACACATACTTCTCAAAGAGCGCATCTCTACAGCATTTATTCTACTTTTGTGCTTCTCCTGCCACACCCAACATTCGCTTCCATACATAAGCGTAGGTAACAACACGCCATTGTGGATCGCCATTCGAGCCTTTTCAGTAATCGCTTGGTTAGCCACAATAGCATGCAAGGCACCATTCAGCTTATTTCCCGCTAACACCCTTCTTTCCACATCAGCATCAACCTAGAAGGTACTACTTATGTGAATTCTGATTGAAATTTTTGATTTTAGCTTGGTGTCGACAAGGCAGGCGTGATTCAATTTTTCAATAACGATACTTATTCAGACAACGGCTACGTAGTTAATGAATTGCTTTATTTGTTTGCTATTACGTCATATTATAATTGTTACAAAAAGGAACGTTGGAATTACAAACACTTCACCTCACTTACTGATACCGCAAGTAACACTTGGGCTAGATCACCAGGTTAGATTCTTATAATGCTTTTATGTCACTTAGATATTTTTGCTTATACATTGTTCACTTTTATAATAAAACGATATAATAGAAATATAACTACACAAACATTTACATATTTCCTTTGTAGCAACTCTTGAAAGCATTGCATTGAGTGAATTAGTCATGGATCGCATTTCATATGAAATGTCTTTAGATCCCTTAGAAGTGAGACTTGCTAATCTGGATGTGGTAAGACATGGTGCTCTTAAAAAAATGGCTGATGCTATGAAAACTTCAGCTGACTATAACAATAGAAAAGAATTGGTTATTAAATTCAACCGAGAAAATAGATGGAAAAAGCGGGGTTTGAGAGTCGTGCTCCTACAATGGACTCCCCACGTAAGTCTTAATATGTGTATCACTTTATCTGTATACCACGGAGATGGTTCGGTTGCGATAACTCATGGTGGGATTGAAGTAGGACAAGGTATCAATACAAGAGCGGCGCAAGTTGCTGCATATCTCCTAAATATACCTGTTGATAAAGTTATTGTGAAAGAGAATAATACAATGATAGCACCTAATGTACAACTTACTGGGGGTAGTGTTTCATCAACAAGTGTAACAATTGGCGTAACGAGGGCTTGTGAAGAACTTCTTAAGAGGTTGAATCCACTCCGAGCACAAATGGATAATCCTACTTGGCTGGATTTGATAAAAAAAGCATATTTAGGCAATATTGACTTACAAACTCATGGCTTTACAAGAACTGATGAGAAGATTAAAACTCCTGTATATGGAGTCACATTCGCCGAAGTAGAGTTGGATGTAATAACTGGAGAATATCAGATATTGAAAGTTGATCTATGTGAAGATACTGGATATAGCATTAATCCCCAAATTGATGTTGGTCAAGTAGAAGGTGCTTTTATTATGGGTGTTGGATATTGGACGTGTGAACATATTATGTATGCTCCATCTGGTGAAGTCCTAACTGATCGTACTTGGAACTATAAAGTACCATTAGCGAGAGATATCCCACAGGATTGGAATATTCGGCTAATACAGAGTTCTGATAGCAGTAAACCGGGTTATGGATCCAAAAGTAAGTCCATCTCTATAAAATTAGATAGTTAAAGAAACTACTTTTTACATGCGTCTAAATCTGTAAAAAGTAGTTTTATATATACATGAGTCGCGCAAGTGTTAGAGAATATAATGTTAGAAAAATCATATATTATTAAAATTATCCTAACGGTCAACTTTAATTACTTATAGGTGTTGGTGAGCCTCCCATGTGTATGTCTGTAGTAATTGCTCTGGCAATAAGAGAAGCTGTAGTAGCTGCTAGACTTGAAGCTGGTATACCCACTACTCAGTGGTATTCAGAAGGTATAACTATATTGTTATTTTATTAATATTTCTCGTTTAGAGTTTTGATCTGTTTCTTGATCCTGATAAGCAACATATTATTATTAACATAACATAACTAAATAATGAATTTTTGTTTAACAGATGGGCCACATACAGTTGAAAGAAGCTGCTTACAAGCATGCACGAAAATTTCAGACTTCAAATTTTAAAATATTCTGTCATTTTTTTGTGGTGATTCTGATTCCAAACTCTATTATTTATTTATTTATTTATTTATTTATAAAGCATGGAAGACTTACAGCTATTCCATCCATCCATCAACCTTTCTCAGTCCACTGCTGGACATAGGCCTCCCCCATAGAACGCCACAACGTGCGGTCCTGCGCTAACTGCATCCAGCGGCCCCCGGCGTATTTGACGATATCGTCGATCCACCTTGTTGGGGGCCGCCCCACGCTGCGTCGTCCGGTTCGTGGTCGCCACTCGAGGACCTTCCGTCCCCAACGGTCATCAGATCGTCGAGCGATGTGGCCTGCCCATTGCCACTTCAGCGTGCTAACTCTTCGGGCTATGTCGTACACACCAGTCCTTCTACGGATCTCCGCATTCCGGATCTTATCACTATGTCAGTCCGAATCCAGGATGGGAGCACAAGACCAATTCCACTGCAGAAGGGTGTCAGACAGGGGGATGTAATTTCCCCAAAACTGTTCACCGCTGCATTGGAAGACGTTTTCAAGCTCCTCAATTGGGCTGGACTCGGCATCAACATCAACGGCGAATACATAACTCACCTTCGATTTGCAGACGATATCGTGGTCATGGCAGAATCCCTGGAGGACCTTGGCACAATGCTCAATGACCTCAGCAGTGTTTCCCAACGGGTTGGTTTGAGGATGAACATGGATAAAACCAAGGTCATGTTCAATGTCCATGTCACTCCAGCACCAGTATCTGTTGGGAATGCGATTCTCGAAGTTGTCGATCATTATGTCTACCTAGGACAAACATTCCAGTTGGGCAAATCCAACTTCGAGAAAGAGGTCAACCGACGAATCCAACTCGGCTGGGCAGCGTTCGGGAAGCTTAGGCACATCTTCACGTCCAAAATACCTCAGTGCCTGAAAAGAAAGGTCTATGACCAGTGTGTGTTACCAGTGATGACTTACGGAACTGAGACGTGGTCCCTGAATGTCGGCCTCATAACAATACAGCTATTCATACATAATAGAATTTCAACACTAAGAAACAAAAAGCCAATTACAAGTCTTCATCTATAGAAACAGCGTAATGTGACATTAAATGTGAGCTTATAATAAAAACACAGTAAAGAAATAAATTATGTACCAGTCGCAGGAGCGACAACCTCAAGCAAAGACTGACTACTTGAAAAAGATCGACCCTAAAAGCCTTCTCGCTGAAGGCACCTTAGTGGAATAAGGGTCTATATCGTGTTTTTTGCAAAGCCTATTGAAAGTCATGATAGCTCTCACCATGCAACTGTTCTGCCTATAATTTGAAGTGACACGCAGTATATTTAAAGGCGTATTATAGCGAGTCTGCTTACTGGGGACGTTAAATAATAATTTGTTTAGTAGTTCAGAACTGTCTATTTCTTTGTTAATAATTCTTAATATATAATTTCTTAATAAACATAAAATCAGCAATTTCGCGACGAGTATTTAGTGGTAAGAGGTGATAGCGTTTACAGACTTTAAGATAACGTCTAGAGCTGTATTTAACTTTCTGGTGAAAACAAAGGTATTTTATAAATCTTTTTTGAATATTTTCTATACGGTCAGTGTATTTACTGTAGCACGGGTTCCATATAGATGATGCGTATTCCAGATGACTCCTAACAAAGGTGCAGTAGAGAACCTTCAAGGTCTTTGCTTCGGAAAAGCAACTAGAAATGCGCATGAGAAACCCGAGTGATCTGGAGACTTTACCAGTTATTGCGTCAATATGTAGATGAAACATAAGTTTTGTGTCGTGTATATCTCCGAGATCCTTGGCACTATCATTACTGGACAGGGTTTGTCCACCTAAAACATACTTAGTATCTAGGGTTTTAATTCTACTATAGGTGGTAACAAAGCATTTGGAGAGGTTTAAATTTAACTTGTTCACAAGGCAATAATTTTCCAGCCGTGTTAGGTCTTTCTGTAGCGCCAAGGCATCGTTTTGTGATGAAATTGGTAAATAAATTTTCATGTCGTCAGCAAAAGATAATAACTTAGAAGAATGCAGACAGGTTTCGATGTCATTGACGTAGATTATGAATAATAATGGACCGAGCAGCGAACCCTGAGGTACTCCGCTAGGGATGGAAATCCACCTTGACATGTAGTTATTTAATACCACTGCCTGAGTTCTGTTCTCTATATAAGAGGAAAACCATCTAAGAAGGTATCCGTGAATCCCTACATGTTCGAGCTTTTTCAGCAAAGTGCTATGATCAATGCGATCGAATGCGTGGCTGTAATCAATGTATACAACATCTACCTGTTTACCGTTCTCGACAGCTTCCGCAGTGAAGTCATTAAATAAGGCTAAATTTGTGACTGTTGATCTACCCCTCAGAAAACCGTGTTGAAATTGACTGAACGATTTACTGAGTGCATCATAGACTTGGTTATAAATAATTCTCTCGAAAATTTTATAGCTTTGTTTTCTTTTTCTCAATAAATTTAATTACTTCTTAGGTATTAAGAATAAACTAAATTTTAAGGCGACTCCATTCTATTTAATATGATAAGCAATACTTTTTTCGTCGCAACTTTTATCTGTTTTGTTTTTAGGGTTCCGTACCCAAAGGGTAAAAACGGGACCCTATTACTGAGACTTCGCTGTCCGTCCGTCCGTCCGTCCGTCCGTCCGTCCGTCCGTCCGTCCGTCCGTCCGTCCGTCCGTCCGTCCGTCCGTCCGTCCGTCTGTCACCAGGCTGTATCTCAAGAACGGTGATAGCTAGAGAGTTGAAATTTTCACAGATGATGTATTTCTATTGCCGCTATAACAACAAATACTAAAAATAAAATAAAATAAATATTTAAGGGGGGCTCCCATACAACAAACATGATTTTTAGGGTTCTGTACCCAGTATCTGAAGAACGGTGATAGCTAGACAGTTGAAATTTTCACAGATGATGTATTTCTATTGCCGCTATAACAACAAATACTAAAAATAAAATAAAATAAATATTTAAGGGGGGCTCCCATACAACAAACATGATTTTTTTACCGTTTCTTGCTCGATACTAATAACGTTGCCTTATGTTGCATAGATAATGGTACGGAACCCTTCGTGCGCGAGTCCGACTCGCACTTGACCAATTATTATTTATTATTATGTAAGAGTATTTTTGTTGTTTCCTAGAAATGACATCACGCGTAGGCATTAATGACCATCATTAAAATTTTAATCCCAAAATATGAGTTTTTTACTGCGCACCTGCCTTTCACAATACATTTTTCAGGCTTATGTTTGTTTGTGTCAATTAAACATTTTCTCAGCAAATGGTCAGAATACACGGTTATCACTTCTAATCTATCAGTTTATCTATAAGGAATTTGATGGTACTTAAGTTTAGATCTAACCGACTTTAACAACAAGGAGGAGGTTCTCAATTCGTCTGTATGTTTTGTTTTAATATGTTTTTTTCATGTTTGTTTCCTCATAACTTTTAACTGGGCGAAGCGATAACGATTCTATTTTTATTTGAAAGCTGGCGGTTTCCGCGTAGTCCCATTGGCACCAGGTCAGGATCTGATGGCTCATGAAGTCGGTTGGACTGTTTTTTTAAATACTCCATTCACTAATTATTTCTAGAATACCCCACGTATGTCAACATAATATTATACGTAAGGTCACAATGTTTACATAGGAATGTAATCTTTGATCCGTAACAAAAGGGACGGGCCCTCTATCTTGGGAAACAAACGGTTCAATATAAAATATTTGTAAGTTAATAGATATAAGATTGCAACATCCTTTAGTACAAATATTTAAAGTCCTTTAGTTTATTTCTAAGCAAGAAAGAAACAAAGAAGTATACACATGTACATGCTAGATAGAGGATAGGATATATTAGCAACATAACAGTTGTTTAATAGCGTACCAAAGTTCGGCTAGGTTGTGTTCTTGAGGAGATGTTGTAGAATGCTTCTTTGATCGTTAAATAAAACCAACATGTCATATGTCCAAATTACTTATATTGTTTCTACAAATCTCTTTTCTTCCTTCGATTCTAGTTCTGAATGCTTATCAATGCCTATTTCATGCTCAATATTAATGCTCAACTAATGCCTATTCTAATGCTTATCTAAATATTATACAATAAATAAAAATCTATATTTTATAAATTGTCACAAGTAACCAAACGTTATCGCGACTTAAATTGATATCAATGCCATCTATTGGCGATTAAGGTAAATTTTGTTTGACATTACAAACATTACTCAGTGAGATGATTTCGAGCTTTAACCCAGTAAAGAATATTTTAAATCGGTCCAGTGCTTTTAAGCATATTTATTTAAAACAAACTACCACACAAACATCAAAACTTTCCCCTTTAGAATATTAGTTTTGATTAGAGCATTATTTACGGTCTAAGTGTCTATCAGAATTATACAAAAGTAAAATTGAGGTGCGCAGCTAGTTATAGGTATAAATAAATAGATTTTAAATGTGTAAATTGTTTGATGTTTAGGCAGCAATACTAATCTAATCTAATCTAATATTGTCCGTGTGGACGGATAAGGAATACAAGTGTCACCACCCATTTTCATTTCCAGGGTGCTGTAAAAGCCAGCTAAGGAATATTGTACACAGATAAAATCTTCTGAGGAGGACGAAATACCCGACAGTAAACCGCACATCAACACACCTGGTCAGCGTGGCGCAGTAGATCATAATCCTTCCCAAAGTGAAGAAGACTCGTGCTCAACAATGGGCCAAGGTTAAGGGGCTGGAGAGAGAGAGAGAGAGGAATTCTAAAAAAAAAAAAAATTTTGCAAATAAATCATTTCTCAATATTAAATATTCAAAACATATAGCAATCAAATATTGAGGAATTTAAAATATCAATTATTTTGATGAATCGGAATAAATCCAAGGCCCGTGAAGCCCAGAGGGATCGGAATTCATTTGATTTTATTGTCATTTTGAGAAACCAGGCTGTGGGACGATATTTGTATTCCAAGCACGCACCTCTATGATGGTATCAATACTAAATGTATCTGACTAGCTATTTGCCATGACTTCGTCTACCTTTTCATATAATATTCTTCTGTGCAAATCTTGTATTATTAATACAGAACACAACAAAACAAACTTATTCAATTTGCTGCAGTCGTTCTATGGTAATATATCGTCGGTATAATTGAAGAACTAAATAACTCACATTTTGGCTAAATTGAGCTTTTACCATTTTCGTGAAGCCCAAAATGTGCCGCATCTTTTGATCTAACAAACATTCTCATATCTTAACTCAATCCAAAAATAAAGCCTTTTTTCGTGTTTTGGTGGCAGAAATGAATATCTTTAAATTAACTCTAAATGTTATTAGAAAAAATGAATAACTCTATAAAAAATGCTAATCTGTGACTTCTGATCACTTGAGTATGAAATAAATTAGCTAAATTGAGTTATTTAGTTAACCCTAGTTATAATTTAGTAATTACATTCTCATATCTTAACTCAATCCAAAAATAAAGCCATTTTCGTGTTTTAGTGGAAGAAATGAATATCTTTAAATTAACTCTTAAATGTTATTAGAAAAAATGAATAACTCTATAAAAAATGCAAACCTGTGACTTCTGATCACTTGAGTATGAAATAAATGAGCTAAATTGAGTTATTTAGTTAAGCCTAGTTATAATTTAGTGATACCCTTCGATTACACCAAAGGAATAGCCAGAAATTGAAACCATGATGCCACCCGTCAAAACGCTATTTAAAACCGTCTTAATACGCCCAAGTAACGCTCTCTCAATAACTATTTTGCTTTCACCTCTTCCTGTTGTAATGTTAATACAGGAAAAAGTCTAAAAATGGTAATTGGCTATCACATAATACGAAAAAATAGTTTATACCAATACCAAACTATGAGTAGCAGATATGGAGGCGATATCCTGTATTTCAATTACAAGATAAAGTTAGTGAAGCTTAATTCACTGCTCATTTTGATGCACTTAATTGTGCTGTCCGTGTGGTAACGAATTAAGAATATAAGAGTCCCATTTTCCCCATTTCCTACCCACAGTTCAGTAAAAGCGAGCGAAGGAACATTGTACACAGATATTATCCTCTGTGAGAGACGGAAAGTCGAAAATAAAGCCTGTGCCAATACCCTTGGTTAGGGCGACACAGTAGACCATGATACGTCCCAAAGTGGAGGAGCCCCGTGCCCAACAGAGGGACATTAATGGGCTGAAGAGACAGAGAATTGTATTTTTCGATTTAGTAGGTACAAAATCCTAAGTGTGCGTGTATATCTTGCTCTTGATAGGTTTTTTAAACAAACGATGTTACTACTTCCAACCTTGGTATTTTTATTTCATGTGAAGTCAATAATCAGTGATAAAATTATGCCAATTAACATTTACTAAAGTGCATAACGTTCGTGGTTGAATATTTCTTTAGGTTCAGAAGTCAATAAATGTACTTGCTGACCCAATTTTGAGTATTTACATTCATCTAATGTGTGGAAGAACTGAATAACTACTACTCAAAGTTAGCTAACTACGGTACAGTACGATACATTTACAAAAATCTTGGTGTGGCAGAACTAGATAATTGGTTTTTGATTTTTAATATTTTTTTGGTTAATGAAAGGAATTGGTTTGATTAAGCATATAATCGTCAGCAGACATGCCTAGAGCATATAAAATTTCCTACAGTAAAATTGTTCTCCATTTCTTAATAATGTCAAAAAAAGTGTCAAAAAAACACTAAATCGCGATTATCTCGAAACTTGAAATTTTGAGTTATTTAGTTCTTCAATTATACCGACGATATACACATACTTACATTTCGGCAATCCATTTATCGGCTTAGATAAAAGTATTAGGCATTCTGCACTCTTTCACTAAATAAAACTATAAGTGTGTGAAAATAACATATTCTTCCGTCCGCGTACTTTTAAAAGTGTTTCAAAGTTTCAGTATAACGGCAAAACGCTGAGCTTTGTAAGGGCTCGCTTATACGTTCCTTTTTTATGAGTTTAACTATTATGTATGATTATAGAAAACACGTTTAGTTGCATTGATCAATGACTACATTAAAGCATGAACCTATAGGTGTGATAGTTATTCTATAAAGTATACCACAAAACTGCTTACACTATGGGATTGTCCTAAATAAAGACAATTCGAATACTATTTTAAAAAACCACATAAACTTATGATTAGATTCGGTTCGATTTAAATGCAGATGTGTTAGATGTCTGCATCTAAAGCGAAGTAATATTATGTCCGTATAATCTAGCAACACGTAACGCTATCTTTAGTCGTGACTGACAAGAATTTTGTAGTGAGTATCTGTAAAAATATACCGCTGTATGTGATCGCGTAATTTTCAAACGTCTGCACAAAATTAGATACCTAATAATTTTTGATTCGTTTCTTGTTAAGCATAAGGTTTGTAGTTAAATTAAACAAATGTTTGACAATTTTAGTCATAATAATATTGTCTTCATATAATATGGTAGCTGTTGCCTGCCATTTTATTCGTGCGTAATTTAAAGACTAAACCCTAACAAATTATACAAAAAGCTATGCTTTTGAACCACTCTAACCATAAAAAGCCGCATCAAAATTCGTTGCGTAGTTTTGAAGATATATAAGCTCATATAGGGACATACAAAAATAACGACTTTTTTTAATAATGAGTAAAAAATATATGTAAACAAAACATAGGTACTTAATTTCCAAAATAAAATACCTACATAAAATTCTTTCAACAAGCGTCAGATTTCAAAGCGTTTTTTCTTGAACCAAAATATTCATAAGAAATAATACAAACAGTACGAAATAAAATTGCAAAGAAGAAAATATTTGCTGACTAATAAATATTCTTTCATGATTTATGAGTGCAGCTAACCCATTTCCTTGTAGGCACCTGATGATGCTGGGGAGAATGTACTTATATGTGTATCTTTAATGTAATAAATTATCGAATGTACGTTGGTTTTTTGTGTTACTGAAATTATGTGCAAAAGAAATGTCATTTGCAAATAGGACTTATTTGTTTTTAATCTATTGCGTTAATTAAATATCCGTTGCGTAGTTTTGAATACATAAGCTCACTTAAAGACATACATACAAAAATAACGACTGTTTTTTTAGACATTTTATACAACGTCCTATGGTCCCAAGCTAAGCCTATATGCTTTTATTATGGGTGCCAGAATAGGGACTACTACGTAAACTACTTTTTTTTGTAAATACACACCTACTCATAATACACAGTAAACCTAAAGTTACTAAGTAAAGTTACCTATGTTTTTTAAGTTATTTCATTAGTTAATACGCGATAATAGACCGACAAATGAAAAAAATAAAAAATTAGAGAGGTTGTTTCGCCAAGATTTTCTATCGAGAAATCTTTTTTCAATCGCGTTTCTGAGTTCATGCGATCCTAGATCATATATTGAAAAAACATATACTTTAAAATTAGAGCTCTAGCCATTCAATCTAAAGAAACAATGAAAACTTCGTACATAGAAAAATGCACGAAGCTATTTTGGTATCCTCTTAATCTATGGCGATCCTTAAATATATCGATAATATCGTTGTTTAGTTTTAAATACATACCTACATATAAAAATAACGACTATGTTATATAATAAGTAATGACAGTGCAATTAAAAATTATTTTAAAATGTATGTTGTAGCAATTACATAAATGACCTAAGCGATGCCAAATTGTACAAAAATGCATCGTCAACATAATATATTTTATGTTTGTTGGAACGGACATTAGACGGCCATCTTGGCTAAAGATTATAAGCTAATTTAAATGGCTCTGGTTTAAAAGCATTACGAAGAAGAAGAAAATTAAATAGGTATAAACAACGCCGTCCGTGTGGTGACGGATTACGAATACAAGTGTCACCACCCCATCTCCTCCCAAGGGTGCTGTACAAGTCAGCTAAGGGATATTGTATACAGATAACATCCTCTGTGAGATGGAAAGATGATGATATGGAATGTGGTGGAATGATATGGGAGATGATGATATGGATATGGAAATATGATGATATGATGAGATGGTTAAACTCGAAAATAAACCCTGTGGCAACACGCCTGGTCAGCGCGGCACAGTAGACCATAATCATTCCAAAGTGGATGAGGCCCGTGCCCAACAGTGGGACGTAAATGGGCTGGGGAGAGAGAGATGAACAACGCCTGGTAGACTTCATTAGGTATAGTATAGTGACTAGCTGTAAAGCGCGTGATAGTTTTATTATAGACAGGGTTTGCAATCGATATGTTTATTTTTAAGTTAAAAAGGGACTGGTCTGGTCAGTCTCAGGTCTGTCACAAGACTGTATCTCTAGACCGATGATAGCTAGGCTATAATAACAAATACTCATAGTCATCATTCTTCTTGTTTTTTATGTATTGGGTATGGGTGTTTTCTATGTATTATAAGTATGTATTTACAAAGGAAAAGTAGTATATGTAGTCTATCCGTATCTGGTACTTACCCGTAATACAAGTATAGAAATATAGCTTACTTTGGGACCAGAGGACGTTGTGTAAAATGTCCTAAATATTTAAATAAAATATTCTGACCAATTCCGATTTTTCAACACGCTTTAGTTAGCCTCGTTCGTATCTATTAACAATTTGTGTACAAAATATAAATCCTACCCAAGATATATGTATGTTGATCAATCAAGGATTAATATCTATACGGTCATCTGCAATCCAATCAGTAGTGCTTCTAATCTAGTTAGTTCTATCGCCACGAGACGAGCTTCTAGATTAATAACGAACCGAAATGATCACCTATTGTATTGTACTTTAAGACACATTCGACAGGCTTCGTGGTCTAGTGGTTCAGGTAACGGACTACCGTTCACGAGGTTGCGGGTTCGATTCCCGCTCGGGACAATCATTTGTGTAATATTTATAGTTGTCATACAAATGTTTGTACTGTGTCTGGGTGTTTACTATTGTAAAGTAAAGTAGGATTCCCTTTTGGAACAGACGCCTAGCTTCTAACTTTTTAAAAGAGCATGTATATCGTACCTACTTTAAATAAAAATCTTAGACTTTGACTTTGAAAGGAAAGTAAAGATTTTTTTATAACTACGAGTATGTATATTATCAATATGTATTTTCCCATAACACAAGCATAATAAGCTTAGTTTGGAACCAGAGGATGTTGTGTGAAATGTCCATGAATTTATCTATATTTATTTGTTGTAATCTGTTGTTAAGAGGTGTTGGTCTCTCAGACAGCGGGCTATTATTCATGTAAACGCACTTCTCATGACGGAATAAATAAATAAATAAATAATAAATAAATATTCATAGACATTTTACACAACGTCCTCTGGTCCCAAGCTAAGCTTATTATGCTTGTGTTATGTTCGTTGGTCGTATGGTCGTTACGCTGCTCAAATCCTGACGTACGTATCGGTGCTGAAGTTGAAAATACTCAAAAATGGCTGTAATTATTGATTGTATCTTTTAGCAAGGGACGGCATAGATCTACATTTGGTATAAGTTTCAAATTGATACCTGCAGCCGTTTCCGAGTAAAAAAAAGTTTAACGGGCGGATAGACAGACAGACGGACACCTACCTAAAAAAGTAAAACTCTGAGATATGATTTACTAAAATGACATTGGGGCCATGTGTGTTACTTCTTTAGAATTGTGCAAATAATTGGTCAAGTGCGAGTCGGACTCGCGCACGAAGGGTTCCGTACCATTATCTATGCAACATAAGGCAACGTTATTAGTATCGAGCAAGAAACGGTAAAAAAATCATGTTTGTTGTATGGGAGCCCCCTTCAATATTTTTTTTATTTTATTTTTAGTATTTGTTGTTATAGCGGCAATAGAAATGCATCATCTGTGAAAATTTCAACTGTCTAGCTATCACCGTTCTTGAGATACAGCCTGGTGACAGACGGACGGACGGACAGCGAAGTCTCAGTAATAGGGTCCCGTTTTTACCCTTTGGGTACGGAACCCTAAAAAAGAAAACCAAACGAACGATTTATTAATTAGCTGTAAAATGGCGTTATTGTTAGTTTATCGTCGTTTCTAAATTCCACGCGTACGAAGTCGCGGGCACTGCTAGTAATAAATATTCATGGACATTTCACACAACGTCCTCAGGTCCCAAGCTAAGCTGATATGCTTGTGTTATGGGTACCAGAATACGGATAGAATACATACCGGGTGCTTCAAAAAAATGTATACACACTTTGAACTTCCATAGAAAATTTATTTACCGTTCTACAAAGTTAAATTTCAGGAAAATAGAAAGCTGAAAGTCCAATGTAAATGAAACACAAATAACAAATGTTAATACTGTTCAAATTGGTGACCTGCAGCATCAATACAATTCTGAGTACGAGTCACCACTGATTCTGTACATCGTATCAAAACGTCCAATGAGATTTCTCTACACACTGCTTGAATCTCATTCCAAAGAATGTCTAGGTTACGTGGTTTACGTTTGTACACCTCATCTTTTACTGTGCCCCACAAGAAGAAATCCAGCGGTGTAAGGTCTGGAGAGCGTGCTGGAAACTCGATTGGCCCCCTGCGTCCTATCCACTGGCCTTTTCTTGTGGGGCACAGTAAAAGATGAGGTGTACAAACGTAAACCTCGTAACCTGGACATTCTTTGGAATGAGATTCAAGCAGTGTGTAGAGAAATCTCATTGGACGTTTTGATACGATGTACAGAATCAGTGGTGACTCATACTCAGAATTGTATTGATGCTGCAGGTCACCAATTTGAACAGTATTAACATTTGTTATTTATGTTTCATTTACATTGGACTTTCAGCTTTCTATTTTCCTGAAATTTAACTTTGTAGAACGGTAAATAAAATTTCTATGGAAGTTCAAAGTGTGTATACATTTTTTTGAAGCACCCTGTATACTAATTTTGTTTTCTAAATACATACTTATAATACATAGAAACACCCACATACATTTGTATGACAATTACAAATGTCACACAAATTATTTTCCCGAGCGGGAATCAAATCCGCGAACAAGTGATTGGCACTCCGTTACATGAACCACTCAACCAAAAGGCTCGTCAATAAAAATACTTTGACTTTGATTTATCGAGTTGTTATAAACCGCTCTATAGATGGCGTTGAACAAAAACATCGACGCGATGTTTAACTCACATTGATAAAAATTGTAGTGGAAAATTTGATTCGGTATAGCGACGGGAAGGTATGCCAAGGTCGCGGGTTCAAGTCCCGTTCATGTTGATCATTTATCCACTATAATAAAGGTCATTAAATTTTGTGTTCCTCGTGGTTACAATAATAATTAGACAAAACCTATTTTTAATCCCCTAAGAGATAACCCATTAAATATTTAAAATGTTTGCCCCTTTAAACGGTGAGAAAACGGAGAATTTTTCTAAGTGATTCTCACTTAGAAAAATTCTCCAAAGAAAAAATGCAAACTCATTGTAAGGAAGTACCAAAGCAATATTTTATCAGGCCCGACATTTCGTGTGTGAACGCCTTAGAGCATAATCCTAACAGGAGATGCCATTATCGACTAATTCTTACTGAAAAAGGAACGGAAGCAAAAAAATTAATAATAAATGAATAACGCCAATAACACAATACACAAATTGTGTTTTTGGCTTTACAAAACAAACTTTTAGTTGAATAAGTTTTGTTTGTGCAAATAGAATTGGCATCAGTGTCATCTCTTAATGCGTTTGTGTATGTGTGTGCGTTTTTATGTGTGAAAGAGTGTGTCTATATGAAGATTTTGTGAGGTACGTGAATAACGACCCATGTAATTTAGTATTTGTGTGCGTGACCTCGACACTCTACGAAACTTGCAGTAGGTATATTTTGATAAAAATAGAAACAGCGTGTATAACTACTCCGGTTGATTTTATACTCAAGGGTTACTCCCTTGTACTTAATAACCAGGTGTAAATGACACGTCCCAGCTCCATACTTTACCGGATAATTTACTTTTTAGGGTTCACGCTACCCAAAGGGTAAAACAAGACCCTATTACTAAGACTGCTGTCCGTCCGTTTATTACTAGGTGTGTCTAGTGAACATTGATAGGAATTTTACATTTTTTTTTAACGTCCACTGGTCCCAAGATAAGCTCATATGCTTGTGTTATGGGTACCAGAATACGGATAGAATACATATGTGGAGGAGCGTGGGTGATCGGCCTCCTCCAACCACAAATGGAGAATTCTCCGACCAGGCTAGGTGATCAACACTGGTCAGGACTTTCGCCCCAGTTTTACAGATGATTTATTACTTATGCTGCTATAATAATAATAATAAATAATAATAAATATTCCAGACATTTCACACAACGTCCTCTCCCCCGCCGGGTCATAGTAAAGCTCAAGGCACCATCGTGGCCCGGCAGGGCAGGAGGCGAAAAGGAAAAAAAATAAAAAATAACAACGTCCTCTGGTCCCAAAATAAGCTATATTTCTATGCTTGTATTATGGGTACCAGATACGGATAGACTACATATACTACTTTTTTTAAATACATACTTATAATACATAGAAAACACCCAGACGCAGTACAAACATTTGTATGACATTTATGGATATTACACAAATGATTGTCCCAAGCAGGAATCGAACCCGCGACCTCGTGATCGGCAGTCCATTACATAAACCACTCCACCACGAAGCCCGTCATAATAACTAAAAATTTTTATGAAATTATTATTATTGCTTTTTAAATAAAAAAATAACACGATGGAAAATTAATATAATGTAGTTATTCGTTTTCGACACAGGCACAGGCAAAAATGCTTAGCTAGGGACCAAAGACGACGAGACCAGGGACGTTGTGTTAAATGTCCATAAATATTTATAATAAACTAGCTGATGCCCGCGACTGCGACCGCGTGGAATTTGGAAATTTTTTTTTCGAAATAAAAGGTAGCCTATGTCCTTTCTCAGGGTCTAAAGATTGTCTGTGCCAAATTTCATCAAAATCGGTTGAGAGGTTTAAGCGGGAAAGCGTAACAGACAGACAGAGTTACTTTCGCATTTATAATATTAGTAGGGATGTATAAGGGAGCTGCCATACCATGAAAGTTTTTAATGTAACTCCTTTGAACATGAGTCCACCTCGTACTTAGGCTTACTTAAAATGTCTATAGGTAATGTTCTATAGCAATTGGTCACAATTCCAATAAATCAAGAATGAAACTAAATTAAAAAAGAACTAAATGTAATGTGTTTTATTTAACCTATATCCGTAACCTTAGAATCCTTAGATAGATTCATGTACTGTCTTCTCAGCAGATTGCGTCCTGAACCGGTGGTAGGAAAAAAAAAATGGACATGTCATAAGCACATAATTTTTCTGAAAAATTGTGTCTACGTGATTAAATGATTTTTCATTTCATTTCATTTCACTATAGCTGTGACTATAGTAATATTTCAGATATGTGCCATGAATTACAAACGAGATATTTTTACGACGATGTATGACAGGGTATTTGCTCACCTGGAACCTGGCGTATCTACCTCTATAAAATTATAGAAACAACTTCACAAAACGTTATGTCGTAAAAAGAAAAGTTTATTTCAGTTTTATTTTCAGAATAATATTAAACGGTTTGGCTTCGTGGCCTAGTAGCTTATGTGACGGACTGCCGTTCACGAAGCCGCGGTTTCGATTCCCGAACGAGACAATCATTTTGCGTGTGAAATGTCCATATTGAATAGAATACATTAATGTTTACATGACAGTAGAGGCCGTAAATTCGATAAAATATTCGACAATTTATTAAATTTAAATCTGTTTTATTACACTCACTTATTCATTTTTAGTTAGATATTTGTTTTTTGGAAATGGTTAATTTTGGTGTGGGGCGGCCCTCAACAGAGTGAATTGATGACATCGTCAAATGTACAGGGAGCCGCTGAATCCAAATAGCGCAGGACCATGCATTGTAGCATTCTATGAGGGAGTATGTCCACCAATTGACGAAGGAATGCTGATGGATGGATGTGTAGTTAACATTATTATTTCAATTAGTTACGACCAGAAATGTCAAATGACCCGTATAACATACAACTCTCTTAGACTTTACTGCACTTTCTACGAATGAAGCATACATTTCTGCCTACCCATTTTCTTTTCTGCTGGCTTGGCTGCTCCAAGGGAGCCCCAATTAGGATTAGGGCCGTAAGCCCTCCACTGTGAAGAGAAGCTCAATTATTTGTGAGCTCCCCACCTCTCAGCCCTGCTGCTGTAAGATAGATTTCTACCTACCCATACACTACAGTCGTGATAATAATTAAGCAAGTTCAATATCAACTGGGGGCTATGAGGCTGACCAGAATAATTCCACTTGTTTAGGAAATTTCCAACCATTTCATTTGAATTTTATGACTTTGAACCAGATGCATATAAGTTGCTTTTAAAGACATTGTTGATGTTGATATATTTATTAAATGTAAGTATGTTATTTCTGACACGCCTCGTGGTCCCGCACGGGACAATCATTTTTGTGATATTTATAAATGTTGAGGTATTTACAAAAGAAAAGTAGTATATGTAGTATGTCCGTATTCTGGTACCCATAACACAAGCGTATAAACTGCTTTATGGGTACTAAGTCGCAGGCGAAAACAAGTATTAAAATATAATATAATTAAAGTAGAAAGGAGTCTCAACATTAAAACTAACCTACTTTTAAATAAAGTTATAAAACTCAGCTCAAATTTATAAACCTATTTCACTAAATAAATCTATCTTATAAAGTTTACAAACAAGCCTATCTCTACTTCACTCGGCTGAGTTACATCTAATTGTATCTGACGTTTCACCCCTTAGTGGGGAGGGGGTCAAGGATGAATTAGAGCTATCTTGAAAATTAAACTTAAATAATAAACAGAAAGGACTTGTTAATTTTGCTCGTGACCAAATTAGGTGGCCCATTACTTAAGTCAGAGTTTCTCAAAGTGTGATACGTATACCACTCGGTATGTACCAATTATGAATTTGTTTCTTGTTTATACAGTTAGTTATATTATACAGTTACGTGCCAACACGCTTGGTCAGCACGGCACAGTAGACCGTAATCCCTCTCAAAGTGGAGAAGGTCTTGCCCAGCAGTTGGACGTTACGTACGACTTATGCCGGTAGTTCGAGTATCGAGTTTTTCTGCCACTATAGACAACAAAAGTTTACAAAGATATCTTATATTTATTTACAGAAGTCACATACGACCCGCCCCTATCCCCCTAATAAGGACTGACACTTGAGTGACAGTCAAATGGTGAATAAAAATGGTAAAAAGAAATTGTGAATGGTGAAAACGGATGAGGTCAATACAAAACCGATCCGATAATTTTATACAGCACCTTAGTGAAATTAACACCTGAGATTTAATTTACACAACATTGCAATCGAGTAATCGTTAATATCTATCGTTATTTGTTATAAATCGTTGAAAATAAATTACTTTGCTAGTCTCTGCCTACCCCCATAAAAAAAGCTTGACGATATGATGATGATTGACTCATCGTAAATTATGTCAAACACTTCATATGCCTCTAGATTAGGTATTTAAATAATGAGGGGGCATTGAAAACCAAGTTTGAGAAACACTTACTTAGAATATCATCATTAAAATGAAGATGTATTTTATGTACTAAATAATTAAACAGTGACGGTTACTTTGATGTAAATTATGAAAATGCGGAAACCCTAAGCGACTTGCAAATTTTATATTCTGTTTACCAAAATATTTTCCAAGAACAAATAAATAAATACTAAATAAGTATACATGGTCATTTTACACAACGTCCTCTGGTCCCAAGCTAAGCTTATTATGCTTGTGTTATGGGTACTAGAATACGGATTGAATACTTATACAAATTTTCTTTATTTTCTTTAGTAGTAGTATACATAGAAACACCCAGACGCAGTACGAACATTCGTATGACAATATAATACACAAATGATTGTCCCGAGCGGGAATCGAACCCGCGAACTCGTGATTGGGAGTCCGTTACATGAACCACTCAACCACAAGGCTCGACGAAGAATATAGCAAAAAGGTGAGATTAGACAGCATTTTACTGTATTTTTAAATATTTTATATTTAATATTAATATTATAAAGCTGAAGAGTTTGTTTGTTTAAGGCTCTAATCTTAGGAACACTGGTCCGATTTGAGAAATTCTTTCAGGGTTGAATAATACATATATCGAGCAAGGCTATTCAACATCACGCTGTGACCAATAAGAGTGAAATATTAGTGAAAAATATCGCTAAAGCTGGGAAAGGATTATGATCTGCTATGCCGCGCTGACCAGGCGTTGGCACAGGGTTTATTTTCGCATTTTCCATCTCTCACAGAGGATGTTATCTGTGTACAATATCCATAAGCTGACTTTTACAGTAAAGTGGAGAAGGAAAGGGTTAGTGACACTTGTATTCTTAATCCGTCACTACTCGGACAGAAGAGAAGTTAACTACTTCATAATAAATAAACAAAAATCTTTTTAAGAACAACCTACAAAGTTACCGTTGGATTAATATGGATACGCTTAATACATAATTAATTTAAACCAAAGGACAAAGGGATAAAAATACATTACCTTTCAGACCCTTCGAAGCCCTTGTAAGTAAGTGTTAAAAGTTTACGGAAGGCGTGTGGATTACGGGATGTTTTCACGGTTTTCCTGCCCTTTTGTTGAGAGATAATTATTATTTTTATTAGAAAACTAGGTTAGGCCCGCGACTTTGTATGCGTTGAAAAGATGAAGAAAACATAATTGTGTTTCGTACGTATTCTGCTGACACCAGTTAAGACTATTTCTTTTGTTATGTGTTTAACACATAGGCACAGTAGAAATTAATTGTTTCTTTTTTGTTTTTTTTTTGTTTCTGGATGGACATTTTACGCAACGTCCTCTGGTCCCAAGCTAAGCTATAATAAAAATATTAATTTCAAACCTTTTCAGGTCAGCCTTTTATATCAGTCACATATTCTGCTAGGAATTCAAAATAGAACTTTAATACTAATAAGTAACAATAGATAAAAAAAAATTATTTTTTTGGACATTTCACACAACGTCCTCTGGTCCTAATCCAAGCCTATAAGCTTGTGTTTTAGGTACCTACTATACGGATATATTACCTTTGTAATTATTATATATTTTGTTTTAAAAATCCATACTTAAAATACATCAAAAAGATCCAGACGCAAGTACAAACATTTTTATGACATATTAGAAATACTATATTACCGGCTAACACTCACAGTTTTGGGATCGAAGATGTTGACCCAGGTTTCGAGCATATCCGATCCCAAAACTGTGAGTGTTAGCCGGTAATATAGTATTTCTAATATGACTCAAACTCACGAAAATTTCAATACGAAAATTTTTATGACAAATAAAAAAATCACAGAAATTCATGTATTGTGCGGGGATCAAGCCCACGACCTCGTGAATGGCAGTCCGTTACAATAACCACTACACCACGAGTCAAATATAACTAATAACGTAACCAATCGTCGTAAAAGTGAAAGTTCACCATTTCAAATGTTAGAGAAATTCCGGTGTACGTTTTAATCGATTCTTATAAAATTGAGTGTTGATTGACAGTTATCGAGTATATACCTATGTATAAAGCAAATATATCGATGTTTATAACATCGCACATTTAATAGACACTTCTTCTTTTCATCCAATATTTTTTTAAACAGTAGATACATAATGGATGTACAGTCTTTACTAATAGATAATGTACATACAGGTAATAATTTGTCCGTGTGGCGATGGATTAATAACAATGGACAAGGGAAAGGGGTGGTGACACTTGAACCTACAAGTGTCACCACCCCACCAGAAGCCAGCTAAGTGTTATAATACACACATAATATCTTCTGTAAAAGACAGATATTTGAAAATGAACTTACAACTGGTCATCTCGATATAGTAGATCATAATCCCAATGACTATTATCACCAAATCATGTCATTTTATTATATATTATAATACTTACTATTACTTACTACTATACTTAATACTAATATCATCCTTGTATTAATGTTCAAATGGTTTTTTTTCTACTCTCACATTTTATTTTTGTTTTAAATATTATGTATTTTGTATTACTAATAATATATACACTATATTCTGTGTACCTGTAATTGTTTATTATATTATTACTTTTTTTAATTTTATTATTTTCTTACTATTTAATCTAAAATTAAACTTGTAGTCTGTGATGTCACTAAGCGGCTCAGCGGAAGACCCGCGCTGGTTTTCAACCAGCAATATGCTGAGCTGGGACCGTTTTGTGACGGATACATTACTTTTATGATTTATTCTATTCCTTTTTTTTTTTGTTAACAACTTTTGTAATGTAACCTCGCAAATAAACTTATTTTCTTTCTTTTTAATCCCTCCTAAAGTGGAGGAGGCACGTGCCCAGTAGTGAGACGTCAATGGGCTAGAGAGAGAGAGATATATCTATATCTACTATAATAAAAATAAGTGGGGTTTTCCTTCCTGACGCTATAACTCCAGAACACACGGACCAATTTCCACGGTTTTGCATTCGTTGGAAAGGTCTCGGGCTCCGTGAGGTTTATAGATCATTTTATTTTTTATTTTTTTCTTTTTTTTTGGTATGGCAAAACAACGTTTGCCGGGCCAGCTAGTTAATATTATAAAAGTTTGTTTGTTTGTTTAAACGCACTAATCTCAGGAAGTATTGGTCCGATTTGAAAAATTATTTTTATGTTGAATAGACCATTTATAGGGGAAGGCTTTAGAATATATAACATCACGCTGCGACCAATAGCAGCGAAGCATAAGTGAAAAATGATGCAAAAACGGGGAATGATGCAAAACGGGGGATTCTATACGGAATATCGGTTTTAACAGTCATTTAAAACCCATATACGGACCAAGAAGATGGTTCAAGAAGATTTTTTTTCCGGTTTATGATCGTGCCATCGGCATTCGGGCCATAAGCAGATGGTTTGGCTGTATTTATCGGGCAAAGTTATGGCCTTCCATTAAAGGCACTTCTTTCTTAATCAATGCTTTCTTTATGCAATCTGTCACATGAGCCACAAGACTTCGAAACCCGTCATATAAAAGGAAAATCCGGATAGTGTAAAATATGTCAATGTTATAAGATAAATTCCCTTCTAAACTAACATTTTAATATTACCTCTATTTGGGTAACCTAGCGTTTAATTTCAGACCTGATGCAATTTACAAGTCTAGAATATTTCTGACATGTTCTAGATAAGTCCATTATTTAGTTATTTATGTTTAATTGGAGTAATTATCTTCACATGTGTGTGAAGTAGGTTGCGTTGCTTGGAGGGCACAATTATAACATACAGTTAAAATAATTGTGATAATTTTCAGCTGGCCTGGCAAACATTGTTTTGCCTTATAAAATGTTAGGGGTGGACAACCCTTATCACTTATGGGTAAAAAAAAATAGATAGAAGCCGATTCTCAGACCTACTAAACATCTATACAAAATTTCATAAAAATCGTTCAAGCGTTTCGGAGGAATACTGTATACTAACGCTGTAACACGAGAATTTTATTATATTAAATAACAACACAAAATCGTTTTTCCTTAGTTATATGAGCTTAAATCTTTTAAAACTACGCAATGGATTTTAATCCATTTTAGGGTTGCGTACCAAAAGGTAGAAGGGTCTATTACTTAGACTTTGCTGTCCGTCCGTCCGTCCGTCTATCACTTGACTGTATCTCTGAAACAGTAATAGCTGAAGAGCTGAAATTCTTACAGTTTGTGCATATTAGTAGATCCTGTAATAATAAATACATCATTATTCTCCCGCCCTCATGCCATTATTTGGGGCCCATTATCTCTAGAAAGGTGCTATTTTTAAGACCTGAGGATATATATTATCTTTATCATGACCATGAAATTATTATTTTTTATGCAATTCATTTAAACTACTTAATTTTATTTGAGTAATACTAATAACAAGTAATTTTAGCATTGCTTTTTGGAAACCGGACCTAAATCTAATAACCTTAATGTTTAAGCTTAGCTTGTAATTAATTAAAAGATCTGTAACAAGCTGGCTAATGTTTCACACGAGCTATGTAAGAGAATATAAGATACCATGCGCACGCGCAGTATTCGTCGCTAGACGCTGCGTATCGCACGCGCATACTGACGCTAGAATAAGCGCACAGCATCGCAAAATGAAGCTGCCGGTATGTCTTATGTGATTGTGTTTATTGTGTTACTAATTATAATAAGTGATGGAATTAACTAATATTTTTAAAATATAGTGTTTCTAATATAGTGGTTTTTAATGAGATTTTCTTCACATTTGGTGATAATCTTTTAATAGAATTTTATTTAAAGACTAGTCGATGCCCACTACTCCGTACGCGTGGAATTTTAGATCCCCATATATGTTGTCATCGTTTAAATCGTTAATATAACGTCCTGTGATCTCAAATTAAGCTTAGTTTGGAGTACTAAACCACTTATTCATATTACGAATTATCAAGTTTAAAATTAGGCATGTAAATCGCGAATATTAATTTTATGTAGGTATAAATATTCAATGAATTCTAAAAATTAAGTCAAATTAAGTAAAAAAATTTCATTAAACCAAAAACGTACCTAAGCCAGTGAAACTGCGCGGCGTAGCTAGTCAAATTATACCTAAAAGTAACTTTTTTTTCTTTATTTATTTGGGACTTCGAACTACTATGAGTTCATGTCAGCCCCGTTAAAACTAACTTCTTATAACTTTATTAATTTTTATGTACTTAATTTGCTATTTATTTTAAATAGCTGTACACAAATCAGGGTACAAAAGCAGATAAATTTTAGTATTTCATTATACTAGAAATTGAAAGAGAAATATTATGATAATATTTACCGTGTATATACCCCTATCTTTTACTCCTACCTGGGATACGTGTGTGCTATATATATAATTCTAGCTGTTTCCCGCAGCTTTTTACGTGTACTTATTAAAATATACAAAAAAGCCATCCTCTTGAACCACTTTATCCATTAAAAAACCGCATCAAAATCTGTTGCGTGATTTGAAAGATACAAGCTCATATAAGGATATACATACAAAAATAAACTTTTTTTTCTATCGCGCAAATAGAAGCGTAACTTCGAAAATCATTTGAGTAAGTAGACCAGTCCAGATAATGTGATGACTGATTTAGAAAACAAATATGCACCACCCATTTCCTTCCTAATGTGCGGTAAAAGTCAGATAAGGAATATTGTACATAGTTAACATCCTTTGTAAGAGACGAAAAACTCAGAATTAAACTCAGAATTGACGGGCTTCGTGGTGGAGTGGTTTATGTAATGGACTGTCGATCACGAGGTCGCGGGTTCGATTCCCGCTTGGGACAATCATTTGTGTGATATCCATAAATGTCATACAAATGTTTGTACTGCGTCGGGGTGTTTTCTATGTATTATAAGTATGTATATACAAAAGAAAAGTAGTTTATGTAGTCTATCCGTATCTGGTACCCATAACACAAGCATAAAAGCTTAGCTTGAGACCAGAGGACGTTGTGTGAAATGTCCGTGAAAAAAAAATACCCTGTGTGATCAGGGCTGGTCGTCATGGACAGTAGACCATAATCTCTTCCAAAATGGGGGAGGCTTGTGCTGAATAGTGAGACGTTATTGGGCTGATTAGAGAGAGAGAACGGAAAAAGCTATACCAGCCTATCACCATATCCATATACCATCCATAACACTGTTCGATAGCTCATTAATACCATACTATTGTGATTCTGACTTATTTCTTACTTTCTCACTCACAGAGGATTGTATCTGGTTATTATATGTATCCCTTAGTCAAAGTCAAAGTGAATTTTTTTTATTTCAAGTTGGCATATTGTTCAAGCTCTTTTAAAACGTCAGAAGCTAGGTGTCTGTTCATAACACGAATCTTATGGAGAAGAATAGACAAGAATCTCCATTAGCTGGCTTTTAATAGCACCCTGAGAAGGAAAAAGGGTGGTGACATTTGCTTTCTTAATCCGTTACCATACCGACATTTTACGCGGATGTTATCTTCTATGATGTTCCAATAGCAGACTCTTGCGGAACCCGTATTGCAATCTTCGATGGTGACAAATACTGTAAAGTTTTACCTTGAACTCATCTACCTATTACGAATTTTGATGTGAGCAATTTATTTCATTCGCAATACTTATGAATATTTAAATTATGAAAGATAACGTAATGATTATGTTAAATAACCCTTTATTAAATACTTACTTACGTATTGGTATAAGCGTTGGTTACCACTGGTAATGGTACTAATTCTATCTGCACAACTAAACTAAACTTAAATGAATTTTGATAATGTCAATAACACGATTCGAAAATGTTTAAAAGTGGTAAAATCATAATAAGTTAACTTAATGCACAACCAATTACAGATGACTCTCCCGTAGAGAAGTAGTAGAAGTCGGTGAGGTAAAGAGACATTTTGAGCAAATGTCGCTTTCTTCAAAATGCTACTCGTGCCAAACCGGGATGAATTACTAGTCCTTAAAACAAAGTCGTTATTTTTATATGTATGTCCCTATGTGATCTTATATCTTCAAAAATACGCAACGGATTTTGATGCAGTTTTTTTAATAGATATGATGGTTTTTTTGTACAATTTGTTAAGGTTTTATTATATTTGGAAAAGGAGAGAGGAATAGCTATAAACACAGGTGAAATCGCGGGCATTAACTAGTTCAAAGTAAACGGCATTGAGCCTAAGATGTTAATTCTTAAAAATGTTCTACAAACTATTGATTAGTCAATAAACTTGACTAAAACAATTTCATAAAAAAAGTTTCGTAGTTTTATACGAAATAGAAATTCATTCATATACACAGATTATCATAAATATTAATAGAAAATGTAAATGCAATATAAGTGTTAGGTAACTGTTATTTTTATACATCGTTATAGACCAAGATCCAAGAGGTGAAACCTTTTACTCACAGCGATTAAAATTTGATAAAAATAATAATAAAAATACATTTATTGGAACAAGAACAACAAATTAAAATGCCTATTTAAAATACAAAGAAGTGTTTAAGTTTTTACGTACTATCATTTTAACAATGCTCAGTAGTCTGTGCCGTCTTTCTAATCATCCTGGATGAAGCGAATCAGATCGCTGAAAAATGGCCGATGGGACAGAATGGCGGGATTTTAAGAATAATAGTACTTACAAAGACTACCTCATCGAATACATTTCATTGCTGAGAAAATGTGTAAAAGGTTTCACTTCTCGGATCTCGGTCTATCCACACATTAATTATTATTTTGAAGTTTAATTCATAGAATTAGGCGATAAACGGTGAAGTATTGTGATGTAATACTCATGGGTAGGTGCTTTCTCGGAGGTATTCGATGTCGAATAACATAAGCGGCCTTGAAAAGCAGTCGTTTGCAATTGTAAAATTTTATTAGTCTATTCACTTGGTAGTGGTGATGTAGCGGTAGTTTAAGTGTCTACTGTATATTAAGCTGGAGATTCGATTTCCAGAAAAAAATAATGCTACATTTATGTTATTTTAGCTTAATTTGGAGACAGAGAATGTTGTGTAAAATATATGCAAATCTTCTTCTTATGAAGTCACACTGTTGAACACGGACCTCCTCCACTTTGGAAGGGATTATGTCTGCAGTGCGCACTGACTAGGCGTGTTGGCACAGGGTTTGTTTTCGATTTTTCCATCGCTCACAGAGGATGTTATCTGTGTACAATATCCCTTAGCTGGTTTTTACAGCACCCTGGGCAAGAAATGGGGTAGTGACACTTGTATTCTTAATCTGTCACCAAGATTTTAATTAATAATTATTATTTCTATTATAGATTTCGCTACTTATACTAGCGGCACTCGGTGAAGCTGTCAAATTGACGACCGAGAAAAGCAAAACATCGACACACACATCGAAACGAGAACTAAGAGAAGGAATCTTCGGACAACGAACTGAACTGTTAAAGAAATATGGTTAGTTACGTATTTAACTAGATAAATAAATATTTAAGTATATACATTAAAATACATTTCACATAACGTCCTCTGGTCCTAAACTAAGCTTAAATGCTTGTGTTATGGGTACCAGAATACGGATATACTACCTGTCAATACATACTTATAATACATAGTAAACACCTAGACGTATTACAAACATTATTGAATAACAATTGTAAATATCACACGAATGATTGTACTGTGCGCGATTCGAACCCGCGGTTTCATGAATGGCGGTCCGTTACATGAACCACTAGACCACGTATTACTTTCTGCCACACATCCATTTGGCAGAAAAGTCAGTCATCAGTTACTCTAATTACAATATTAATAACAGATAGATAAAATGCAATACACATTTTAATGAATGCTTATAATACAAGTTATTCAAACAAAAACAACGGTTTGGACAACCAAATATTATTATTATGATTGCAAATTAGTTTACATATAGAAGTATTAAACCCACCATTCACGATCGGACTACAAGACGGGCAGCCGCTTGTACGCTTTATTTAAAGCGCTTATTACATTTTGCTGAAAAATGCACAGTTATAAGATGTTGACAAGGCAATTGGAAGGCAAAAACAAGTAGAATAATATTTTCGCATCATGTATTGATACATAAATATTTTTTTTAATAATAATGTAATAAAACTGACTATTGTCCGCGACTCCGTAGGAATTTAGAAAATTTTCGTTTTAGCAAAACTTTTCAATATTGCTTCGCTTCTATTGGTCGCAGCGTGATATTTTATAGCCTTCCTCGATAAATGGACTATCGAACATAATTTTTTTTTTAATTTGAATCAATAGCTTCACCGTAGCGTTTAAGCAAACGAACTCTTCTGCTTCGTGATAATAGTATAAATATTGTTTTTTCTATGTTCTCAGTACACAGAGAGACAACTCCGGGTGCTGAATATTTGTCAGATCATTTCAAACCGACTCTACAGGGACCGTCATCGACAGAGGTAAGTCAAAAATTTAAAATATCCATAGTGTTTAGAATTATTGTATAAACAGAGCGGCTGATATGAGAACGTGTATTTGTGATATAAATAAGATTTATTTATTTATTTATTTATAATTCATAAAATCCACAGCTCTTAAATATTACATAATTTTGAAAACCATTATTCACATTACACTTACAGCCAATCACCGATTTACAATTTATTTATTAAACTTTCACAGTAGTCAGATTGATATAAAATTAATAAATTTGAAAAATAACATGATATTAAGCAATTTGACAAAGTTGACTTCTTATTTGACAACTTTTGTCAAATAAGATATTTGACAAAAGTTGAACATTACAGGCATTGTCTAGCAAGACTACTTTCTGCGTTAGAACCATCACAGAATTACTATTAGCGCCGAACCACTCGAGGTGTTGTGAGAGGCTCTTTACCACCCTCCACATGTCGGTAACCTCGTGCACAAGGCCCAGATACTTGGTCTTTAGATAAAGATATTATTATACTGCGCTGCAAATGTTCCATATGTAAATTAAAACGGAAAGTTTCGTCGTTTTAATTTAGAAAACTATTGTTAGATTTTGAAGTTCTAGTATTACTTTTGACATTTGAGTTGAGCTTTCAATATGATATTCATCACAAATAGTTGCAAACTCTCTTTTAAAGTTAGTAATTTATTGATTTTGCAATTGACATGCTATGCTTTACTTAATAAACTAAATTATGGTGGAAAAAGTGATTGCCGCAAGCGGGACTTGAACCCACGACCTCGGAATACCGTTCCGAAGCTCTTTACAACTGATCTTATTGCGGTCGTGCTTGTAGCGTAGTACGTAGAAATACGATATAAACTAAATCAAGTAACGATTGTGGTGGTTCAATTTTTCCACGATAATTTAGTTTATTAAGTAAAACTCTCTTTTATTTGTAAATTATTATTACTACTGCAAAGGTCTGTTTGTTGCCGTGGTAACGCTTGCAAACAAAAAAAAATTCCGTTGGTTCCTAAACAAGCACACACTTGTACGTGTGCGTGATTGCTACGTTTTTTAATCTATACACATTAATTTAACTCTATTAAATATCACGACATAATTAAACTAAGATACTGTCCGTAATAGCGTCTAGCGGAAACTGTTGAATAAGATGACATGCGAATGTTGATTATGTTCGCGTCAACATCCAGTGAGTATTTTCAGCAAAGTGTAATAACCACTATATTGTTATGAATAATGTTTTGCCGATATGTAAATACAACTTAATTGTGTATTTATTGATTTTAACGGATGAATGAACAACATGTTAACTATATTTGAAATCCCTATAGATTATCAGTGTAATACATAAATAAATTAATTTGGTGTAGTTTACTGCATTAAATACAGTATGAATTGGATTTTTCCGAAGATTAATAATAATTGAATTTTAAATAGCATCTCTCTCTCCAGCCCATTTACGTCCCACTGTTGGGCACGGGCCTCCTACACTTTGGAGGGATTGTGGTCTAGAGGTGTTGGTACAGGGTTTATTTTTGAGCTTTTTAGGGTTCCGTACCCAAAGGGTAAAAACGGGACCCTATTACTGAGACTTCGCTGTCCGTCCGTCCGTCTGTCACCAGGCTGTGATTTTTCACAGATGATGTATTTCTATTGCCGCTATAACAACAAATACTAAAAATAAAATAAAATAAATATTTAAGGGGGGCTCCCATACAACAAACATGATTTTTTTACCGTTTATTGCTCTCATACAACAAACGTGATTAATTAAGTATTGTGTGTGTTGTTTGCTCATTTATTAATAACGTGCCTTATGTTGCATAGATAATGGTACGGAACCCTTCGTGCGCGAGTCCGACTCGCACTTGACCAATTTTTATTCTTACAGAGATTGCTTGCTCTTAGTTGGCTTTTACAGCACCGTGGAAACTGTGAAATTTTCAGCTATCTAGCTATAACTGATCCAAAGATAGAGCTTGGTGACAGTGATGACAGTGGTGACAGACGAACAGATGGACAGAGAAGTCTCAGTATTAGGCTCCCGTTTTATATTTTTGTACAGAAATCTAAAAACACTATACAATATTTATAATAGGTTAGCTGGTAGAGAATGCGTTTGTTATCAAGCACGCCACGCATGAACGGACAGCAAAGTCTAAGAAACATTCCTTTTATTCCGGATTTTTACTGATGGTGCCTTGAGCCTTACCATGACTCGGAAAGTCTCAGTCATAGGGTCGCGCTTTACCTTTACGGAACCCTTAAAAACGCTTCTTTACACCATTACAACTTTTCCATTACCTATAAAAATTTTAAAGTTATTTTGGTTGAAAAAACGCTCAACGAGCAAAGTTTCAACCGATATCCAGTCCGGTAATCCTCAAAACCATGTTCTTAAGAGCGTGAGTGACATATAGCCTCATGAATCACTTCCTTGCATCGCTCGTGCCCTCACAAAGACGAGTTTTCCAAGAAATTTAATATAAACTTTGCACAAACTTTAGATGTGTGTAAAAAGTCACTGAATAGAACGATTCTCTGAAGTACAAGTATGTTTTAAAGTTCTTAACAATTTTGTTGATAAGTTTTAATAGGTCTATGCGGAACATAAAATATAAACCTACATAAAAGACGGGCCTCGTGGTCTAGTGGTTTATATAACGGACTGCCGATCACGAGGTCTCTGGTTTGATTCCCGGTCAGGACAATCATTTATGTGATGTTTTTAATTGTCATAGGTACAAATGTTTGTACTGCGTCTAGGTGTTTACTATGTATTATAAGTATGTATTTACAAAAGAAAAGTAGTTTATGTATTAAATCCGTATTCTGGTACCCTTAACACAAGCATATAAGCTTAGCTTGGGACCAGATGACGTTGTGTGAAATGTCCATGAATGAATGAATAAAAAAAAGGCGTCGTAATTCTATTAAAGATCCTAGGTTGCTTTATTACCAACTAGCTGTGCCCCGCGGTGTTACCCGCGGTGAAAAGGATAAAAAATAAGTTTGTTTTCTGTTCCATTTTCCATTGGAAAGTTTCATGAAAATCCATCCAGTAGTATTTACGTGAAAGTACAATAAACATCCTTACATAACCAAACATTGGAGTATGGATAGAAGACCGAGGAAACGTTCGCGTTGCTCAGCCATCAGTTTAGGTATTTTATTTTATAGCGCGTAATTTTTTTTTCGTCCTATCTCCTAAGATATTCATTTAAATTGCTTGCTATAAAGAGCAGTTATAATCTATATTAATTGTGTAAGCTAACTAAGCTATTTAATTTGGTAAAAAATATTACACTATATACACATAAATAGCTTTTGAAAACGCCTTATTGAATTTGAGAATTTTTTTGACATTATTATTGTGGACATATGCCCTCGCGGACTTTTTTCAAGAACTATAGGTAACAAACAATTCCTCCATACATTAGTTTGTTGTACCTCACATATATAAGGCAGCGTTTTCATTTATAGCTCGCGCGCGTCCGAATTTTTCGGCAAATTTAATCATATCTCATCCAATATACAGCAAACCCCAAAAAATTATGCAAAAAAGCCATCCTCTTGAACCATTTATCTATAAAAAAATACCGCGTGTAGATCCGTTGCGTATTTTTGAAGATATAAGCTCACATAGGGACATTCATACAAAAATTACGACTTTGTTTTATAAGAAGTAAAGATAAAGATGAGAAGAAAACCAGTTTGGATAATTTCCATTACCGATAATAGATTGGAACAATCAGTGTGGTGATAGATTAAGAAAGTGTCACCATCCTATTTCTTCCACAGGGTTATGTAGAGCTAGCTAAGAAATATTATAAGCAGTTATCGACTACTGTGAAACGAAAAACCTGTACCAACACTTGGTCAGCGCGGTTTAGTAGACTATAGTCCCACTCAAAGTGGAGGAGGCCAGTGCCTAATCGTGGGACTTAATGGGCTGAAGGAAGAGAGAGACAGAGAAAGAGTGAGGGGGAGAAGCCATAAATGGTACTTTCTACACAGTTGTTATAGACCTAACTAAGATCATAAAATGACTACAAAAACTCCTTCATTGTCTTCGGTAATGAAAATTGATAAAAGTCCAAAATGAAATGATTACTTATGAAGTTGCATTAAAAATCTAAGAAATCTATTTGATTTTGGGTGAAATAAAATAAATAAATATTCAGGACATTTCACACAACGTCCTCTGGTCCCAAAGTAAGCTATATTTCTATGCTTGTATTATGGGTACCAGAATACAAGCATAGAAAAGAGAGAAAAATAGTTTATGTAGTCTATCCGTAATAGACTACATAAACTACTTTTCTTTTGTAAATACATACATAACATTTATGGATATCACACAAATGATTATCCCAAGCGGGAATCAAACCCACGACCTCGTAATCGGCAGTCCATAACATAAACCACTCCACCACGAAGCCCGAAATGTTACATTTTATCTATTTATAGCAGAAAAAATCTACTTAAATCTCAAAAATGCGTTCATTTTGATAACATTCGTTTATTTTTAGCTTCAGCGTTTTAATATAGACGTTCGATTTGATGTATGATGGCTCGTTTAATCCTACGAAATTAAAAATCGTCGAGCGTATTTTGCTACAGAGAGTTGCCGATTCGATATGATAGCCGATTGAGACTATTATTTATTTAGGTACTAGTAGAAGAATTTTTATTCTGTCGTAAACTAAAAATCTTTATAACAGAAATGTCACTAATCGCTGTTTGTCTGTGAGTTTGTTCACGTTTATTATCGCTTATCTCAGAAACGAAGTAACAAGTTAAAACTACGTAAAAACTGTTTGAAAACCATGTAAATATAATGTTAACACTATAGAAAAACTATGTGTGATTTCTGTTAAGAATATGACTACTACAGCAGCTATATACAGGTAAATATGAACAATTCAATGTCATCCGCATGCAGATATCCGCGGTGACACGAAGGAGCACTGCGGTGATGCGATCCAATTCGTGACCATGACTGAAGTCTCCAAAACGTCGGGCTGGATTACACATACGTATCTTAAACCTGTACAAAGTAGTTTTACATATATACACATTTTTACCGTCCACTGCGGATATCCACTTCAAACTTCCGCGACCCACGTAATATATTATGACGAAAATACAATTTTTTATTCTAATGAGAAACTTTACATTTTGTAAGCTATTTATTAATAAGTTTTTAAATACAACAGTCATATACAATGAGATAAGATCCCATTAACTTAGTTTTACAAACTGCCATAACTATCCGTAATTATGCGCAATGTAAACTACAATTGAAACAATGGCATAATGTCATCTAATAACTTCATAATTAATTGCAGGATTTGTTAAAATTATGTCGTGTGACAATTTTTTTATATTTCAAAGTAAATTCTTGTATATTGCGTCGCTATTTACTTCAGTAGGAAAAGGTAAGGTAACCCTTCTCGGTCCACTGCTAGACATAGGCCTTACACAAATAACGCCAAAACGCGCGGTCCTGCGCTAACTGCATCCAGCGGCCCCCGATATATTTGACGATATCGCCAGTCCACCTTATTTACTGATTAAAAAGAATGAGATACAGTACACTAATGAAAGAACTGAGAGTTTCTCAAACTTCCATTGAATATTTTCGTGCAAGTAGCCACGGAATTAACCTCACGCAACTCCCAGACATATCACAATATAAATATTTTATCTATGACATCGCGCAATCTGTAAACATTTATACCTACTTAGTATGAAACAGGAAATTCCAAGTTGCAACTACGGTGTCAATTGAGAATACAATATTATAATAATACAGATTACAGTCTCATTCCGTGTCTATTGTTCCAATTCACATGGGTTACCAAACTATTGTTATGTAGGCTAATGTCTTAGGCATTGCAATACAAATTTTCTAATGCTATTTGGCTCTATAATTAGATTTATTGTTAATATTTTTGATATCAACAAGACAATGCATTTTATCTGCATAAAGAATGTAATATACTAGTGAGTGGGATATTACGACAAAAATGCAATATCTTTATTAATTCCTAGCTGTTGCGTGACTTCGTACGGGTAGATTTTAGAAACATTTTCCTGTTTTTCGCTGTTGGTACGCTCCTATTAGTCGTAGCGTGATGTTATATATTTATGTTGCCTTCCTCTATAAATATACTGTCCAACGCTTACAGATTTTTTTGAATCGGTTCCTTAGTTCCTTCGATTAGCGTATTCAAACAAACAAACAAACTCTTCAGCTTTATAATATTAGTATTAAAACAAAATCGTTATTTGTGATATGTATGTCCCTATGTGAGCATATATCTTCATAACTACGCAACGGATTTTAATACGGTTTTTATTCATTGATAGAGTGGTTCAAGAGGATGGCTTTTTTGTGTAAAATATTAAGTTTTGGTTTTTAAATTCCACGCATACGTTGAATTGCCGGCGAACAGACTAAGGGCAAGAGAATGCAAGAGAAAAATGATATTAATAAATAAATATTTATGTATTGTATTGTATGTATTTATTGTATTGTACGTATATATTATGCATTCCTTTTTTTACTCTAAGTCTCTGTATTTAATACCCGACAGAATTTTACAACTTTTTTTTCATGTTCTTTAGATATTATTCTCAGTCTCCTACCTGCGCACAAATAAAAATACCTTTAAGCTGGAAGAGATTTCTTAAAGAAATAAGAGATCCTTTGTACAGACATTTCTGTCCAATAATCTTTACATAATGCTTTGTGCTGTGTGCATAAATTTATAAATAAATACATTTTCATGGAAATTTCACACAACGTCCTCTAGTCCCAAGCTAAGCTTACATACGGATAGAATACATATATTACTTTTCTTTTGTAAATACATACTTATAATACATAGAAAACACCTGGCCGCAGTTTAAATAATCGTATGTCATCACAATTATAAATATTACACAAATAACTGTCACTAGCGGGAATCGAACCCGCCACCTCGTGAACGGCAGTCCGTTACATAAACCACTAGACCACAAGGCCCGTCAGTATAGAAGTCGATTTTTGAGTATTTCATTGTTCTTTAAATTAAGTCTATGATTCCTTTAATATTCAAGGACATGTTGATGTATAAAGTTAAGTTAATTATTATAATTTAAGATGAAAGTATAACCTTAGCATCTTTACATGTATATTTTTTGTAATATTAATGTCTACTATTGGCAATGACATCAAAATTCTAAATTTACGAAATATCGTTACAAAATGTATAATTTCGCTGTTTCACTTGACTACATTTTAATATATTATGTATTGAGACATATCGATATGTTTTACTTATCTACTTATAAATTGAGATATGTTTATTTATATTTGATTTTTTATTGAAACTGACCTAAATATATACTATAACTAGCTGACCCGGCAAACGTTGTTTTGCCATACAAAAAAAAGGTTTGAAAAATAGATGTTAGCCGATTCTCAGACCTACTGAATACGCATCTAAAATTTCATAAAAATCGGTCAAGCCGTTTCGGAGGAGTACGGTAACTAACACTGTGACACGTGAATTTTATATATAAGATTAGCTTACCTGGCAAACGTTGTTTTTCCATACAAATGTCAGAGGTGGACACGCCTTATCACTTAGGGATATGAAAAATAGATAGTAGCCGATTCTCAGATCTGCTGAATATGCATATAAAATTTCATAAAAATCGGTTAAGCCGTTTCGGAGGTGTATGGTAACACTGTGACACGAGAATTTTACATATTATTTTTTGGTATTATAAAGCTGAAGAGTTTGTTTGTTTGAACACGCTAATTTTAGATCCGATTTGAAAAATTCATTCGGTATTGGTTAGTAGGTACATCATCCAGGAAGGCTATAGGCTATATAATATCACGGTGCGACTAATACGAGCAAAGCAATAGTGATATATGTTGCAAAACAAATAAACGTGTTTCGAAATCGCGGGCAAAAGCTAGTCTACAGAAATGAAATAAAATGAAATGAAATGAAATGAAATTTATTTGCTTGAAATATGGTTTACATAATATGTAGATGATAGCACACAATTAGTTTCACATATTTCGTTGGGGATACCAATTATATCTAATAAAATTTAAGTTCAATTAGTTTATTCAACATTTTCCAATAAGCCATTCTCTTAGTTTTGTTTTCATTTTCTTACTAGGTAGGTCTTTCATTGATTTTGGTAGTTTATTATAAATTTTAATCATCATAAAGTAACAATTTCTCTGAAACAATGTAGTTGAGCATCTGGGCATTCGTAGCCTTAAAGGGTCCCTATTTTTTATAACAGAGTTAGGCTTCTCACTAAATGTACTAAAATATGAACTATGATCTCTCAGAATAAATGAGTATATAGAAATAGAAATAAATTTATTGTCATAAAACATATGGATACACATTATTGGAATCCCTGATCCTTGAACTAACCTTAGTTGTGTTTCAAGGACCAGTTCCTCCCCCTGACTTACAATAGCTTAATGTATTTCTAAATTACAGTCTTATACATTGTGTATGTGTGTTGTTTATTTGTATGTTGTAATTTATGTATGTTTGTACGTCTATTCCTAAATACTTATATGCTCATAAACATAAGGTTCTCAGTCATGTCGTAATTAAATTTTAGCAGCCAATCAAGGACGGTTTTTTTAAACTTATTTTTGTTAATTTTTTTCTAACATTACACTCTATAACTAATTTATTATAAATATGCGGAGCCAGTACTTTATATTGCTTTTGTGCAAACGATGTATTCACTATAGGCAATGGACATCGAAATACACGCCTTGATGTTGTTGGAAGGTAAGGCACAGTCTTTTGATGATATCTTTTGAGCATTTCAAATATGTAGGATTTTTTTACGGTCAAAACTTTAGTTCTCTCATATAGTTTGTAGGCAGGATAGCGAAAAGGTAGGCGCATAAGAACTTTTAAAACGGCTCGTTGAGCTTTTTCAAGTACTACTAGTATATGAATGACATAGACTGAAATTGCCTAGATGATCTTAGTCCATATCGCCAAGCCTTGAGCTTATAATATTACAGTAGTCGGTCAACAGACGGACAGTTAAAATCTTAGGTTGAAATTGACTGACAGAGTGGCCAACTTAAAAACCACCATAAGTATCAAATTAAAAAGCATCAAATCAAGAGTCAACCAAAAAAAAACATATTTATTAACTAATTAGTTATAAAAGAAATATTTATAAATGGTTTCGATCTGAAAAAAAATATCAATTTTTGATACTTGAAATTTTATATCGATATATCGAAAAAATAATATTGATATAAATAGATATTTTGTCAACAAGTCTAATTGGTACGTCAGTTAGAAATACCATCGCGGACAAAAGTTTTAAATTACGAAATTTTATTTGACGTTTACTGTGTTGCTAGGCAATTAGACTTTTAAAATAGTTATGTCCTCCAACCGTTATTAAACACAAAACTATATGTAAATCTTTAGCTGATTTATATAATTTTGTAAATTAATTAAAGTTACCTAACTATTTTTACGGATTCATACGACCAGTGCAACCGTGTGTATTACTTTATTTCTGAGATATACGCGTACAAACTCACTCACGCGAACTTATAACTAATAACCTTTCTAGAGTTTAGCACAGTACTATGCTCGCCAGAATCATAGAACAGTGCAACGAGAATCAAATAATGACTAACCGTAAAATGGCGAATTTTTAACCTTGTTTGTTTTTGAAGACATGTTTATTTTACTTTATGTTATATTATACAAAGCAGTGATTCCCAATTTCAGGCGCCCGACTTCACAGGCAATAGCTAGTACGACATTTCTGGTCGGTTCTAATAATCGGTAATAACCGGGATAAATAAGTTACGGTTGGCCAACACTATTGCCAAGAATGTGGCAGCATTATTTTCAAGTTTGACAATAGCAACTGTCGAATAACATATCGAATTCTGGGTAGAGAAGTTAGAAAAATGATTTAAAACGTATACTGTTGTATGAAGAGGGAAGCTGATAATAATGCAGTTAATTTATTTGAAACAATGTTTGAAACGGACCGCAGAGACAACAAAATGTACCGAGTCGACAGTGAGATGAATAGTAAAGAGTTCAAAAGATTCGGAATTTCTTAGTTTTCCGAACTCCCGGAATTATAAAAGAAAAAACAAAACCAATAACAGACACTAACTAACATCATGATTTAATGGAAGTAGTTTCAATATTACTTTAATTTTATTTCTCGTAAACATTTTCTATTACATAATTCAAACATGTTTATAATTCAATTTATTGATATTTTATCTAATATATTTTTCTATGTAATATAATAACTAATAAGAATAACAGTATGTAGGTACCAAGGCACGTCTTGCCAGCGCAAGCCTAGTTAAAAAATGACATCACTTTCGTGCGCGAGTCTACCCCTGCGCAAAGACGCCCTCACCACTTTCTTACAGCGTTTTTTTTACGTGACGCGTACTATACTGGATTACAACATTGCAATTGATTAGATAAAAAGACCTATAAAGATAGACTGTCCGAAAGAAAGAGGATTTAACACAGATATGACATTGACAGATGAATATGGAAAATCTTAATTCATTAATTAAGATCGGCACATTTCTTATCATATTTAATCGGCACATATCTGTGTTAAATCCTCTTTCTTTCGGACAGTCAATCTTTATAGGTCTTTTTATCTAATCAATTGCAATGTTGTAATCCAGTACCTAGAATGGAATAGCAAGAGTCTAACATCGCAGGCTTAGCTAGTCATATATCTATTAGACTTATTACAAATATCCCATTGGATAAAGACAGGAAAATAATGATTAAACAAAAAATACATAATTACCAAAATCGTGCTAATTGAACTATGTAATAAATAGAAACAACACACAATACACTGGTATCTGAGTGGAAATCAAACTTATGACTTTATGAACGGGATACGCGATACGATTCCTGAAAATCATTCAATCATCCATCAGCCTTTCTCCGTCCACTGTTGGACATACAGCCTACCTCATAGAAAGCTACAACGCGCAATCCTATGCCACTTGCATCCTGTGGATTCCCGCTCCCCGCTCCTGAAAATAAATTATGAAAATTCAGAGCCACACCTGACTTCGTATAAGGACCTTAGCTCGAGATAATTACTTTCGGAACAAATTCAAGCAACTTTTAAAGCTTTATTGCCTTCCGTTCAGATAATTCTATAACGAGGCCAATTTCCAAAAGACTCGTCAATGTTAAAAATAAAAGAGAACATTCAAAGAGAATTAATTAAAAGAACAACTTTGATTAATTTCAATAATAAGCTTTCGAGTTTATGAAACATTTTCATTTGGAATGTTCAAGTCTGTAGCAATTATGAATTTTTCGATTACGAGAATCTTTTAAAAGTTAAGCGCTTATTATGTTTGCCTAAAATAAGTACACTAAATATAGACACGTGTAAAAAAGCGCAGTGTAATAACCACTGTAGCCTAACAAACATCTTATCTAGTAGATACGCACTACACCTTTACTAAACGCCACCTTAAAAATTTCTTCTTTTTGGTCTCGATTTTAGACACAAATTATGTCCGGAATTGTCGTATTTTGAGCTTATCTTGTGACTCTAGCCTGTTAAACTTAGCTTATAAAGATCATCGTCATAATTTTCCTGTCATTATTACAAACGTAGGGTCAGCAAAATGTCTTTTTTAAGACTCTTCTGTCATCTTTCATATCAGTTTTCAATCCTTTTTCTTTCAAAACCCCCTTTACTCCTCTAGACTTTATTCGTTGCGTAATTTATTCGCAGAACACTCATAAAATTGCGATATATATTTACGTATATGAACCCTCTTTGAGAACACTCCCAAAAATGTTACTTTTTCTCTCGTTTCATTACATGGCCGTAACAGAACAGCTGGTTATCATCATCATCATCATACCGTGATGTCTTTTCTCCGTTGGAGTAGGCAGAGGTTATAGAGCTTTAGGTTTTCAGTTACTGGCTCAACACAGAGCTCATTTAAACAAAAGCCTTAAAAATAATTATTCCCTGTAGAGCAAGATCGATAGAACGATCCACAATGGCGTGTTGTTGCCCATGCTTATGTATGGTAGCGAATGTTGGGTGTGGCAGCAGAAGCATGAAAGTAGAATAAATGCTGTAGAGATGCGCTCTTTGAGAACTATGTGTGGTGTGACTTTGAAAGATAGATTAAGAAATGAAGTTATAAGAGAACGTTGCGGTCAGAAAGAGGATGTAGTGACTAAAGTGGAGAAAAGTATGCATAGGTGGTTTGGCCGTGTGGAGAGGATGGATGATAGTGGATTAACGAAAGGCATATATACGGCGGAGGTGAGTGAGAATGCTAGGAGAGGACGCCCGAGAAAAGTATACTCTGATGTCAAGTCAAGTCCGTAGCACTTACAACCGTCGGGCATGTATGACAAGATGTATAAGTGTGGATGAAGCCAAGGAAGTATGTTTGGATCGTAGCAGATGGCGCTCTATAGTCTCTGCCTACCCCCATGGGAAAAAGGCGTGATGTTATGATGATGAGCAAGATATTTTTGTACACAATATAACCATTAATGTTATATCGTAAATATGATTAAGAGCTCTGATTCTATAATATGTTTAGATATAACTCATAGTATTGCTTCCTAGATATGTGCCAACATAGTAAATATACTATATAATAGCTAGCCCACGTTTACCCCAGCCGGTTATTACGTATGTTGCTGTTATGTCATGAATAGAAACAGCTCTCACTAACACACTCAGTATCTTTCCTATATTACTAGCTTTACTTATTTTAAAACAAAGTCGTTATTTTTGTATGTCCTTATGTAAGCTTATATTTTGAAAATTATGCAACGGATTTTGATGCGGTGTTAATTATCACTCACTTACACTAAACATAGTTTTAACTTTGTTTGTCGGGCTTCGTGGCGTAGTGGTTCATGTAATGGACTGCCGTTCACAAGGTCGCGGGTTCGATTCCCGCTTGGGACAATCATTTGTGTGATATCCATAAATGTCATACAAATGTTTGTACTACGTCTGGGTGTTTCTATGTATTATAAGTATGTATTTACAAAAGAAAAGTAGTTTATGTATTATATCCGTATTCTGGTACCCATAACACAAGCTTATTAAGCTTAGCTTGAGACCAGAGGACGTTGTGTGAAATGTCCGTGAATATTTATTTATTTAATTTAAAAAAACATGTTATCAGGCTTATATTAGTTCGTATCTATCAATGTAATAATCTGTGTAATAGAACTTTGAAAGTGATTTTCATCCACTTGTAGTAATCAGATTGATATGAAATTTTGCACACCTATTAAGCACCGATGACAATGTAATAATTTAAAAAGCTATTTAGTATTATCAAGCTTGTTTTTAAGTTTTTAATTAAGTAAATTATTAACCTTAATATTCTTGAATTTTTATGAATAACGTTTTGTCGTCATTGCCATAGCCAATGGTTGCGATGTCACTCGAGTTTTCTTGTAAATAAAAATCAATTGCTGTTCGTTAGTCTCGTTAAAACTTGAGAATGGCTGAGCCGATTTTGATGATTATGGTCTTGAAAAATTCATGATAGTTCAGGGAAGGTTTAAACGGTGACAAAATATGGGGAATATATATAATATTCTATAAAAAGTATATTACACGCCTTTTACGCACAGATTTGACAAATTGTTTAAGCCTTGCAATTTGTAATTATTTAACATAATTGGAGAGATTGTTGTTGTAACGTATACCATGACCCATGATTACTTATTTTGTGGACACGAGATATTTTTACATCACGCCTTTTTCCACGGAATAGGCAGAGACTATAGAACTTAGCTAGCTACTTACTTGCAGTCTCACAATTTTCCCGTAACACAAAAAGAAATGAAACTTCAAATATAATTAATTAAATATAAGCGTCGTATATAAAAATAAATGTAAAGTGTTGGTATTTAGGGCTCAACGAAGGGTCGAAGCGTTAATTTGGAAGGCTTAGGCGCGAGTTTCCGGCTGACAATTTCACACAAATAACTCAAGTATCTCTCACAAGGGCCGCTCTGGGACCCTTCATATGAATTTACTTTATATTATTATTTAAAGTGGAATGTTTTAAGAGAATGTCAATTAAGAAAGTTCTTTAAAGCGCAATAACATCTATTAGACCGTATATTTTGAACACAACGGGAAAAATTTAGTTAACTTGCTTTTGTACAAATTTTTAAAGCGAATAAAAACTCGAATGGGGAAAATTCGGTAATAATATATCAATCTATACTAATATTATAAATTGAAGAGTATGTTTGTTTGTTTGAACGCGCTAATCTCAGAAACCGCAGGTACAATTCAAAATCCTTTTCTTTTTCATATTTGAGTAGTACATTTATCGAGGAAAGCTATAGGCTATATAACATCACGCTACGACTAACAAGAGCAAAGTATCAGTAAAAAATGTTGCAAGTACGGAGAAATTTTCTAAATTCTACGCAGACGAAATCCCGGGCAACAGCTAGTATACCATAAATAAACATTGTGTAAAGAAAAACAATTAATTTTTCCACTATAATTTATTTTATAAGTAAAAGCATAACAAGTCAATTGCCAAATTAATAAATTACTTTAAAAAACAATTAAGTTTTGGAAAAATCAGTATGAAAAATTTGCTTATTTTCAAAAACGGTTGAAATTTATAAAAAAACACGATGGGTAGTTTTTTTTTCAAGTCATTGTGTTGTTGTCTGTCCTGAATGTCTTACATCAAATCAATTCTACTATTGCAAGTGGTTGAAAAATTTAAAATCCATTTTAAATATACTAAATGCGTTGATCTGAAAGTGTCATTGTATTTTTGCAGAAAAGAACTGCATAGATCCACTTATTTGTGGTAGGTATATACCTTCAGCTGATGCTGGGTAAAAATTGTTTGACAGACGAACAAACAGATAGACGGACACGGAAGTGAGACTAAGTTGTTTTTACGAATTCCAAATAACACTTGCAAGAAGTCGCGAGCAACAGGTTGTCTTAAACTGATAAGAAATCTCTTAAATCAAATTGATGGGCTAAATACTAAACTCTTACATAATTGTAAATAATTCAAACGTTGTACTTCAGGAAGCTTTTGCGATAGTTATAGAGGTTATAAAAATGCCAATGCGATAGATCCCGACTATATTTCCACTAGAATATATGGTAGAAGGAGCTTCAATAAATATGTCTTACGACGTCTAAATAAAACTGCTTCAATTCGGTTAACGCTTGTAAATGTCCATGTAGTTCATTTATGTAATTCATTTATATACTGAATATGCCCGCGACTTCGTCCCCTAAATGGGCTGGAGAGATAGAGAGAGCTTTACTAGGAATATTTCTATTAGCTTCACTCGTATCTATCTATGTAATATTCTATTTAACAGACAGAAATACGATCAATTTTGTGAATTGACAGACCTAGTGGTGGAGTGATTTATGTAACGGACTGCCGTTCACGAGGTCGTAGGTTCGATTCCCGCTTGGGACAATAATTTGTGAGATATTCATAAATATCATACAAATGTTTGTACTGCGTCTGGGTGTTACCTATGTATTATAAGTATGTATTTAAAAAAGAAAAATAGTTTATGTAGTATATCCGTATTCTGGTAGGTACTCATAACACAAGCTAAGCTTAGCTTGGACCAGAAGACGTTGTGTGAAATGTCCATGAATATTTATTGGACATCATACTGCCTCGCCGTATGATATCCAATAGCTAGGTAGGACGCACTCCGACGAGGTTGTTATTATTATTAAAAAAATTTGAATCTATTTTAGCTGACCTTTTGCTAGGGAATCAAAATCTACAGGTTTAATGAGTAAAGCAAGCGTTTATGACAATTTAACGTAAAGATTTATAATTTGTCTGTTTGTAAATCGCACAGGTAATTTGTTAAGATGTGACTTTTGTTTGGATTATGTGTGATTCGTGAGTTTATATTATAATCATCTAGCCTGAGATCGCAATGCTGTCTCAATAGTGCTATTAAAAAAGCATTTCTATAATATCAGTGAAAATTATTATTAGCTTATAAGTCTGTGACACACGTGACACATATTAATAACGTGTCATGGCCCCATTTGCTGCCCAGGAGTATATATATATATATGTAGTAGTGATGTAACGGATATTCGCGAATGCGAATGCGAATATTGAAAAATACGCGGATATTCGCTAATGGGAATGCGAATATTTCCATTCGCGAATATCCACGTATTTTTCAATATTCGCATTCGCAAACATTATGCAAATATTTAGCGAATGTTTTGATGCCACTTTGTCCGTTAAATATCAGCTAAATTTGAAAAATAATATAAAACTAACCTCAAAACAAAACAAAACTTTTAGAATGTTTTTTCTGTGACTAAATTCATTCAATTAACCAATATCGGCTATGTTCAATTTAAACATGGTCGATACGAAACGTCAAACATGTCAAACATTTTACGCGCGCTTTTTTTGAAATTTTAAAATATTCGCATTCGCATTCGCATTCGCGGAATGTTGAAGATAAATATTCGCAATCGCATTCGCATTCGCGAATGTGAAAAATCCAGCAAGCGTTACATCACTAGTATGTAGCTATATGCACCAGATTCGGGATAATATATCCGGAATAATCAGTCACTATTTAATGCAGGAAAACGGTAGAATAAAACTGGTCATGTGCGAGCTGGATTTGCAAACGAAGCATTCCGTACTGTTGATATCATAATATTATTATATTCGTCATACAGACCAGAAATATCACCTATTAACGAAATCCCAAGTAAAGGATGAGGGCAGGAGAGTAATGATAATGATATATGATAATGATATATGAATATGATAATGATATATGAATGAATATTTGTATTTGTAGCATCACACATATTGTTAAATTTTCAGCTATCTAGCTACCACCGTTCCAAGTTTCCATTTTACCTTTTGGTACGTAAAAATGCTTAAAGTTAACAGTCTCTAAGCACTGCTAGTCTCTACTTATCATAAAACAAAGTCGTTGTTTTTGTATGTATGTCAATATGTGAGCTTATATCTTCAAAACTAAGTAACGGATGTTTTTAAAAGATAGAATGGTACAAGAGGGTCGGTTTTTTTTAATAATTTGTTAAGATTTGTTTTCTAAATTTCACACGTACGAAGTCACGGGCAACTGCTAGTTAATTAATATAATAAAGCAGTCCGTGTGAGTTATCCTTAAGGGGGTGTTTATGCCCCAGCATGAGTCATTAGCCGCCATAATACCGGGCACAATTAATTGTCAAATGTCACGGTCCGGCAGCCATCTTTCTATTTTAAAACCAATTAATAATTTTCAATGAAGCCGTCTTATTTATCTATTGTTCGCGACAAATAATGATGAAAATTAACTTAACAGGAATAAGTTATAATTTTTTTAGCTTAATATTTTGATTAATTAATTCACAACAAGAAATAGAAAAAATAAACATACAATACAAGCAAACATACTCCAAAACGGGCAAGTGCGTAGCACTTACAACCGTCGGGCATGTATGACCAGATGTATGAGTGTGGATGAAGCCAAGGAAGTATGTTCGTAGCAGATGGCGCTCTATAGTCTCTGCCTACCCCCATGGGAAAAAGGCGTGATGTTATGATGATGATGACAACAAGCTGTTGCTAGCAAATTCGTACGTGTGAAGTGTAGAACCAAATCTTAAAAAATAACCATCCCCTTGAACAACTGTATCTTTAAAGAAAATACCGCATCTAAATCCGCTACGTAGTTCTGAAGATATAAGCTCACATAGGGACATACATACAAAAATAACGACTTTGATTTATAATAAGTAAAGATGAGCATAGCAAATTCTTTATGATCCTTCTCTCTTTATGAGATACCATTATATAGAACCCGTCAGTATGATTACGGATTAAGAATATACAAGTGACATCACCCCATTCTAAAATGCTTTAAAAGCCAGAAAAGGAATATTGTACACAGATAAAATCCTCCGTGAGAGGCGGAATCTCTAAAATAAACCCTGTGCAAACACGCCTGTATAGGCGAGACACAGAAGATAATAATCCCTACCAAAGTGCAGAAGACCCGTGCCCAACAGTGGAACTCAATAGGCTAAAACGAGAGAGAGATAATAAAAATGACCAAAAAATAAACGTGAATTAAGTATAAAGATTTTCAAGCTTTACTAAAAAATGTAAAATAGCTTATACGGAAGTGTCTTCCATTAGCGGTGATGTGTGACAAATGAAGACATCACACACAACGATCTTTACTTCCAGTCGAGAGTACTTACATTGATTATTCTAAAAAAGAGTATCAGGCGAACTTATCGGTGCAAATGGACGGCCCACTCAGATACTTAAATCACAAAACAGAAACATACAGCAATATATTACGTATAAAAACTTACGAAAAATATTACAATACCATTCATTATAATAAAACAAAGTCCTTTGCATCGTTGATCTATCTGTCTGTATGTTCATTATAGACTCTTAAACAAGCAAACATATCGATCAGTGACCAATGCAAAATACTCTAGTAATTTAGCTATGTATGATTGTTAATGCAATTCGCAAAATTATGTCCGTACAGGAGTCGTATCTTAGAAAATGGCTGTCGGTCAGTCCTTTTTCCTAACTACCTATTAAAGTTCCTCATTATTATCATCTTTTATGTCATACCAGCGAGGCCCATCTCCAATTCATCTCCATTTCAACTTCGCTTTCTTGTTTTTCGTATGTCATACATGTTTTTCGCACATATTTCTCTTACTACTTACCGCAACTATGGAAGAAAGTGAGATCCTGGTATATATACTGGTCATTTCATAGCGTTTTGATGTCCTACTATTGGACATGGGCCTTCTTCAGTTCGGAAAAGTATCTAGTCTATGCCACGCCAATGAGGCATGTTAGTTTTAGATTAAATTTTGAGATATCCTTCTCTTTGAAAAAATGTTTTCTACTTATATTATACATTAGTTGGCTCTTACAGCTCCCTGGGAAAGAGGTGAGCTGTAAGAGCTCACTCACAAGAGATACTTGTATTCTTAACTCGTCATATTATTGCTTTTAATACGCTTTTATTGGCTCCGTACGTTTCTATCAATGTATTAATCTGTGTAACGCAACCTTTGAAGGTGATTTTCACCCACTTGTAATAGTCGGCTTGATCGGAAATTTTACACACTTATATTGGATCAACAACAATGCAATAATTTAAAAAAATATTCAGTATTTTCGAGGATATTATTTAATTTTTGGACTAAGCAAATTGTTTTTAATAAAACTCCAAAACGTGACCGTACACAATTTTGTTCCGTATGTTTCTTATGCAGTAAAACATAGCCGAGTCCTTTTTTATGTAAGTGAGTTTATCACGTCGTCGGTACACTTGTTTTAGTCTCTGTACTTATTGATACTCTTGTTTGAACCGTACTTTATACCATTTTAAGATAAAGAAATGAAAATATATAAATTTGTATTCAGTGAAATATTCTTGATAAAGTTTTTATTGCAATTGTACACTGATTTTATATAGTAATTTCTCTCTCTCCAGCCCATTGAAGTCCCACTGTTGGGCACGGGCCTCCTTCACATTGAGAGGGTTATGGTCTACTGTGCCGCGCTGAGCAGGCGTATTGGCACAGGGTTTATTTTCGATTTTTCCGTCTCTCACAAATCTCTCTTTATCAATAAAAAAAAATAAAAATACTTTACTAATAAACAGACAGACACGAAAGTTTCCGTACAACCTTTTTATAAACTAAACAAATAAAGAAATCTATAGTTATGAAAAAAAAAACCGCTTCTTTATTAATTACATAATCCAAGCAACATACAAAAAAACAACAAATATGTTCAGTGCTATTCCACATTTGTCATACAAACTGCAACAATATGTTATAGCTTAAAATTACACTACTAACATAAATCTCTACATAATATGAAATTCAACATTTTTAATTCAAAATCTCGAGAATATTAACGGAGCGAGGTAACTTTGATATATTGCTAACAGCCGGCTATAATTTTGGCTATGAAAGGTACGATATCCACTGCAGTGTTACCGAACATAGCCGTTATTTACTATCCTGTAACAAAATGAGTAAATCTCTGAATGTATGTTATGTCATGCCTCCACCAATATCTGTTCAGAATGCAGTTTTTGAAGATCATAAATAAAAAAGTCAACCGACGAATCCAACTCGGCTGGACAGTGTTTTGAAAGCTTAGGCATATCTTCGCGTCCAATATACCGCAGTGCCAGAAGACGTTCTATTCGGAAGGCATATGCCCTGCAGTGTACAGAAAAAGGATGATATAGTAATCAATTTAATAACTTTACTTTTACCAGTAGCATGTGTTTAAATTAGGTTAGGAAAAATTAAAAGACACGCTTGAATTTTCTGAACATTTTTTAAATTATTGCATGGTCGGTTTTTAACATGCGTGCTAGGCTAGATTTCAGATCAATCGAACTTCTGCAAGTGGGTGAAAATCTCTTTAGAATATTCCGTTACATACATTAATAGATAAGTACCACGCTAAGAAAAGCGCGTCAATTAAATAATGTATATGTTTGCTTACCTTTTAGTTATTATTATTGAGTGATAGTTTATAGATTGTTCTAAATAGCCCAGAGTGCAATTCGAACACATTTCTTTTTTCTTTAGTGCAACGCTATAGTAAGAAGAGACCTTTAAACTTTTTTGTACTTTAAAGGAGAATGTCAAGGACAGAATATCCTTTGCCACATTTTTAGCGATTTTAGAAGAAAAAAAATAAGAAGGTACAAACAGTAAGTAAGTGCTAAATAGACAATTATTATAAGGAATCGACTTTTAAAGGAAATGAGAGCTTAGTGATTTATAATAAAAACTAGCTGACCCGGCAAACGTTGCTTTGCCATTGGTACAAATGTCAGGGGTGGAAATAAAAATAATTTTAATAATTTTCACCACCCTTAACATTTATGGGGATGAAAAATAGATGTTGTCCGATTCTCAGACCACAGGATATGTACACAAAATTTCACGAAAACCGGTCGAGCCATTTCGGAGGAGTATAATTACAAACACCGTGACAGGAGAATTTTATATATTAGACTAGCAGTGCCCGCGACTTCGTACGCGTGGAATTAAGAAACAAAAAATTTAATAACTAACAATAACGCCATTTTACAGCTAATTAGTAAATCGTCAGTGTGGTTCTCTTTTCTTGCACAGTTCTAAAGAAGTAACACACACGGCCCAATGTCATTTTAGTAAATGATATCTCAGAGCTTCATCAATGTCCTATAGTCCCAAGGTAAGCTTTATATGCTTGTGTTATGGGTACCAGAATACGGATAGAATACATAAACTACTTACATACTTATAATACATAGTAAACACCCACCCTTATAATACCATAAACATGGCTCTTAATTTTTTATCCGTGAGAACCTATAATTCGCTTGCTGATGAATATTTCTTTTTTGTTCATATTGATTGAGAAGCTGTTGTTCTTCCTTGAAATAAATAAATCTCATGAATAAATAAAAAATTAGAATATTTTGTTGTTCTATCTTTTAAAGTTTAAGCAGCGTACGCAAAATAGTTGTAGTTGATTTTTTTCCGAAAAACCCAAATATTTTACGGAACCCTAATTTTTCCAAAATAAAATCTAGCCTATTTTAAGCGCAGATAATGTAGCTTTCAAATGGTGAAAGAATTAAAAAAAACGGTTTAGCAGTTTTTGAGCCTATTGACCATACGCCGACGCCGACGCCGACGCCGCTGTCGATGCCAACACCTATAAAACTAACTCAGCACCGATACCTCGGGGTTTGAGCAACGTAACGACCATACGACGCCGAAACCGAAGCCGACGACGCCGAAGCCGCCGCCGACGCCGACGTCGTCGCCTGCGCCGCTGTAGAAGCCAACGCCTATAAAAACCAACTCAGCACCAATACGTCGGGATTTGAGCAGCGTAACGACCATACGCCGACGCCGACGCCGATGCCAACACCTATATAAACCAACTCAGCATCGATACGTCGGAATTTGAGCAACGTAACGACCATACGCCGACGCAGACGACGACGCCGACGCCGCTGTCGATGCCAACACCTATAAAAACCAACTCAGCACCGATACGTCGGGATTTGAGCAACATAACGACCATACGCCGGAGGCGTCGGCGAAGCCGGCGCCGACGACGACGCCGAAGCCGACGCCGACGCCTATAGAAACCAACTCAGCACCGATACGTCGGGATTTGAGCAGCGTAACGACCATACGCCGACGATGACGCCGGCGTCTTTAAAGACCAACTCAACACTGATCCGTCGGGGATTGAGCAGCGTAACAACCTGTACAATATTGACTTTTACACACACTAAGACGCCGTGACACATGGTATCTTTATAAATTATTGCATATGTGTTAATCTGATATGTAAGCTATATTATTGCAAAGTTTCACGAAAATCCATCCAGTAGTCTTTACGTGAAAGAACAACAAACATCCTTACATTCATACATTCAACCATACATCGAAACAATGGAGTATAGATAGATGACCGGGGAAACGTTCTCGTTGCTCAGCGAACAGTTTAACTTTATTTTATCACGCGTAATTCTTTTTTCGTCATATCTCCGAAGATATTCATTTAAATTGCATGCTGTAAAGAGCAGTTATTATGTATATTAAATGCGTAAGCTAACTAATGTATTTAATTTGATAAAAAATGTTACTATATACACATAAATGGCTTTTGAAAATATCCTATTAAATTTGATAATTTTGTTGACGTTCTTATGGGTACAGCGGGTTTTCCTTAAAAGATAGACATATGGCCTCCCGGACTTTTTTAAAGATCTATAGGTAGCAAACAATTTCTCCATACATTACTTTGTTGTAACTCACATGGATAAGGCAGCGTTTTCATTTAAAGCTCGCGCGCGTGACTTTTTTCCCCGTTTCTTGCAACATTTTACACTGCTGCTTCGCTTCTATTTGTTGCAGCGTGATGTTATATAGCCTATAGCCTTCCTCGATAAATGTACTATCCAACACTGAAAGAATTTTTCAAATCGGACCAGCGGATCCTGAGATTACCGCGTTTAAACAAACAAACAAACAAACAATCAAACAAACAAACAAACTCTTTCGCTTTATAATATTAGTATAGATAAAAATAAATATACATGGACATTTCATACAACGACCTCTGGATCCAAGCTAAGCTTAATATTAAGCTTGTGATATCGGTACCAGAATACGGATATGATACATAAACTAGTTTTCTTTTGTAAATACATACTTATAAAAATATAATACATAGTAAACACCCAGACGTAGAACAAACATTTGTATGACAATTATAAATATCACACAAATGATTGTCCTGAGCAGGGAATCGAACCCCGACCACGTGAACGGCAGTCCGTTACCTGAACCACAAGACCACGAGGCCCGTCAAATCGATTTGAACAAAGCATAATTACAGTAGTAGAGAGCTGTTTTACCTTTTGTTCTTTCTCTTTCTCTCCAGCCCCTTAATGTCCCACTGTTGGACACGGGCCTCCTCCATTTTGGGAGGGTGTACACTTGTACAGTCTACTTTGCCACGCTGACCAGACGGCTTGGCTAAGGGTTTATTTTCGAGGTTTCCGTCTTTCAGGATATTAACTGTTTACAATATCCCTTAGCTGGCTTTTACAGCTCCCTTGTGAGGAAATAAGATGGTGACACTGATATTCTTAATCCGTCACCACACGGACAACACCTTTTGTTGTGGAGTCAGTGGCCAGACTTAAAAATCAGTTCAGTCATGTTGCCCCGACCCTGTATAACGGGATAAAGGCAGAAGAATGACGAGGATGATTAGAGTTTATTGGTGACAATCCGGTTACAATAATATTATACCTACACAGAAAAGATTTGTTTGTTTGTTAAAAATAAGCCTCTATAACAACAGGACCAAAATTAAAAAAGAACACTGTCGGTTAGCTATCCACGCGTAGAATCGCTACCAATGTCTATGGTCAGACATTGGTACCGATTTTACGTGCACATATCTAAACATAACTAAAAAAATTTTAGTTGATTGTGTCAATATATCTAATATGTGCTATTTTGTTGTACGTAGTTATCTTAATAATTATAATCATTAGTCTTCACTACGCAGTCTTTTTAATAAGAGAGTTCTGTTAACATTGCCGAATTGTTTTATTGACACTATCAATTTTCATTTTTTAGTTAAGTTTAGTTCAGTTTTGCACGTAGAATTGGTAGCTTTTCTACTATCTACTATCACCGGTGAACATAATGTAACTTTATTTAAAAATGAATATAAGCATAAAAAATACTTTTGGACATTTCAAACAACATCCTCTAGTGCCAAAGTAAGCTATATTTCTATGTTTTAAGACTCAAAGACTCAAGACTTTTAAGACTCGTAAGAATTTATTCAATGAATTCATAAATTGTTTATATGAAACCTTATTATTAAGTTTTTACGTTCTGTGAGGCGAAAAAGGTAAAAGTAATGTAAATAAAATTGGTCAAGTGCGAGTCGGACTCGCGCACGAAGGGTTCCGTACCATTATCTATGCAACATAAGGCAACGTTATTAGTATCGAGCAAGAAACGGTAAAAACATCATGTTTGTTGTATGGGAGCCCCCCTTAAATATTTATTTTATTTTATTTTTAGTATTTGTTGTTATAGCGGCAATAGAAATACATCATCTGTGAAAATTTCAACTCTCTAGCTATCACCGTTCTTGAGATACAGCCTGGTGACAGACGGACGGACGGACGGACGGACGGACGGACGGACGGACGGACGGACAGCGAAGTCTCAGTAATAGGGTCCCGTTTTTACCCTTTGGGTACGGAACCCTAAAAACTGAATAAGACTATAAATTGTAAGTGTTATTGAGATACGTAAACTGTGGTTATGTGTTGTGTAATAATATAACAAGAAATCCAATATGCTTTTATGAAAATGCTAGCTGGGTCCTGTGGTGTTACTTGCGGTAAAAAGGATGAAAATTCTTTCGGGATAAAAAGTAGCCTATATTTTATTCTAATGTATAAGCTACATCATTGTGAAGTTTCATTAAAATCCAATCAGTAGTTTTTGCGTAAAAGAGTAACAAACATCCAAACATCCCTACTCACATACTTTCATATTTATAATATTAGTAGGATTCTGCAGTAGTAATTTTTAGGATAAAAGCTCAAATGGGACCAAGACGCCTAGTGGAATATTTACAGCTGAGCAAGTCACGTTTTTAATTTTAATTTATAAAAAAATGTGTGTATGTATATACGAGTATATACAAACGTATAAAATGTTTTCCTTCTTTACATTAATTTATAAATTTTTGCAATTGACTTGCTATGCTTTTATTAAATAAACTAAATTATAGTGGAAAAAATGATAACCATGAGCGGGACTTGAACCCACGACCTCGGAATACCGTTCCGTTGCTCTCCCATCTGAGCTATCATGGTTCCCGCACATGTTTTACTTCTTTGTTTATCCTTCACGCTGTCTTACGTTTTTAACTAACTCCAGAATTATTTATGCGTATGTACCTATTACGTTAGCAACAGTTTGTTTTTTTTTGTGCGTGCATGATGTGAATTTATTCTCTACACTTTTCCCTAATGCAAAGAAGTAAAATTTCAAAACCTAATTCTCTCTCACTTCAGCCCATTGACGCCCCACTATTGGGCACAGGGCCTCCTCCACTTTGGGAAGGATTATGGTCAACTATGTCGCGTTGACCAGATGTGTTAGCATAGGGTTTCTTTTTGAGATTTCCGTCTCTCACGGAGGATGTCTAAATAAATAAAATAAATATTTATGGACATTTCACACAACATCATCTGGTCCCAAGGTAAGCTTGTTATGGGTAACAGAATACCGATATAATACATATACTACTTTTATGTCTGTGTACAATATTCCTTAGCTGGATTTTACAGCACCCGGGGAAGAAAAGGGGTGGTGGCACTTCTATTCTTAAACTGACTTCGTACGGATAACCCTAATTCATTTAAAACAAATACAATATAAATTACTTTTCTATTCAATCTGTTATGACAAGTCACTGTGAAGTTATTTCCAGGTGACACACGTTAATTATGGAACATTGCACAACGTATAACTACCTATGATTGCTGGTACATGGAAATGGTCTAATTCCTTCATAACTACTCATGTGCTCTATGTCGGATATTTCAACAAATATCTATACTAATAATAAAAAGCACACAGAGTTTGTGTGTTAGAACGCACTAATCTCAGGAACCGCTCTGGTCCAATTAGAAAAAAATTTCGGTGTTGGATAGTACATTAGGAGGAAGGCAATAGGCGACATAAAATTACTTTGCGACCAATAAGAGTAAAGCATCAGTGAATGTTGAAGAATGTGAAATGTTGCAAAAATGGGGAAAATTTTGTGAATTCCACGCGTACGAAGACGCGGGATACATCTAGTTAAATAAATTACTTTAAACAGTATTAAACACTTACGGCCATTTTAAATAACCAATCTAAGATTACCGATAGATTGTTACCTATCCTCGTTTATCAGTAAGACATTTTTATCTCTATAGAGGACCACCATTAAAATCTGTTTTTTTATATATGGATTGTCATTAGCCTATAATATCTGTACAATATTTCCAATCCCAAACCCAAGTTGGTGAAAATTACTTTCACCAACTTGGGTTAATCTATGTAAGATTCCCTTACATAGATTAACCCATAGATACGAACAACGATAGTAAAAATCGTGTTAACATTGTACATACAAACAGTTCAAGGTTTATTTAATTTAGTTTGTTAAAGTTATGTGAATATTTTTACAATATTTACCATTGTTATGTTCAAATAGTTATTGTATTACATAGTTCTATTGTGTATTTATGAAGGGTTATGTTACAAGTTGATTTTTATATGGAAGAAAAACTGATCATTGTTGTTATACGTAGGTATTTTAAAACTAGCCGTACTCCGCGACTTCGTACGTTTGGAATTTAGAAAATTTTCTCCATTTTTGTGACAATTTTCACTGATGCTTCGCTCTTCTAAGTCCCAGCGTGTTATGCCTATAGCCTTTCTCAATAAATGTACTATCTATCACTGTAATAATTTTTCAAATCAGACCAGTGGTTCCTGAGAATAGCGAGTTCAAACAAACAAACTCATCAGCTTTATAATATTAAGTACAGATAAATCTATTCTATGTTCGTAAACTATACACATTCACAATGTTCAATGTTCATAAAATAATGATAAAAATCAAAATTTTGTGCTCAGACTTTATTGTCTGTCCTAATAATGTCCCATTCATAGATAAAACAATAAACAATCTATACTATAATAATATTATAAAGCTGAAGAATTTGTTTGTTTGTCTGAACGCGCTAATCTCAGAAATCACTGCACTGGTCCGGTTTAAAAAAATCTTTCAGTGTTGGATAGTCCATTTATCGAGGAAGGTTATAGGCTATATAACAATACGCTGCGACTAATAGGAACGAAGCAGTAGTGAAATATGTCGCAAAAACGGGAAAAGTTTTCTAATTTTCAGGCGTACGGATTCGCGGGCAACAGCTAGTAATTAATAAATAATAAAATATTACAGAATATGACACTGCTGCTCTGTTTCAAAATTACAATGGATTTGAAATTAAGAAGTACCTAATATACAAACCAATATCGTAATACCATCAGTGTGAATACAAGCGTCACGACATTATTTCCTTCCCAGGATACTGTAAAAACCAGCTAATGACTATTGTACACAGATAACATCATCTGTGAGAGAGGAAAAACTTAAAAATAAACTCTGTGAAATGAAGGAGGCCTAATATTGCTATGCCTAATAATATTTTTTTATCCCAAAATAAGCTATATTTCTATGCTTGTGCTATGGGTACCAGTATACGGATATATTACATACTAGCTGCTGCCCGCGAATACGTCCGCGTGAAATTTAGAAAAATTTTCATCCCATTTTATTCACACTAAAAGGTAGCCTATGTCCTTTCTCGCGGTCTAAAGATTGTCTGTGCCAAATTTCATCAAAATCGGTTGAGAGGTTTAGGCGGGAGAGCGTAACAGACAGACAGAGTTACTTTCGCGTTTTTAATATTAGTAGGGATACTATTTTTCTTTTGTTAATACATACTTATAACACATAGAACACACCCAGACGCAGTACAAACATTTCAATGACTATTATAAACATCACACAAATGATTGTCCCGAGCATCAATCGAACCCGTGACCTCGTGAACGGTAAGCCGTTACATGAACCACTAGACCACGAAGCCTGTCATGAACATTGGGATGTTATTGGACTGGAGAAAGAGAATTACAAACCAATACACAATAAATTTAAAGCAACTCAATTCATAGTAAAAAATGAAGATAAAAATGGCTTTGTATTAAGAAAAATGCTGAGTATCGCTCGTTAAGTCTCTAATGACGACTTTACAGAATACGGTTGGGTTCTGCAATTTTTTGAACATCGCTTTACAAATATCTTTACGGTTTTATAAATTAAACATAGAATAGAATAGAATACACTTTATTGTACACCATAAATTACATGTCACTTAACTAATGTAACAATAAAACATGTACAATTGGCGGTCTTATCGCATATTGCGATCTCTTCCAGACAACCTTTAGATGGACTCAGTTTATTTGGAAAGGGGTATTAGTGGTGTACTTGCTATGTATAAATTCCAAGTAAGAAGAAAAATTTTATATTACGCATTATCAATACATACCTACTACAGATATACATACACATATAGAGATATAGATCCATAAATGTACATAAACCTATACATAATTCTAAATAGAATAGAATACTTAAATATATACATAAACATAATGATGAGAAGTTTGGATTGAATTTTACGTGGTTTGTAGCAGTAGATAATGTTCATTGATACGTTTATTAAACGAAACAAAAGATTGCGCATTTATAATGGATTTTGGTAGTGCGTTCCATAGCAGAGCTGCCTCTATAGTAAAAGATTTGTTAAAGAATCTAGTAGAGTGCAATGTCAAGGCTAATCGCAAATTTTCCGATGATCTTAAGGTTCTCAAATGTGTGTCATGGAGAAACGTAAAACGTTTTTTGAGATAGGTGCCCTACCTATTGTGGAGTTAAAGAGAATCTTATAGAGTAAACTGAGAATGTGAGTATTCCTTCGAAGTCGGATGGGTAACCACTTGAGCTTATTACGGAATTCAGATACATGATCATATTTGCGTAGCCCAAATATGAATCGGATAGCTAAGTTTTGGAGAAACAAAAATTGTGAAATTTTTGAATATGTTTATTTGTAACACGCTTATGAATATTCGGAACGTATCTATAATCTATGTGACGGAATCCTCGAAAGTAATTTTTACCCACTTGCAGTAGTTGTAGGATCAATCACATAATTTGCACACATATTAAGTACCGACGAGAATGCATTAATCATCATCATCATCATCATAACATCAAGCCTTTTTCCCACGGGGGTAGGCAGAGACTATAGAGCGCCATCTGCTACGATCCAAACATACTTCCTTGGCTTCATCCACACCCATACATCAATCTGGTCATACATACACTAATTAAAAAAAAATTCTGGGTTTTCTATATATTCTAGCTATCCGTGTGGTGACAGATAAGGAATACAAGTATAACCAACCCATCTCCTCCCAAGGGTGCTGTAAAAGTCAGCTAAGGGATATTGCACACAGACAACATCCTCTGTGAGAGACGGAAAACTCGAAAATAAACCCTGTGCCAACACGCATGGTCAGCGCAGCACAGTAGACCGTAATCCCTCCAAAGTGGAGGAGGCCCGTGCCCAACAGTGGGACTTAAATGGGCTGGAGAGGGATATATTGTACGATGATAACATCTTCTGTGAGAGACAGAAAACTCAAAAATAAACCCTGTACCAACACGCTTCGTCAGTGCGGCATAGTAGATCAAAATCCCTCCTTAAGAGGAGGAGGTCCAAGCCCAATAATGGGCTGGAGAGAGAGATTATATAAAACTAGCTGACCCGGCAAAAGTTGTTTTACCATACTAAAAAAAAAGGTTGAAAAATAGATGTTGGCCGATTCTCAGACCTACTGAATATGTATGTAAAATTTGAGAAGAATCGGTCAAGCCGTTTCGGAGGAGTACGGTAACTAACACTGTGACACGTGAATTTTATATATAAGATATAAATAAATAATAAATAAATATAAATATTCATGGACATTTCACACAACGTCCTCTGATCCCAAGCTAAGCTTATATGCTTGTGTCATGGATACCAGAATACGGATATAATACATAAACTACTTTTCTTTTGTAAATACATACTTATAATACATAGTAAACACCCAGACGCAGTACAAACATTTGTACGACATTTATAAACATCACACAAATGATTGTCCTGACCGGGAATCGAACCCGAGACCTCGTGATCGGCAGTCCGTTATGTGAACCACTACACCACGAGGCCCGTCATAGCCCAAGATATGATTCACATATTAATAAACTTTGTTAACATGTTATTTATTTACTTTGCAGCAAATTTTTGGATCCAGGTTGCCGCCAATCTCTAAGATATCAGATCTTCTGTCCAGACCAAGTCCTTCATTTGAATTAGCTCTCGCCAACCATCTATATTCTCCGGTATCTGCTTATGCTGTTAAGGTAAGGATTATTCAATGGTTTCATGTAGGCACTAACAAAATTTGAAACACTTGCGACCTTTTGTGTTTTTATAAAAAACAGACACCCATCCTATTGTTCTCTTTATGCAACCCTTGTTAATATGTTAATCTAATTTTGTAACAACATCTCAAAAATCTTTTTTTTTTTTTTAAACATCACGGACATTTCACACAACGTCCTCTGGTCCCAAGCTAAGCTTATATGCTTGTGTTATGGGTACCAGAATACGGAATGAATACATATACTACTTTTCTTTTGTAAATACATACTTATAATACATAGAAACACCCAGACGCAGAACAAACATTTGTATGACAATTATAAACATCACAAAAATGATTGTCCCGAGCGGGAATCGAACCCAAGACGTCGTGAACAGCAGTCCGATACATGAACCACTATACCACGAAGCCCGCCAATCAAATCAAACATTAACTATGAATATCTAAATCTTCAGTTAAGCAGCAAAGGTTTGACCATTGAAATAAATTAATTTCAGTGTTCTATGTTTCAGTTGCCGAGTTTCGAAGAAAAAGTAAAACCAGCAACAAAAAGCATCTTCTCAAAGCATAAGAGTTTCAAACATCTAAAACATTTGCAAGAAGAAAGTTACGAAGCACAAAAGCATCCAACAAAAGATTCATTCCAAAGCCCTGAATTATTTTCATACATTAATGCTGATTTCCGACCTGGACCAGGCTCTCCTCCCTATCCATTTGGTCCTGCTCTTTCTGGTCTAAACCCTGCCTTTGCAGCGACGCCACATCCACAAAAAGATCCTGGTCCTTTATTTCAGCAACAAATACCTTTTGGTTTTCGTCTAAAGACTCCTGGTCATAGCGGATCTTTGCAGTACTATAACCCTCAGTCACCAGGCCCTCATCCTACTGCAGATTTTGACTTTGAATATGAGAACCAAAAAGATAGAGAACACAAACATTCAAAAGGAGAAAAGCAATATGAAACATATAATCCAGCATCACGACATGAACAAGAGAGACAACAGGCTGGGCCGGTAGAGGTAAAGATAGCTTTTTCTACTATTAGATTTGAAAAAAGAACTAAAAAATCAAAATAAATATATCTTGAACTACATGCTGTCCACATTAAATATTTTGTAATATATTTGTTTTTTTACTTCAGAATCTTAACGTTTTCAGGTATACAGCTCGCATCCACGTGGAGCGATAAGTTATTCAAGCTTCACAAACCAAGCATTCCTGGCAGCACATCCTGAATCACAAATGGTATTTAAATATTCTAAACTGCAAGAGCCACAAATCGCCTCAGATCTACGCCAGCAACAGCAATTTTATGTGCCTCAATTATATCAGTCCGAAAACGGGAAACTACCTGCACCAGTAACTCAGCAGCAGTACTATACACCTCAAGCCCAAACCTATTATGACCCAAGGCAACAAACAATATTACTGTACCCTGTAGATCAATCGGGAAAAGCGCCCTCACCTCAATTTGTCCCTGTTCAACAACCACAACTCTATTTGAATCCCAACCGGCAACAGCTTCTTCAAGATCTACAACAAGGAGCAGCTTTACAATCTCTAAACCTTCAGCAACCACCTGTCATTTATAAACCGGTACCAATCGCAGTACATCCAGAACCCGTAGGATCGTCATCGACTCTTGCACCACCAGCTTATCCAACGGTACCAACCTATCAACAATTACCTGAACATTCAAAAATAAGATATGCAGATCAGCCTGCTGCTCAAAATTCAATTGATGCTTCAGCAGTAAGTGTGTTTGCACCGACACCAGTGGCACCTGACTCAACAGCTTCATCACTTTCCGTACAGCCGTTGCAACCACATCCCAATGATGCGGTACAACAGGTAGCAATAACACCAAAATCCCACTTAGCTCATGACCAAGTCGTAAAGCCAACAACTGCACAACCACAAACTGTAAGAGATCCATCACAATCACCGAGTCATTTATACCAAGACAGTAACGTTTTGCAAGAGGCACAACCAACCATACAGGCACAGCATTCTTCTCCTGCAATGATTCACTTGAACCATCCTGAACAATATTCATCTACATCACCACAGCCTGAAGTACTTATAGGAGCGCATCAATCACACCCGCAGGAAGTTCAACAATTGAATTTAGGAGAACATTCACATTTAGCGGCAGGTGCAGTTGACCCCTCCCAGCAAGCTCATGGAGTCCAAAACTCACAGCCGACTGAAGCAACTCCTCCTCAATATCAGATTACAACACCACAACCTACTTCACCATCTACTACAGACTACGAAATAGAAATAGCATCTCATGTAGATCATAGTCAACTCCCTAAAGATCTTCGACCAGTAACATCACAGCATCAGGACCAGAAAGTTCCAGCTTTCCAGGCTCCTAGAATACCTGATGAAGCGTTACCTCCACCAGTTCAGAACCAATTTGATTCAAATGGTCATTATTTACGTCCTTTTCCAGGCCCTGTTCAACCACTAATACAACCTAGGGTATATCCTGGTGCACAAACATACGTTGTGCCAGCTGGTGAACCACAACCACAGGTCGCTTTGTATTCCCCACAGTATTTTGAGAGATACCCTGGATCGGCGTATTGAAGCTTCTAAGAATAAAATCTAATACAATATTTTAACTTAGAAATTAATTGAAATTTTTTAATAGCAATTTTAGCATCAATTAAATAATCGTAAGTAGTAAATTAAGTTTTTTGTAAATGTCAAAAAACTAGGAATATAAATAATTGCTTCGCTTATAAAATTAATATTCATAAATGGCGATAATTATACAGCTTTACATAACAACTTTGGTTTTTAACCGACTTAAAAAAAGAGGTATTTTTTTTCTTTATAATCTCTATACACTTTATTTAGATTATATTACGTATACATAGAACTATCCTGTAAATAATTATCTACAATATATACATAAGTTATGTACAGAATTTAGACAAATCATGTTATAATAATTTGTTAGTTATAAGTTCTAGTTTTAGTTGATATGTGCTAATTTGTTGGTGCGAGCTGAACTGTGATGCCATAAAAGATTCTATTTGCTTTATAATAAAAATGTTTCATTATAAATATGTTTGTTTGTCTCTTTTTTTATTTATTCCTCAATATTATCATGATAACAAGCAAGGAGTATTCAAATAAGGGGACAGCAGCTGCTCACATAGACTGCTCATATTATACGTCAATGGCCTTCGAGCATCATCTGTCCGACAGTTCTTTGTTATAAACTAAGAACCGAACCCTGTTTTAGTTAAAAAGAAGAAAATTTTATAACTAACAACCCCATCCGTAATTTCAGCATAGTAGTTTCATTTTTAAAAATCAATAGAAACATGTCAATAACACTAATATATTTTTGGAAAAAATAAATTTAATGCTCCCCGTGTATTTTCCAGGCACTACGTTTCTATAGAAAAAATAATGCCATTCTGCTTCCTCATAACATCTATTTTACATGTATTGTGTCTACAGCGAACCTAGCTATAATATGTCATCGTAAGCCTTTACCTGTATCGGGACCTGGTCATTGGGACGTCCTTGAAAGAAGTATATAGTACTTACTGTGTGCAACCTAAACTAGAAGATTTTTCAGTTAACGATGATTTACATTGATAATAACATTGATTTAAGTCCTTTTATCTTAAAGAAGTAAATAAATAGACTTTATTTAAAAGTTCTTTAGTCCAAATATCAAAAGACGTGTCTATTATGAAGTATAGAAACAAAACAAGTAACATAGTTAGTGTCACATTGCTTTGTAAGTAAAGTTCTAACGCTCGAAGTAATATAGCTGTTGTAAGTGGTAGCTTCGTGGTAGGTACATGTTCCGAATATATTATTTTTATCACATCTCTTCAAACGAAAAACCGGATATTTGTGTATTTGTGTAGGCTTTTAGACGTATGTGACGTTTCTATGTGTGTACTGTGAGTTTATTGCACACACCGTAGGAATACTAAATGCTTTTTGTTGACAACGATACATGAAACATGATTACAAATAAAACAAGCCTCGTGGCCTAGTGACTCATGCAACAGACTGCTTCGCCCAGTTAAAAGGTAACAAACATGAAAAAAAAAATACAGACAAATTGAGAACCACCTCCTGTTTTGAAGTCGGTTAAAAATATGTAGCCAATTTAGAAAATAATAGGTGCCTATTACTTCGTTTTTCTACATTATATAATCTCGTAAATTTACAAAACACACACGATAATGTCTAATAAGTTTCACACAAAGACTATATCGTAAAAGTAAATACAATGATAAGGGAAGTAATGGACATTTCACCACGTCCCCCAACAACTTCGCATTACTTAGAGTATTAAATCGACAGGAGCGGTTACACACGCTGTAATTTTTTTTCAAAAATACTACTACTTGTTCTGTTCACATGCTACGGTAACGCACACAATAATTTACGTAAATCCAATGTTATCCGTAATATAACAAGCATATGCACAGCACTAAATCATCACACACAGTGCTGAGCTAAACCTGCCAGCCAATCAATACAACCTAATAATATATCATGAAGGAAGTGCAAGCCGAAACAGGCAAGAAGACCAAGTATCTGGACCTGACGCACGAGTTTTCCGACATGTGTGGTGTGGCGACAGAAATAATCCCGGTAGTAGTATCGGTGAACGGTTTTGTCCTAAAGAGCCTTTTACAACACCTCGAGAGGCTCGACGTCAATAGTAGGTCGGTGACGACCCAGATGCAGAAAGCAGTCTTGGTAGAAAACGCCCGTATATTTCGTCGGTTTCTCTTCCATTAGGCTCCACCACATTAGCCGACTGTGGCCAACCTCTTCGGCGAGCGTCCTGCCGCCTGTCGAGGCAAGAAAGTGTTGTATCCAATATAAAGAGGAAAAAAATTTCTAAGTGCTAGTCCCCTAAGGACTCCGGGTCCGTAACATTTGCTACTCCTGCTACGAGGTTACTCTACCTATGTCCGTACCGGTCACTATGAGTATGAGTATGTAAGTAGTAATGCAAATAATAATAAATGCTCATAGGTAGGTATTCTATTCTGCAGGGGTCCGCCAACTCCTGTGAAATGAATGCTCTAAGTCGCATTCCCTTCTCAGTACCGCTTCGGACATTAAACTTACTATCTCAATACTCATCTACAATATTTGAAACGTTATATTATTTTCATAAAAGGAACAAAATAAGGAAATAATGTTCATCACTCATTTATCTTTAACGGAAATGTGAAAATATTAATATTTCTTATCAAGTAAATGCCTTGCTTGTTTTGACTGCATATCTACTTAGCTACAGAATAAATATTCTTTTTGACACCATCTTAAGGGTTCTGCACCTAAACGGTGAAGGGCACCATATTACAAAGACTTCACTGCCCGTCCATCCGTCTATCACCAGTAATGCTGATAGCTAGAGGGTTGAAATTTTTCTTGGACGATGTATATCTGTTTACGATATAATAACAAATACATAAAAAATTGTATAAATAAAAAAAAATATTTATTTTTCGTTTGGTTCAAAACGGTCGGTCATAAGGCCCGAGTGCCCAAAATCTTTATAAAGATTTAACGGGCCAATTGATTGACGCCTCAATATTTTTTTATATATTAGTTTTTAATTGTATATAGAACTGATTTGTGATTTTAATAAAACCAACAAATTTGAGAGAAAAAAGATAACAAATACTAAAATTTTGAATACAATAAATAACTTAAAGGAGCTCTTATACAACAATCGTTTTCAGTGTAACATAACCCCTAGATGATACGACAAAAATATGGTAAAATATAATTTATTATACATAACGACTGTACAACTTATACTTGGCCGGTTTCTTTATACGGCTCTCGTCACAAATGTCTTTGGTACAAATCGTTAGACAACTATAGTTATAGATAAAACTACTTTTAACGGATTCAGACGAGTGCATTTGTTTAAAATTTAAGCCCGACGTTTCGGAGACTTTGCAGTTACTATGGTCACGAGTGAGACTTGTCTCAGTCTCGCCACTAAAAATTAGTTTTTAGAGGGTTGAAATTTTTCTTGGACGATGTATATCTGTTTACGATATAATAACAAATACATAAAAAATTGTATCGCCACTACACACACACGTCTCAGTCTCGCCACTAAAAATTAGTTTTCGTTAGAGAAAACTATAGTTATTCAACACAGCTTAAGATATTATTAGTAAATCTACGTTTGGCTGTTAGTAATAAAAAGAAAAGCGCCTACTTGTAATATCTTGTCAAACGTAATGACAAAAACACTTTTAGAGCCCTACAATCGTTCTAAATTATAATTTACTAGCTGTGCCCTGCGGTGTTACCCGCGGTAAAAAGGATATTAATAAGTTCATTTTCTATTCCATTGTCCATTGGAAAGTTTCATGAAAATCCATCCAGTAGTCTTTACGTGAAAGCACAATAAACATAAACATTGGAGTACGGATAGAAGACCGAGGAAACGTTCGCGTTGCACAGCCAACAGTTTCAAGTATTTTATTTTGCCGCGCATAATTCTTTTTTCATCATATCTCCTAAGATATTCATTTAAATTTCATGCTGTAAGGAGCAGTTATAATCTATATTAATTGCGTAAGCTAACTAAGCTATTTAATTTGATGAAAAATATTACCATATACACATAAATAGCTTTTGAAAACACCCTATTGAATTTTATAATTTTTTAGACATTATTATGGGTACAGCGGGTTTCCCTTAAAAGATAGACATTATGCCCTCGCGGACTTTTTTGAAGAACTATAGGTAACAAACAATTCCTCCATACATTAGTTTGTTATACCTCACATAGATAAGGCAGCGTTTTCATTTATACTCGTAGCTCGCGCGCGTCCGAGTTTCTCGGCAAATTTAATCATATCTCATTCAATATACAGCAAACCCCAACAAATTATGCAAAGAAAGCCATCCAAAGTTTAGTTTATTTAGTAAAAGCCATCCTGTTGAATCATTCTATCTATTAAAAAAAACCGCATCAAGATCCGTTGCGTATTTTTGAAGATATAACCTCACATAGGGACATACATACAAAAATTACGACTTTGTTTTATAAGAAGTAAAGATTAGAAGAAAAGAGCTTAGAAACTTCCAAACATCTACTGGGATAGATGGAAAATCGAAAAAAAAACCCTGTGCCAACACATCTATCTATCTGCGCAGATATTATCCTAAAGTGGAGGAATTCCGAAGTTCTTTGCCCAGCTGTGGGATTGAGGCTGAAAAGAAGAAATAAAGCTAGAGGTAAATAATTTTCAAGTTATTTGCACACCTACTGAATTTACAGACAACATTTTATAGGTATAAATAAATAAATATTCAGGACATTTCACACAACGTCCTCTGGTCCCAAAGTAAGCTATATTTCTATGCTTGTATTATGGGTACCAGATACGGATAGACTACATAAACTACTTTTGTTTTGTGAATATATACTTATAATACATAGAAAACACCCGCAACAGACGCAGTACAAACATTTGTATGACATTTATGGATATCACACAAATAATTGTCCCAAGCGGGAATCGAACCCGCGACCTCGTGATCGGCAGTCCATTACGTAAACAACTCCACCACGAAGCCCGTCTAAGGAGAAGGGCAAGAACACTGCTTCACAAGAATTTTACTTAAAAGAAAAAAAATTAACAAATAGATTGCAAAACTGAGTGTCTCTTAAATAGTAACAAGCTTGTGCCCGCAACTCCTTTCGCGAGGAATTTAGAAACTAAACCAAATTAAACAAAAAAACCATCCTGTTGAACAGGATGGTTTTTTCGCTATTAAATAAAGCCACATCAAAATTCGTTGCGTGGTTTTGAAAAGATATAAGCTCACATAGGGACATACAAAAATGACGACTTTATTTTGTAATAAATAAAGTCTATCTCTGAAGCAGCAGAAAGTAGGAAAAATAAATACTTAAAGAAAATATCCAAACCCTCAACTATATTATTATAACCACTTCAAAAAAATGTTTTATGAACATTACATACGTGTAACTAACTTCCGTTGTCGCATGTCTCTTGTGAAAGACATAACTTAACATATTTTCCTCTTAATGTTCAAGGAAAATAGTAATGTTTTGATCTATACGTTATGAACTAAATTCTATTCAATAAATGATCGGTAAATTGACGAAAATGTGTCGTCGTCTGAACAAGATCGATCATTATCTGAGTATAGAGGAGAGGAGGATGTTTGATATAAATCATATTTTGATGGTTAGCTTGTGTCTGGGGGCGATTAACAGATGTACATCGAGTATTAAGCCAACAGGAGTCGATATCAATGCGATACTAGACTATGTTCTATATTGTGTAGTTTTACATGCCTTTCAATGGCTAAGTGAAAGGTCTATTAAACGGAACTCGAGGTCTAGTGGTTCATGTAACAGACTGCCGTTCACGAGTGCCCTGGGGTCGACTCCCGCAGGGGATAATCATTTTTGTGATATTTATAAATATCATACAAATGGGCGTGCGTCTGGGTGTTTACTATGTAGTTATTATAAGTATGTATTTACAAAAGAAAAGTAGTATATGTATTTCATCCGTATTCTGGTACCTAATTAAAACTTATGTCCATTTTTAGGGTTCCGTACCCAAAGGGTAAAAACGGGACCCTATTACTGAGACTTCGCTGTCCGTCCGTCCGTCCGTCCGTCCGTCCGTCCGTCTGTCACCAGGCTGTATCTCAAGAACGGTGATAGCTAGAGAGTTGAAATTTTCACAGATGATGTATTTCTATTGCCGCTATAACAACAAATACTAAAAATAAAATAAAATAAATATTTAAGGGGGGCTCCCATACAACAAACATGATTTTTAGCGTTCCGTACCCAGTATCTCAAGAACGGTGATAGCTAGACAGTTGAAATTTTCACAGACGATGTATTTCTATTGCCGCTATAACAACAAATACTAAAAATAAAATAAAATAAATATTTAAGGGGGGCTCCCATACAACAAACATGATTTTTTTACCGTTTCTTGCTCGATACTAATAACGTTGCCTTATGTTGCATAGATAATGGTACGAAACCCTTCGTGCGCGAGTCCGACTCGCACTTGACCAATTATTAGTTAACTTTATTTCAAGTGATATAAAAGTTTATTCCTTATATAAAAATGCCTGTAATTAGTGCTACAGCAAGCTTCTTAACCTGTAGATCGTGGCAATGTACATTGGTTATTGGTTAAGTTAACAATATTGTTACGTACCAAAAGGTTAAACGGACCTCTTTTACTGAGATACAGCACTGTCTGTAGACTCTATGAGCATTGTTTTCGTACATTTTTCAGCGTGGGTTATCTGACTATGCCAACTCCAGTTACATTAAAACTCTGAGGGACAAACAGCAGCGTCTGGCCTTATTCGCAATTAACTGCGCTTTAATTGTATCATCATTGTACCACCACCAATGTACATTATTGGTTATTGGTTAAGTTAACAATATTGTTACGTACCACAAGGTAAAACGGACCTCTACTACTGAGATACAGCACTGTCTGTAGACTCTATGAGCATTGTTTTCGTACATTTTTCAGCGTGCGTTATCTGACTATGCCAACTCCAGTTACATTAACACTCTAAGAGACAAACAGCAGCGTCTGGCTTTAATCGCAATTAACTGCGCTTTAATTGTATCATCATGGAGTCCAGGTAGGTATTAGGCCTATTAACGTGCCACTGCTGGGCGTGGGCTTCCTCCACTTTGGCAAGGATTATTGTATAATATGCTGCGCTGATCAAGCGTGTCTGCAAAGGTTTTATTTTCGAGTTTACCATCTTTCACAGAGGATGTTATCTGTATGATTTCCCTCAATAACTGGCTTTAGAAGCATTCTGGGAAGGAAATTAGTGACGACACTTATATTCTTTATCCATCTCCATCATGGAATAATGACGTTGCATATAACGTATAGCCTATACCATAGACAAGACAGACATAGTGGCTTCAAGCCGGCCGAGGAATACGACTTTAATAACTTTAACTGACAAATATATATTAAAAGCTTTTATTAACGTAACCTAACACAGACTTTATAAATTATATTAGAACTAAACAGTATCGATATAAGAAAACTGTTGTAAAAGTAAACCTTATTAGGTAAGTATAACGTAGTACCTACACCAATTTTGTGTTTAGCGCGCACTTAGGAGGGCTGTGTACCTAATCTCATTAGTGTCAAGCGTGTGAACTTACGAGAGAAAGAGATAGAACGATATATAGGGGCATGACCACAGATAAACTCCAATAGATACCTAACGCTTTACGATATTTTTGAGAAGGCGTTGGTTACGGGGTATGGAAGAGCATTTTCATTGGCCGTTGCAAAATTTCACAGCAATTTTTATACATATTATCACAGATTTAAACCTTAAACAGACCTACCTACCTTACCTTTAGATTTTAACCTTGGTGGTCTAGTGGTTCATGTGACGGACTGTCGTTCACGAGGTCTCGGGTTCGATTCCCGCTCGGGACAATCATTTGTGTGATCTTTATAATTGTCATACAAATGTTTACTGCGTCTGGGAGTTTCTATGTATTATAAGAATGTATTTACAAAAGAAAAAGTAGTATAGGTAGTATATCCGTATTCTGGTACCCATAACACAAGCATATAAGCTTAGCTTGGGACCAGAGAACGTTGTGTGAAATGTCTGTGAATATTTATTTATTTTATTTATTTATTTACCAGTTAGAGTGCCTATGGTTACGTCAGTCACTCGGTTTGATGCCACATAAATATCTATGTGTGCATAAAATATGTATCTATGTGTATCTCTGATACAGGTTATACGTTATAAGAAACATTATTAGTCTATGAATCACGATTTAGCCATGCTAATGTTACGTGTCATCAAGAGTGAATTCGTACCCACTATCTTTTTTTTATAGCTTCGTTTGGCAAATAACTACTGTACACTGCACTTGATATTAAGTGAATGTGCAATCCAGACATGAGGACGGCTAGTACGTTGTCAAAGCACTAGCCGCCCCCACCTTGCCGGCCCACAAGATGCTTCTTCACGCCTCGCTTGACAGACCCCAAATCCATTTCTGGTAAATCTTTGCATTTTGTTAGGCTCGTAAGCCAAGTAGTCAGTTAGTTAGTTTGTTTGGTGTGTATTGCATGCCTTGCGTGTTAAATCTACTGCGGGTGATCTGTGGGCACGATCGTACAACAAGATAAGACAAATTAGGGTCATATCGTCATACTAAGGTTACTTGCTCGAAATAAATTACGTATAAGACTAGATCAAGAATTTTAACGAAAGCCTTGCGATGTATTAAAAGATGATGAAATTTGACACAACATTAGTTTATTAGTTTTTGCAATTATGTACAAGTACCAATAATACTTAAGTACCCAATAGTCCTTTTTCTATATCTTTTTTAGGATTCCGTACCCAAAGGGTAAAAACGGGACCCTATTACTGAGACTTCGCTGTCCGTCCGTCCGTCCGTCCGTCCGTCCGTCTGTCACCAGGCTGTATCTCAAGAACGGTGATAGCTAGAGAGTTGAAATTTTCACAGATGATGTATTTCTAGTGCCGCTATAACAACATATTTGACGGGCTTCGTGGTGGAGTGGTTTATGTAATGGACTGCCGATCACGAGGTCGCGGGTTCGATTCCCGCTTGGGACAATCATTTGTGTGATATCCATAAATGTCATACAATTGTTTGTACTGCGTCTGGGTGTTTTCTATGTATTATAAGTATATATTTACAAAAGAAAAGTAGTATATGTAGTCTATCCGTATCTGGTACCCATAATACAAGCATAGAAATATAGCTTACTTTGGGACCAGAGGACGTTGTGTGAAATGTCCTGAATATTTATTTATATTTATTTATATACTAAAAAAAAAAAAATATTTAAGGGGGGCTCCCATACAACAAACATGATTTTTTTACCGTTTCTTGCTCGATACTAATAACGTTGCCTTATGTTGCATAGATAATGGTACGGAACCCTTCGTGCGCGAGTCCGACTCGCACTTGACCAATTTTTTAGGCCTGGTGTCACCCCTATCCATGCCTTATGGGATAAGTCCCATGAGGCATGGATACTTTCTATGTAACTATAGAAATTCAGTGCTGCTAACTGTCCCCTGTCTAAAGGGCTAAAGTGCCGTTCTTTCAATCCAGTTAAGTAAAGTTACTATTTGAAAGATTTCCGCGCGCGATCACCTCTTTCGGGAGGGCACCAGCTATTGCGCGCCGGCGACCCGTGCCCGTGACCCTGCGGGGTGACAAAGTTTCGCCACCGCGTTCGCGCTACCGCAGGGCCTCCCTCTTTGCCGTCATCACCTCCATCCTCCATCGTAGCGAAGGAGGCGACGGCGGATTCCAAGGTCATAGGTTCAAGTCCCGCTCATGGTGAACATTTTTTCCACCTTAATTTGATTTATTTTGTTACAAGTTTTTTGGTAAAGTAATTAATTATTTCTACCTACCAACCTACTGCAACCTACTTCTCAATAGGTTTATTAAATCGACATGTTTCTTGTGTAAGTTTTAGGGCAACCACTCATGGTAACATGCTGCACGAAATATAATGGATAGCTGCAACACACGCACATGATGCATGGTACTGCTGCTAAAACCATTTTCATCTTTACTGATTATAAAACAAAGTCGTTGTTTTTGTATAAATGTCTTTATGAGTATGTGAACTTATAACTTCAAAAATACGCAAAGGATTTTGATGCGGTTTTTTTTTAATAGATAGAGTGATTCAAGAAGATGGCATTTTTGTCAAGGTTTCGTGTTTAAATTCCAAGCGTGTAAAGTTGCGGACAACAGCTAGTTGAAACTAAAAGGAAATATAATATTTTCTAACATTTACGCGAGTCATTTACTTAAATAAAACTATTTTTTACGGATTTGATTTAAATCCGTAAAAAGTGGTTTAATTTATATATTATTTAGTATGTTTGTTTTAAATTTTAGCCAGACGTTTCTGAGATTTTTCAGGCAACGAATATACGCGTCTAAATCCGTAAATCCGTGGTTTTTTATTCTTTCTATTTTTTTTAATATTCTATTTAAAATGATCTTTGAAGATAACGATAACTGAGCTACAACTCGTACTTGACCGGTTTTTAGTAGTAGTCGTTATAGCCTCAAAAGACATACTTACAAAATCTGTTAAAATTTTAGCTTTCTGGCGATAATTTAAAATTAGCAGAATTATTGGTATCTGATTAAGCCACAGTATGTTAATACAGACGAAGACATTATCGCTTGACCACCACAAGGTCCATTTTTGCTTAGAAAAAGTTCGCAAAATGCACCTCTTGGCAGTACAATGCATACATTATGAGATTGTTACAACATTATGAGAATGTTAACGAACGTTTTAGTATACAAAAATGGCTTTTTATTGGCTATTTGAATGACTACATGATTTTGCACAATAAAAAAAAATTTCGATGTTTTGCCAGGTTAATATGACAATTTTATTATTTTGGCAATAAGGAACCATTTTTTGCTATTTATCAAATTAATTAATTAGTTAATTCTGTATGCTATTCGTATTTAATTATTCGGATGAATGCTTCATTCGATAGTTTAAATCAAATAATCGACATAAAATCATATTCGATTAAAATTAATACCTCGCATTTCTATAATACAAACCGCCTTGTTAGAAGACTCGACGAATTCCAGCCCCTAGAACAAGCAGGGTTTCGCCAAGGCTTCTGCACCGTGGACCCCATCCATACTGTTCGGCAGATTATACAGAAAACCAAAGAGTATAGTCTGCCGCTGTGCATGGCTTTCGTGGATTACGAAAAAGCCTTCGACTCCATTGAAACCTGGGCGATTCTGGAAGCTCTGCAACGATGTCGGATTGACTGGCGTTACATCGAAGTGTTGAGATGTCTGTATGACACTGCTACTATGACTGTTCAGTTCCAGGACCAAAAGACCAACCCTATTGAGCTGCGTAGAGGGGTGAGACAGGGAGACGTGATATACCCAAAACTGTTCACCAACGCACTGGAAAACGTCTTTAAGACGTTGGACTGGACTGGACGGGCCCTGAATATAGACGGTGAATACATCTCGCATCTTCGATTCGCCGATGATATCGTCGTTATTGCGGAGACGCTGGAACAGCTAAGCGAGATGTTGCTCAGCCTAAACGAAGCCTCTCGACGTGTTGGTCTCGGCATGAATTTGGATAAGACCAAAATCATATTCAATGAACGTGTTACGCCGAGACCAATCTACATCGAAGAGTCGATGCTCGAAGTTGTTCAGAATATACCTACCTTGGACAAGTTGTTCAGCTTGGTAGAAACAACTTCGAGAAAGAAGTAGACAGAAGGATCCAGTTGGGCTGGGCGGCATTCAGCAAGCTACGTCGTGTCTTCTCTTCGCCTCTTCCGCAATGCCTGAAGACGAAGGTCTACAACCAGTGCGTCCTACCCGTCATGACTTACGGTGCCGAGACGTGGACACTTACGGTAGGGCTAGTCCACAGGCTAAAAGTCGCGCAGCGAGCTATGGAGCGGGCTATGCTCGGAATCACTTTGAGGGATAAACTCCGAAATGAGGTAATCCGTCAAAGAACCAAGGTGGTCGACATAGTTCGCAGAGCAAGCTCGCTTAAGTGGCAATGGGCTGGCCATATTTGCCGCAGAACCGATGGCCGATGGAGCAGACGAGTTCTGGAGTGGAGACCGCGACTCGGCAAGCGTAGGGTCGGACGCCCCCCTGCCAGGTAGACTGACGACCTGAAGATGGTCGCGGGGAGGGACTGGATGCGGAAGGCGGAGGACCGTATATTGTGGCGTGAATTGGGAGAGACCTATGTCCAGCAGTGGACTGCGATAGGTTGACGTGATGATGATGTGATGATGATTTCTATAATGCGATATATGATCTATTCATAATTTCGGTGTAATCATACTACCATTATGTACAACTAGCTGTTTTCTGCGACTTCGCATGCGTGGAAATTAGAGAACTTTCCCCGTTTTTACAATTTTTTTCACTAATGCGAGGAAGGATATACGCTATATAACATCATGCTGCGACCAATAAGAGCGATTCTGATTGTTCGCAGCGTGATATTAGCAGCCTATCTCCTTCCTCGACAAATGTACTACACAACTCTCAAAGAATTTTGAAAAGGGACCAGTGGTTCCTGAGATTAGCGAGTTCTAACATACAAACTCTTCAGCTTTATAATATTAGTAACACGAAATAAAAATCAAGATTGATTGATTTCTATTCCGTGATTAGTAAGTATATAATATATTACTGTAAACGCTGATATAATTTGCCAAATATAAGATATCATCCCATGTTTTTTTCAAATAGTAAGTAGGTATATGAGATTATAAATCACATTAAACACGTGCTTATAATAAATATTCAGACAACAGATGGCGTTATTTTAATGAAAGTTTCTTAATAAAAAATGGAGGCAATTCTGTTGTACATCATATTAAAATGAAATCTAATATTACTGGCTATAACTTATAAGTTTAATTTTATTATTATTGGACCCAGAAAATCACCCAGGACCTCAGGACCCTGAGAATACTATTATCATTTCTACTCATAGAGAGTCAAGAGTTTGTTACGTTGTACGTGACAAATGAACGAATATAAATTTTGTTAGAATTTTACAGACAGTCAAATCAATTATCTAATATATAAAATTCACGTGTCACAGTGTTAGTTACCGTACTCCTCCGAAACGGCTTGACCGATTCTTCTTAAATTTTACATGCATATTCAGTAGGTCTGAGAATCGGCAAACATCTATTTTTCAAATTTTTTTTTTTAGTATGGCAAATATATATTTATATTTATATTTATTTATAAATCAACGTTTGCCGGGTCAGCTAGTAATGTATATAAATATTAAAGCCTCGGGGCGCAATTAGTATTGGAGATGGGAATGACGTTCATTCGTTCTTTAGAACATTCTAGAAATTAACGATTAACAAGAACGGATCGTTTACGTTCAACAGATTTTCTTTCACTTTGCCGGCGCAACTTGCTGAGAGACACGTTGAATTGATAGTTCGTGGTTAAATACAAAAAAAAAATCCATTAGTAATTGGTGCAAACTTATGTACTCCAAGGGCTCCTGGAGTCCACTGCTCGCCTTCACTCCACTGTTCGGCGTGAACTTCTTCTCGCCAGACGAAGGAGACCTAGCGCACCGTCTTCGTCGTTCAGACGGTGCTCTAGGCCCACTGAGCGACACCTCGGCCAAGGGACCACCTGCCCTCTAGTTAAGTAAGCCCGTATCTCTTTATAAAGAAACTTTCTGTTTTTGTAGAATCCACCCCTCTAAATTATTTTCTTCGATTTTTAATTTTTTTTTAATATAACTTGTTAATATTTTTTTTATTTGGTTTTATTTTTTTTTGTTCCCCGTCGTAAGGCGGGCGTGACAAGTTAGCTTATGAAAACTGCTTTTCGAAGAAAACCTCGGACCAAAATCCTAACTCCTAACAGACCCTAACATTCTTGGCCCGTGTTGTAAATAACCATTACGTTACATAAAAATTACATATGACGCGACTACAATAGTTTAATTTATGATAAAAATCTACATTTACATATACCCTTACCTGGTCATGTTAATACCTGAGTGACTACCATGGCCCGGCTAAGGGCAAGGAACAACACCGTGGGGTTTAGTGGGTAGTCCGGCACCAATGTGCCAGGAGTCCCACTCAAAGACCGAAGGTTGCCCCCGTAACTGACGGACTTACTTCCGTAACAAAAAAAACACCTAAATATAGATTTGTTTAGCTATACTTTAGCTACAGATACCTTACAGAATTGACATCATTACCACTGAGTATAAAACAAACCTGGAAAAAGTACAAGACATGACAGTTATTACTTTTTTTTATAACAAAAGCCTAGACCCATACTTCGTGGCCATAAATTCAGCTTGGTGCTAAAGTTGTAAAGATTACGAGTACTTCTTTCATTTTGTTGTCTGTAATACAAATAAATGAATAAGAAACTTAGAATTGGCATATTATCTAAATGGTATAAATTAAAATAAATATTCATCCACATTTCCCACAACGTCTTCTGGTCCCAAGCTAAGCTTATAATGCTTGTGTTATATCTATACTTAATACTTATTAACCTATAATATTATTGAGCTGGAGAATTTGTTTGTGTGTTTGGACGCGCTAATCTCAAGAACTACTCGTTCGAGTTGAAAAAATATTTTTGTGTTGGATAGTCCAATAACCAAGGAAGGATATAGACTATCATCACGCTGCGATCAATAAGAGCGACGCAAAAAAAAAAATGTTTCAAAAAACAGCGAAATATTTCTAAATACGCGCACAGAGTCGCGGGCAACTGCTATATATCATAGAGAGGCGATGTGAACGTTTTAAAATCTCTATCAATTTTTTTTTAGCATAAATATTCACGGACATTTCACACAACGTCCTCTAAACCCATGGTAAGCTTATTATGCTTGTGTTATGGGTACCAGAATACGGATATACTATAATATGTATATAATACATGGAAACACCCAGACGCAGGACAAACATTTGTATGACTTTTATAAACATCACACAAATGATTGTCCCAAGCGGGAATCGAATCCGCGACGTCGTGAACGGCAGTCCGTAATATGAACCACTAGACCATGAAGCCCGTCGAATATGCGAGACTATTGTCGTGTTATGTGAGTAAAATGTTTTTTTCGTCTTTTTATTCCTCATGATCATCAAAACCATAACATTACATCACACCTTCTTCACAGACGAATTTTTTTATGTTTGTAACCTGATAACTTTTAACTGGGGTAAGCTATTAATATGATTCTTTTTTATTTAATAGCTTGTGGTTCCCGTGTGGTTCCATTGGCACCAAGTCAGGATCTAATGGTTACCTCCTGAGAAATTGAGGAAAACCCTCAAATTTCAAAGGCATATGAAGTCGGTTGAACGTTTTTTAAGAATACTGAATTATTAAGAAAATGAATACTATTGAAAATACAATATTACCTACTATTAGTGTTAAATTGTGACCCCAAAATGAAGGAGGCCCGTGCCCAACAGTGGGACGTTAATGGGTCGCAGAGAATTGAATACAAAGTAAATTTTAAATAATTACTAGCTGACCCGGCAAACGTTGTTTTGCCATACTAAAAAAAAAGGTTTCAAAAATAGATGTTGGCCGATTCTCAGACCTACTGAATACGCATGTAAAATTTCATAAATATCGTTCAAGCCGTTTCGGAGGAGTACGGTAACTAACACTGTGACACGTGAATTTTATATATAAGACTAGCTGACCCGGCGAACGTTGTTTTGCCATACTAAAAAAAAAAGGTTTGAAAAATAGATGTTGGCCGATTCTCAGACCTACTGAATATGCATGTAAAATTTCATAAAAATCGGACAAGCCGTTTCGGAGGAGTACGGTAACTAACACTGTGACACGTGAATTTTATATATAAGAAGATTATACTTGTATTCATCCGTACGTCATACAATTAGCAAGATGAGTCGACACTCAAGTGATTACCGCGTCAGGCACTTGAAGCACTTTCGGCGATTTCAGGCATTTTGAGATACTCTCCAGCGTTTCGAGAACATTCGAGAACAATTCACAGCATAATTATTACGACTTATTGTTCTCTCATATATTATGAAACTAGGTGTTGCCTGCTACTTCATACGTGTTTGATGTAGAAAACAAACTAACAAATTATACAAAAAAGCCATCATTTTATCAATAAAAAAAACATCGAAATCCGTTTGCGTAGTTTTCAAAATAGAAGCTCACATAGACATACATACATAACAAATAAATAAATATTCATGAACATTTCACATAACATCCTATGGTTCCAAGCTAAGCTTAAACCCTGTTATGGGTACCAGAATACGGATATACAACAAAAACTACTTTTTCTTTTGTAAATAAATACTAATGATACATAGAAAACACCCAGACGCAGTACAAACATTTGTATGACATTTATAAATAATCACACAAATGATTGTCTCAAACGGGAATCAAACCCGCGACCACGGGAACGGCAGTCCTTTACTTGAACCACTCCACCACGAAGCCCGTCGAATAACAACTTCCTTACATAATATAAAACAAAGTTGTTGTTTATGTATGTATGTCCCTATGTGAGCTTACGTCTTCGAAACTAAGTTTTTTTAACAGATAGAGTGGTTCATGAGGATGGCTTTTCGTATAATATGCTTTTGTTTCTGAATTCCAAGGGTACGAAGTTGCGGCAACAGCTTGTTTTATAATAAGTAAAGATGTGTAATACCAACATCTAGTTTTATGTTCTATTTGCTTTCCTGATTTTTATGTTTTTATGCTTTACAAATATAATATTTTAAATTTAGTTTTCTTGTATATCTGTTACTTAGCATGTTTTATTTTATTTTTTTCTGCTTTGTTTTTATTTTTTATTTATTTAAATTTAAGTAGTTGATATTCTGTGATCTCACCTAACGGCCCAGCGTAAGACCAGCGCTGGTTTTCAACTAGCAATCCAGCTGAGCTGTGGCCGTTTCGTGACAGACACTGTTGGAAAGTTTTTCTTTTTTTTTAGTTTTTAGTTTTGGTTTTTATCTTATTTCTTGTTCATATGTCAACTTACTTTCATTGTTTTCTGTACTGTTTTCAACTGTGTTCTGTTAAGAATATTTTTTTTTTTATTTCTTTCTTTCTTTCTAACAGATTTCTCTTATTATAATTCTACCTAGCCTTTTGGCTTTTCATGTGGTGACGGATTACAAAAACAAGTGTCATCAGCCTATATCTTTTAGGTGCTGTAAAAACCCATCAATCCATACATAATAATCTAAATAGTCGATGTCTGTACTTCAAAAATATTGAAAAAGAAACTGGATTAGCCGTCTTCTTTGGCATAATACCTATTGCCAAAACAATGGTTTGTAGAATTTTTGTCTGTCTGTCTGTCTGGCATGATATTAAATACCTACCTAGAGTTGTTAAATTGATAAGAGTTGATTTTTTTACTTGTGTATGTATGTTTGTGTTTGTGTGTGTTGGCGTTATTACACTTGTATAATAATATCATTGCGTGTGTGTTATTAGGTCATACGTAATACCTATATTAATTTAGCGAATTTTAGCAAACTTTCAAAGACCAAATAAACCTTTTACGATTAGATAATTCATAACCTTTTTTACTAAAACACATTCAAATTCTATGTTAAAAAGACAATAGCAATCCCTCGAGAGGGCTGCGTCTCCTCATCTTAAAATGGAAGCTGCTTTATCTGAACTGAACTTAAGATACAAATCCCTATTGGTTATCGGATATTGAACCTATTATTGTAACAGACAAAAGATGTATATAACTTGCCCTTCGATATATAAAGCCTTACATTAAGGCTTAGAGGGTAAGAAAATATGATTGTTAGACATTTGATCCATAATACTTTGATTAAAAAAAAAACTAGATTTTATAAAGTGAGACCGATTTGCAACCGGATGTTGATTTCATAGTTTGTGCGCAACCAGCGCACAAACTATGAAATCAACATAATTTTCATACAAACAAACGTTATTTTTATTTCAATACTAGCTGTCCCGGCAGACGTTGTTTTGCCATACTAAAAAAAAAAGGTTTGAAATATAGATGTTGGCCGATTCTCAGACCTACTGAATACGCATGTAAAATTTCATAAAAATCGGTCAAGCCGTTTCTTTAAGGGCCTACATCAATATTATCGTATATCATCGCCGTCACGTACATATTAACACAGCCAGTAGGCACAGAAAATGAAGAATTAGGGATACTTTTCCTATTTACTCAAAATCTACTAAATATATTTTAATTCTGATTTACGTGTTTCTATATATGATAGTTACTTATGTTTTTAAAGTTATTTCATTAGTTAATACGCGATAATAGACCGACAAATGAAAAAAATAAAAAATTTGAGAGGTTGTTTCGCCAAGATTTTCTATCGAGAAAACTTTTTTCAATCGCGTTTCTGAGTTTATGCGATCCTAGATAATATATTGACAAAACATATACTTAAAAATTAGAGCTCTAGCCATTCAATCTAAAGAAACAATGAAAACTTCGTACATAGAAAAATGCACGAAGCTATTTTGGTATCCTCTTAATTAGTAGCTATAAAGACGTAAGTATATCTATGTGATCTATACAAATACCGCATACACATATTTGTCATGTGTGAGAATTCAACTCGCGACATTTAGAACTAAAATCTATAACCACAGCACCACGAAGCTACATAATATCACTAACTTGTAAGTAACCAATAACATGTTTTTGCAACATTTTTCACTGATATTTCGCTCCTATTAGTCGTAGCGTGATATTATATAGTCTATAGCCTTCCTCAATAAATGTACTTTCCGGCACGAAAATAATTTATCTAATCGGACCAGTAGTTCCTGAGATTAGAGTATTCAAACAAATAAACTCTAGCTTTATAATATTAAGTATATTCTGCTAATTTAAATTAATGATTCACTGCCGAACTCAGAGACATTTAATGGTTACTTAAGGAGCTCTTTAGTATTGATTTAAAAAAGTAAAAGTTAAGTTAAAACTTTTTTAAATCAATACTAAAGAGCTCCTTAGGTAACCATTAAATGTCTCTGAGTGCGGCAGATTAAGGTACCCTAATAAACCGTTATCTGACTCTGAGAGTGAACTTTTTTAAATCAGTACTAAAGAGCTCCTTAAGTAACCATTCAATGTCTCTGAGTGCGGCAGTCAGTCTACTATCAGATTTAAGGCGACCTTATCGAATCAAATACAAAGAAAGTTGCAGTCGGCCTTAAATAATAGACAAAGAATAAGGTCAGTCAAACCCTCGGGGAAGGTTAGTTTTGCATTAAGGTTTACAATTAGGATTATAATTATAATAAGCAAAACCGTTATCGACCTTTTTGGGATAATTGAGGAGACAAATGGTTACTTAATATATAATTATTAATAACTAGGTAACTAGGTATCACTGTTGGACTCGAATTGGAAGAATATAATTTATATTTGAGCTCTAGAGAGCTGAAATATAAATATATTCTTCTGACTGACACGGATGACGAGAAATGAAATGAGAAACGAAGACAGCTCTAGCTGTCATCGTTTCTGAGAATAGATGGATAGACGGACAGACAGCAAAGTGTTAGTAAAGGGGTCCTGTTTTAACATTTGCTTATCAAACCCTAAAACAGAAAATAAGCAGACACAATGCGTCTTTACCTAATATAAAACAAGTCGATATTTTTGTATGTATGTCGCTATATGAGCTTTTATCTTTAAAGATACGCAACATATTCTGATGCGGTTTTTTAAAAAAGATAGAGTGGTTCAAAATAATGGCTTTTTTGTCTAATATTGTTTAGGTTTGGTTTCTGAATTCCACGCATACGACACGTTACAGGCGACAGCTTATTATAATATACATCAGAAAACAAGTGACTTTCAGAAGACAAGTGCGTAGCACTTACAACTGTCGAGCATGTATGACCAGATGTATGAGTGTGGATGAAGCCAAGAGAGTATGTTTGGATCGTAGCAGATGGCGCTCTGTAGTATCTGTCTAACCCCATGAGGAAAAGGCGTGATGTTATGATGATGATGATGATGATCACAAACAATCTTATTTTCTAAAATTGACTCCCAAAAGTGATCAAATACGCGAGTTTAAAAGAAGTACGAAATTTAATGCATTTACCGCGTAGAGAGGCAGGTGGGTGGATGCCTCGCATCAATCACGTACACTACCACTGAATACTAAATAGTCCTGGGAATGTAGGCCGTGTCGCACTTGGCCTATTACATTTTTATTACAGCACATCTCAGCGCTGTGATTGGTCCATACAAAATGTCTGACTGCTTATGAAATTGTTAGATTTAGTTACAAATATAAAAGTACTAGGTAATGTCCGCAATTTTACCCGTGTTTATATTTTTTGAGAAATACAACCCCCGCCCTCCCCCTCCACTGCCTTAATATACAGGGTGTGGCGTAAATAGTGGTCCACCGTTCAAGGTTGGATACATCAGATAGGTACCTACACCATACCAAAATTTGGAACCGGTCCGCCGACTGGTTCCAGAAAAAAAAATATTTTTAATTTTTTTTAAGAAATTCCCATTTTCATTAAGAATTTGATCACAGTTTCAACAAAAAACATTATTTTTGATTTTTTATTCGTGTTTATTCATGCTGAATGTATGAGCTATCATAAAATAAAAAAGATTTGTATTGAAATTGTAGCCTTTACGGGAAAAAGTGATTTCTTCTCAATTCTTAACCTAAATTTTATCGCATCAGTCATGTTCAGGAGCGGTTTTTGAAAAAAAAATGTACTACACTGTTAGTGCCCATGCATTTAAAAATATGCTCATGATGTACTGATTATAAAATGGTATAATAGTACCGCTTTTCAAAAATAGATTTTTTTTTATTGCAATTGTAATTAAAAACGGATAAGTCTTCCTGTTACTATTTTCGCAACATAATATTTAAACAAAAATGTTGTCTTTTTGTTTTTACCCATTTAAATATGGAATTAAATAAAACAAAGTCTCAATCTTACAACTGATATTTGACTCCACGTCTCCAAATAATTCTACATCATGTCGTGTCCTATAAAAAAAGGTCGCTCTGTACCTGAACCATAACAAAAGACCTATTGAAGTGCGCACACTCTTGTAATGCGTAACGTAGCTGGAGTAACTAAACAATAGGATAGTGATAAGGAAAGGATGTAGTTTGTTGTTGTTGTCCCTTTCCTTTCTAGCAATTGAGATCGGAAAGAAATGGTACATAAACAATTAGTACGATCTACGCTCCCGTGCATCGTATACGTTTCGTTTCATTTGTGTTTAACTCCGCTGTTTCTTGCTATTCCCCTGGACTCCGGTTGATTGCCTAAGTGATTTGGACTTGTCGTTTTGGTGACATCTAATAATCTTGCTTACGTTTACCGGACTCTGATTTGCATAACGATTTGGACAAACGTGCAGTGCAGTGATAACAAAAATGTCTCAGTATACACCGCGCGAATATGCTGACATGCATTTTATTTACGGAGAATGTGGAGGAGTCGGCAGAGAGGCGGCTCGGCTTTACAGGGAGAGATATCCCGATCGCAGACATCCAGACCACAGGGTGTTTGGGCGAGTCCACAATGCATACACCGAAGGGAGGATACCCGGCTCAGGCGTAGGCGGTGCAAGAGAAGGACGCCCACGGAGACATGCCGATGATCAGGTACTGAATTTGGCAGAACAAGATCCTACAACCTCAGTCCGAGTCTTATCTCGCACAACGGGGATATCTACCAGAACCGTACATCGCATTTTAAAAAGACACGAGCTACATCCCTACCATTATACAAGGGTACAGACTCTGTTACCAAGGGACTATCCTCCGCGAGTGAGATTTTGCAGAGAAATGCTGCGTAGAATACGAGAGGACGAGCAATTTTTTAATAAAATACTTTGGAGTGACGAATCATCTTGCAGAAAAGATGGATATTTAAATTTACACAACTTGCACAGCTGGCAGTTAGAAAATCCGCACGTCATGAGACAAGATCGATCGCAATACCAATTTAAAATAAACCTTTGGGTCGGCATTATTAACGGACAAATAATTGGTCCATTAGAACTGCCAGAAACCTTAACCGCAGAAAGGTATCTTGGGTTCTTACAGACAGATTTACCCGTACTTCTAGAAAGTGTCCCTACAGAGATCCGAGACAGCATGTGGCTACAAAATGATGGCTGTTCCGCTCACTATGCAGTAAGGGTACGAGAGCACCTTAATGTGGCCTATCCAAACAGATGGATAGGGCGGTTAGGCCCAATACTATGGCCACCACGCTCCCCAGACCTTAATCCTTTGGATTTTTTTTATTGGGGATGCTTAAAGGAAGACGTATACAAGGGACCAATAAATAATATTGAAGAATTAAGGACCAGGATTCTGACAGCAGCTGGAAAAATCAATGAAAGCGGGTTTGCTCGACGTCTTAAACGCTCCTTTATTCGACGGTGCAGAGCGTGTATAGCTGCGAATGGGGGCCATTTTGAGCACCGATTGTATTAATCAATAAATAAATAATTATGATGTCAAAGTTGTTTTTTTTTAATACCCTGTCTGTAGTAACTTTTGTGTTCTCATTTGCCAATACAATTACAATAATAATATTGTCGTTGTCACTATGACCAAGTTTACAGTAAGAATGGGCACATAAATAAGGTAGACGAAATTTTTGTTTCAATATTATGTTGCGAAAATGGTAACAGGAAGACTTACTTATTTTCAGTTACAAATGCAGTATTTTTTTTCTATTTTTGAAAAGCGGTACTATTATACCATTTTATAATCAGTACATCATGAGCATATTTTTAAATGCATGGGCACTAACAGTGTAGTACATTTCTTTTTCAAAAAACGCTCCTGAATATGAGTGATGCGATAAAATTTAGGTTAAGAATTGAGAAGAAATCACTTTTTCTCGTAAAGGCTACAATTTCAATACAAATCTTTATTTTTTTATGATAGCTCATACATTCAACATGAATAAACACGAATAGAAAATCAAAAATAATGTTTTTTGTTGAAACTGTGGTCAAATTCGTAATGAAAATGGGAATTTCTTGAAAAAAATTAAAAATATTTTTTTTTCCGTAACCAGTCGGCGGACCGGTTTAAAATTTTGGTATGGTGTAGGTACCTACCTGATGTACCTAACCCTGAACGGTGGACCACTATTTACGCCACACCCTGTATAAAACCTTAACAAGTGACAAAAAAGAATCCTCTTGAGCCACTTTATCTATTAAAAAACCGCATCAAAATCTGTTGCGTAGTGTTGAAGATATAAGCTGACATAGGGACATACATACAAAAATAACGACTTTGTTTTATAATAAGTAAAGCAAAGAAAGGACCTTGTCATTCCATGGGGTGCAGTAGTTAAATACTAAGATAAATATTTGCGCGATATTTATATTTTCACAGAAAATCGCATTTTGGTGTTTTTTATATACCGGTATTCTTACCACAAGTATATTATAAGCTGAGGTTATCACCAAATGACATTGTCCGAAATATCTATATTGATCTAAATCCGTCTAAATCCGTAAAAGTAGTTTTATTTAAACAGATGAGTCGCGCAAGTGTTAGAAAATATCATCTATATCTGAATATCTAAAAGTAAGTATCTTTACTAATTTATAATTACAAAATATACCTGAATACAAACATTTTAATGGGCTTATAGTGTTGATGCCTGTAACCAGAAAAGCTTTTGTTTGTGAAGGTTTGGTTTCTAAATTTGACGCCTACCAAGTCGCGGCAGCAGCTAGTATAGTTATAAAAATAGATCTTAATTATCTAGATGATTCATACTGCACCTATTAGAAGAAATAAGGTGATGGCTTAACTTTGTATGTTGAATCCTCCATCAGTCTTATTATGTCATAACAATATAAATGTAAGATAATATGAATTGATGCATTGATAGAGTCAAGGAGGTGTTAAAATGTCCTTTCCCGATACGCCTATAGCATTAAACCGAATTATAAGTGGGTGGCTCCTAGGTAAGCGATTTTATTAGATAATTCCTTTATTTTGAGGTCGATGACTCTATTTAACAATTAAATACAAGAGAGATATAGAACGTAATTGGCTACCATGTTTAGAAGAATAATGAAGACTATTTACAAAAGTATATAGGTCTGAGAACCGGTTAAGCACGAATTGAAGTCGCGTGCGAAGGATTGGTAACACATTGGTGAAATGAAATTAAAAACGAAAAATCATGAAAAAATTTTTAAGAAAATTATGTGCTTATCACAGGTCCAAACATTTTTTTCCCTACCACCGCTTCAGGACGGAATCTGCTAAGAACCGGCGTGAGAAACTCAGGTCATGAGTATTATCATAAAGATAACACAAACATTGTTTGTTCTAGGATTCAGATTCTTATTTTGTTCTAGTTTTTGGGATTGTTCTAGGATTCAGATACTTATTTTGTTCTGGTTTTTAGGATAGATAATCCTAAAAACCAGAACAAAATAAGTATCTGAATCCTAGAACACACATTGTTTGTGTAAAATTCCCAACTGTTTACCTAACCTATCCTCTCCAACCCATTTACGTCCCTCTGTTGGGCACGGGACTTCTCCACTTTGGAGGGATTACTACTGTGCCGCACTGACCAGCCGTGGAGGAGATGGGGTGGTGACACTTGTATCCTTAATCCGTCACCACACGGAGTACCTAACACGATTGATAAAATACAACCTGGTGTCGGTTGGAGCCTTATTACTATCATCGTTTTACTGTTTGGCACGGAACCCTAAAAATAATAAATCCAAATTTAATTTAGGTTTTTATGCGTCATTTCTATCGTTACTATAAAATCGATAAGTTAACTATGATTAATTAATCCAGCTGTTTTAATGGCCACAATAAGGCTAGTTCGGCCATGGCAGCTAAATCTCCAGTATGTAAATTTCAACTGGCCATGTCACAAGCCTTAAAACAACAAGTGCAATAGTGCTTATTTTAAATGATTTTTAAATTATAATAGTGATTTTTTTTAATTTAAGGTAAGATATAAAATATTTTTTTTCACGGTCGTTTTGTACAACATCCTCTGGTCCTAAACTAAGTAGTTATGTTAGAGATGCCAGTTTATAAATAATCATGTCTTCTGAAGGTGTCATCAAGTTATATCAAAAACGTTACTTGTTTAGAAGCTCTTTTAATTTAATTGTATTCTGATTTTAATATTTTATTTTGTCAAAGCGGCAATAGAAATACATTATTTGCGAAAACTTCTAATCTCTAGCTATCATAGTTCATGAAATACAGCCTAATGACAAACGAACAGACAGCAAAGTCTTAGTAATAATAAATTTATAAATAAATGAATTTCATGGACATTTCACACATCGTCCTCTGGTCCCAAGCTACGCTTATTATGCTTGTGTTATGGGTACCAGAATACGAATAGAATACAATATACTTATATTCTTATATTATTTATAATGCAAAGAAAATACTCAGACGTCGTACAAGCATTTGTATGACGTTTATAATTTTATCACACAAATAATTGTCCCGTGCGGGAATCGAACCGGCAACTTCGTGAACGGCAGTGCGTTACATGAACCACTTGACAAGGCCTGCCTAATAGGGTTCTATTTCACCTCTTAAGAGGGTACTGCACTCCTCATTTAGGTATTTGCCTTAGGTATTGCTATCCCTATTTCCGAGCGCCGCGCTGAAAGGGACAAATATAGATGAAGCGGATTTTACCTACAAATTCTTTGAAAAAAGACGTTTCGTACTTCCGTTTTTTTTTCGCGAAAGTTAAACCAATTTTAATAGTTTTTGCGTTATATTATAGATAAAGAGTATATCTATGCTTCTATCACTTTTTTTGTGGTAAAACTTTACCAAATTTGTGTGATAGACGCTGCAACTTTATCTAAAGAAAACCGAATAAAGTGGGTTTTTCGGATCGTCATATTTCTTTTAGACATTAGGTTTGAAAAAAAGAAAGTGATAGAAGCATAGATATTATTAGATATACTCTTTATCTATAATATAACGCAAAAACTAACGGTTTAACTTTCGCGAAGAAAAAACGGAAGTAGATACCCATATTTTTGTATGGAGCATAATTTGGTATCGTACCGTCTTAATATGGAATTCTAAAAAAATACAATCAATTAGAAAAGTTCAATTTACTTAATGTACTTTGTAAAAAGACTAACTTTCACAGAAGTTGTACTTAATTAGTTTTCAAATTTTGATTGAGTATTACAGTTTATTGAACTTAATTTATAAGTTACAATTACTTAGGTACACTAATCATAGGGCCATTTAACTTGGTGTTTAAACAACTAATTATATTTGATAAGGTATCATTAAATATTGCATTTGTTTTAACAATAGTCTGTGTGGTTACGGATTAAGAATACAGATGTCACCAAGCCATTTTCTTTGCAGTGTGTAGTAAAAGCTAACTAAGGACAGAGACGGAAACGTCGAAAATAACCCCCATGCCAACACGCCTGGTCAACGTGGCATGATGGGTATAATCCCTCCCAAAGTGGAGAAGGCTTGTGCCCAGCATGGGACGATAATGGGCTGGAAAGAGAGAGAGAGAGACAGAAAGAGAGTAAATTAAAACTTATAACTGCATTCTAAAAGTATGTATAGTAGTGAAAAAAACATGTCAAAACAAAACATTCGTATTGAAATCCACCTTGACGGCTATGGAATTGTCATTATCAGGAGCTGATCGATATACAATCGTTTTGAAGGTGGAGAGCATTTCTTACGAATATTAATGAAGTTACATGGCCGGTGGCAATATTAATGTATCAATAATCAAACTGAACAACTGATACGATATAGTGACAAAGATTATTAAACATAGATGACACAGATCTTTTAGAAAACCACGATATTTTTTTTTCTTTTTGGATTTCTATATTTGTATTCGAAAGATCAGAAATTTAAAATATCATCTCCAATATCTCTGAATTCTGCCAGTAAAGACGTAAAATTAGTTATATGGGACAATCTAAGCCGGTAACGATTTCTGAAACTAAACTCTCTATAGTGATACCTATAGTACCTATACACATAGTGACCGTAATATAGTTGACTAAACACCCTTCTATTTTATATGAGGCTTTTCTTCTGCACCCAAGGCGAAAATGAATCTAAGGATGCAATAAACATAGTACGGCTCTTTAACTGGTACAGAGACGTTTTAATAGGAATCGTAGAAAGACGTTGGATTATGTGAATGAGGGTATGAAAGAAAGAAGAGATAACACCGATATGACGTCTGACAGAAGACTATGGAAGAAAAAGACATGTTGTGCCGACCCCAAATAATGGGATAAGAACAGGAGAATCAATATAGAAAGACGTTAAACGCAAATGGCACAAGACTGACGGTTAAACTGATTGAAAAAGGCATTTTATTTTATGTATTGGTATCTAGGCTGAAAAACTGCTTTACGGATAGGTAGGAACTTATTTCTGTTATAAGGAACATCGCATCTGCGTAATTATTAATCTATAGAATGTTAGTATTGTGTCCTTGCATTTGTGACATACAGTTTTATAAGAGTAGTTCAAAACTTGTTTAATAATGCATTCATTTTTATTAATCTGTTGAAACTATAAACATGTTATAGGCGCCATGTGGGGCCATGAAACAAGCGGTTTTAACAACTTATTTTTAACTAGCACTTGCCCGCGGTTTCGTACACTTCAAATTTTGAAAATTATCCCCGTTTTGCAAAATTATTCACTGATTCTTCGCTCCTATTGGTCGCAGCGTTATGTTGTATACCTTATAGCCTTCTTTGATAAATGTACTATCTAACACTGCGTCAGTTTATAATATTTCATTAACAACCATACCTACACATAACAACATTCAAAACAACAACATTAATATTGTTAGACTAGCTGTAGCCCGCGACTTCGTACGAGTGAAATCTAGAAATTAAGCCTTAACAAATAAAAGTTTACTATGACAATCGATAGATGGCGTTGTATAGATTTTTTTAAATCGCGCTATAGTTTCGTTCGAAACATTAACACTTAAGAGGATACCAAAATAGCTTCGTGCATTTTTCTACGTACGAAGTTTTCATTTTTTCTTTAGATTGAATGGCTAGAGCTCTAATTTTTAAGTATATGTTTTTTTAATATATATTTTAGGATCGCATAAACTCAGAAACGCGATTGAAAAAAGTTTTCTCGATAGAAAATCTTAGCGAAACAATTTTTTATTTTTTGTCATTTGTCGGTCTAATTAATATCACGTATTAACTAATGAAATAACTTTAAAAACATAAGTAACTATTATATATAGAAACACGTAAAACGGAATTAAAATATATTTAGTAGATTTTGAGTAAAAAAAAAATATCCCTAATTCTTCATTTTCTATACCTATAATAGGTACATGTCGACGATAATATTGATGTAGGCCCTTAAGCTCGTCAAAATTTCTTTAGTGTCATCATCTCATTTTCACATTTATAAATTAGTTATGATTATGATTAGGATAATGCAGATTGCAGATACATAAATTACACACACGTTATAACTATTACTCTTTCTCTCCTGCCTATTATTAACGTCCCCCTGTTGGGAACAAGCCTTCTCCACTTTGGGAGTGATTAATTGGTCATAGTATACCGCGCTGACCGAGCGTGTTGGCACAGAATTTTGTTTCGAGTTTGCCGTTTCTAAATTAGGATGTTACCTGTGTACATTCTGTACAATATCATTCAGCTGATTTTTGCAGCACCCTGGAGGGGAAATAGGGTGGTGATAATCGTATTCTTAATCCATCACCACACGGATGGTAGTAAAAGCAAAACTGAAAAAAAAAATTATTAATAAATTATATTTTCTTGGAAATTACAAAAGAAACATAGTTTATTTATCTTTTTCCGGGTCAAGTAATTTCTTACAATATCATTGAACTGTGCTATCTTTTATACATTATCTGACGTTAATTTACGATATCCAATAACTTATTTCTTTTAAAATTATAAAGCCGAAGAGTTTGTTTTGTATGTTTGTTTGAACGCGTTAATCTCAGGAACCACTGATTGATTTGATTTTGAAAGGTCTTTATTCGTATAAAACAAATACAAACATGTTTAGTTATATTAAACATTTTACATCAAATAAACGTTTTTTTTTAGACTAAATCGTCTTTACAAACATGTACCTTATTGTCAACTTATTTTATATTTTACAGATTAACTACAGAAACAACATAATATTACAAAACACACTAAAAAAACATATGAATTATGTCAATTAATCTGTCAATATAGTTTAACACATTTATGTAGGTTTAAACACAGACCCATTTAAATTAATTTTAAACACATATAGACAGTTTGGCAGACCCAAAATACTAACACCTCGCTGCAATATGTTTAAATAACTATTAGGTCATAGACATGACATCCCCTCGCTGGGTCATGGTAAAGCTCAAGGCACCATCATGGCCCAGCAGGGTAGAAGGCAGAAAGATAAAAAAAAAAAAAAAAAAAAAAAAAGGGATGACATCGAGGCACCAAAGTCTTTTAGTCCCCTTGTTGTAGATTGACAAAGGTGATTGCTGTACCTATCTAATGTTTTTTTTTCATATTGAGGGTATTTAGAAAAAGATGTAAACAACATCAGGAACCACTTGTCCGATTTAAAAAATTCTGTCAGAGTTAAATAGTACATTTATCGAGGAAGGCTATAGGCTATATAAAATTACGTTGCAACCAATACGAGCGAAGCATCAGCCAAAAATGTTGCAAGAAACGGGAAAATTTTTGTAATTACCACGCGTACGAAGTCGCGGGCAACAGCAAGTTCTTTAATAAATATCAGAAACAGTAATTTGTAATATTGCGAATCCATTTCCGTTATTCCGTGACAAAAATGCTTATATTAAAAATCTATTTGTTTATAACGATTTATCTGTGTCAGACATTTTGACCCGCTGTTTATAAATTATAATAAAAGTTGATTGCAAACAAGTTAATTATTTAAAGAAACTATTTAGAGGTCGCAGGTTCGATTCCCGCATATGACAAGTGCTTGTGTGATATATATGATAGTGGCTGGTCGAGAATGTGCTAAACAGTCTCGATAGATGGCGATGTACATCAAAATGCAATGTAGACTCATTCGAGTGACATTGTAGTGGATATATTGGTTACTGTTGGCACGGCTGCAATAGCTCAGTCGGTAGAGCGACGGAACGGTATTCCGAGGTCATGGGTTTGAGTCCCGCTTGCGGTGTTCACTTTTTCCACTAAAATTTAATTTATTAAATAATATAATATGAGTTAAAGCTGAAGAGTTTGTTTGCCAACAAACAAACAAACTGTTCAACTTTATAATATTAGAATAGATAATAATTTTCCTATTGGAGGCAGCGTGATATTATACATATATTATATAGACTAAAACCTCGTGACCTCGTAGAGCCTCGTGGTTGAGTGGTTTATGTAACGGACTGCCGATCAAGAGGTCGCGGGTTAGGAATTTACAGTCTCCGTGAGTGCCAATAGGCCATAGTTTGTTATGAAAATTAAGGGAATGAAGTCGCGGGCGCTAGTTAAGAGCAGATATATTTTGAATAAACTACTGATAGAAATACTTCGTTACGTAACATGTAGTAAACATAATGATAATAATTGACGGGCTTCGTGGTGTAGTGGTTCATATAACGGACTACCGATCATGAGGTCTCGGGTTCGATTCCCGCTCGGGACAATCATTTGTGTGATTTTTCTAATTGTCATACAAATGTTTGTACTGCGTCTGGATGTTCTATGTATTATAAGTATGTATGTATTTACAAAAGAAAAGTAGTATATGCATTCTATTCGTATTCTGGTACCCATAACACAAGCTTGTAAGCTTAGCTTGGGACCAGAGGACGCTGTGTGAAATGTCCGTGAATATTTAAAAACAAAAAGTTTCCTCGATAAATATAGTATTCAACACTGATAGAATTTTTTAAATCCGACCATCGCGCAACGGTCCCTGAGATTAGCGATTTCAAACAAATAAACTCTTTAACTTTATATTAAAATTATAATGGCTGTTGCCCGCAACTTTGTACGCGTGGGATTTAAAATCCAAACCAAAAAAGCATTCCCTTGAACCACTCTATCTAATATAAAAAACCGCATCAAGATCCGTTGTGTAGTTTTAACGATATAAACTCACTCATATGGACACATACAAAAATAACGTCTTTGTTTTATTAAAAGTAAAAATGATACATGAATTTCAACTAATTCTTGTCACATAAACAAATCGGTAAACATGTACCATTATTATCTGAAACAGTCATCCAATTATCTTAAAAGGGTAACGTTTACGTGACGTTCGATGTAAACACAAGGATCACTTGAAGTCAATGACCGACAACGTTGCGAAAAGTGCTTATCTTGTAATGAGAAACCCCTGAGTTAACTGGTTAGAATATAAAGAACTAACTGTAAGTTGTCTATGACCTCGTACGCCTGAAGCTTAGAATCACTATATAAGTACTCTCTCTCTCTCTCTCTCTCTCTCTCTCTCTCTCTCTCCAGACTATTTACGTTTTACAGCTGGGCACGAGCCTCCTCCACTTTGGAAGGGAGGTCTACTATGACGCGCTGACCGGTCTGACATAGGGTTTATTTTTTCAGTTTTCCGTCTGTCACGGAGGATGTTATCTCCCGTAACTGTATTTTACAGTTTTTTTATCCACCAAGGTCGTGGGTAGGACTGAGCTCACTGTAAATATTTGTCTTTAATTGTAGAGAATATTTTAAACTTTCTGAACTTTATTTATTTTATGACTAAAGTTTTGTTTATGCAGTATAAATTTTTTAATATATACTTATAGAAGTAACTGGCAAAAAATTCCCTTTTAGAATTTTATTTTTTCTTAAATTCAGCCCGTATATTTTAAATGATATTGTTTTTTTATTTGAGAGACAAATTATTAATTAAAAAGATGAACTGAGCCATGTTACAATGAAACACTTTATTAATGAAATTTGTAAGTCCAAACTTTTTCAATATCGTTCCAACACGGCGGCGTTATGAGGTAATTAGTGCGGAGCTGTGAGTACGGCATCTGTCTCGGTACGCGGCAAAAAACTAATAGCTTATAGTTATTAGGTAATACGGAAATTCATTATAATAATGTTAAAATGTTGATAAAAAAGATTTTAGTCAGCTTAAATACATAATTTGTTAATTTATTGCATATAAAGCACTTAAAAAGAATGTAGTTTCATATTAATGCAAAAATAATATGATTGGACAATCACTTACTAAAATTGCCCGATATCTATATAAATATAGTGAAATCTTTAACTGTTCACAATATTAGTATAGACAGAGCATTGGCTGATTTGCAATCTCGGCTGCCCTAGGCCCCAAGCTATCAGCCGCTCCTTTCTCAGCATCCACCATATTATAGACTACATAATGAAATTACTTCGTTGGGGCCGCCCTAGGCCTGAGCCTACCGGGCCTTAGGGTAAATCCGCCACTGAGACAGAGTCGTATTTACCCTTGGCCCTTGTGTGCCATGGCCCAGGGCAATGACCAGCGAGGGACGGTGCAAGCTTTTATATTATTATTTACGCATTTTTAGGGTTCCGTACCGTAAGGTAAAATGGTCCCTCCCTATTACTGAGACTTTGCTGTTGATGCTCAAACAACTGATACTAAAAACCAGAATTAAATAAATATTTAATAGTTCTCCCATACAACAAACTCTACTGACTGGATATAGTTAAACCTATTAACAAAATGAGTGTTAAAATTCGTAATACCGTACTATATAACAAAAATAATGCACCTAATTTGGGACCTTGGGGATGTTGAGAAAAGTATCTTTATCTTAAATACGTGGTTGTTTTTGTTACAGATGGTGACAAAGCTGATTATTTTACTAACCTTTATCCAAATAGGTTATAATACACCGTTGCGACAATATCGAGAAGCAAAAGCAGCTCACGCTTTACTGATACCACATCAGGCAACACCTGTGAGCCATCACCAAGTCTTGTTAAATCCAACAACATTAAAGAAAAACCCAAACATCATAATACCGCAATATCAATTCCTTGTACCAAAACTTCACGTAATACCGATATCACAATCGAATATTCACCATAGCACTATCCACACAGATGTAAAACACATTGTTACGAACGACAACATTAAAATACCAATAATTTCTCATACAATATCACACAGTAGTGCCAACATTACACATCCAACGCCTTCGATTCCAATTTTAATTTCATATCCTCATAATATCGTACCGATACATGATTTATCAGTGATACCATTACAAAAAACTATTCATTCTGTACATAAAATTGATTCAAAATTAGAACATTATAGAATTATGGATAAGAAAGATGACGAGTATCAAGAGCCTATGAATATTGTAAGGTCTGTGTACGGAGGTTTTGGTACAGGGCTGTATTTTGGCGGGCAAGGAGCCGGTCATGGCTTTCATATCTATGGTTAATTTTTTAATTATTTTATATAATAAATTTATTTATTGACTATGTTTTTATTTTTTAAATTCCTTTCAAGTTTCACCTGAAATACGAGTAATATTAGACGTAAGAGATCGTAAAAGAAACTATACCTCCAGGTTCCACCTTCTTCCCACAGGTGCGGTAATGGTCAGCTAAGCGATAATTATACCATTTATCACATTCTACGAGAGAAGAAAAACGCGCAACTAAGCTGTGTATATAGAACTCCGCAAAAGACAGTATTTTTAAGAAAAATATAATAGATATGTACTATCATTTTTTAAACATATTTTTAAACATTTTTTTAAATTTCATTGTACAAATTTATTTGTATTGTGTGGAGTTCGACTGCAAAACATCCTGGTGCTCAAGTCCACTATTTTGGAACAATTGTCATACCGGCACAATACCGGCACGATACCGTTGCAATTGAAGTCAAATATCCGTAGTCTGCTATATGCCGTCATAACGGTCTTTCAATGGTAATAGAATTGTCGATCTCTTTTATCTATGCATTGAATTTTCGGTCTCTTTTATCTATGGATTGTGTTAGAATGGTATGTATGTGTTGCCGTTTTTAAAAAATGCGTTAGTTGAAGTGATTTTCGAAAAACTACTAATAAATTTAAACATCATGCTAGACTTCGTTTAAATATATTTGTACATACTATTTATTAGTATAAAAAGCAATGTGAAGTTTAGGAGATTAGTAAATTGCAATAAATTACAAAGAACAATTTCTAATATTTCTATCTATCTATTTTTTATTTATGGCAATCTGTCGACACAGGACAATTTAAAAATATTACTGTCAAATTCAAAATAGCAGACTACCGAAACATTTCAGTCATTGAATTGCAATTGTGAAGCAGTTGTGTACGAGACTAGCAATTTATGTCACTTTGACAATTGTAAGACAATGATGAAGTCGTTATGACGACACATTATTAGTAGACTACCAAAACCTTTACTATTGCACCATAATGGTACAATAATGGTACAGTTGTGACACCGTTGAAATACCCGACTCAGGGCCCTGTGTCGTTGTCACTACGCTACAAATAAACATACACATACAAACAAGAATACAAACTACAGACAATGTTTTGGTATAATTTAAGTAAACCACCGCGTGCTTGTTTCTTAGTTTGACCCAGTTATCATATTCTTATTTAAAGATATATAGCAAAAAGTCATTCTTAAAGCAGTTGGTTTAAGCAAAAAGCCAGGCGTTGTTAAATAAATAAATACTCGTTACTTTTGTGTCCAAACCATGGAACTAATAAGTACCTACTAAGTAAACAAATTTATTTCCACTATTTCTAGCGGCTGCAAGTGTTTTGAAAAAAAAAGAAAGTAATAGGAGCATAGACTATAAACCTAGATATAGAGAAAATAATTCGTTGCTCTGAAAGCAAATATTATGTCCACGACGAAAACAGCAGGCTACGATGTTTACATATTTTTTATCTTTTGTGTGTATAAGCTGTGTGTGTGCCAGTAGATGCTCGAATGGTTTAGATTCACAATTTACCCGGTAGGTGGCGCTGGAGTCGGTCGGAGAGTTCGCGAGCACTGTTCTTATATTTTGATATGTATAAAATCGCGAAAAAATAAGAAAATCTTAAATAAGTACTACTCCTAATCTTTAATTATTATAAATAAAAAGTCGTTATTTTTGTATGTATGACCTAATATGAGCTTATTTTTAAACGAGGCGTGAAGAGGCACCTTGCTGGCTGGCCAGGCGGGGGCGGCTTGTGCATAATATATACGCTGTAGTAACCGCCCTCGCATTTGGATTGCACTTCCATTTAACATCAGGTGGACTGCAGTCATTTGTATAACGGTACGGATAAAAAAAAAATTTCTTCAAAACTACGCAACGGATTTTGATGCAGTTTTTTTAATAGGTAGAGTGGTTCAAGAAAATGTTTTTTTTTTGTTTGATTTGTTAGGGTTTACTTTCTAAATTTCACGCAGTTTGAAGTTGCGGGCAACAGCTTGTTTCGAATAAAACTAATTCAATAAAAGATGCTAATTAAAAAAATACGCCTGAGCTCACTTACAGTTGTAAGAAGTTAAGAGGATACCAAAATAGCTTCGTGCATTTTTCTACGTACGAAGTTTTCATTTTTTCTTTAGATTGAATGGCTAGAGCTCTAATTTTTAAGTATATGTTTTTTCAATATATAATCTAGGATCGCATAAACTCAGAAACGCGATTGAAAATAGTTTTCTCGATAGAAAATCTTAGCGAAACAACCTCTCTAATTTTTTATTTTTTTCATTTGTCGGTCTATTATCGCGTATTAACTAATGAAATAACTTTAAAAACATAAGTAACTATTATATATAGAGACACGTAAATCGGAATTAAAATGTATTCAGTAGATTTTGAGTAAACAAAAAAAATATCCCTAATTCTTCATTTTCTATACCTACTAGCTGTGTTAATAGGTACATGTCGACAATAATATTTATGTAGGCCCTTAATGTTTGGGTATAAGCATTTCATCTAATTTCTAGTAAAATTAGTTTAATATAAACTAAATAACCTAGTTAGTTAATAGCCTAAAGATAATAGTTAACATAACAGTAATTAATTTATAATGAATATAATTATTATTAAATTAACCAGAGTTAAAAAATATTCTTCTTCTAGAGTAACGCTCTTATTCATAATGACTTATCGGAGGTTAAAAGTTCGCTAAAATAGGTTCGCGAAAATTGTCAAAACTTGTTATTCATAATAGTCTTTTTACGCTAAAGCGTTTATTCTCTCTTCGATAAAATCTCCGTTTAAACCTCTGGTAAGTCATTATGAATAAGACCATAAGACATTAAATACCTATTATATCTTACTTTGTGGTTGTACTAATAATAGGTACTAATATTATAATCATGAAGCTGAAGAGTTTGTTTGTTTATTTGAGCGCTCTAATCTCAGGAACTACTGGTTCGAATTAAAAATTATTTTTGTGTTAGATAGTACATTTATCGAGGAAGGCTGTAGGCTATATAACATCACGCTACAACCAATAGGAGCGAAGCATCAGTGAAAAATGTTACAAAAGGATCTTTGAGTGACTTGCACTTACTCACTTATATTTTTAAATTTGTGTTGCATCTTCTTAGCTTCATTATATTTGCAATTATTTACCATAATGACTTATTGACATTGTATTGTTTATTATTTGTATTTTGCACATTTTGTATTAAAATACTTTGACTTATTGCCTGTCGCAGTAGACATTAATATTTGTACGCCGTTTCACGGTAAGACATGTTGACACAATTATTACATTTAAGACGATACCAAAATAGCTTCGTGCATTTTTCTATGTACGAAGTTTTCATTGTTTCTTTAGATTGAATGGCTAGAGCTCTAATTTTTAAGTATATGTTTTTACAATATATGATCTAGGATCGCATCAACTCAGAAACGCGATTGAAAAAAGTTTTCTCGATAGAAAATCTTGGCGAAACAACCTCTCAAATTTTTTATTTTTTTCATTTGTCGGTCTATTATCGCGTATTAACTAATGAAATAACTTTAAAAACATAAGTAACTATTATATATAGAAACACGTAAATCAGAATTAAAATATATTTAGTAGATTTTGAGTAAATAGGAAAAGTATCCCTAATTCTTCATTTTCTGTGCCTACTGGCTGTGTTAATATGTACGTGTCGGCGATGATATACGATAATATTGATGTAGGCCCTTAAGATATTATTGTAACTTGCATGCTTCTGTATGTACACAAGTTTAACAAATAAATATTACTTACTTACTTACTTACTTAAAAATAGGAAATATTTTGTAGTTTCTACGCGTTCGGGAGAGCAACAGTTTGTATTAAATACTTATAAATCATCAAATAGCAAGCTATTCATGGCATTAAAACAATTTTTTTTTAATAGTTTTGTCTGCACTTCGTCTGTCTATGAATTGATGTTATAATTTTACCTAGCATCACGGCCAGTATCTATGTAGATACAGGTCAGCGCGGATTAATTGACCGTAATCCCAATGAGGAGGAGGTTCGTGCCCAACAGTGGGACGTTGTTGGGCTGGAGAGAGAATACACCAAAAGGTGGTCAGAAAACATTAGCACATGTTAATCCATGCGTGTTACATGGTATTACAACAACGTTAAGAGGGCACGATACCAAATTATGCTCCATACAAAAATATGGGTATCGTACTTCCCTTTTTTCTTCGCGAAAGTTAAACCGATTTTAATTGTTTCTACGCTATATTATAGATTAAGAGTATATTATCTATGCTTCTGTCACTTTCTTTTTTTCAATACATAATAATTAAAAGAAATGTGACCATCCGAAAATCCCGATTTTTTCGGTTTTTCTTTAGATAAAGTTGCAGCGTCTATCACACATATTTGGTAACGTTTTACCAAAAAAAAAACTGATAGCGAAGAAAAAAGGGGAGTACGAAACGTCTTTTTTTTAAAGAATTTGTAGGTTAAATCTGTTTCTGCTATATTTGTCCCTTTCATCACGGTGCTCGGGAATAGGGATAGCAATACCTAAGGCAAATACCTAAATTAGGAGTACAGTACCCTCTTAATATTTCCCACTTCCACACAACTTTCACTATCGCCAGTCATTGTACTAGCGTTGAAACGAGTTGAAGCATTATAGTGTGAGTTGAATTATTTAACAAATAAGGTCTCGGTCAAAGACCAAGTTCAAATAACAAGAATAACATCAAAAATGATACAGTAATTTGTCTAATCACGTAGATAAACACTTTTATAAGTTTGCATTAAATCTTAGTTCGGGGTTAAAAAGTCAACGTTGATTGGTGATTAATTTAATTGTAAGCATTAAATTGAGATAATGAAGCTTATTCAGATGGGTCAAAAACTTAATCTAACTTAACCAAAATGAAACCAAGTATGGTGTGTTTTGATTCACGTTTAGATTGGCTATTATGTTGAACACATTCAAAATAAAACCACTTTTTACGGATTTAGACGCGTATATTTGTTTTAAATTTTGGCCCGACGTTTCGGAGACTTTGCAGTCACCATGGTCACGGGTGAGACTGAGCTGTAATGTGTCTTCTACGATCAGTTATTACAGGGTTTACCCACATTCGATTTTAATTTTACATTGACCATAAATATATTCATAGTCTATGATAGAATTATGTATGTTTTACCTTATATAATTTAAAATTAAAAAATGTTCTTTATATTGTTACAATTTGTTAATGTATTTTTAGTTAGAAAATATTACATTCAAAATAAATTAAATAATTTTTTATTCATATAATATAGTTTTTATAATAATAAAATTCAGTTAACATTGTCGAAATGTGTTATTGATAATGGTACCGATTTAAAGTGCACAACTAAACCACTAAAACTGAAAATTTACTGTGTCAATGTAAAAATGTAAATAAAAGTAATGTCAACTGAACTTTCCTATTACCCATATTACAGACTAAAAATTTTAATAAGTATATGTGTACCACGATGCTGACAAGTAATAAAATACTCTATAGTTGTTTTCATCTTATAGTTTAGTTGTGCAAATAGAATTGATACCATTGCCAATATTTATGTTTTCGTTACGTTTAGTTGTGACAAGAGAATTAGTACCAACACTGGTATTTTATTTATATAAAGTTAAAATTAATGTGATTTGTGTGAGTTTTATGTGTGTGTTGTGACCTACATGTTATGCGAGCTGAAATAAACAACAGCTATTTTCTGTGTGATATTATAGTACTGTTATTTCTAATGTGAAATATCTGTGCTTATTGTGAAACGGTCTGTCAAAAATAAAACTTTAATATCTCATCATCTTCCTGCCCTCATCTTTCACAGTCTTCTGTCAGACGTCATATCTGTGTTAACAAATTTTGGAACGAAGTTCCTTACGGCAGGCTTGGAGGAGATAGGGATTTTGCTGCGCGACCGAACTGAAAAAAATATGATAGTAAAACCGTAAGAAAAATACCTTGGAAAAAAGGCCGTGGAAAATAGTCCATGGAATAAAAACGAGTAAGTCGTATACACAAGCGAGTAGTGTATAATACCTATTTCTTTCTTTTTTTGCAAATTGTGTCGATTCTACATTAGCCGAAGGAACTTCGTTCCTACCTGGTGTCCCACGACACCACATTCTCTTTTTCCTTTTATTAAATATTTATATACCTATTGAAGACTAGCTGTGCTCCGCAGTTTCACTTGCATACATATAGTTTATATGGAAAATGAAATAGTTGTTCTTACAATATTTCTCGAAAGTATATATTTGCCTAAACTAATCATATTCTAACCAAAATCAGTTGAATCGGCCCAGCTGTTCTTAAGTTTTAGCGAGACTAACGAACAGAAATTTAATTTTATGTGTAAGAAGAAGATTTTTTACACTAAAATTAATACTTTTTATAAGAGCTAATTGCAGTATAATTTAATGATTCAAACTTTTAAAGCTGAAATAACTTTGTAAAGGCGTGACCAATTTAATTTCTTTAAATAAATACGAGTAACAATTCGATATTAAGACGATACCAAAATAGCTTCGTGCATTTTTCTACGTACGAAGTTTTCATTGTTTCTTTAGATTGAATGGCTAGAGCTCTAATTTTTAAGTATATGTTTTTTCAATATATGATCTAGGATCGCATGAACTCAGAAACGCGATTGAAAAAAGTTTTCTCGATAGAAAATCTTGGCGAAACAACCTCTCAAATTTTTTATTTTTTTCATTTGTCGGTCTATTTTCGCGTATTAACTAATGAAATAACTTTAAAAACATAGGTAACTATTATGTATAGAAACACGTGGATCAGAATTAAAATATATTTAGTAGATTTTGAGTAAATAGGAAAAGTATCCCTAATTCTTCATTTTCTGTGCCTACTGGCTGTGTTAATATGTACGTGTCGGCGATGATATACGATAATATTGATGTAGGCCCTTAAATTTAAGTTAAAATATGTATAGATATAAAAAAATCTCTGATATTTTTTGATTGCCTGTTTCTCTAGCAAGATAACAGTAACAAGTAGATACTAGTACTATATCTATTAAATATTATTATGTGCATTATAAAATTAGATATTGCTTTGATTTTAGAGTTCCGTCCCAAAAGTAAAGGGATCCCAATACTGAAATTTTGCTTCTTTTTTATTTAAATTTAATTTGTGCTTTTTCGGTTTGTTTCATAAAACATGTAAAAAATACCAAATAATTTAGTTATCCTTGCATTTTGTTGAGACGTTACGCCATTTTTTCCGAGCGCCTTTACGCTCGATTGCGTTAATGTGACTCCTTAAGAGAACAGAACTAGGTGAACTAGGTCAGTGTGTCGGAATCTGTCTCAGATAGGGTTGTCACTTAACTGATTATGTTTTTCAAAAGCAAACAACTATCTCACTGAGTTCAAAACGAACTACAGTTTTTTAAGGGTAGTAAAAAATATATCAAAGTCAGAAAAAAATGTAATATTAATAATGCTATATAAATATTATACGCTAGCTGTGCCTTCATCTTTACTTGCAAATAATTCTTGGTAGTAAAAAAATTAGTTTGAATTATTTCATCCTGTCTACTAAATTTAAAGACAAAATCTTGTTAGAATCTATCAAGCTCTTTACGGGGAGAATGACAACAAACACTGTGAAACCATTTTAAATAGATGCAAGATAATATAATATAGAAATAGAAATTACCAAAATTAGACAAATGCTCCACTAAAAGTACCAAACACGTATTTTTTATTTTCTCAATGATGATACTTGTGACAACCCTGATCTCATAAAATAACTTAAGTAGGATTATTGCTAAGTCAAGTGGACAAGACAAACAAAATGCATAGAGAAAGAAAAAAATAATGAGGTAACTTGTGTTGTAAAAGAAATGATTATATTTTGATGTTGCTAACTTATAGCTGAAAGGACGGTTTATATTTTGTGTTTCAAAAATAAAAAAATTATACTCCGATGTCATCGCCGGTATACTCCAAAAGGGTCAAGTGCGTAGCACTTACAACCGTCGGACATGTATGACCGGATGTATGAGTCTGGATGAAGCCAAGGAACTGTAACAGAATGCGTTCTATAGTCTCTGCCTACCCCTATGAGAAAAAGCCGTGATGTTATGATAAAAAAGAAAAAAGTCAATAACATGGCCGATAGGAGAGAAGGTAGTTAATTTTCTCCCTTTCTCAGTCCATAAACGTCCTTGGAAGGGATTATTTTCTACTATACCGCGCTGACCAGGCGTGTTGACTGAGGGTTTATTTTAGAGTTTTCCAATATCCTTAGCTAGCTCTCACAGGCTCTTAGGGTGCCCTAGGAAGGAAAAGGTGTGGTGACACTTCTTTTCTAAATCCGTCACCACACGGACATACATTTGACTATTATACATTTATGAGGAAAAAGAAGACAGTTGACTGCAGACCTACCTCATTACCCCATAATATTAAGTCTAAGATAAAATCGGGCTGTTCAAAAAGGGCGTTAAACGTTTCGTACAGGGTCGGCAACGCGCGAGTGATACCCCTGGTGTTGCAAACGTCCATATGATACGGTAATCGATAACCATCAGGCGAGCCGTATGCTTGTTTGTCACTCTTGTAGTATAAAAAAAACCTGTCAAGAGCGAGATAAACTCGCACACTTGGGGTTCCGTACCTACTCGACTAAAAAACATAAATAACTAAATACAATTATTAAACAGTTAATTAAGCTTGTAGCAACTCACCAATTAACTTTGTAGTTGCAATATAGGGATTCGCCTAGGTATACTTCAGATACTTCATAAGTTGGTATTAGTTTAAACAATTCTTTCGATGATGTGATGTGATGAGATAACAAATTACAAGTTTTAGGAATTTTCCTATATCAGCACTATATAGCCCATGCTAAATTTCAAGTCTCTAGGGCAATGGGAAGTAGCCTGTAGGTTTTTATTCCCTAGCGTAAGTCGAAAATACGCAAAAATGGCCGTAATTCGGTTAAGTCTTCTGAATGCGTAGATCTTAAATATTGATTATATTTTTTGCAGCAAGGGAATGAAATGAAATGAAATGAAATGAAAAATCATTTAATCACGTAGACACAATTTTTCAGAAAAATTATGTGCTTATGACATGTCCAATTTTTTTCCCTACCACCGGTTCAGGACGCAATCTGCTGAGAAGAACCGGCGTAAGAAACTCAGCAGAGCTTTTAATCAAATCAATATTTTTAAATTAAATGTCAATTATACTTACAATGCTAATAACTTTACAATATAGAATATGTATTGCTCCAGAGCAACCTACTCCCAAGCTTTATCATCTTTAATATAATCAGAAATTTTATAATACGCCTTTTTACATAATTTAGTTTTAATGAATTTTTTAAATTTAGAATATTTAATTCTTTTACATCAATAGGGAGTTTATTATAAAATCGTATATAATGAACCATGAAAGAGTTACGTATTTTGTGGAGACGGGTTACATGCATCACAAGATTGTGTTTATGCCTTGTATTAACATTATGGTGGTCGCTTTTTTTTGTAATATTATGAATATTTTTATAAACATACAATAAATTTTCATATACATATATATTGCGAAGCGACCGTTAAAATATTTATGTCTTTGAATTTCACCCTTAGAGAGTCCCGCGGACCTAGGTTATATATAGCTCTAACAGTTCGCGTTTCTGGAGCACAAATATCCGATTAATGTCCGCACAGCTTCCCCAAAGAAGAATTCCATAGCACATTACACTGTGAAAATAACTAAAGTAAACCATTCTAGCCGTATCTACATCCGTAAGTCGTCTAATTGTTTTCACCGCATATGCCGCAGAGCTAAGAATGCCAGACATTTTTCAATTTGTGGGCCCCACTGTAATTTCGAATCAATAGTGATTCCTAAAAATATAGTTGACTGTACTGGTTCCAATCTCGCTCCACTCAAATGTACATTGGTTTCTACTTGGGTAACATTTGGCATGGAGAATTTTATTACTTTTGTTTTCTTAGAGTTTAATAATAAGTTATTAACATTAAACCATTGTACAAGTTTTGAAAGTGCACTGGTTACTTCGTCATAATCACGCATTTGTCCATTAATTTTGAAAGTCAAGGAAGTATCATCAGCAATCAGAACAATCTCTTGATCGTTCCCAACATAGTACGGTAAGTCATTAATATAAGTAAGGAAAAGGAATGGGCAGAGAATGGAGCCCTGTGGGATGCCTAATGTAACAGCAGCTCCTGGAGATCGTTTACCGTTAACATCAACTTTATGAATTCTATTATCTAAATAAGAGTTTAAAAGATCGAGTGCTTTATTTCTGATACCATAATGATGTAGTTTCCTAACTAAGGTTTCATGTTGTACACAGTCAAAAGCTTTGGACAAATCGCAAAAAACACCTAACGAATCTTGCGAGTTCTCCCAGGCCGAGAATGGACCGCGTAGATCTACATTTGGTATGAGATACAAGTTGATACCTTCAACCGTTGTTGAGTAAAAAAATTTTGACGGATGGACAGACAGACACCGTAGTAAGACTATAAGGGTTTGTACGAAACCATAAAAAACACCGAATGACACAATAAACAAATTCAATAGTACCTAGTGCAATTGTTTTATAACAGATATATAAAATAAATAATAATAAATAGGTCAGTATTTATTTTCAATATAAGATATGTGATTGTCAATACATTAAGACAATTGTTATCTTTAACGATGATATAAATAACTTGATACGCAATCGATGCTGTCAGTTATTGTAGATCTGTGGTACTGTCCGTTTAAATTGTTAACTTTAAGTTATTCTGTGGTTATTTAAAATAAAAATAGGTATACGTGTTGTGTAAGTGGAGAATTGGATATTTTATTTTCTAAATTATACATAGTCAATTGAAAAATTCTATAAAACTAGGTTTATAAATTTTGAAGTGTTTAATAAATAATATATGGTATTTAATTTTTTTTTTTCTTTATTTGACCTGTGTATCTTACCAATAGAATTAAAACGCGTTGTAATATAAATTTATTTATTTAATAATATATGAAATCCGTATAAATATATTCTGTGCGTATAATATAAAGTAGTGATGTTTGAATAAATGAGAGTATGAGAACGATAAATAAAATAAAATTAAAGTTTATTTAAATAAAAGCTAAATAAAAAATTATTTAAATAAAAAAAAATCCTAATTAAAAACCTTGTAAGATAAAGGTTAATACATCGAAGACGTGCTACTAAAAAAAACTAGTTAACTTTTAGTTAGTAACTAATAGTTAGTGATAAAAATGTATCGAGTCACAGGTGACTCGATACATTTTACATTTTTAGAGTAAAACAGGTTTTACTCTAAAACGTTGCTATGTTTATTTTGTTATCTATCTCTAATACAAAGAATAGTTACTGTCTGTCTGTGGCATTGCTGCTTCTTAATAAATAGTCGATACAATACTTTTCCGTTTTCTTCAGGGCCCATAAATGTGATCTCCTCTACAAATAGAATGTCAATGTTGCTATCAATTTTGTTTCGTTTCTTTCTTTTTCGTGTCGACCAAATTTCGATATATCTATGGATTAACGTGCCCAAGACACTGGCGAAAAAATTACATAAATACTGTTAAAGGTATTCGCACAAAAGCTATTAAAAACAACATTTTGTGATATGATTTATTACATATTAATACATCACCACATACAGCATATTCTATAGTGCAGGCACGATCTTAAAACATTGCATTCTCCAGCACAGAACATATATACCCTAAAGGGGCATAACCACAAGGCGCGGTCCTGCGCCTTTGCCATTGGTAAAAAATATAAATTCGTCATAATAATATACTTGTTTCTATATCGATTATTTTTCCTTTACAGGCAATAAAACCACTCTGCCGAGTAGTTTCCATCTAATACGTTATATGCCAATTCACATACATAGCTATAAAAACTTAAAGAACATCTAAAGAAAGTTAGTACAAAAGGCAACATGAGGTAAGTTGGTTGTTGAATTATCATTCCAACAATAGTTACATTTGGAAATAAGTAAAGTGATATAAATTGAAGTGCTAAAAGTAGTGCGAAATAAAGAGTATAACAACTAAAATTTGTTTTACGTGTGATGTTTGGAGTGCATGATATCGATTTGTTTTGCCGTCGTGAATTGATGTAATCATTGACCACCTAGAAGGAAAGTTGGGCATTTGCTCGGTGCCTTGTTTCTAAGTTTTAACTAGAAAGCTTTTATTTAATAAATGTAAATATTCAGGACATTTCACACAACGTCCTCTGGTCCCAAAGTAAGCTATATTTCTATGCTTGTATTATGGGAACCAGATACGGATAGACTACATATACTACTTTTCTTTTGTAAATACATACTTATAATACATAGAAGTGCTTTCTATGCAGACGCTGTACAAACATTTGTATGACATTTATGGATATCACACAAATGACTGTCCCAAGCGGGAATCGAACCCGCGACCTCGTGATCGGCAGTCCATTACATAAACCACTCCACCACGAAGCCCGTCAATTTTGTTGTTTGTATTTTATTATTATTTAAAAAAGGGAAAATTATGTAAAAACCTAAAAACAAAACAAATAAAATAAATTATTTTATACTAATTATATAGCGGGAGAATTTGTTTGTTTTGAAAAATTCTTTCAGCGTTGGATAGTGCATTTATCGAGGAAGGCTTTAGGCTATATAACATCACGCTACGACCAGTAGAAACGAAGCAGTAGTAAAAAATGTTGCAAAAACGGGGGAAATTTTCTAAATTCCACGGGTACGAAATTGCGGGCGACAGCTAGTAAGTTATAAGTGTGCTATAATATATACTAGGTTATACTATGTATGATCAGCTGCAAATTTTTTTCGGACTGGTTAAAGTGATAACAGCATGGGCTTCGGGTAATGCACCAAAAAGTCGTAATAGATGCCTATACGAATATGTTTATATTATTTTGAATTATTTACAGGATTCTTGGACTAATCGCGATTTTGAGCTTTGTGTTCTATGTGGATGGAGGAGATACTGATGGTATGTATTATTCGGTATTTATTTATGACAGTGTATAGTTGTGAATACAAGTGCTACCAGTCCACCACCCCGTTCCTTTACACGTCTGTGATGATGTTAGCAAAATATCTGGTGAAATTATACATAATATGTATCCGCCACTGCCCCCAGGCATGTTGATATTATCAACATGCCTGGGGGCAGTGGCGGATTTGCAGTCTCGGCCACCCTAGGCCCCAAGCTATTAGCCGCTCTAGGCCCCAGGCCATTAGCCGCCCCTTTCTCAGCATCCACCATATAAATCACCGCCCCTAAATCTGGCCGCCCTAGGCCCGGGCTTACCGGGCCTTAGGGCAAATCCGCCACTGCCTGGGGGTCAAGTCTGCAACAATGTTGTCACAATGATCGGTCACTGATGGCATAATGGTTAATTTTATCAAGTTTGGTAGTTTATTCTTTATTTTTTGTCATAAATGACACCATATTGGCGTCAGTGACTGATCATTGTAATAGCAGACTTGAGCACCTGGTCAGTTTAGTACAGTAGACCTATCAACACATTATCTTATAGTAAAGGTTCGTCTTAGTAAAATGGTAATGTTTAAAAATAATTCAACTCCTCACAGTAATTATTGCATACTAGCTCTTGCGCTCTCCGTGTGGTGACGGATTAAGAATACAAGTGTCACCATCCCATCTCCTCCCAAGGGTGCTGTAAAAGCTAAGGGATATTGCACACAGATAACATCCTCTGCGAGAGACGGAAAACTCGAAAATAAACCATGTGCCAACACGCCTGGTCAGCGCGGCACAGTAGACCATAATCCCTCCCAAAGTGGAGGAGGCCCGTGCCCAACAGTGGGACGTGAATAGGCTGGAGAGACAGAGAGAGAGAGCTCTTGCGCATGACTTGGTACGCTTATATAGAGGTATCCTTTTACAAGTAGACTATGTCTTTTCTCGGTCTATACTATCTTTGTACTAGATTTCATTTGAATGGGGTCAATAGTTTTGGCGTCAAAGAATCATAGATGGAGTTATTTTCGCATTTATAATATAGGTAAGGTAGTCAGTTCAAATAAAACTACTTGTTACGGATTTAGTCTCCGAAACGTCGGGCCAAAATTTAAAACAAATACACGCGTCTAAATCCGTAAATAGTAATTTTATTTAAACAAATGAGTGGCGCAAGTGTTAGAGAATAGAGAAAGAATATCAGTAGTCAATGTTTTATTTTTTTTCAATATGATTATTTTGTTTACAGGATACGTTGAAAGTGGATGTAACAAGTCTTATAAAGTGGTCTATGAGTCACAGACTTGGAACAAAGCGAGACAAATATGTACTGATGATGGAGCTAAGCTAGCCGTACCGAAGACACAGGTGAGGAGTAGTGAGGACATTTTTAATGTGGTGGCAACAGACGGGTGCATATAACATTCAACTATCAAAACAGATGGGGACAAAATATATGGGGATCTAATATTTGACGCGTACGGAGTAAAGGGCTTTAACTAGTATTACCTACATAGAAATGACGCAACGAGAGTTAATAAAATTTCACAGCTCTCCAATACGAATATATACAGTATTTGTCACAAAGTTTACTTTATTAGCTCGAAGGCTTTGCCAAGTATGTGATATACATACAAAAAGTCTTCCATTCCTGTAAAATCAAGTCAAACTCCACCGTGAAACGAAATCGCTAAAGTTGAATTTGAGGGGGGGTGGAGTGCTGTGACAACATAGAATGGAAGTAATACAACTTTGTTCTACACAAAGTTTAAAGAAATAACTCGGAAGTTGATGGTTTTGCTTTTAACAACTTGAATGTATGTGGTTAAGGTGTTTTCAATGTATGGGATTTCGCGAGAACTCTTGAGTTTGGAAAAGAAGAAATGTATATATTTAGTAATATATTTGAATATGTATTTATAGCATAGGATAGAACAATGCCTTGCCTTGAAAACGTGGCAGGAATCCGATAATATTTATTACTATTAGGCTGAATAAATATAATTATAGTTAAATTAGCTACGATTTACGTTTATTTTTATGTGTCACCAACCCATTTCTTCCCAAGGGTGTTCAAAAGTCAGCTAAGGGATATTGCACTCAGATAACATCCTCTGTGAGAGTCGGAAAACTTGAAAATAAACCCTGTGCCAACACGCCTGGTCAACGCGGCACAGTAGACCATGATCCCTCCTAAAGCGGAAGAGGCCCTTGCCCAACAGTGGGACGTAAATGGGGTGGAGAGAGAGAGAATAATTATTTAGAAAATGTCCTTCGTTTTTAGGGTTCCGTACCCAAAGGGTAAAAACGGAAACCCTATTACTGAGACTTCGCTGTCCGTCCGTCCGTCCGTCCGTCCGTCCGTCCGTCCGTCCGTCCGTCCGTCCGTCCGTCCGTCCGTCCGTCTGTCACCAGGCTGTATCTCAAGAACGGTGATAGCTAGAGAGTTGAAATTTTCACAGATGATGTATTTCTTTTGCCGCTATAACAACAAATACTAAAAATAAAATAAAATAAATATTTAAGGGGGGCTCCCATACAATAAACATGGTTTTTTTACCGTTTCTTGCTCGATACTAATAACGTTGACAGGTAGACGCTTTAACTATGTGCCTTATGTTGCATAAATAATGGTACGGGACCCTTCGTGCGCGAGTCCGACTCGCACTTGACCAATTTTTTAAACATTTATCTGTGTGCAATATCCCTTAGCTGACTTTTACAGCACCCTTGGGAGGAGATGGGGTGGTGACACTTGTATTCTTAATGCGCAATTCAAACCACATTATTATAATCATTATCACATCATGCTTTTTCCCCATGGTGGTAGGCAGAGGCTACAGAGCGCCATTTGCTACGATCCAAACATACTTCCTTGGCTTCTTTTCTTCGTCTGAATGATTATAGTTCTGTTTTCAGGATGAGTTCAATCACCTTCAGAGCTTAGTACGTGGTATGCATTACCCAAATATCACCGGGACTACATTTAAGCTGGTGGTCTGGTTGGGCATCAACAACTTAGAAGACTATAAAGTATGGAAGAATATTGATGGTATGTATACTCCTTTACGGACGGAAGGTCCTTGAGTGGCGACCACGCACCGAGCGACGACGTCCAGCGTGACTTCCAACAAGGTGGACAGGGGCCGCTGAATGCAATTAGAGCAGGACCTCGCGATGTGGCGTTCTATGGAGGAGGCCTTGTCCAGCAGTGCATGGAAAAGGGTTGAGCGTTGGATGGATGTATATTCAAAGACATCACCACAATCATCATCATAATATCACGCCTTATTTACATAGAGGTAGGCAGAGACTATAGAGCGACATCTGCTACATTCCAAATATACTACCTTAGCATCAGTTCTTAACCTTAAGTGCGATTTGATGATTGCGAAGACGATACAGTTTTAAAAATGGTAATTCTTCCCTTTTCTGCTTAGTCCGTTAATGTCCTACTATTGGACACGGGTCTCATTCAAAACTGAACGGTATTTGGTTTTCTACATTGCACTTGAAGAATCCTCTTCAGCAAAACATAACAAATTTTACAAAAAAATCATCCGAATTTTTTGTAAAATTTGTTATGTTTTGCTGTCTATTGAGGGTAGGTTCAATAACAATAAACACGGGTAAAATCGTGGGTATTACCTAGTATTGAATAAGATGTCATATAACTTTAATGACTTTATGTAGGTAATTAATATTAATTAGGAGTTCGTGACGCAACATTATGGGAAAACTTTTTAATTATTACAACGTATGTATAAATTGGGCCATCAATGAATTGTAATTACGTAGGTACACAAACTCATACATGCAAATACTCTCCCCCCCATCTCCTCCCAAAAAATGCCTTAAAAGTCAGGGGATATTGCACACAGATAACATCCTCTGTGAGAGACGGAAAACTCGAAAATAAACCCTGTGCCAATACGCCTGGTCAGCGCGGCATAGTAGACCATAATCCCTCCAAAGTAGAGGAGGCCCGTACCCAACAGTGGGACGTTAATGGGCTGGAGAGAGAGAGAGGTACACATACTTGAGAGATGTAGATAGTATCACGCATAGAATCTGTTATGAGGTACAACAGCAAGCCATGCTCCATAATTAAGGTTAATTTTTCAAGAAAAAAAAACAACTGAGTAGAAAACGTCTTTTTTTAATTTTATGGGTAAAATCTAGCTGCTTTATAGTTACGTAAATACCTAAACTGTGAAATTGTTGGAACTAGAGCCCCAACTTAAATAATTACTGATATTAAATTGGATAGATTTTACATTAAGTATTTCTTTATAAGTTTACTGCAAAAATATATTGTCTGCTGGTCTTTGTGTGTATTTTGGACCTAGGAGATAAGAAGTTAGTCAAGCCTGTAGTTTATCTAATTATCTTGATACTTTGAATTTCTGTTTCAGGCGAAAATATAAATGATACAGAATTTTACAAGTGGGTTGGAGATAATGGCAAAGGTTTTAGGTAATATTATTTATGATATTTTACTCAAATAAAACTACTTTTTACGGATTGAAACGAGTACATTTGTTGTTTTAGTTTTAGCCTAATGTGTCGGTGTCTTTTCCGTCACCATGGTCACTGGTGGGACTGAGCTTCGAAGTGCCCTCGGTAATCATTTCATACGGGGCTTACCTACATTTTTCTTTGACACGTTGGTCTATAATTTAGTAATTATAGAATTAAAATCTTTTTTCTTACAGTGACAACCCTGCCGAGCCACATTGCGCCGTCATAGATGCTGCCAACCCTGGACTACGAGACTGGTGGTGCCACAGACCACAACCATACATCTGTGAAAAGTCAATTGATAAAAAATGTGATTAGGATATAAAATAAATACCTATTATATAATTATAACAATGTTTAAACTAATATTATAAAGAAATGATTTCATTTTTGTGTGTTTCATTGTTCCGATTTAATTCAAACATTGCTAAAAATATTTAAAAAAAAGTTTTTCTTCGTATTATCTTACCAAGTAAAAATAAGTACCTATATTGTATTTATCCTTACTAATTTATAAGTGCGAAATTCGGATGATGATGCTATAACAATTTTGTCGAGCTTAAGTGTGGAACGAAACGATAGCGCGATTTAAAAAACGTACAACGCCATCTATTGAGCAGAAACAGTAAACTTCTGTTTGTGGATTGATTTCTAAATTTTACACGTACGAAGTCGCGGGCAACAGCTAGTTTATTAATAAGACTGTAAAGGTGTGAGTATTATGACGAACCTAGTTTGTTTCCTTTGGTTATGTATAATTGTGTCTAAAATGCTTTGTGTACTGTGCCACGGAGCGACTTCGTCATGCTCACTCAAATGTCTCTATGTTGGTAGCGTTGCACATCGGGTCGCACGGTTCCCTACAAAATGGTCAAGCTGTGCGGGGCTGATGTGTGCGTTATACTCGTGAACGGGTGCCTTCTGCTGGGACTGGGTGACTTGCTCCAACAAGGCTATTTTTTTTAAGTTGGTTTTAGTTAGTCTTGATTGTAGGTACTAATCGGCATCATTCTCACACTCCTGATACAACAATGTATAATATTTTGGGGGAAAAAATGAAAAGAAATGAAGAGTATAGAAAAAAAAATGCATGGAGTTTCTTGTCTGTTCTTCTCCATAGGATTCGCGTTTGGAACAGACACCTAGTTTCTGACGTTTTAAAAGAGCTTGTAAAACATGCCAACTTGAAATAAAAAATTTTGACTTTGACTTTGACTAAGGAATCTCTATTCAATTGGAACAATTTAATGCATTGTGTGGTGATATTCATAACTAAAATACCAACTAACTTCCGTATTCAATTAACATACGGATTTCTAAGCAAACTTTATATTACACTAGCTGTTGCCCGCGACTTCGTACGCGTGAAATTATTTTTAACTAATCCGCTCGATAGATGGCGTTGTACAGTGTTTAAATCGCGCTATGGTTTTGTTCCACACATTAACACTTAAACTCGTCAATATTTTGACTGAGTCATCATCTCGTTTTCACATTTTATAAATTAGTAAGGACGAACTATACTTTGTAAAACACGAACACTGAGAACACTCGCCAATTACCACTACATATTACACATACGCCTCTTAAACTTCACCAGATTCTACAATTTTTTTTATATTTTTGTCTTGATTGTGTTTGTTTTGATACCAAAATAGCTTCGTGCATTTTTCTATGTACGAAGTTTTCATTGTTTCTTTAGATTGAATGGCTAGAGCTCTAATTTTAAGTATAATTATGTTTTTTCAATATATGATCTAGAATCGCATAAACTCAGAAACGCGATTGAAAAAAGTTTTCTCGATAGAAAATCTTGGCGAAACAACCTCTCTAATTTTTTATTTTTTTCATTTGTCGGTCTATTATCGCGTATTAACTAATGAAATAACTTTAAAAACATAGGTAACTATTATGTGTAGAAACACGTGGATCAGAATTAAAATATATTTAGTAGATTTTGAGTAAATAGGAAAAGTATCCCTAATTCTTAATTTTCTGTGCCTACTGGCTGTGTTAATATGTACGTGTTGGCGATGATATTGATGTAGGCCCTTAATTATTTTAGTATGACAAAGATCCCACAGATTTTTAACTTGTACACTTTCTTGCTATACCTAGGTTACTGTAACACCTGGGCATCATAAATACATAATATGCTATTTCCAGACATTTTGTAAATTACTTAATTCATAAAAATCATTATGACATTTATTATATTATTATCTGTGTTATGACTAAGGACACCAGACACGCATAAAACCAAGATATTGTTGTCATTATACGCAGCACCTGAATTGAAATTATATCTAAGGTCAAAAGGTAATAAAATAGGACAAGTTAGAGTGCTACTTGCGTAAACAGGGTTCTGCAGCTATTAGACTGTACAGGAACATTTCTAATAAATTGCCATAAGAAAGCATAATCTACTGACATTACACATTACAACTGCTTAGATGTAAAATAAATATTGTTTTTTTTAGAAACAAAAAAAACCTGAAAATTCTGAATATTTTTTAAATTATTGTATCGTCGTCAGTCCTTAATATATGTGCACCAGTCACCACGGATCAATCCTACAATTACATGTGGGCGAAATCCATTTTCAAAGATAGAGTTACATAAATCGATACGTAGTAGATACGAAGTGTGATAATCATAGACGAATTAAGCAGGAGTAGTAGCAAATGCAACGGCCCCGCGCCTTTAGGGACCGCGCACCAGGTAGGTTTATTACTCCTTCTTATACACATACAAGGGCAAGGCAAGGACCGAAATAGCAATTAAAGGCCCTTGTAGGTACAGCACAGTGCAGTACAGTTAACTTAATCCGCGACTGAGGTTGGTTCTATTCCTTTCGCATTAACATCATAGAAGAATAAACAGACAAACCAACGACTTATTTATAAGGGTTCATCTATAATATTATAACCATACGGATCCCTAAACATTCAAAGACATTTCGGATAGGTATCAAGTAAAAGTCACTTAGCGGTACTTAACTTCGGATTATGTTAAAAATCTAATATAAATGTTAAATGTGAAATATTCACCAAGCGACCCAATAAAACTTGGCAGAATTACGACAGAAGTTTTTAATTTAATACCAAATGTATGAGAAATAAAAGCTTAGCAGGAAATGTGTATTGTTTTATTCATTCGTCTCGGCGTGGCGTGGAGACGTCTTTTAATAAAATTGTTTTATAACAGAATGACAGTTTTATTTCTCAGATAATAATAAAATCCTTTTGAATAAATTTTAATGATTTTATTTTATACCTACAATCTACATGGTACAGCCTGAAGAGTTAGCACACTGAAGTGGCAACGGGCAGACAACATCGCTCGACGATCGGCGATCAGCGGCCGTATTATGAGCTCTTATTCCCACGCCGTTTACGCCGTGAATGGAATTGCCCGGCAAATTCGTAATATGAACATAACTCCCAGCCATCCAGTTCGCTAAAACAGTCATAGATTAATATGTTTATAGGGAAGGTACAACTAAAAGTATAAGTACTAACTCAAATTTTTCAACTAAACGTTTTATGTTTACCATAATACATAATTTAGTCAGGCAGTGTACGGCCTGCTTGGGACTTGCATGATTTTTAAAAAGCTCATAATACGCCCGCTGATGACCGTTGGGCACGAAAGAACCTCCACGACCACGCTCCGGGCGACGCAGCGAGGGGCGGCTCCAACAACGGGGACTGACGAACCGCTAGATGCAGTTAGCGCTGGCGTTCTATGGGGGAGACCTATGTCCAGCAGTGGCCGGAGAAAGGCTGATGGATGAATGGATATGAGGCCAACTTTGATGCGTCAAAAACTTAACCTAACAAAATTAAATGTAACTAAAATAAAAGCAACTATTGTGTAGTTTAATAAAATTAATTAGATAGTTCGATGTATCAATTTTAATTTTTAGTTATGATAGTTGTGCACGCAGAATTAATACTAATAACAACGATATAATATACCTAATTTTGCTCAATTATTATGTATTAAGGTACTTACCATCCTATTATGTTTATAGTTATCGTCATTCTAAATACCTAGGACAATAAAGCGATAGGCCTTGGGCACTTAAACTTTAATCATTTCTTGTAGTTACTCGTTTCGGATTTTATGAGAGAGAGTTAAGGTGAATTTATGCAAACTTCTTTGACTGATCACGGTGCATTAAATAAACCTTTATACCTCAGTAGGATAACCTTCTGCTTGAATGGGTAGCTAAAACATGACATAACAGCAAGATGCTATTACAAATTTTAACTAAATGAAATTGTATCACCTCTGTTTAATAAAATTATTCTACGTTTCAAAGGTATTTTATTTAGCTGAAAAAAAACTTCTTTTTGATAATTGTGTGAACTGTAATCAGCGACATCTAGTGATTTTTTCTAATAACAGCAGTTTACTTTGTTTTGTTTACAGTTGCGTTATTGACCACAAGATGTCAGACTACGTAGAAACAAAATAATTTTAAAATTGAATGTGTAGGATTATTTCTTTTTTAAACATTAATGTTATTGTATATTAATAATTATAAAATTTATCTAAATTTTTAAGTAATTGGCCAACATCTTAATATTTATTTTATTTCAATCACGTAAACCTTGTGTGAACTTAAAACGACATCTATTTCATTACTATAATAACAATTATAACCTCGTATCAGTAGTTGCAATTTTCACCACGAGATGTCACACCATTTCATTGGCTTGCACTGAGTGTCAATAAAATTATTTTTAACCTTTTTCATGTACTGAATTTATATTACACACAAAAAAAGAATTAATTTAAACATTAAAAAAGCGTTTAATGGTCATATTTCAAACTAGCAACTTGCTCACGAATAACAAATCAAAGGAAACTGGAAAGTAGTGGAAAGATAAATTGTCATTATTGTCATTAACGTCAAATATGAATGATTTTAGGTTAGGAAACATAAGATTATAATTTTTTTTCTGTAAAAGGAAAAATTATTAGTGAATTACAGTAAACAAATTATACAATTAGAACAAAGGTATTGTATATTTTAAGATTCATATCATAAACCTCCATAAAATGCTGCAAAATCAATTAAAATTTATTTGTTTTAGATGAATTTCTTGCGGAGAGGCATATCACTAATATCTACTAGTATAAAGGCGCAATGTATTCAAAATCAAGGTAATAATTACTAATATATTATTAAAATAACTATTAACTATTCCTATAGGTATTAATTAGTCAGGAAAATTAATTTGAGTGTTAGGTTATGTAAAAAATAATTTAATGAGGATTGCTTATAGATGTCTATCCGTATTCAGGTTCCCATAACATGAGCATATATGCTTAGTTTGGGACCAGAGGACGTTGTGTGAAATGTCTATGAATATTTATTTATGTGTCCACATATTTATCAGATAGTGGATTTAGAAATTTATCCATTAGTCTCAGTCTATTGCTCTATGTAGGCTTTTACCTTAACAAATCACAATGTGTGGTCCTATGCCTCTTGTATCCAGTAGCTACCTTCTAGTAACTATAAATAACATTAATCAGAACTACAGAAGTATTCTCACATTCGGCATCATTCACAAAACAATGTAATAACTGATCGTAGAAGACACATTACAGCTCAGTCTCACCCGTGATCATGGTCACTGCAAAGTCTCCGACACGTCGGGCCAAAATTTTAAATAAATATATGTGTCTAAATCCATAAAAATTAGTTTTATTTAAACAAATGAGTTGCGCAAGTGTTAGAAAAAAAAGCCTATGTATATTGTTATTATTTTTCTTTTTAATAGTCTTGCAGTCATAAATGATGGCCAGTTTGTTTCAATGTTTACCTAATAAGTAAGTCTTAACTTTTGGAGTGGACTGCCGCCGTGGCTGGGCCACTGGGATCTTATACTATTTTAATTATGATTTTAATTTCTGACTGGATTTCGGAATGAGGAATGCTCATTTCTCAATTTTTCTGTCACTGGCGTCATTTTTAGACTTCCTCTAACATATTCATTTCTTATTTTATCCATTTGCGTACGTCACATATCCATCTTGAACAGGGCCATATTTACCCTAGGGCCATAGGGGCCATGGCTCGTCGCCACAGCCTGCGAGAAGCGGTCTAGTCCTTGACTTTTAATGTTTTGCTCATCCTTAATTATTTATGGGACTGCATATCCCATGGGCCTGGTGCAAATTACCAGCCATTACTTTCAAGGTTTGCGTCGAAGTGATAGTGAACAAGCCTCACTTAGAACAACTTACTCTTTTTATAACATTACTATAAACACTTTTGGGTAGGCTGACTACCCCAGGAGTGTAGATTCCGACGGACTTTCATATGATAAAGATCTCATGTGGTTATCAATAAGTTACGTTGTTCTTAGAGTCTCCCTAAATATAATCTTTCTCATAAAACTATTTGATAATCTTATTCATATTCATATTCATTCATAATAATATTCATTCATGGACATTTCACACAACGTCCTCTGGTCCCAAGCTAAGCTTATATATGCTTGTGTTATGGGTACCAGAATATGGATAGAATACATAAATACTACTTTTTTTTGTAAATACATACATATATAGAAACACCCAGACGCAGGACAAACATTTGTATGACAATTAGAAAAAGAACATAAATGATTGTCCCGAGCGGGAATCGAACCCACGACCTCTTGATCGGCAGTCCGTTACCAGAACCACTACACCACGAGGCCCGTCAATTATTACTAAATTTTTATTTACTAAAAGCATCCATACTAAGCTGGAGGGTTTGTTTGTTTGAACGCGCTAATCTCAGGAATCACTCACTGGTCCGATTAAAATTATTCTGTCAGTGTTGGATATTATTTTATCGAGGAAGGCTATAGGCTATATAACATCACGCTGCGACAAATGGGAGCGAAGCATAAGTGAGAAAAGTTGTAAAAACAACGAAAATTTTCTAAATTCAACGCGTACGGTCGCGGGCAACAGGAATATAGGAAATTGTACATAACTGTCTAATATTGGACACAAACATCTGCATGATATTGCAGCTGTATATAGGTACTTACATACAAATATGAACTTAATGTAACACATAATAAGTGCTATAATAGTGTGTTGTATGTTTAAATAATATTATTGAAGGATTGTCGCACGCCTGTCATTTGAACCCTTCCGCGTGGACAAGGATTACTTCCCTGGAGATATTGGTACAGTTAGACAAAAATATATCATGAAAAGTAACTACCGTTTTTGTTCATTTCTGATAGTAAATTTGTTCTAGAATTGGCTTCCTTGGTTTGAATAAAGTTTTGAAGTAGCTGAGCCTAATCAAACAAAATTTTAATTCATTTTTAAGATTTTGCCTCATTAATACGTATTAAAATTGTAGAGATTATTTGAGAGATTATTCTGAGTTTCTTACGCCGGTTCTTCTCAACAGATTGCGTCCTGAACCGGTGGTAGGGAAAAAATTGGACATGTCATAAGCACATAATTTTTCTGAAAAATTGTGTCTATGTGATTAAATGATTTTTCATTTCATTTCATTTTGATTTTTTTTTTCACTATGGGCGAAGTTATTAATTTTTAGATTAAAGTTGTTTTAGTTCTTAAACTGAGTAAGTAATTTGTTATTACAATTTTGGCTAACAATTTTAGATACATTTTTTGCAGACCGTATAATGTAGGTAACTGCATAGGGTCGCAATACTTGCATTGAATTAGCTCACAAGCTGACCGCAATCGTTCTCACAATTTCACCAACTTTACCCATTCACACAAAGCCATTGTCCTTCTGTCCGTTTGTCCAGCCGTGACTTGATATTTCTATTTGTACTTACTGTGTGGATTTAGGCATTGACCATTTCAATTTGAGAAAAGGATTCAAAGCCAATAAAATACGATATACGTAATTGATGATGTTTTAGACCAAGGTCGACATTTCAGAGACTTTAGCTACCATATTCTAACCTCTGTTTTATAATCTGCTGTGATTAACGCGTTCAATGCTGAATAATTTGCGAATTTATAGCCAATGCTAATAAAAGAGTCATTCGCCCAGTGCTGAAAACGCGTATGTGCGTTCAAAAAATTTTTCGCGTAGTGCTAAGAACGCTTATAAGCGTTCATAGAAAACTCGCGTAGTGCGGCTGGACGCTATAGCGCGTTGTCTTTTACCTTCCCGCAGTGCGGCCGACGCTTATGTGCGTTCGGTAACTTTCGAGTTTTATGACTGTCATATAACAATTACGGGTCATATAAAGGTGTTGGATGGATAAAGGTGCTTCCACACTAGTGTTTATTTGTAAGAGATTTTGTGAAGTTTACGCCATAATATACCTTCGTTCGGTTTTGTTAAAATAGTAAGTTATACCTTAATAAAACAGTAATAGTAAAGGTATCTTCTCCCGAAAGCCCTTTTATTCTTAATTTTTTTTATTTACGACACTTCGCCCGCCTCGTAATAGACACCATTTAGAACTAAAACTACCTATTACTTTAGTTAAAAGAGCGAGTCATAATAAAATTATTTCAATAATCTATTGTACTAAATTAGGTTATTGTAGACGGGCTTCGTGGCGTAGTGGTTCATGTACTGGACTGCCGTTCACAAGGTCGCGGGTTCGATTCCCGCTTGGGACAATTATTTGTGTGATATTCATAAATGTCATACAAATGTTTGTACTACGTCTGGGTGTTTTCTATGTATTTTAAGTATGTATTTACAAAAGAAAAGTAGTATATGTATTATATCCGTATTCTGATACCCATAACACAAGCATAATAAGCTTAGCTTGGGACCAGAGGACGATGTGTGAAATGTCCATGAATATATATTTATTGTTGTCGTCGTCGCCGCCCCCCCCCCCCTGCAAGATTCGTAGCAGAAACCTGACTAGTGTGTAGTCTCCTTTACAATTCCACATTTTACGACCGCTTCGAAACAATAGACACCCAGAATACACGCTATAAACGCACAGGTGCGGCGCACCCCGCTTGCCTACAGATTATTTTTTGTATGGACGCGTATACGCGTCGGCCCGCACTTGGTGAAGATCAGAAAAACGCGCATAAGCGTTAGCCGCACTGAACGTATTAAGCTATTATTTTATCTAATCTATAGGTTGTCATTAAAACAGAAAGAGATTTCGCCAATTGTAACCTGTTTTCTAAATACCTGCAAACTTTGTATATTCGTATAGAATAATACATGTCAAGTAAACCTTTCATAAATCAGTTCAGTGGTTAGGTAGGCGTAACGTGGGACCTCCTCGTGTGGTACTTTCTCATACAAATGTCTATCATTGTGTCACTAAGATCTATACGTAACCGCTCACGCAAATATTTGCTTTTTAATATCTTAACGGAAGTTGTTATACTAAATGTTCAAGTGATCTTAGAATTCTAAATTCACAGATAATTCTTTTGTTAAAAGGACTACAGAGGCTTTATAAAGTGTCTAGAATAGGAATTCAAAAAGCTTGTAAGGACCTCAAATAGGTCCTTGTGGAACACTAGATGTCCTGACTTGACAGTAGCCTTCTACAGTTATGTTTCTTGAATACATACTCGTAGATAAAAAGTATTAATTAATTACCTACTATCTCTTAAGTATTTAGGGTTTGGAAATGTTTGCAGAAAAGGGTAACTGGCATTAATGTAAAATCTAGTCTCTATAAAGTTACTCTTAAGCGAGCTCTCAGAATTTAAAAAAAATTGTCTTCGCGAGATGGTTGAAACATCGTCAGAAAAAGGAACTTTTAAAAATATAATGACCAAGATCTGTGGTGTGCAAAAAATTGCATTTAAAATTATACAATGTCATCTCCGAATGTTGCACATTTAGCAGATTGTTATCGTTTCCAGTTATTAATGTTATTTTTACACAAATATGATTTACGATTCTTAGAAATACAAAACTGGACAACTCTTGCCTATTGTTTGTGACAGTTTTTAGGGTTCCGTACCCAAAGGGTAAAAACGGGACCCTATTACTGAGACTTCGCTGTCCGTCCGTCCGTCCGTCCGTCCGTCCGTCCGTCCGTCCGTCCGTCCGTCCGTCCGTCCGTCCGTCCGTCCGTCCGTCTGTCACCAGGCTGTATCTCAAGAACGGTGATAGCTAGAGAGTTGAAATTTTCACAGATGATGTATTTCTATTGCCGCTATAACAACAAATACTAAAAATAAAATAAAATAAATATTTAAGGGGGGCTCCCATACAACAAACATGATTTTTAGGGATCCGTACCCAGTATCTCAAGAACGGTGATAGCTAGACAGTTGAAATTTTCACAGATGATGTATTTCTATTGCCGCTATAACAACAAATACTAAAAATAAAATAAAATAAATATTTAAGGGGGGCTCCCATACAACAAACATGATTTTTAGGGTTCCGTACCCAGTATCTCAAGAACGGTGATAGCTAGACAGTTGAAATTTTCACAGATGATGTATTTCTATTGCCGCTATAACAACAAATACTAAAAATAAAATAAAATAAATATTTAAGGGGGGCTCCCATACAACAAACATGATTTTTTTACCGTTTCTTGCTCGATACTAATAACGTTGCCTTATGTTGCATAGATAATGGTACGGAACCCTTCATGCGCGAGTCCGACTCGCACTTGACCAATTATTTTTTAAACCAGTGAGTTGTGAAAGAATCTCTTTAAGTTCTGTTTGTCCGTCTGTTCGCCATTTGTGGACAATGCCCACTATTAACGGATTATAATCCGCAAAAGGAGCAGGTACTGTTCTGTGCGTGGTACAAGTGACGGACTACTTCAAATAAAATATTTTAAATAAGATAATCATTATTAAAGTATATATGTTTCTTAAATTTTTATATAAGTTTTCATCTATCCTACTAATAAAATATAGCGTAAAATTATTGATGTTACTACATCCAAGAATGATTGGATTACTTGGAATAAAAATAAAAGAGTGTAATTGTGGTTTTCTGTGTTTGTTATTTGTATATAAAAAAGCTTTTTTATATGCTAACGAAAATAAGTGTTAACTAAAATATAGCCCATTTAAAATCTATAATAAACACGCTAACAACTTTTCGCTTGCACCGAATACGATATATTTAATATTTGCTTGCATTAGCAGATGCAAGCTTGTCAATGCCCATCAAAGTCCCACGGGACGTCTGATCCCAAACAATAACATTGTAAGTAATATTGGACTGTCCAGAAACGTGACTGGAAGAGTCAGTTGCACTTGCGTTTGTTATTACAACCATACAATAACACTACCTAATTTAGCTTCTTAGAATGCTCCTTCTGACATCATTCATGATATGTCTTAATGAATAAGCAATTTTAAAACCAAAGAAAATTAATGTCTGTAACAGCACCAATCTCTTGACCACAAACTCATTCTTAATCTGTTAATGAGTTTGTGCTCATATTTTCTCAGATTGCTGCTGTATGAATCAGCTATTATACCCACTCTTAAGTTGATTTCATATCTTGCACGAGATTTAGAATAGGTAAACATAAAATACAATTATAACTCTTCTAGTCAGCGTGTACTGAATCGTAAATGGTTAGTAATTATTAAATTCAGAAGCTGGGTGTCTATTCCAAAATAAAGAAATTCCACTAAGATAATAGTTCTGTTTCAAAAATTAGGATGCTTTCTTCTAGAAACCTCTGAAATTTCTGATGCAGCAACAATTTGGTTTACATCAAAGTAATACTCAAATTTACAAACTACTTCAACTACTTCAACTTCTTTTAGTTTATGGCTTTTGTATATACAATTTCGCCAACGTCGCGTAACAGGATAGGATTACAAACTACTCCTCATACCCCTAAATTAATTGATTATTATTTAAAAAGTTCATCTTTGTCTATTTTTCTCCAAAGGCTTTTGAAACAAATACGTAAGTGTCAAGTCTTACAACGCTTAATATGGGAGTTTGACTACTTTATTCCCTAAGTTGGCATATGAAACATCTACGAATAAATAAGGAAACAAATTATCTATACTTAATTATTTATACAAACAATTCAGTCTAACCATATTTAAATGCACTCTACGAAAGGACTTTTCATTTTATTCGTGTTATTTTCCTTTTGTTCACAACAAAGTGCTGCAAACTACTTCGTAAGATTGACATGTCAATCACACAGTTATCTGTTTCACGCAAATCTACAATTTATGCGAATTGAATCACAAGCCCCAAACACACAATTGACACAATATAAGTTACGGGAAAGGATTCAAGCCTTCCCGAATTACTGTTATTTCAGCCCTTTCTGACATATCTACGCTAAACAATAATTCTTATTTTCAAGTAATAAAGTTTAAATTTCTGAAGTTTCTGAAGTTTTTGTATAAAATATGAACAGAGTTAATCCCGTTTAACAATATGCGTTTAGCACCTGTCTATTTTAAGTTTGTATTACTCTGTGGTTTGTATGTAACAGTAGTCAGTATGTATGTATAAATGTCGCTGCTATTGATAATGTTCAAACGATAGGATTATTTCTTGCAAATGGCACATGCTTATAAAATCCTGATAATTTTTTGTTTCGCTCAATTCTTTCAGCCTATAAATGCACTAATAGAAAAACGCACATGCCCGCGCATGTGCCTTCTGAATAACAGGATATACCTAACTCCGCTATACCATGCTGACCGACATTTTTAGTAAAATGTTAAGCTTCGAGTTTTAGATCTTTTGGTTAAGATGCTGTACATAAAGTTATCCCTTAGCTAAGAGGGAGTGTCCGTGTGGTAACGGATGACATGATACATGTGTCACAATCATAATTCCACCATAGCTAGCCAAATATTGTTATAGACAAATAAAAGCCTCTGTAAGAGATGGATCGCTCGAACCTAAACCCTGTGCCAATACGCCTGGTTAGCGCAGCATAATTAGACTAAATACACTCCCGAATTGTGGCAGGGCGCGCTCAATAATGAGAACTCGATGGACTGACAAAAAAGAGAGACTTTGTATTTGTCTAATAAAACAATTTCTTGCAGAATAAAAAGATATTGATTTCCATTCAGGTTTACTTTTGGGTGTGACATATAAATAGAATAGAAATATATTTATTGACGAAACATGTTCGTTAGATAGATAGATAGATAGATAACTCGTTATTGTACACTTTACAGACATTGAAATAAAGACAAGATTCATAAGACTAGATACAAATGGCGGCCTTATCACATGAAGTGATTTCTTCCAGGCAACCATAGGATGGAAAGAAAAGTAAATAAAATAAAATGGGGTTGCAGTGTACAGTTAGACTACTTATTATAAAAAAGACGTTATTTTTATGTGCCCTATATGATCTTTTATCTTCAAAACTGCGGAACTAATTTTCATGAAGTTTTTTTCAATAGATAAAGAGTTTTCCGAGGATGTTTTTTTTTTGTATAATTTGTTAGGGTTAGGTTTTTAAATTCCATGCGTAGGTACGAAGTTGTCGTCAACAGCTGATTTTTGATAAGCTTCCAATTGTTTTCTAGTTCTTTCAGTCTCCAGCACAGTAACTACACCAACATCGTGGCAACCATTCGGCTTGTTATCCAGAGCAATGGCTTCCTTGAACCAGATGCACAGAACTGGACCACATTTTAAGAAACGGAAATCCAGAAACCCGCTTAACGGCAACCCTTTTGCTAAGGTCAGTTATGAAATAATGAAATGCATGATTCATTACACTTGTTACGTGTATTAATGGATCTATAGTATACTTGTTTTCACCCCATTTCTTGCCATATAATAAAAAAATTGGGACTTATTCATTTGCTAAATTAAATTAATAGTTTGAATAAATGGATGCATTTTAGTTGTGTATTTAAAATCAATTCAGAAATTTCGCGCAAACTTCAGCCACCAGACCCGTGACCGTGGTCTACAAGTCTCTAACAACATAGAGATAGATTACCTAAATTAAAAATGTAGGACTAAATTCAACAAAAGTTGTATTAGATATTATATGTATTTATCTAATAATTATACACAAAATCTTATATTCTTCTTCTTCTCCAGCCCATTTACGTCCCACTGTTGGGCACGGGCCTCCTCCACTTTAGGAGGGATTATGGTCTACTGTACCGCGCTGACCAGGTGTGTTGGCACAGGGTTTATTTTCGAGTTTTCTGTTTTTTTGTTTTGATGTTATCTGTGTACAATATCCCTTAGCTGACTTTTACAGCACCCTTGGGAGGAGATAGGGTGGTGACACTTGTATTCTTAATCCGTCACCACTCGGAAAATCTTATATTAACACGCTTTTATTATGTATTAATGTAACGGAATCTATGTCACAGAGTCATTGAAAGTGACTTTCACTTACAGTAGTTGGATTGATCTGAAATATTGCACAATACAATAATTTAAAATAATACTAACAAATTTTTATTATTATTTGAATGTTTTATTTTATTGTTAAACAGGGAGTTGTTTTAAAGACATTGATCAAAAAACCAAAGAAGCCAAACTCAGCGAACCGTAAGTGTGTGTTGGTTCGTCTGTCTAATGGTAAGGAGATGGTTGCATACGTGCCAGGTATAGGACATAACCTACAGGAACATAATATTGTACTCGTTAGAGTTGGAAGGTTTGTGGTCTATTTTATTACAAGCTTTTAATTTTACCTAAAAATTTTACTTAATGCTATTCTTAGAAAATATTGTTCCACGCCATCTGTTGTCAGTGTGCCGTAACTGCCGTAACCGTGTTAGCTACTGTCCGGTAGATGTCGTTACAAGCAGCATTAATTCAAAACTGTTTTATGAAAAATCTAATAATTTGTCTCGCCTTGACACTGGATAACCTTGAAAATAAATTAAAATAAAATTATCTATAACCGCCTAGGATAGTGTAAGCTTTGTAAAGTGAAACTTACCGACGCGCGATAATCAAAGAATTTTTATAATAATATGGATCCAGTACGGAGTCTATTCGTTTCAAGCAAACAGTCTCGTGTGGTGACGGATTAAGAATACAAGTGTCATCACCCCATCTCCTCCAAAGGGTGCTGTAAAAGTGAGATAAGGGATATTGCACACAGATAACATCCTCTGTGAGAGACGGAAAACTCAAAAATAAATCCTGTGCCAACACGCCTGGTCAGCGCGGCACAGTAGACCATAATCCCACCAAAGTGGAGGAGGCCCGTGCCCAACAGTGGGACGTAAATAGGCCGGAGATTCAGTCTTTGGAATATTAGTATAGATACATTATTATTTCCCACGTCTAGGTATTTATTTGTAATTTGTTTTCAGATTGAAAGATTGTCCCGGAGTAAAACTAAAGTGTGTTCGCGGCAAACATGACTTACCACACGTTATCAAGCAAAAAGTTTAATTGTATTAAATTTAATGTAGTCTCTTTAATATAATATATTGTGTAAATATTTGTTTTATTGATCTAATCAAGTATATACCTGAATAAAATAAATTGAAACGTTTATATAGATAGCTGATTGGGTCACAATAGGTGTTTGTAGTATCTGTCTGTACCTTTAAGGAAAAGGGATGATAGTTAAAATTTTTACATATAATATGTAAATAAGTAATTTAGTTCCGCAAATTTATGAATTCTCCCAAAAATCTAGACAAGACCATAATAAAAACAAGTAAATAAATGCTTTACAAAATAACTTTTATTAAAACAACACTTTACCCAGATTCTAAAATACAAAATTACATCAAATCTACTTAAAATTCTAAATCACAAAGTCTAAATACTAAACTTAATACTAACGTATAAAAATATTAAAATGTATGATAGTTACCGCCTTATTCATAATCACTTATCGGAGGTTTAAAAGTTCGCTAAAATCGGTTCGCGAAAATTGTCAAAATTTGTTATTCATAATAGTCTTTTTCCGCTAAAACGTTTATTATCTCTCCGATAAAATCTCCGTTTAAACCTTTGATATGTCATCTATACTTATAATAAATCTGTAGAGAGGTCAATTCTGTACATGAAATATATTTTCAAAATAACTATCAGGGGGTGATTAGTGATCGATACTGATGCCAAAAATGCAATCAGTAAAATTTTTGTCTGTCTGTCTGTCTGTCCGTCTGTATGTTCCTTATAGAAACAAAAACTACTCGACGGATTTTAACGAAACTTGGTACAATTATTCTTCATTCTCCTGGGCAGGTTATAGTATACTTTTCATCACGCTACAATCAATAGGAGCAGAGTAGTGAAGGGAAATGTTGGGAAAACGGGAAAAGGTGCTTCATTTTTTAAGCTTCCGTCGCGTGTGCAGCCTTAATGGTTAAAGTTACATAGAAATCATGTATGACGGAAATATTCTACATAAAATTGTCTAAAAAATATCCCGAAACAGCACATATCTATATTTTATGGTTGACTCACAATAACACGTGTAACTCCTGATAGCTTAGCAGTTCGTTCATTCTGATTATATTTGTTTACTCTTACGTTTATAATACTCTCACTCAAGCAGTAGTTAAAAATGGGGAAAATTTCCTAAATTCTACGCGGACGGAGTCGAGGGCAACAGCTAGTTATGAATAAGACATGTCTTTACAGTTTTATATGAAAGTTTTTGTGTTTAAAAAATAGCCCACAGACCCTTGACTAATGACGGGTAAACTCCATCATTCACGTTTGATGGAACAGTAGATGTATGTCTAGACGTATTTTTGCTGTCGAAAGCAAACTACCGTCTCCAACGATTCTGAAATGCAATCTGTAAATCTAAGCGAGCTCTCTCTCTCTCTGTCTACAGCTTATTTACGTCCCGCTGTTGTTCTATAGTCGCCCTGCCTACCCTCATGCGAAAAAGGCGTGAGGGCATGATGATGATATTTTGCTTTCAAAGTGACCACTTCTCTCTTTAAATACCTAGCTTTCAGAGACAAATGAATTTCCCTCATTTCGAACAAAAAAGAAACCCTTATTCACTGTTGGAAATACCATTTTATTAGTATTAGGCACAAATATACACTAAACCTTAAGAACGATTCGGTCATGTTTTCGAAAGTGGAGACTAGAGATGTTGAGACTCGCAATAAAACTGTACAGGTTACACAAACTCATGTAGATAGGTATCTTTGTGTTGTGAGCTACAATACTCTTGAAATACTTTAAATTCGACACTTACCTAGTGGGTTATTTTGGTATATCATATTATGAACTAATAAATATTAAACTGCAGTAACGTAGGATCCGTAGGAGTCATCCGTGTGGTGACGTATTGAGAAAAAAAGTGTCGCCACCCCATTTCCTTCGCAGGGAAAGAATGTTGTACACAGATAACATCTGTGAGAGACAAAAAAACTCGAAAATAAATTATATGCCAACACGCCTGGTCAGCGTGGCATAGTAGACCATAATCCCTCACAAAGCGAAGGAGGCTGGTGTCTAACAGTGGCACGTAAATGGGCTGGAGACAGACAAACAACGTAGGACAAAGACACATTAGGTATTCCCAACCAGGACTACCATAGCCTACAACAGTAGATGTTTTGTAATATACATAAATTGATACCTATAACTGTATGTAGGTACCTACCTAACTGCTTTGGCCACGCCTATGATTAGATTATAATCGTTATCTATGTATACGCCAAATAGCATAAGCTTGCAACTTAACATAATGAATGCATAATTTCTACGTAATAACTAAACGATGTTAGTGTTTGTTTGTTTTGTTCAAAACATGTTTTGACAAGTAAATGGTAAACATTCGTTAACTAATAGTTTATTATAGACTAGCTGCCCCGGCAAACGTTGTTTTGCCATACAATTCTGTATAAAATAAAATTTCATCAAAATCGGTCCAGCCAATTTGTAGCCTATGTGTTATTCTGATGTATAAGCTATATTGTGGTAAAGTTTCATTCAAATCCATTCAGTAGTTTTTACGTGAAAGAGTAACAAACATCCATACATACAAACTTTCGCCTTTATAATATTAGTAGGATTGCTGTCGACGCAAATGATAGCATTATGCGTCTATTAGGTTATTAAATTTAGCCAAATAACGTTAATGATGTGAACAAAGTAAACAATTTAGTCGTAAACAATATTTATATATTGTTAAAAACAATATATATATTATATACTATGATATAAGCGTGATTCGGAAACTTTGCTAAAATTTAAAACAAATACCTAATAATTGATAAACCTTGGTCTCCAATGTTGTTAAAATGCTAAAAAACCTTTTTCCCCTTAAATCTACGATATCAACAAAGGAAACCCAGAAATTACGAAAATCATGCCAAAAAGAACAACAGAACAACAACTCTTTTTTGCCTTCCTAAAATCCTTCTAAAATATAACATCCATCCCGAAACTGAATCCATACGCCAATAATAACAAATTATTATAGACAGGTATTGTAAACAAAACAAGGAAATAAAATCCCAACTTGTGGTATAGTCAAACAGTTGCCATAAAGATAAATTAAGATAAAAGTTTATAAACAATTAAATACTTACAAAAACAATTATAACACCGAACCAGGATTTCACAATTTACGACTTTTTAAACAGTTGGCGCCATTTTGAATCAGGTAGGCGTGCGAATCTGTTTTATGGTGGCAGCCTTGTGCGAACATAATTGTTTTAGTATGACGCATTGTAATATTTCATTGGTATGACGATATCTATGAAAAGTGGGTGGCCATTTTACAACATTATAAATATTATTATCATTGTCTTCTGAAGACAAAACAATGCGTTGGGTCTACAGAAGTCGAGAGAAAGCATTGAGTCACAAAATGTGAATGAATTTTATTTATAGCGCAGTTACTTTGAAGTCTTCCGAAACAAAATTTATTGCGGGGTTGAAGTGATTTATATTAATAGTTTTACGCTTTTATTAGCTTTGTTTATTAGCGTTGGTCCGTCTATTATGAGTTAGGTATCTCTGGAGACCGATAACAACGCAATATTAAAAAAAGCCATTATTTTCAAGCGCTGTATTTTTTTAAGCAAGTTAAGTATTTTTAAATCTCTTTCTATGAATGGAGTACAATTTTAGGTAGGCATACGTACTGATTGGTTAAAAATAAATCCGAAACTTACGCTATGGACTTGTAAATAACCTCAAATTCTGAGCATGAAAACAAATCATTTAACGAGCGACTCACGGAAACTTCTAGAATTAATGTTATTTCCATAAATATTTAACTTTGTTCTTTTAACAGCTACGTGTTTAGGAATGAATGCGATTAGATAAATTCCTAAACTAAAACACATTTTATGTCAAATATGTTCATCATGCGATAACTTGGTCCCTGTTTATACCTAACTACGGGTGTAATGGGCGGATATTTTAAAAAGTATGTATACCTTCCGTATGTATCTAACTGTTCATTTGTAAGAATGTGAATAAATAACAAAAGACGAATCCTTTCCGTGGACCACCGTGACATAATAATTAGTGTTGAGTTGCGCGTACACACAATGTGACAGACGACAGTTGCGACTTTATTGTAACACTGTACTCGACTGTACCATTAGTAGCGGATATTCACATGAGTGACGAGAAACCTCGACGGCGACTTTCAGCGGGACCTCTCATTTGATACTTATAATTATTTGACCAGTCTTTTTGTGTCATTTTTAGGGATGAAAAAAATATAATAGAGACGTAGGTATATACTTTGTATATTTAGAGACAAAGCTTTATAACTTCAGGGCCAGGTCTTTTTGAATGGTCTTCTCTTGTAACTGAGGTAGATTCTTACAAATATTATAATAAAGTTTTTTAGTGTTTGTAGGTATGGTTTTTATACTCAAAGAATTTAACAGATTTTAATTAATATATGTAGCTATTATTCATGAGGTGACAGTTTAAGAATACAGTTGTCACCGCCTCTTGTCTTCGCCTGGGTAACAGCCAGATAAAGGATATTATAGGCAGTTAACATCGACTGTGAGAGACGGCAAATTCGAAACTGAACCCTGTGGCAGCAGGGCTGGTCCAAAAGCCCTTAAAAGTGTAGAAGGTACGTGCCCAGAAGTGGGACGATAATGGGCTGAAGAGAGATGCAACTATTAAACTTTCATATTCAGAATAAAACAAAAGCAATATGTAATAAAGTGCTTCCTTTCAAAACATTGGGAGAATTTTCGTCGTTCACGAAAATACGTCTCAGCTAGCAAATCTATAAAACAAATAATAATAAATAAATAAATATTCATGGATATTTCACACAACGTCCTCTGGTCCCAAGCTAAGCTTATTGAGCTTGTGTTATGGGTACCAGAATACGGATATAATATATAAACTACTTTTCTTTTGTAAATACATACTTATAATACATAGAAAACACCCAGACGTAGTACAAATATTTGTATGATATTTATGAATATCACACAAATGATTGTCCCAAGCGGGAATCGAACCCGCGACCTTGTGAACGGTTTGCATTTACAAAAGAAAAATAGTATGTATTTTAATCGTATTCTGATACCCATAACACAAGCATATATTTATGTAAATGTTAAGTATATATTTATGTAAATGTTATGTATGTATATGTATTTGTATATATCTGCTACTATAGTATATTCACTTATTTTTAGTACACCAAAAGTCGCCTATTCTGCCTCGGTCAAATCCATCTTATGGTTGTCTGGGAGAGATCGCAGCTCGCGATAAGACCGCCCTTCGTACCTATGACATGTCTGTTATGTAAGCTTTATAAATCATTATGGTGTGCAATAAAGAATATTTTACTTTTACTTTACTTTACAAGCATATAAGCTTAGCTTTGGACCAGACCGTACATTGTGTGTATTTGGTAGCGATCGAGGATAGATAAAATATTGAAACCGGGCGTTTTTATTGTATAGATAATTCTATAGGCTTCGTAGTTCATTTTTTTAAGTCACTTCTGTCTATCCCTTCCAAAATACACAGTCGTGATCATAAATATAGATATACATAATGTTATATAAACACCCCCCTGTTGTGTGAATTATGTAGGGTGTCGCAACTAAACGCAACAACCTACGATATTCTAAAAATGATACCTTAACGTAATGGCATATGGTTTATATTGTTTTATTTGTAACATGTCAACAGATGCAAGCGTTATTGATTGTTGGAACGTACAATAAAATATTTATAACTAGCTGTTGCCCGCGACTCCGTCCGCGTGGAATTTGGATCAAATTTCATCAAAATCGGTTGAGAGGTTTAAGCGGGAAAGCGTAACAGACAGACAGAGTTACTTTCGCATTTAAAATATAGTAGGGATGAACGTGACGCCTTTGCTAAGAGCTTCTTACATTTGTCTAAATATTTAGAAGAGCGACAATAAGACAAGTGTAATGTAATTCTTTTTCTTTTCTTTTCTAATTAAAGGTCTTGGTCGCTTTGCGTCTATACCGGCCTGTCAGAATATATCACCAGCATCTCACAAAGGAAAATAAATAGGATCTTAGCACACCAAGTCCATTAATTATACAAAATGTTGGCTTTTTCACATGAGGTGTCGGTAAGAATAGCATTACCACGACCGATATCCACGTCTGTCCAAGCACCGAAATGTATAGATGTTTCAATATTGTACAATAGTTTTTAAAATAATAATATAACCATCACATAACCCGCCTTGAACAAAACACCACGCGCCAATAGCCGTTATTATACGTGCACACACGCACACACACATATTGTACAAGTTGTGTAGTTATATAAAGAGGCGGACTGTATACATTGTTAGTTACAGAGTGGAGAGTGTTTAGAGGCGGGTTTTATAACTACTGTTCGTGTTTTGTTTGTTCTCTGTGATGCAGTACGCCATGTTATGATCCTAGTTCATACTTGTAATGCTTACCATTATTAATATTAAATTCAAAAGTAGCTCCAACTGTCTATCACCCTTTTTACGTCAAAACTGAAAGGCGTATTTACCCAGCCTGAGAAGGGCGGCGAAAGTCTTCAAGTTTTAAATTTTGCTCCATCTCTTTTTTTCAAATTTTTCAAATTCAAATTCTTTATTTCGGATAATAGAAATCCATAGGTAGGTACATAATTTACACTAACAAATATACATACATTATCTGAGCAATAAAAATGTCATTAGTAAATAAATTAAGAATATGTAGTATGAATATTGCAAATTAAATCAAAATAATATATGTCAGAATGAAAAAAAATATATATAAACAATTTAAAATCAGCAGTAACTAAAAATACATTAAAAAACAGAATATTTAAAAATCAAGTAACAACGAAAATACAACAAAAATATAAGTGAAGTGGAACAAGCGCATTCTACAATCTCCTTTCTGGCATTGGTACTGAGACATGCCTTTCACAACAATGTCTAATAAAAGGACAGTCTAATCTAGATGCTATCATCTTCAGAATAGTGTTAGAGCTAGCCCGCACTCGGCGCACCAATGAAGCGGCTCGTGCACGCATCGTTGTGTGAAAACAGGCAGTGTGCGCATCCGCAAACATACCCGAGGCACTACAATAACGGGGTAGCCCCAACAACATCCTGAAGGCGTTGTACAGGACTCGGAGGTCATTGTATTTCTTTTTGGTATAAATTACCCAAAGACTGCACGCGTATAGCGATGTACAATACGCTTTGAAGAGCGTAATTTTAACCTTAAAAGAACAGCGCGCAAATCTTCGGGCTATCATATTAATTCTAATTGATAAAGACCTCCGCTCTCGATCAATATCCTCATTGTCTTTAAAATCCACAGTTACTATATGTCCCAAGTAGGTAAATCGTATCACCCTCTCCAAAGGAACGTTATTAAGAAGAACCGGCGGTACATTTTGTAGACATTTTCCGTCAGATTCAAATACTATCCATTGACTTTTCCTCACATTGTATTGAAGACCGTGGCCACAAGCATAATCCTCACAAGTCTGTATCAGTCTTCTCAATCCACATACAGAGGCGCTCAACAGAACCATATCGTCAGCGTAACTTATGTTATTAACACAAACATCATCAATGTGGCATCCAACATGTTGACTGCTGAGCGCCACTATCAGCCCATTAATGTACAAATTAAACAGCGTGGGAGATGTTAATCCACCCTGTCTTACGCCACATTCCAAACGGTAGGGATTCGACATTGTATCCGCCCATCTGACACTATTGAGCTGGTGCGCATACCAGTACTGCAAGATCCTAATTAGTTCTTGTGGTAAACCAATTTCCTTTAGCTTCCTCCACAGCAGATGATACGACACCAAATCGAAAGCTTTGGAGAGGTCAAGAAAGCACGCGTATATGGGTGTTTTGCGATCCGTGTAGTATCTGACGACATTCTTAAGACACAGTATGGCGCTCTCAGTAGACAATTTAGGCCGAAACCCAAACTGGTTATCATGTAATATTACATATTTGTTAAGCTGTGCACCAAGCATGCCGTCAAACACTTTGGCTATGACAGTAGCTAAAGATATAGGCCTGTAGTTAGTTATATCAGACAGGTCACCTGTCTTGTTTTTCACTACAGGCACAACTACTGTCCTCATGCATTCTTGCGGCAGATAAGAATGACTCACGCACAGCGTAAAGAACATAGCCAAGATTCTAGAAATGTGCGGTCCGGCGCACTGAAGGTGCTCAATACCGAGTCCGTCGTGACCCGGGGACTTACCCCTAGATATCTCCTTCAAAGCACCATCTACGTCTTTCGCCGCGAAAGAGACACTCACCACCTGCCCCTCGTTGTCGCCATAAAGCACCTCCCCGGACGAACCTAATAGAGATCTTACTAAAAAATGTTCTTTAAAAGCATTTGCTATTTCACTTGGCTCGTTTCTCCCTGCAACGCGCACCGGCAAGCCAGGTCGTACATTAGCTCTAGCTGTAGCTCGCCAGAAACCCCGAAAATTTCCCTTTGAGTGTTTTTCTGCCAGTATGTCCATTTTTATTTGTTCTTGGTGATCCTGAACCCACTTTAGTCTAGATTTAAATACTTTTCGACTTTCTGACATTTTCTGATATACAATACCTGATCTCGACTTACCATCAGCAAGCCACTCTGCAAATCCAGCCCTGGCCTCCCGATGGGCCTCACTCACATGCTTATTCCAACCCGCTATGCGTGAGCCATTTCTTTTCATCTTTGTGCTTCCATGACCAAACTCCGCAGAGGTTCTGAGTGCGGCTACAATGTCACAATAAAGCTTGTCCAGAACACGCCTATGGCCAGAATTATAACAAAAGTGACCAGCACAGTTAGAAAAGTCTGAAGGAAAGTCAATGGCTCTCAGACGGCCATGACACTCCCTGGCGTAGACAGCAATTTGTTCATCACTTCTTTCACCCCAAATTATGGCCCCATTTATATTTGTAATATTACGTAATATTTTACACGAAAGTATTGAAAGGTTACACTCGATGAGAAGCGGATAGTGATCAGACCATCGAGTGTCACAACTTACACAAACATTGGCAACACTCTGAGCAGCCGAGCGAGTTGTTATACAGTGATCCAACCAGCTACTCGATCCGTATACATCGCTAGTAAACGTAAATGTACCCGAACTAATCCCCAACAAATCTACGTCTACACATAACCAATGTTGATCATTACAGATTTTTACAAGTTCACTGTAAAACAACTCGCCAGGGTTAGCGTTGAAGTCTCCTAATATATAGACAGATTCGATTCCATATTCGTCAACAATAGCACTCACTACACTAAAGCAATTTATAAAATCCTCTAAGTTGTCATCCGAATTTGTAGGCATGTATATACTCATAACAATGAAGGATCTATCATACACAGAAACCTCAACGGCACAAATACGGGGGTTATTACATTGCAACACAGACACCTGTTGAAATACACTGTGGCGCCATAATAAGGCGACACCGCCGTGGGGGCGACCTCGCAGTATACCCGCGGATGTGTCCACCGCCGATGTCGCAGTATACCCAAAACCACAGTCAATTGTTCCTATATAAGGAATATCGTGTGGCATAAGCCAGGTCTCCTGAAGACATACAATGTCGCAAGTAGCACACAGCAGTTTTACATCGTCAATAGAACGTTTTATATTTTTGCAATTGAATGTAGCAAACCGATAACGTTTTTCATTCATTATCTGATTGATTAGAGCCGTTGGCAGTCTTTGCAATTATGTCTCTCGTTTTTCGGTGCTGAAAATGCACAAACCTTCGAAATATGACACCACTGGGCCACAGGTTTTCGTCCATATACTTTGGTAAATTTGTCTCCGATATTAAAAACTTATACGCCTTATGCGCGCGATCAATTTTCATATTTATTTTCTCTAGTAACACGGTTTCATTCGTCTTACTATATATATGTTTGACAATGTCGCTTTCAGCCGTAGATATATGAACATTTGTTATAAACATGGGTATCTTTTTATCAGCCGCCTTGAAACTACATTCTAAGTCTCTGGCAACACCTGCCTTGCCCATAAAACGATATTTCATCGGTCTTTTAATTTATAGGGCGGCTAATTAAATTGGCCCGGGGCGTCAAATCAAATGGCCCGGGGCGCTTATTTATAAACACGCCTCTGCACAGATTTGAATGAAATTCGGTATACAGATAGCCTAGAGCCTGAAAAATGTCATAGGCTACTTTTTAATGCGAAAAAGAGTGTGTAATGATTCCAAACTCCACGTGTATGCAGTCGTGGCCTACATCTAGTATCACACATGTAAAACTGCGTAAATAGGCATGTTAGTTTATTTTTATAAACCCAAATTACTAACTGCCTTATTCATAATAACTTATCGGAGGTTTAAACGGAGATTTTATCGGAGAGATAAACGTTTTAGCGTAAAAAGACATCTTTACTTCTTATAAAACAAAGTCGTAATTTTTGTATGTATGTCCCTATGTGAGCTTATATCTTCAAAAATACGCAACGGATCATGATGCGGTTTTGTTAATAGTTAGAATGGTTCAAGAGGATGGCTTTTTTCGCATAATTTGTTGGAGTTTGCTATATATTGGATGAGATATGATTAAATTTGCTGAGAATTTCGGACGCGTGGGAGCTATAAATGAAAACGCTGCCTTATCTATGTGAGGGACAACAAACTAATGTATAGAGGAATTAATTGCTATCTATAGTTCTTGAAAAAAGTCCGCGAGGGCATATGTCTATCTTTTAAGACGATACCAAAATAGCTTCGTGCATTTTTCTATGTACGAAGTTTTCATTGTTTCTTTAGATTGAATCGCTAGAGCTCTAATTTTTAAGTATATGTTTTTTCAATATATGATCTAGGATCGCATCAACTCAGAAACGCGATTGAAAAAAGTTTTCTCGATAGAAAATCTTGGCGAAACAACCTCTCAAATTTTTTATTTTTTTCATTTGTCGGTCTATTATCGCGTATTAACTAATGAAATAACTTTAAAAACATAAGTAACTATTATATATAGAAACACGTAAATCAGAATTAAAATATATTTAGTAGATTTTGAGTAAATAGGAAAAGTATCCCTAATTCTTCATTTTCTGTGCCTACTGGCTGTGTTAATATGTACGTGGCGGCGATGATATACGATAATATTGATGTAGGCCCTTAAGGGAAACCTGCTGTACCCATAATAATGTCAAAAAAATTATCAAATTTCATAGGGTGTTTTCAAAAGCTATTTATGTGTTTAAAGTATTATTTTTTACCAAATTAAATAACTTAGTTGGCTTACGCAATTGATATAGATTATAACTGCTCTTCACAGCATGCAATTTAAATGAATATCTTAGGAGATATGACGAAAAAAGAATTACGCGCTATAAAATAAAATACTTAAACTGTTGGCTGAGCAACGCGAACGTTACCTCGGTCTTCTAACCATACTCCAATGTTTGGATATGTAAGGAAGGATGTTTATTGTGCTTTCACGTAAAGACTACTGGATGGATTTTCATGAAACTTTCCAATGGAAAATGGAATAGAAAACAAACTTATTTTTTATCCTTTTTACCGCGGGTAACACCGCGGGGCACAGCTAGTACGATATAAAGAGAAGTGGTCTAAATAAGAACAGTAGGTACAGGCGCTAGAAATAAGTTTACCCTAGTTAGGCAATACAGAATCAAACCCGGATCTATAATATATAAATTATAAAAAAAATATTTCGTCTAAGATTCTTGTAATTTCTGCCCACGAACTTTGTAATACTGTACCTAATACCTACACTTATACACTTTGTGAAATTTTGTGTTTATGTAATAAAACTTATTTTATTTTTATTTTATAAGTGATGTAGGCCATGGCTCAGGGCGGTGCAGTCTTTCATTTAAGGTTTTGCTCCTCTCCATTAATTTACGAGGCTCAAGGGCGCTAACTCCAATGGCTAAGACCAAGAGAGAAATTTTTTACTAAAAATACGCCCCTTAAGAGGGTTCTGTACTCCTAATTTAGGTATTTGCCTTAGGTATTGCTATCCCTATTTCCGAGCACCGTGCTGAAAGGGACAAATATAGCTGAAACAGTTTTTACCTACAAACTCTTTGAAAAAAGACGTTTCGTACTTCCCTTTTTTCTTGGCGAAAGTTAAACCGATTTTAATTTTTTTTACGCTATAATATAGATGAAGAGTATATCTATGCTTGTATCACTTGTTTTTTGGTAAAACGTACCAATATGTGTAATAGACGCTGCAACTTTACCTAAAGAAAACCGAAAAAATCGGAATTTTCGGATGGTCATATTTCTTTTAGTTATTATGTATTGAAAAAAAAGAAAGTGATACAAGCATAGATATATTCTTCGTCTATAATATAGCGTAAAACAATCAAAATCGGTTTCAATTTCGCGAAGAAAAAAGGGAAGTACGATACCCATATTTTTGTATGCAGCGTGATTTGGTATCGTGCCCTCTTAATGTAGGACAGAGCGGTACCGTATAATAAATAGTAATAATAAAGATGAGAGGTAAATAAATAAAACTGAAGTTTTGATTAAATGCACATTTTTTTATGTCAATTGTCACTGTCAATTGCACATTGTTATGAAAACTAAAACTAATTTAAAAATAAACTAATCAAATAAAAACTAAGACATTTAAAAACTTATATAATAAAATTAAAAATATATATACATAATAAAGAGTTACATAATGTCTTTCTGTTTATCACAACATATTTCACATTAGTGTATCGTGATTAGAAAATAAAAATATTGCAATGTGTATGACACCATAACAATTATATTGTTAAACATAGTTATAATATGTTTTTTAACAACTTTACAAAACTATATGTTATGAAATAAAACTCACAAAATAACTATTAACAATAAAAAAGTACCAAACATATCAGGTAAAAATAAAAAATATTACGATTTCTGTCGCGTCCATATCAGACTTATTCTGTTACAATTTTATTGTGACATTAATTAAGGAAAAAAAAAATTCAGGATTCCATTGCACCTGAAAACCTCTCATCATAACTATATCAGTTCTTACTTGCTATATATGCAAACAATTCTTAAACTACAACTTATTACTAAACCTTAAAGTTAAATTGGAACTATAATAATGAAATGAAATGAAATGTAAAATCATTTAATCAAGTATACACCATTTTTCAGAAAAATTATGTGCTTATGACATGTCCAAATTTTTTTCCCTACCACCGGTTCAGGACGCAATCTATATACAATTAAAAACTAATCTATATGTATACAATTAAAAACTAATAGGTATATAAAAAAAATATTTACAGTATTAAATAAATTAAAATTATGTACATAAACCAGACATCAAAATATTCCTTCTCATTGCTGTCGACGTGTACTTTGATGCCTAGTTTATATACATAATTTTAAAATCAAAGTATGTGATGTACAGTTACGTTATCGTGCGACACCAGGCACAAACACTCGCGGCTAGCCTGCGCTGTAAGGCCTTCAACTTCTTCTTTAAGAAGGAGCCCTGCACAACCAGGCGCATTTCCTTAATCTTCCGCTGGTCCCGGCTCTGCTTAGCCGCGAGGTTGTTGCGATCTCTTCGCCGCCGATAACTCTCGTCGGCAGTTTATTGCGTCTGAACCGCACGCCTCATCCTGGGGTTTTCCCCCAACAAACTGCCTGTCTGTACAGCAAACGCTGCCATTGTGTTTCGCTCAAACACCTGATACTCTAAATCATTGGATAACGAAATATCTTCATCAGAGATATCAGGGTTTGGAATGATTTGTCTTCGTAGCGCCTCCGGTGATAGCGCTGGATGGTAGGCTTGCATGAGGGGCAACTCTGGAGAATAATAGCATTGCCCAGTTGACACCGCTTCAGCAAAGTTGGGAAGAAAGTTAACTAACGGCGATCTTGTCGGTACATCGACGGTGGCAGGAGGTAGTATAGCTGGTGGAAAGCCTAACCACACTCGCCGTACTACTTCCATCAGCCCGAAGCCAAATTCAGCTGACCCCGTGGAGCTCCCCGAAGATGCTGCAGGGGTCTCTAAGAAATTTGGTCTTTGTCTCAGGTCTACAGGCTGTTCCTCTTTATTGTCGATGTACGGTTTCCACAGGTCAGACATTTTTACATGAACAATATTTTCAGTATAGAATGTTGCCGTATCACTTGAGATCTTTACCTCAACTGACCGCGCACCGCCCCTGCCCCGTACTGTTTAATGATGTTCAGAAATCAAAAATTATTAAAGTATACAAAAAAGTAGTGCCCGACCGAAACTGGTTTTCCGGCCGAAGCCGAAAACGAATGTTCCGCCGTGGCTTCAGTTTAAACTCACATATAGACATACATACAAAAATAACGATTTTGTTTTATAATCATAATATTACCTATATGTAAATAAATATTTAATTTAATATTTCAATTTAATAACTTTGCTATTAATTGCCACGGTAAAAAAGACATAAACGCGCGCACTATACCTACATTACTCGTAAAATAAATTGGCTATTAATAATAATTTGTTTATAGTAAGACATACGCGTGATATTATTGCAGACTAATGGTCATAATACTCTTGCTTGCTTGTGGATATAGCAGTTGTATAAGTTAGAAAGAATAAGACATAGTAGATAGATTCACTGAAACAATAGGCTATTAGCTCCAGGCGATTTTGTTAATAAATTCAAGTTGATGAGACTAAGGATGTATCTAACATAATATAACTAATGCAGTTAAATAATAAATAGTATATTAGTTAAATAAATTAGAGCAAATTATTAATTTCCACGCGCAACGTAATAACTTTTTCTCTCCAATTTGATTTAAAACAAATGTAATCATTATGATTTTTACTTTTTTTTACAAAGAAATGTTATATTAAAAAACTGTGGAACATGGAATGGTGATTTTATTTATAACAAATGTGTACAACGAAATTGCTATCAAATCAAAACACAACATAGTTCGTTTCATTTTACTTAAGACTAGCAGTTCCCGCAATTTTTTTCACGTGGAAATTTGGAAGACTGGGCAATAAGGCCAATAAGAAACATAAACCAGGTTTTCCCGAAGGAGTTAGATATTATGCCGGGATAAATTATTGTAGCCTATATTATTGCTTATTTGGGAATATACCTGAGGAGAGATATTCTCTTCCTAAAAAAGGTTGCATGTGACAGAGAGATGGATGTGTGGAGTGGCTAGAAAGAACATATTAAGAAAGGAATATATAAGAGGAAGCATGAAAGTGGCGCCAGTTATAGAAAACTTGAAAGGGAACCGTATGTCCTGGTATGGGTACGTACTGAAGAAGAATGAAGGGCATTTAAGCAAAAAGGTGATGAATTTGAATGTTACGCTGAAAACGGTATTCAACTCCACGCAGTAGTTACACCACTCATGTTATCAATTAATAAATGAAAATGAATAAAAAAAAAATTAATAGTTTTAGCGTGATGTGCGTACAAATATACAAACAAACAGACAGATGGACCAAAATTCCGTAAACTATTGTTTTGGCTTCTATTACGCCAATAAAGACCGCCTAGGTAACGATTTTATTTTCAATGTCTTGAAAGTACAGATATCAAATTTTTTGATTTTTATTTTAATAGATTGTTTAAGTTTACAACAGCTGTACTTGTTTACAACCTCCTTACAATAAAGTCTGCTGATAAAGTAGTAATTATTATTGATGATATATTTCTTTTGGTGCTTCAGACAAAAATAATTAGAGTTTTATGATGCTCTCGCCCACCTTAACAAAAACGCAAAAAAAGCTATTAGCCTGAAGATAGTTACAGATGTAGAATAAAGGGAAGCATAAACAAAGAGGTTTAACTGCTTAATTGTGTATGTATCTGAGTAGAGGTATTGTCTTCCTAATACTATACTTGTAATGTAGCTTGTAAAAATGACATTTGTGGTTTGCGAGACTAATGACAACCAACACGTTGTATTTTTTCTCTCACTTTAACAAATTTTGTGATACTAAAACATTGAGCTGTTCAAAAGGTTTGAGGGTTAGGTATTGCGCTTTATTAGTACGTGCCTGTGAACGTCTGGACCACCCTAGTTGTATTGTAACAGATTGTAACTACAAGTTAGATGAAGTTACGTATCTGTCGGTACTCCATTGTCCGGTTCACGTAGATATTGGCGAGTCCAACACTACCCACTCCTACCATGACGGTGATTACAGCAATGACAGGAGTGGGATACGTAAATGTCATGCCCATCTTTACCTTTGCTAATTATAAAACAAATTCCTTATTTTTGTATGTGTGTCGCTAAAAGCTTAATCTTCAAAACTACATAGCGGATGTTGATGCAGTTTTTAAATATATAGTGTGGTTCAAGCGGATGGATGTTTAATTTGTTTAGGTTTGATAGATAAATCTATACTAATATTATAAAGCGAAAGAGTTTGTTTGTTTGTTTAAACGCGCTAATCTCAGGAACCACTGAGCCGATTTGAAAAATTCTTTCAGTGTTAGATAGGGCATTTATCTAGGAAGGCTTTAGGTTATATAACATTACGCTACGACCTGTAGAAACGAAGCAGTAGTGAAAAATGTTGCAAAAACGGGGAAAATTTTCTAAACTCCACGCGGACGGAGTCGCGGGCAACAGCTAGTAGCTCTATATTTGTACACCTTTTTATATACAGACTAGCTGATGCCCGCTACTCCGTACGCGTGGATTTTTAGACTCTCATATATTTTGTCACCGTTTAAACCTTCCCTGAACTTTCACGAAGACCAAAATCACAAAAATCGCCACAGCCGTTCTTGAGTTTCAGCGAGACTAACGAACCGCAATTGATTTTTATATAATTATAAGATTACATTAGAATTATGTCATTACGTACTAATACAAATGGCAGCTTTATCGTTAATGCAATTTCTTTCAAACAACCTGGGATGTATAGGAGTGTGTCTGATTTGTTGAGGTAGATAGGTATTTAGGTGCCAATATTTATTAAACAGTTAAATATTTTAAATCGTACACGTATGAAGTTGCAGGCGACATCTAGTACATATAGGCTAAATTACGTTTTAAATGCGTTAAAATACGTTATATCATAATGCTAAATTTCAAGGAGTAGGGCAGTAACGATAAACCTCCGGGCAATAGGCAGTAACCTAATAATAGTTACGAAATTCACACTTTAAGGGCCTACATCAATATTATCGTCGACATGTACATATTAACACAGCTAGTAGGTATAGAAAATGAAGAATTAGGGATATTTTTTTTGTTTACCCAAAATCTACTAAATATATTTTAATTCTGATTTACGTGTTTCTATATATAATAGTCACTTATGTTTTTAAAGTTATTTCATTAGTTAATACGCGACAATAGACCGACAAATGAAAAAAATAAAAAATGAGAGAGGTTGTTTCGCTAAGATTTTCTATCGAGAAAACTTTTTTCAATCTCGTTTCTGAGTTTATGCGATCCTAGATCATATATTGAAAAAACATATACTTAAAAATTAGAGCTCTAGCCATTCAATCTAAAGAAACAATGAAAACTTCGTACGTAGAAAAATGCACGAAGCTATTTTGGTATCCTCTTAACATAAGTTGTTTTGTTGACGTGTGACGTGTGATGGACACGACGACGTGCCTAAAGATAACAGACTCCTTTCGTGAAACAAACTTCTTTGTTGATTCGGGCGGTGACACGCGACATGAAGTGTTTATGTGTAGCAGTTCACGTGAGAATATTATATATAGCCCATAATAATATTATGTCTATAAGTTAGACAACTGTAAAGTAATCCATTGCGTAGTTTTTGCGTGAAATAGTCTTTACATTCATCCAAGCATTCCATTCAGACATTTAGAAACGTTTCATTTCATTTCATTTATTCTTTATTGTACACTCATACAAGTAAGGCAACATAAACAATATTGTTACAAACGTGCACAAAGGCGAGCTTAACTCATATTGAGTTTTCTATCAGCAAACCCTTGAGTGTATGGAGAAATGGTATATTATAGGATAGATAGGTGTACAACAAGAAAGTACCAATAAAACAAGATCAATAAAATACATACATAGACTAAATGAATAAACTTACACAAATACAGATATATATATATATATATTATATAAATATATATATATATTACACTGTTGTTTAAAAGAACCTTTTACGATAAAGACTTTTACTGAATACAACAACAGGTTATGGCAAATATTTCAATAAACTCTTTGGTAAAATAAAAACCGTTACAGTTATTTTGTTATCCATTCCATTGAAACATTTGATCGTGCGTTTATTGTTATTTGAATATTTCTGTAATATAGTGTAAAGTAACTTGCTTTGAACTACAAATATGGTATTCAATTCGTTTTAATCAATTCGTAACAACTAATCATAATGTGTATCGACATCTAGCGGTCAATAGCAAAAATATTACCAAAAATCCTACCTATATTTTTAGCACCATGACAAGCAAAATAAATAATATGTATAAAATATTTCTTCTATTTCTCGAATGTTCTAGAAGAAATAAAATAGAATAGTGTGGGTATTTTAAAAAAAAATTTTTGTCGGTTAAATTTTTACTGGAATCGCGTTGATCAATTCGTTTGATTCACAGATGGTCGAAATTTTAGCTACTAGGTACTTAACTTCATATTTATCAATGTAATGACGGATTGAAAACGTAAAAGTGTCACCACCCCATTGCCTTCCCAAGGTGCTGGCAAAAGCCGGTAATGGGATATTTATATTATACATAGATAAAATCTATTGTAAGTGACAGAAAACTCGAAAATAAATTCCATGCTAATATGCCTCGTCCATAGTCGATAAGTGGAACGTTAAAGCACTGGTGTAAGAGAGAGACAGAGGGAGTGAGTTAACAAAAAACGCACCAACATTGTATAAATGCGGGGTTTGCAATAATTAGTTACAGCGGAAGACCAGTGCTGTTTATTCAGCAAGCAGCATTATGTTAAGCTGGAACCTGATTGTGGTAAACTGGCTTTGTTTGTTCTTACCTACTCTGTATATATCTTCTATGTCTTGGTAATCCTTTTTACCTCAATGAAATTATTTTCTTTCTTTTTTCACTTTGTTTTCATTGATCATAGGAAAATATTACACGCAGAGTTCTCATACATGACGTATGCGAAGATAGCACATCGTGCGTTGATAGCCTTGTGTGCGGAATCTTTTAGGGGTGATCTACGGTTTGACTGCAGGAACTGTTAAATGTTTTTGATTCTACCTGTAATTTATGAATAAAATAATGTGGCTAGCATTATCATGTAAAACTGTATTCGCGTCTCAGTCAGTAGGTAGTACTAGTACTAGGTACACGTAGTACCTACTGACTGGACTTCAGTTTACTTTATAAATCAGATATTTTTGAAGTAATGCATCGGTTAATATCATGGTAAGTTATTTAAGTATTTGCAACGTATTCGAACTTCTTAAATGTATTCTTTATACCTCAAATAACACAAAACACATTCTGCTTTAGATTTGGTTCGGCGAATCTCGACGGTTTCCTTCGAGCTTGAAGTTGGTGCAGCGAGCCATGGAGTCAGCTCTACGTAGCCATGCAGAGGACGAGCGGCTGGTGCGAGAGGCCAACGACGAGGTGCTGCTCGCCAGCCTGTTCACAGTGCGAGATGATGAAGATGATGATGGTATATTACATTCTCTCTTTCTCTCCAGCCCATTATCGTCCCACTGTTGGGCACGGGCCTCCTCCAATTAAGGAGGGTTTATCTACTATGCCACGCTAAACAGATGTGTTGGCATTAGTGTTGTGAGAAATGAGCTTCGAGTTTCGAGCTCGAACCCCGAGTCGAAGCTAACGAACCTTTAAGGCTCGAGCTCTTAGAGCTCGCGAGTCTTCAAGGCTCGAGCCTTAAAGGTTCGAGTCTTAAAGGCTCTATAGCCCTAAAGAGGAAGCTCGAGCTTCGTACCTATTATTTATTTACCATGCGTGCCGTCTTTCGAAGCTATACAATAGCTTAAAAAAACATACAGACGAATTGAGAACCTCCTTTTTGAAGTCTGTTAAAAAGTATACTGATAGAAATACTTTTTAACAGACTTCAAAAAGGAGGTTCTCAATTCGTCTGTATGTTTTTTTAAGCTATTGTATAGCTTCTATCGCAGGCCTTGAGCGTGGAGATGGACGGACGGACCGACAGACGGACGGAACGAAGGACGGACGAACCAACGGACGTCCGTCCGTGGACATGGAAAATATTATATTCTACTACCCTGTTTTGTGTAATCTTAATGCATCTGGAATAATTTAATGACTAATGTCTTTAATAATGATATATTCAACTGAGCTAAAGCTCAACGCACCATCATTGCCCGGCAGGGGAGTAGGCGCGATAAAAAAAAAAGAAAATATTCAACTGAGTTTAATAAAATATGTGTCGGCATCTTTCACATACAACATGTATACTTCCTGATTTCTTAACAATACAGGTCCACGGTCAGTCAGGCTTAGGGCCATGATCATAATGCATTATAGAATTTAATATATATACTTAAAGCTATATGTACTATTTCACTAAGCTATATACTATTAACTATATTTTTCAGGTACCCGTGTTTTTCTAACATATGGAGAACGTTTTCATCACCTGTTTTCAACACTGCTGCTACTACTTTTGGTTCGTGACAGCGGTGCCTGCTTTAGTCCAGAGATGTAATCCCGTCCATACTAGCTTCTAGTATCTAAGGTGAGGTACCGGTTTATATTAATTGTTCTATCCGGGAATCAAATCCCTACTATTCCGATCAAAGCTCCAAAGTTCCTTTCCATTCTCTTTCCCAGACCATTATCGTCCCACTGTAAGGCACGGTGTGACCAGGCGTGTCGACATACGGATTGGTTTCGAGTTTTCCGCCTCTCTTAAAAAATGCTATCTGACATAGGGCAAAGTAATTAGAAAATAAAAAAATAATAACTGTATGACACCATAATAGTTATATTGTTGAATATAATTATAATATTATGTTGTTTAAACAAGTTTATCATGGAAAACTATATAATACTAATTAAACTAACTAAAAAATTATTAACAATAAAAAAAAATTGGTTGTCTGTAAAGTCGGTTTACTGACGATAGTTGAACGTGACAACGTCTTAATTGTTTTAATTTTGTCAATTATAACATAACCTATAATCGCTGCACTAGCGGACCGAAGCTATTCATTTTAATGATGAAAGCACGTTCTTTGTTCACAAAGAAGAAGTGAAGCGAAAGCAGAAGTGCAAGCGAGACGCTTGCACTTCAAGCCTTACATGGAACGCCTCAGAGCGAGGTAACGCCGCATGAGCATGGCTCTATCGAATTATAAGACGTTGTCACGTCAAATATTAAAAATCACTTGTCGCGCCCATATTCGTTCATTCCGTTACAATTTTATTGTTCTACATCAATTGAGAAAAACAATTATTGTTTCAGGATTCCATGGCTCCCGACAACCTCCCAGCACCATACAAGCTTAAACTATTGACACAACTTATTACTAAACCTTAAAGTAAATATACATATAATTATGTACAGTGTGAGAGAACCGAAGAAGAAACGGCCGCAGAGTCACACTACCTGTCACAAGCTCGACAACTCACTCCACACCGGGCACAAACGCTCGCGACTAGTCTGCACTGTAAGGCCTTTAACTTATTCTTCAAGAAGGAGACCTGCATCGCCAGGCGCATCTTTCTGATCATTCGACGGTCCTGGCTCTGTTTAACCTCGAGATCGTTCCTTTCCCGTTGTCACCTGTAACTGTCGTCCGCAGTTCGTTGTGTTGCCTCATCCTGAGATTTTCACCCAACAAATTGCACCCGTTTTTTTCTGCAAGCACTGCTATCGAGTTTCGCTCAAACACTTGATATTCCAGATCATCTGAAAGCGAAATATCGTCGCCAGAGATCTCAGCGTTTCGAATTATAAAATAGGATTTTACAGATTTTTCCATTGACTAGGTGGCAGGTTCGCTAATACTGTAGCAGTGTGAACTAGAGAATAAAACAACTGCTCTCTAGGTATTACTTCCATCGGGCCGAAGTTAATTGCAGCTGAGCCTGTAAAGCTTTCTGACGATGTTGCAGGTGTCTCTACGAATGTGGTTCTCCGTGTCAGGTCTAGAGGTTGTTCCTCTTTATCGTCGATGTACGGTTTCCACAGTTCAGACATTTTTATGAATAATATTTTCACTATGGAATGTGAAAGTTGCCGTATCACTTGAGATCTTTACCCTAGTACGGGGAGTACTAACCTCTCTATCGGTACAACTCGAATCAATCCGTAGCCACGTGCAGCTGATCCCGTGGACCCTCCTTAGGATGCTGCAGGGGTCTCAACGAAAGTGGTCCCGCGTGTCAGGGCTAGCGGCTCTTCCTCTTTATCGTCGATATACGGTTTCCACAGCTCAGTCATTTTTTTAAGAAAAATATTTTCACTATAGAACACACTTGAGATCTTTACCTAAACTGAGATAACAGCTTAGGCGACATGAAGGTATTTATAAGGGAGTAGCTAGTACTTCCGCCCTCCCTACACCCCGCGCCCCGCACTGTTCCTTACCAGGACGATTATGAAAGAGACTTTGTACTGTTTAATGACGTAGACGTAATTAATTGCGTATTGTTTGAAACAAAAGTATGGTGGCATGAGGTAACAAAGGCTGTGGATAACCTAACCGCTCTCTCGGTACAACTTCTATCAGCCCGTAGCTAAGTGCTATCCCGTTGAGCTTCCTGAGTATGCTGCAGGTGTCTCTATGATAGTTGTCCTTCGTGTCAGGTCTAGAGGCTGTTCTTCTTTATCGTTAACGTATGGAAGAGCCGAGACATTTTTTAATGATTTTTTAGAAAGGAATGTGATATATTCGTATCGCCATACTCCCGAGTTCACTGTCGTATTTCTTGAGATCTGAACTTCAATTGGCGAAAGAACTCAGTGATATGAACGGTACTTATAAGGGTGGAACCACCGGTTACAAGACTACCAATGGGATGTAGTTCATACATTTGTGACAGGTCTAGGTGTTCGTTGCTCGGATGTGTTGATTCTACAAACACATTGGATTTATTTTTCATTTAAAGACAATAGATATATCTTAATTACTGTGCTCCATATATTTGTTTTTCTTTAAATAAATATCTAATAAAGAAATTTTAATAAAAAGTAAGAGTTTTCATTTAAATACGCCTTGATTCTACTGAGATGAATAGAACTTATACATAATAACACCATCTGACAACATATATTTATCTCTGGGGCGGTGGTAGTTGGAGAGCAGAAATTTCATAGTTTAAATAATGTTAGTTGATACTATAACAACGAATAGATACCCATCATCTTCATTATCTTGCCCTAATCCCGTACTTTGAGGTTGGCAATATTTCGACTCTTTACTTAATATAAAACAGGGTCACTATTTGTATGTATGTCCCTATGTGAGCTTATATCTTCAACCACGCACCAACGCAACAGATTAGGATACGGTTTATTTTAAATGATAGAATCGTTACAGAGGATGGTGGATGATTTTTTGTATAATTTATAAATATCGTATAGCGTCGCAGCACGCGTCTAAAGCGACTCTCATACAATCAACTCTATTTGATAACATCATTACGGTATATATAGGAAATTGCACTTATCTGTCTAATATTGAACACGGACATCTGCATGATATTGCAGCTGTATATACTTACATACAAATATAACCTTAATGCAACACATAATAAGTGCTATAATAGTGTATTGTATGTGTATAATAATATTATTGAAGGATTGTCGCGCGCCTGTCATTTGAACCCTTCCGCGTGGACAAGGATTACGTCCCTGGAGATATCGTTACCGTTAGACAAACAATTTCAAAATAACTGTACGATGATTATATTGATTTCAAAACTGTTTCACTACAGTAGTAGTTAGAATGTTAACAAGTGTTTCAATATTTTGCTAAAATATGTGCTAACTAGTGTAACTAAACAATATAAGCCAACTAACCACCTCTTAATCAATCATCAGTCAAAATTTTCCTTATAACCAATATTTGATCGTTTCATTCGGTTACATCCCAAATCAGTATGTAGATTTTCTGACTAAGCTGTCTGGATAGACAGTCAACATCTTTATATATATACTAGCTGACCCGGCAAACGTTGTTTTGCCATACTAAAAAAAAAAGTTTGAAAAATAGATGTTGGCCGATTCTCAGACCTACTGAATATGTATGTAAAATTTCATAAAGATCGGTCTAGCCGTTTCGGAGGAGTACCTACGGTAACTAACACTGTGACACGTGAATTTTATATATTAGATAAATCTCCTGTCACGATGTTTGTCCGCGATGAATTCCTAAACTACTTATATTACTTAAATTGGCACACCGTGAGTAGTCTGGTCCAACATGAGAGATAGGATAGCTTAGATCTGTAATTATAGTCGCAATTTTATGTTATTGCAAATTATTATTTTCAGTCTTACTTAAAACAACAATAACGCTAAAAAATGCCAATATTAAGGAAATTATTAACGTAATTCATGAAAAAAGACTTTTAAAAGGAGGTTAACTAAAGTTTACACCAAAAATTAAACTATGTCTGAATGTTGCACATTTAGCAGATTGTTATCTTCTCCAGTTATTAATTTTATTCTTACACAAATATGATTTACGATTCTTAGAACTACAATACTGGCTGGACAACTCTTGCCTATTGTTTGTGACAGATTTTTTGTTGAAACCAGAGAATTGTGAAGGAATATCTTTAAGTTCTGTTTGTCCGACTATTCGCCATTTGTGGACAATGTCCACTATTAACGGATTATAATCCGCAAAATGAGCAAGTACTGTTCTGTGCGTGGTAAAAGTGATGAGATGATAAATGTAGTTGAAATCGAATATTTTCTGACTGAAAAATATCTGAATGAATTAATATCACACTAAAATTATGCATTTTATTTATTTATAAATAAATCCTTTGTTTACGTTATCGGCTACACCAATATAGCAAAAAAAAGTTCTATGTTTATTTGTATAATTTTTTGTTGAGTTATATAGTTTTCGCTTATGAATGGGCGATTTTAATAATAAATACAAGTAATATTTTTTGTCTGTAAATGCTTGTTTTCAATATTTATTTTATACTACCTACCTAATCATTGAGTTAATATGTACTACGTATACGCCAGTATAAGCCACGCAAATTGGTAATGCGCTGGAACCTTGTCAAATTAACGCCCTTGTGACGTCATCAGCAAAGAAAAAATACAGCTAACACAATGTAATATTCTCATCTATACGTCACTATGACGTCACCAACATGGCCACCCGGCGCATTACCAATTTGTGTGGCTTATAATGTTCAATGTACCTAATTTACCTTCTTGGAAGTTTACTTTCTTTCAAATTTGAATAAATATGGTGTGGTGACACTTATTTTAAAAATCTATCAATGAAAGACAGATCAATCAGTTCTGTTAACTGTTATGTTCTTTTAAATAAAACCACTTTTTACAGATTTAGACGCGTATATTTGTTTAAAGTTTTGACCCATAACATTCTTTAGTAACACCGTACAGACAGTCTTGTCTAATCTAACAATAACATATTCTAAGACTGTACTTTGCATTTTATTTATATTACTTATATTTCTTTTCTTTAAACAAAGTGTTCCAAACTGCTTCGTAACTTCGACATGTCAATCAAACAGTTATGTTTCACGCAAATCTACAATTTATGCGAATCGAATCGCAAGCCCATACAAAACACACAATTGACACAATTTAAGTTACGGTAACGCCTTCAAGCCTTCCCGAATAACTGTACTTCAGCCCTTTCATACTAAATTCATTGAAAAATCTTTAAATTCGAGTTTTAAGGCTCAAATTCCCACAAACTTACAAACTTCGTATATAAAATGTTAACAGAGTTAATCCCGTATAACAATATGTGTTTAGCACCTGTCTATTACAAGTGTGTATCACTCTGTGGTTTGTAACGGTATGAAGCGATGGCGCTGATGTTGATAATGTTCAAAGGATAAGATTATTTCTTGAAAACGGCACATGCTCATAATGCTTGGTTGTTTTTTTATTTGGTCAGTTCTGAACTAAACCTTTCTTGGGCAATAAATGACGCACTATTTGGCACTTCCGTACTGGTAGGGTAAAGGGTGAAATATAAACAAATACAATTGATACCAACGTCTCTTTCTGGTGCTTGAGCTACGTGCGAAGTTTAAGCAGTAGAAAGAGGTAGTATTAAATATTGTGGATCTTGCATTTTCTTTTAAGTAGGAATTTCGAAAAATTTGTCTATAACACACGGATTTATTAGTCTTACTTTGAATATTCTGATGCATCAATTAGATCAAAGCAACGGAATCTGCGGAAGTGATTTTAACCCCTTACAATCTTTAGGTTCACTTCATTGACTTGAAAAGTAATTAGTTATGATAGGTAGGTTTCTCGTCATAGTAGGTACGGAATCTATATATTAAAAAGACTTACTGCTGCACTCAGAGACATTTAATGGTTACTTAAGGAGCTCTTTAGTATTGATTTAAAAAAGTTTTAACTTAACTTTTACTTTTTTAAATCAATACTAAAGAGCTCCCTAAGTAACTATTAACATTTAATGGTTACCTAAGGAGCTCTTTAGTATTGATTTAAAAAAGTTTTAACTTAACTTTTACTTTTTTAAATCAATACTAAAGAGCTCCCTAAGTAACCATTAAATGTCTCTGAGTGCGGCAGTTAGTCTTAAAAATTCTTAATCGTGGTATATTAAGTACGCTATTGTTATGTAACAAGCGGATGTTAAGAAGGATTTTCATTCCTTCCGTATCTAACTGTTCATTTGTAAGAATATGAATAAATAACAAAAGAGGAACCTTTTCCGTGGACCACCGTGACATAATAATTAGTGTTGAGCTGCGCGTCCACACCACGGAAAACACAATGTGACAGACGACAGTTGCAACTTTATTGTAACATTGTACTCGACTGTACCATTAGTAGCGGATATTCACATGAGTGACGCGGAACTTGGACTAAGGAAGTGGACACCATCAATAATGTACTTATGTGATATTATAATTTGACCAGTCATTCTTTGCTATAGAATTCTGAAATTAAATGCTTTAAAATAGTTATAGCGAACGGGCATTTTTCAAGATGTTGCCTAACTGAGGTCTAGGAGAGGACATGTTTTATAAGTTTTGGTATCTTTCTGAGGTTAGCTGTATAGGAGTACCAGTATTTATTATTTATTAGTTTCGTTCGAACGATCACATTTAATCCTCATTTAACTGTTATTCACGGGGAGTTTATCTATCTCACCTCCAGGTCCTAAATTTTGTACTGAATCTACATCTAAAATATAGAGCCTAATAGCTCATGCATTGTTGTCGCGCCCTTCATTTTGAAATCATTTGATGAAGGGATTAAAATTTCATTCAACTTTAAACGTTACTTATTTCTATTGCATTTGTTAGATTCGAAAGACAAGCCGTTTTATTTCAGGACGGAACACAAAATATATGTATACAGGGATTTATTTATTTATACACATTAACTACTTCCTCCCCAGCCCATTTATGTCCCACTGTTGGGCACGGGCCTCCTCCACATTGGAAGGTATTATGGCCTACTGTGCCGCGCTGACAGGGCGTGTTGGCACAGGGTTTATTTTCAAGTTTTCCGTCTCTCACAGAGGATGTTATCTGTGTGCAATATCCTTTAGCTGGCTTTTACAGCACCCTTGGGAGGAGATGGGGTGGTGACACTTGTATTCTTAATCCGTCACCACACGGACTTACTAAATAAGCTATATTTTTGGCTGTTTTGCTAAGCTCTTAAGTCAATATTTAGTCTAGTCATTAGAGTGAACTGGCAACTGGGTGTTCTACTCTCGCCTTTTAAAGCTTAATGCCAGTCCATATTAAACAAACAATTTCAGATTTGACGAGCCGTCCGTACATAGTGCGATGGAGTAATGTAAAGAATTGGCGGGACGTGCGTCAGATCGCTCGCACACCAACGTCCGCCGCCGGAATGGCGCCACAAGTGCCGCGACTTCAGGCACGCTTCACCCCCTCACTTTCGTAAAAGTTTGGTATAAGAGCGCCTTAACTATTGCGCATAATATTGTCACAAAAGACATTTTCAAATGAAAAGAAAACCTGTAACAAGCCAATCTATAACTTAATAAAATTATAGATTAAAAATAAACTTATAGATTGATTTTTAAGGGCCTACATCAATATTATCGTCGACATGTACATATTAACACAGCTAGTAGGTATAGAAAATGAAGAATTAGGGATATTTTTTTTGTTTACTCAAAATCCACTAAATATATTTTAATTCTGATTTACGTGTTTCTATATATAATAGTTACTTATGTTTTTAAAGTTATTTCATTAGTTAATACGCGATAATAGACCGACAAATGAAAAAAATAAAAAATTTGAGAGGTTGTTTCGCTAAGATTTTCTATCGAGAAAATTTTTTTCAATCGCGTTTCTGAGTTTATGCGATCCTAGATCATATATTGAAAAAACATATACTTAAAAATTAGAGCTCTAGCCATTCAATCTAAAGAAATAATGAAAACTTCGTACGTAGAAAAATGCACGAAGCTATTTTGGTATCCTCTTAAATGTAATATGTTATGATGCTTCTTTGGGGGCCTTAATCTCAATATTCTTAATACACAGCTTCAAAAGTTTTGTGCAATTACAAAGTAAAGACCACCTAAATTGTCACTAATATATTAGTGAAATGGTGACTGACTTAGCATTTCAGTTGATTAATTATATGTTTAGCTTGTTTATAATGCATGCATAGCTGACGGGCCTCGTGGTGTAGTGGTTCTGGTAACGGACTGCCGATCAAGAGGTCGCGGGTTCGATTCGCGACAATCATTTGTGTGATTTTTCTAATTGTCATACAAATGTTTGTACTGCGTCTGGTGTTTCTATGTATTATAAGTATGTATTTACAAAAAAAATGTAGTATATGTCTTCTATCCGTATTCTGGTACTCATAACACAAGCATAAAAGCTTAGCTTGGGACCAGAGAACGTTGTGTGAAATGTCCATGAATATTTATTTATTTTATTTATTATTTATAATGATCTTTATAGTAGTAACCTTTGATAAACCTTTGCCAGTAGTTTCCAGATCTGCATCCACGTTTATGACGTGGCCGTTGAACCTCAGGGCGCTTTCAATCGTCTTACATAAATTTTGAAATTTTCAGCACATATGTGTTAGTTTCGTGGTTGGTGGCTGTCAGATACAAAAACCTAACCACGAGACACACACAGAAATAACACACACACATATACAAAAATTACTGCATTATAACATGCAAAAACCATGAATAGTTACAATAACGGTTTACTGTTATAATTTAAAAGTAAAGTAAAACATTTGCAAAAGACCTTTTGTTGTATTCAGTAAAGGGTTCTTTTGAACAACAGTGTAATATGAATTGCATGTACTAAAGGAGAATTTTCTGCGAATATTCGTCGTGACTTGCACTAATTATGAAATGTTACTTTAAAATATGTTTTCCAGTTTTGTTAAATTTTGTGTCCGGTCCCGAAACAAAACGGTCTTTTTCTTATAAATTAACCAATGCATTAGATAACGTTCTTCTCTTCTGGCTGTTATTCCTGACATCGTCTGCTTACTAAGCAGTCTAAGAAAGAAAGAAAGAAAGAAAAATTTTATTTGTAACTACTCATACAGTAAAAGTGAATAAAAATAATTACAAAATATTAATGTGAGCAGTCACAAATACGGACCCAACTCAGCATAATGCTGGTTAAAAACCAGCGCTGGTCTTCCGTTGGGCCGTATTTGGAGGACATATATATATACAGGGTGTGGCGTAAATAGTGGTCCACCGTTCAGGGTTAGGTACATCAGGTAGGTACCTACACCATACCAAAATTTTAAACCGGTCCGCCGACTGGTTACGGAAAAAAAAATATTTTTAATTTTTTTCAAGAAATTCCCATTTTCATTACGAATTTGACCACAGTTTCAACAAAAAACATTATTTTTGATTTTCTATTCGTGTTTATTCATGTTGAATGTATGAGCTATCATAAAAAAATAAAGATTTGTATTGAAATTGTAGCCTTTACGAGAAAAAGTGATTTCTTCTCAATTCTTAACCTAAATTTTATCGCATCACTCATATTCAGGAGAGTTTTTTTAAAAAGAAATGTACTACACTGTTAGTGCCCATGCATTTAAAAATATGCTCATGATGTACTGATTATAAAATGGTATAATAGTACCGCTTTTCAAAAATAGAAAAAAAAATACTGCATTTGTAACTGAAAATAAGTAAGTCTTCCTGTTACCATTTTCGCAACATAATATTGAAACAAAAATTTCGTCTACCTTATTTATGTGCCCATTCTTACTGTAAACTTGGTCATAGTGACAACGACAATATTATTATTGTAATTGTATTGGCAAATGAGAACACAAAAGTTACTACAGACAGGGTATTAAAAAAAAACAACTTTGACATCATAATTATTTATTTATTGATTAATACAATCGGTGCTCAAAATGGCCCCCATTCGCAGCTATACACGCTCTGCACCGTCAAATAAAGGAGCGTTTAAGACGTCGAGCAAACCCGCTTTCATTGATTTTTCCAGCTGCTGTCAGAATCCTGGTCCTTAATTCTTCAATATTATTTATTGGTCCCTTGTATACGTCTTCCTTTAAGCATCCCCAATAAAAGAAATCCAAAGGATTAAGGTCTGGGGAGCGTGGTGGCCATAGTATTGGGCCTAACCGCCCTATCCATCTGTTTGGATAGGCCACATTAAGGTGCTCTCGTACCCTTACTGCATAGTGAGCGGGACAGCCATCATTTTGTAGCCACATGCTGTCTCGGATCTCTGTAGGGACACTTTCTAGAAGTACGGGTAAATCTGTCTGTAAGAACCCAAGATACCTTTCTGCGGTTAAGGTTTCTGGCAGTTCTAATGGACCAATTATTTGTCCGTTAATAATGCCGACCCAAAGGTTTATTTTAAATTGGTATTGCGATCGATCTTGTCTCATGACGTGCGGATTTTCTAACTGCCAGCTGTGCAAGTTGTGTAAATTTAAATATCCATCTTTTCTGCAAGATGATTCGTCACTCCAAAGTATTTTATTAAAAAATTGCTCGTCCTCTCGTATTCTACGCAGCATTTCTCTGCAAAATCTCACTCGCGGAGGATAGTCCCTTGGTAACAGAGTCTGTACCCTTGTATAATGGTAGGGATGTAGCTCGTGTCTTTTTAAAATGCGATGTACGGTTCTGGTAGATATCCCCGTTGTGCGAGATAAGACTCGGACTGAGGTTGTAGGATCTTGTTCTGCCAAATTCAGTACCTGATCATCGGCATGTCTCCTTGGGCGTCCTTCTCTTGCACCGCCTACGCCTGAGCCGGGTATCCTCCCTTCGGTGTATGCATTGTGGACTCGCCCAAACACCCTGTGGTCTGGATGTCTGCGATCGGGATATCTCTCCCTGTAAAGCCGAGCCGCCTCTCTGCCGACTCCTCCACATTCTCCGTAAATAAAATGCATGTCAGCATATTCGCGCGGTGTATACTGAGACATTTTTGTTATCACTGCACTGCACGTTTGTCCAAATCGTTATGCAAATCAGAGTCCGGTAAACGTAAGCAAGATTATTAGATGTCACCAAAACGACAAGTCCAAATCACTTAGGCAATCAACCGGAGTCCAGGGGAATAGCAAGAAACAGCGGAGTTAAACACAAATGAAACGAAACGTATACGATGCACGGGAGCGTAGATCGTACTAATTGTTTATGTACCATTTCTTTCCGATCTCAATTGCTAGAAAGGAAAGGGACAACAACAACAAACTACATCCTTTCCTTATCACTATCCTATTGTTTAGTTACTCCAGCTACGTTACGCATTACAAGAGTGTGCGCACTTCAATAGGTCTTTTGTTATGGTTCAGGTACAGAGCGACCTTTTTTTGTAGGACACGACATGATGTAGAATTATTTGGAGACGTGGAGTCAAATATCAGTTGTAAGATTGAGACTTTGTTTTATTTAATTCCATATTTAAATGGGTAAAAACAAAAAGACAACATTTTTGTTTAAATATTATGTTGCGAAAATAGTAACAGGAAGACTTATCCGTTTTTAATTACAATTGCAATAAAAAAAAATCTATTTTTGAAAAGCGGTACTATTATACCATTTTATAATCAGTACATCATGAGCATATTTTTAAATGCATGGGCACTAACAGTGTAGTACATTTTTTTTTCAAAAACCGCTCCTGAACATGACTGATGCGATAAAATTTAGGTTAAGAATTGAGAAGAAATCACTTTTTCCCGTAAAGGCTACAATTTCAATACAAATCTTTTTTATTTTATGATAGCTCATACATTCAGCATGAATAAACACGAATAAAAAATCAAAAATAATGTTTTTTGTTGAAACTGTGATCAAATTCTTAATGAAAATGGGAATTTCTTAAAAAAAATTAAAAATATTTTTTTTTCTGGAACCAGTCGGCGGACCGGTTCCAAATTTTGGTATGGTGTAGGTACCTACCTGATGTATCCAACCTTGAACGGTGGACCACTATTTACGCCACACCCTGTATATAGTATTTTATCTAAGCAGTGCTTAGACTCTGATTTTCACAATGCTATCGCATAACACTCAAGGATTTACCTTACTATCAGTGAAAAACAATTTAGAATCGGTCTACTACTTTCGGAAGTTGTATCTACACATATATTTTAACCTTTTCCTGCTTATAATTAGAAAATTTCTCCGTTTTTGCAACATTTTTCACGACTTTTTCACAGCGTGATGTTATATAGCTTATAGCCTTCCTTGATAAATTTAATGTCCAACACTGAAATATTTTTTTAAAAACCGGCTCAGTGGTTCTTGAGATTAGCGCGTTCAAACAAACAAACAAACTATGTATTAGTATAGATATAACTTTTGTACTTCTCCGTTTGCGTAATTTTGGTTTTGAAAGGGATCAAAATTTTTCCTTAACGAAATTTAAATAAAATAAAGTAAAATCTGAGCTTGGTGAGGGGCCTAGTTATATCTTAGTTTATATTTCTTGTGATTCTAAAACAGATGTAAAAAAGAAGATATTACTAAATGAAAATCTAAACTCACATTTTAGCCGATTACTTATCGGCTCCAAATAAATATACTTAATTATCAAGTGAACTAAACATATATCTAATTTGTTTTTGCATTACGAAAAACTAAATTAACTAATGGTTCCGTGTTAATTTGTTAACATTCATATTATCGTAACTATTAATTGTATTATTACCATGGTCTAGCCATCCAAACAATACGCAATTATAACGTCCATGCCATTAAACGGTACAAAGTCTCCCTACTAATAGTACTGTTAAGGGGCGGTGTAGGGTGCGGGGTGGGGTGCGTGCTAGCTACGCCCTTTTATTGCACCCTTCATGTCAACTGAGTTGTTTGTTCGTCAGTTGAGATTCAGACCTCAAGTGAAGAACTATATTACCACGGAAAAAATCATTACCACGGAAAAAATCATTATCATAATGTCTCGGCTGTGGACTCCATACATAAACCATCTACAAGAAGAACCTCTAGACCTGACGAAGAGATCTACTTTCGTAGAGACGCCTGCGGCGTCCTCTGGTAGCTCCGCGGAATCACTTAGCTACGGGCTAATAGAAGTGATCCCGACTGAGCGATTAAGTTATCCACCGGCATTGTTACCACCTGCCACCGTTGGTGAACCACAAGGATCGCCGTTAGTTAACTTTCTTCCTAACTATGCTGAAACGGCGTCAACAGGCCAATACTATTATTCTACAGAGTTGCCCCTCATGCAAGCCTACCATCCAGCACTATCACCGGAAGCGTTACGAAGACATCTTATTCCAAACAACCAGATCTCTGACGACGATATTTCGTTGTCAGATGATCTGGAGTATCAGGCCTTCGAGAGAAACTCTATGGTAACGCTCGCTGAAAAAAACGGGGGCAACTTGTTGGGGGAAAACCCAAGAATGAGACGAGCGGTGCAGTCTCAACAGACTGCCGACGACAGTTACAGGCGACAGCGAGAAAAGAATAACCTCGCGGCCAAGCAAAGCAGGGACCGTAGAAAAATTAGAGAGATGCGTCTGGCGATGCAGGTCACCTTTCTAAAGAAAAAACTACGGGACTTGAAGAGCAAACTAGCCGCGAGTGTTTGTTCCCGGTGTGGGGTGAGCTGTCGATCCTGTAACGGGTAGTGACTGTGTGCTCGTCTCATCCTGGGTTGGATGACACTGCACATATATGTATATATATGTAGTTTAAAATTTACATAAATAAACTAATGTACTGTACATATAGGTATGTCGTTTAAAATTTAGTAATAAGTTGTGCTAATAGAGTTAAGAGTTGTTTGTATATATAGCAAGTAAGAACTGATAGTATGTACTAATGTTGTGATGCTGGGAGGTTGTCCAGTGCAATGGAATTTTTTGTATTTTTTCTTGTGACGTTAAGTAGCTTGCAATAACATTGTAACAGAATGAACCTGATATGGGTAGTCAAAAACGTAATTATTTGTTTATTTTTTGTTATTTTATTTTATATTTTAAACGTCTAGCTTGTAACGTTTTATATGTGCCTGTTAATCTTGCTTACATAACTTAAAAATATTTCACTAGTTTTGTATGTTTAACAATATAATTGTTGTGGTGTCATACACTTTGCAATATTTCTATTTTCTAATCACAATACACTAATGTGAGACATGTTGTGATAAACAGACAAACATTGTGTAATTCTTTATTATATATTTTTTAATTTAATTGTATAGTTTTATAAATGTTTAGTTTAAGGTCTTAGTTCTTATTTAATTTGTTTAATTTTTAATTAGTTTTAGTTTTCATAAGAATGTGCAATCAATAGTGGTCACATTATAAGGTGTGAATTTTATCAATTCTTTAATTTTATTTATCTCCATCCTCTATACTAATATTGTTATACATATATGTTTGTCCTCCGTCTGGGTGTTTTCTATGTATTATAAGTATGTATTTACAAAAGAAAAGTAGTATATGTAGTCTATCCGTATCTGGTACCCATAATACAAGCATAGATATATAGCTTACTTTGGGACCAGAGGACGTTGTGTGAAATGTCCTGAATATGTATGTATTTATTGTAAAATTGAAGAGTTTGTTTGTTGGTTTGAAGCGCTAATCTCAAGAACAACTGGTACGATTTAAAAAATTTTGTTCCTTCCTTCCTCGATATATGTCATATATCGAGGAAGGCTAAATAACATCACGCTGCGACTTACAGCAGTGAAGCATCAGTAAAAAACTTGCAAATATAGGATAAATTTACTAAATAATTCCACGCGTACGAAATCGCGGGCTATAGTACCTAGTTTTTAATAAATTTCAGGATGTTATCTGTATACAATAATATGCTGGCTTTTAGAGTAGGTACCCTGGGTGGAAATGGGGTGGTGACACTTGTATTCTTAATCCGTCACCAAACGGACGACCCTTCATCTATCTATCTCTCTCTTTAAAACTGTCGTATCTTCTACTATATCCAACTGATCGATATCTACACAGTTAACACAATTTAGATGCACGCAAAGTTTCACAATATATTGCACTAAGGGAGCCACTCGCTATTAGGGTTTTCCCTCCGTATTAAGCCCCGCCGCACATGCCCACACTCGCACTCGTTCACGACACTGCGCCAATGTCGCATTGACATTGGTGGACACGTGTGTGTCCGCAATTGCTTTCAATAGTCGTACATCAGTCAGTGTCTCTACCATTCGTAGACGAAAACGAAGCAAGATGGACGCGATTGATTTAAGTTCGGAATCCGATAGTGATAACGAGTTTTTAAATAGATTATTATTAAAAAGGAAAATATCCGTTTCCAAATAGAATCCTTTAATTTTGTATTCATATAATCAGGATGTTTTACGTCGTATAAACATTTTTCGCTTCGAACAGCTTCAATGAGTTCCTCCATTTTGCAAACACTCGCGCCACTGCCACTCGAAAACAATGTCTCGGTCACCTAGCCGACACGCGCGTACACGCTCATGTACGCGCCTGCGTCGACACGTGAGAGCAAATGCGGAGTTTGGTACTGCGCCATAGGTTTTAAATACTGACACTCGCACGCGGCTCATGACGGCCAATGCGAGTGTGGGCATGTGCGGCGGGGCTAAGTCACGTACAATACAATATACTTTATTGCGAACCAATAATACAGAATTTTTACAAATTATATGCAGACAATTAATATACAATCAGCGGTCTTATCGCTGTCAGCGATCTCTTCCAGACAACCTGCATGGTCATGTCGATTGGATAGACGGTGTTGTGGTGTCTAAATATAAAAACAAATACATACTAATAAATGCGTATCGAGTATATATAGTACGTAGTTAGTTATAGGGTAACAAGGACCCTACATTATGCGTAATATCACAGTACTGATATATACCATACCCATGTCCGTGTGGTGACATGTTCTGTGGTGGTGACCCATCTCCTCCCAAGGGTGCTGTAAAAGTCAGCTAAGGGATATTGTACACAGATAACATCCTCTGTGAGAGACGGAAAACTCGTAAATAAACCCTGTGCCAACACGCCTGGTCAGCGCGGCACAGTAGACCATAGTCCCTCTAAAGTGGAGGAGGCCCGTGCCCAACAGTGGGACGTAAATGGCTGGAGAGAGATATATACCTAAGTATGTGGTATAAGTTTGTTTCATAATTAAGTTAAGGGCCTACATCAATATTATCGTCGACATATACCTATTAACACAGCTAGTAGGTATAGAAAATGAAGAATTAGGGATATTTTTTTTGTTTACTCAAAATCTACTAAATATATTTTAATTCCGGTTTACGTGTTTCTATATATAATAGTTACTTATGTTTTTAAAGTTATTTCATTAGTTAACACGCAATAATAGACCGTCAAATGAAAAAAATAAAAAATGAGAGAGGTTATTTCGCTAAGATTTTCTATCGAGAAAACTTTTTTCAATCGCGTTTCTGAGTTTTTGCGATCCTAGATTATATATTGACAAAACATATACTTAAAAATTAGAGCTCTAGCCATTCAATCTAAAGAAAAATGAAAACTTCGTTCGTAGAAAAATGCACGAAGCTATTTTGGTATCCTCTTAATATGCATTAACAGAATAAAATTCTATATCCTGTGTATGCATTATTGTTTATTTTTTTTTAAATAAATATTCATGGACATTTTACACAACGTCCATTTTTCTACGTACGAAGTTTTCATTTTTTCTTTAGATTGAATGGCTAGAGCTCTAATTTTTAAGTACATATATGTTTTTTCAATATACATATAATCTAGGATCGCATAAACTCAGAAACGCGATTGAAAAAAGTTTTCTCGATAGAAAATCTTAGCGAAACAACCTCTCTATTTTTTTATTTTTTTTATTTGTCGGTCTATTATCGCGTTTTAACTAATGAAATATGTAACTTTAAAAACATAGGTAACTATTATATATAGAAACACGTAAGCCGGAATTAAAATATATTTAGTAGATTTTGAGTAAACAAAAAAAAATATCCCTAATTCTTCATTTTCTATACCTACTAGCTGTGTTAATAGGTACATGTCGACGATAATATTGATGTAGGCCCTTAAAGCATATTCACAATGTGATAGGTACTAGTTGTAGGCCGCTACTTCATACACGTGGTATTTGGTATAATAACACACTCTATTTTCGCATTAAAAAATAGTCTATGGTAGTTCTCGGGCTCTAGGCTATCTGTATACCGAATTTCATTCAAATCGGTGCACTAGTTTTGGCGTGAAAGAGCGACAGACAGTGGGTGTATCTTTTGCATAATATAATGGTGCCGATTCTACACGCACAACTAAACTTAACTAAAAAATGAAAACTACTATTACTATATCTTGATTATTTGGCTACTTTCTTGTGCACATTTGTATTAATTAAAATCTTTAGTCTAAAATAAACAGTTTTTATGACAAGAAAATTCAGTTAATATTACGGAATTGTGTTATTGACAACATCAATTTTAATTTTTCAGTCAAGTTTAATTTACAACACGTAGAGTTGGTACCAATATTAATAACTAGCTGTTGCCCGCGACTCCGCTCGCGTATAATTTAGAAAATTTTCATCCCTTTTTTCGCAATAAAAGGTAGCCTATGTCCTTTCTCAGGTTCTAAAGATTGTCTGTGCCAATTTCATCAAAATCGGTTAAGAGGTTTTAGCGGGAAAGCGTAACAGACAGACAGGCAGAGTTACTTTCGCATTTATAATATTAAAGTAGGGGAATGGATCTAACTTTTCACGACATTTCGACCACATATGATAGGTACCTACTTAGTTGATTTCTTGTTACATACCTACATTGGTCATGGATCTTCCTCTTCAGACTTTAATGAATTCTAGAAGTATTAAAGTGCTTAATCTTCACGATCGCTTCCAACAAATTGTTAAGGTCACACACACAGAGATCCTAAGTTACTGTATCATAACATGCAAAAATCATAAACAGTTAAAATAACGGTATTATTGTTCTAATTTAACAGTATAGTAAAATATTCGCAAAAGACCTTTTGTTTTATTCAGTAAAGGGTTCTTTTGAATAACTGTGTAATAATTATGAAATATAACTAAGTATAAAATTTGTTTTACAGTTTTGTTTGATTTTGTGTCAGGTCCCGTAACGAAAAAGCCTTTTTTTGAAAACTAACAAATACAACAGATAGCGTGCTTCTCTTCTAGTTGTTGCCCCTGACTTCTTTTGCTTAGATTCTGATTTTAACAATGTTAGGTATGGCATAACACTCAAGGATTTACCTTACTATCAGTGAAAAACAATTTAGAATCGGTCTACTACTTTCGAAAATTGAATGTTCACATATATATTTTAAGCTTTACCCTCTTTATAATATTAGTACATACATGTTTATTTACTTAGATAACTTTCGTACTTCTCCGTTAGATCAATTTTGGTTTTAAAAGGGATCCAAAGTTAGTGCTTAACGTATTAATTTAAATACCATACCTAGATCATAAAGTTACTAGCAAAATCTGAGCTTTATGAGGAGTCTCGTTATACCTTAGTTCACATGTCTAGTGATTGTAAAACAAATGTAAAAAAATAAGATATTTCTAAATGAAAATCTAAACACATAACAATAAGGATGTTCGCAGCCAATTTTGGCAAAATATGTACCTACTGTAAGAACACCAAGTGTAATCAGTAGACGTAACAATATACATATTATTATCTAATTTGTTTTTGCATTATAAAAACCAATATCATTACAAAAGTAAATTCACTAATGGTTCAGTGTTAATTTGTTAATATTCATATTATCGTACCAGTGTATATTATTACAATGGTCTAGCCATCCAAACAATACGCAATTATTACGTCTACGCCATTAAACGGTACAAAGTCTCCCTCCCCTTATAGCCCTGTTAGGGGCGGCGTAGGGTGCGGGGGGTGCCAGCTCCGCCCTTTTATTGTACCCCTTAAGTCGACTGAGTTGTTTCGTCAGTTGAGGTTCAGATCTCAAGTGAAGAACACAGAGTGAATTACAAGTACGACAGTACGATATTACTACATTCCTTCAGAAAAAATAATTCTCAAAATGTCTCGGCTGTGGACTCCATATGTAAACCATCTACAAGAAGAGCCTCTGGACCTAACGCGGAGGACCACATTCATAGAGACGCCTGCGGGTTCGGGAAGCTCCTCGGTATTATCGGCACTTAGCTACGGGCTAATGGACGTGGTACCGAGCGAGCAGTTAAGATATCCGCCGGCTATGCCTCCTGCTACCGTTGCTATACCAACAGGATCGCCGTTAGTTAACTTTCTTCCCAACTATGCTGAAACGGCGTCAACTAGGCAATACTATTATTCTCCAGAGTTGCCCCTCATGCAAGCCTACCATCCAGCACTATCACCGAAGGCGCAACGAAGACAACTTATTCCAAACAACCAGATCTCTGACGACGATATTTCGTTGTCAGATGATTTAGAGTATCAGATCTTCGAACAAAACTCTATGGAAACAATGGCTGAAAAAAACGGGGGCAACTTGTTAGGGGAAAACCCAAGAATGAGACGAGCGGTGCAGTCTCAACAGACTGCCGACGACAGCTACCGACGACAGAGGGAAAGAAATAACCTCGCGGCTAAGCAGAGCCGGGACCGCCGTAAAATCAGGGAGATGCGCCTGGCTGTCCAAGTGTCCTTTCTGAAGAAAAAGCTACGGGACTTGAAGGGAAGACTAGCCGCGAGGGTTTGTTCCCGGTGCGGAGTTAGTTGTCGGTCCTGTAACGGGTAGTGACTGTGCGCTCGTCTCATATCAGGATCTGTACATATATATGTATATATAGTTTAAGGTTTAGTGATAACTTGTGTAAATAGTTTAAGGACTGTTTGTATATGTGTTGTATATAAAGCAAGTAACAACTGATAGTATGTACTGATGTCAAGTGCAATGGAATTTTTTCTTGTGACGTTAAGCAAATTACAATAACATTGTAACAAAATGAACCTGAAATGGGTAGGCCAAAACGTAATTATTTGTTTATTTTTTCTTTATAATTTTATTTTATATTTTAAACGCTTAGCTACTAACGTTTTATAAGTGCCTGTTAATCTTGCCTATATACATAACTTAAAAATGTTTGTCTAGTTTTGTATGTTAAACTTGTTTTAACAACATATTATTATAATTATGTTTAACAAAATAATTGCTGTGGTGTCATACACTTTGCAATATTTGTATTTTCTAATCACAATGCACTAATGTGAGACATGGTGTGATAAACAGACAAACATTGTGTAACTCTTTATATGTATATATTTTAATTTTAGTGTATAATTTTTTTAAATGTATAATTTTATGTCTTAGTTTTTTGATTAGTTTAATTTGAAATTATATTAGGTTTTAGTTTTCATAAGAATGTGCAATTAATAGTGGTGATATTAAAAAAGAGTGAATTTTATCAAAACTTTAATTTTATTTATCTCCATCTATATCTTCAAATCTAATATTAAAAAGCCGAAGAGTTTATTTGTTAGAAAGCGCTAATCTCGGGACACAGAACCGATTTGAAAAATTCTTTCAGTTTTGCATAGTATATTTATCAGTACTACAGGCTATATAAAATCACGCTGTGGCTTATCTAAGCAAAGCATCAGTTAAAAATTTTGCAAATACGAGGCAAATTTTCTGAATTCCACGCGTACGAGATCGCGGGAAATAGTTAGACTTTAAGAAAAAGTTTTATTGGATGTCATTAACGGAATTCTGGACCAGTGAAGGGTTCTATTCCTGCCCAGGAAAATATTGTGTGATGATTGTACTTGTCACGTAGATATTTGTACTGCGTCTGGTAGTTGTACCTATACCTATGCGTTATTATGATTACAAAAACTGGTTCGTACCTATGATCATCATAAAAAAAGAAGTCTTAGTATCAGGGTCCGGTTTTCTCTTTTGCTACGGAAATTAATGTTCCGTAGTATGAGTTTTTCTTCTTTCTCCTCTCCAGTCCATGAACGTCCCACTGTTGGGTACGAGCCTCTTCCACTTTAGGAAGAGTTATGGTGTAATATGCGGAACTAACCAGGCGTGTTGCCACTGGGTGTATTTTCAAGTCGTCTTTCACAAAGATTATCTTTAAACAATAATTCTTAGCTGGCTTTTACAGCACTCTGGGTGGAAAAGGGGTGGTGACACTTATCTTAATCTGTCACCACACGGACATCCCTGTATATATCTCTCTCTAATACCCTACATCTTCTACTACATTCAACAGATCGATATCTGCACAGTTAACACAATTTAGATGCACGCAAAGTTTCACAATATATTGCGCAGAGGGAGCCACCCTCACTATTAGGGTTTCGCCCTCCGTATTAAGTCACGTAGTTATTTATAGGGTAGCAAGGACCCTTCATTATGCGTAATATAACAGTACTGATATACCTATGTGGTATACGTTTGTTTCATAGCTTTACACGTAAGGTTTCTGTGATAACACAATCAGTAATTTTGGGCTTGCGAAAATAAATAATGCATATTAACACACATACACATGTGTCATACTAGATGTAGGGCGCAAATTCATGCACGTGGATTTTCCCTTTAAAAATTAGCTAACATCGGAATCATTGTCTCTTTTTTCGAATTAAAAAGTAGCATAAATAATTTCATTTATATCGGTGCACTAGTTTTGGCGTGAAAGAGCGATAGACAGTAATAGTTACTTCCGTCTATTATAATATTAGCAACGGTAAGGATTATAAGCATGAACATTAAGGGCCTACATCAATATTATCGTATATCATCGCCGACACGTACATATTAACACAGCCAGTGGGCACAGAAAATGAAGAATTAGGGATACTTTTCCTATTTACTCAAAATCTACTAAATATATTTTAATTCTGATTCACGTGTTTCTATATATAATAGTTACTTATGTTTTTAAAGTTATTTCATTAGTTAATACGCGATAATAGACCGACAAATGAAAAAAATAAAAAATTAGAGAGGTAGTTTCGCTAAGATTTTCTATTGAGAAAACTTTTTTCAATCGTGTTTATGCGATCCTAGATCATATATTGAAAAAACATATATGTACTTAAAAATTAGAGCTCTAGCCATTCAATCTAAAGAAACAATGAAAACTTCGTACGTAGAAAAATGCACGAAGCTATTTTGGTATCCTCTTAAGAACAAACAAACAAAAAGAAATAACAGGAATAATATTAACAGAATTCTGACTCTGAGCATAACATGGCGTAGGTACTGCATCACAGAGGCTGTAAAAAACATGATAAGAAAGAACTAACAAAACACGAACAGTAGTTACAAAACCCGCCTCTAAACACTCTCCACTCTGTCACTATGTACCTGTATATTGTACTAACACACACACAGACACACAGTCCGCTTCTTGATATAACTACACAACTTGTACAATATGTGTGTATGTGTGTGTGTGTGTGTGTGTGTGTAACTGACGCTATTGGCACGTGGTGTTTGGTTGAAGGCGGGCAATGTGTTGGTTATATTTTACAAACTGTTATACAATATTAGTGAATTTGAATAATCAAAAATATAGCTATCGAGAATATAATGACGGATTAAGAATACAAGTGTTACCAACCCATTTCTCCACCTCTTGTCATTCTCGAGTATCGCACAGAGATAACATTATCTCTAAGCGACTGTAAACTCGAAAATAAACACTGTTAAATGTATAGGCCTCCTTCACTTTCGAAGGGTATTTAGTATGCTATACTTAGATGACTAAACATTGGGTTTACTTCACAGTTTTCTGTCTCACAAATGATGATATTTGCTCATAATTTTCTTTAGCTTATAACACCCTTGGGATGAAATAGGGTGGTGAGTTTTCAATTCTTAATTTATCACCACAGGGTCCACAGGTACACGTTAGTATTAATCTCATTTTATTATATTACACTTGTCTTGTGTAATGTCCATGAATATTTATTTATTTATTGTCGCACTTCTCTACATCTTGTATACCTATGTATTTAGACAAATGTGAGAAGCTCCTAACAAAGGCGTCACGTTGTTTATAGTTTTATTGTACGTTCTAACCACGAAGTATAGATACAAGGAGTCCGAACGGTATAGGCTTTTTCATAATATTTCGTGTACACAATAATCAACCCAGATCATAGTTCTATTTTCTGCCACTGGCTGCGCAAGTATTCAGGACGTACCGATGCTAGTATAGAATATCAGAATATCTCTTGACCTTCTCTGTATTGTTGGGTTTAAAGCACTCAAAAATTTCCTAAAACTTATATTTATATCCACGTTTCTCAGAATATTTTTTTCCACAAGTGTCAATAGTTCAAACGAGTACTTCTTGAAAAATGGCGCGCTCTACCGGCAAAAATCTGTCCCTTAAATTGAGACCATTCGTTCAACATTACGTTCGGACTCCTTGTATCTATACTTCGTGGTTCTAACTATCAATAACGTTTGTATTCGTTGACATGTTAGAAATAACACAAAATAAACCGTATTACATTAAGTTATGGTATGTTTTTGTAGAATATTGTAGGTTGATGCGTTTAGTTGCGACACCCTACATAATTCACACGGGGGTGTTTATATAACATTAAGTATATCTATATTTATTATCACGCCTGTGTATTTTGAAAGGGATAAACAGAAGCGACTTGCATTTTTAAGGAACTACGAAGCCTATTCGTATTGGCTTAATAATGAATTATTGACTGACTAACGCCCGTTTTAAATATTTCAATTTTAATAAGCTACTAATGATAGCATTTTCTATTGCTTATAAACGTGGATTACAATTTGTGCATTATTGTAGATTGGTTATTGAAAATATCTATATGTAACATAATATACCTTTCCATAACCTGCTATAAATTCTATGATAGCTAATTCAACTGACAACATCGATAGACAACTCGAAATTAAACTATACCTAGGTATACCACAATGCTGGTCATCTCGATGTAATTATAGCAATTATTAATTCATCTGATAAATATTTTTAATCAAGAGATTAATTAATTTGTGACTAAACCTGGTTGTATAATGTTTCTATAAAAAATAGTTATTTGTAGTGAGTTATAGCGGGTGGTCAGTTGACTAATGTCTGCTGTGGGTCTACTGTGTGAATGTCAGTCAGTGATTGATGAACTTGTTGACACTGTGTACGGAAACTCGTGGTAGTTTTTTATATCACCCGTTGTGTTGGTAACGGTATTGCAGTTTTCGCACCAATTCTACGTGCACAACAAACTTAACTAAAAAATGAAAACAATTATGGCGAATTTTGATTAATTGGCTAATTTGTTGTGCATATTTTTATTAATTAATATCTTTAGTCTATAATATACAGATTTTCTAATAATAAAGTTTAGTTAACATTGCCGAATTGTGACACAATTCGGCAATGTTAACTAAATAACAGTTATTGACATTCTTAATTTTCATGTTTTAGTTAAGTTTAGATGTGCACGTAGAATCGGTACCAGTTTTAACCTTACCCAACATTTAGGTAAGCATATTGCAGGAAGTCTGTGCGTGTGGTGACGGATTAAGAATACAAGTGACACCACTCCATCTCCTCCCAAGGGTGCTGTAAAAGTCAACTAAGGGATATTGCACACAGCCAACATCCTCTGTGAGAGATGGAAAACTCGAAAACAAACCCTGTGCCAATACGCCTGGTCAGCGCGGCACAGTAGACCATAATCCCTCCAAAAGTGGAGGAGGCCCGTGCCCAACAGTGGGATGTAAATGGGCTGGAGAGAGGGAGAAATGAAGTTTGTTATTTTAAAAACTGTTTATTATAGACTAACAACTTCAATTACTAGATACAAATGTGCACAATGAAATAGGCAAATAATAAAACACTAATAAAAATACATCATATTTGTTTTTATAAGTTCAGGTGTACCCGTAGAATTGGTATCTATCAATGTAGACCGTTATTGCAGCACAGATGGTCTCAAATAAAACTAAGTATGGTAATTTAGATATGCCATTAACAAAATATGTCTTGTGGCCAATGATTTTCGACAAAATGTGTACCTAACTAAGGCAAAAAATAACAAACAAGACGGATCATCATTGGTACTTTTCATCTGGATCTTCGAATTCAATAAGCCAACATGACTGGTCAAATTATAATATCACATAAGTACATTATTCATGGTGTCCACTTCCTTAGTCCTAGTTCCTTGTCACTCATGTGAATATCCGCTACTAATGGTACAGTCGAGTACAATGATACAATAAAGTCGCAACTGTCGTCTGTCACATTGTGTGTACGCGCAACTCAACGCTAATTATTATGTCACGGTGGTCCAAGGAAAGGATTCGTCTTTTGTTATTTATTCACATTCTTACAAATAGACAGTTATATACGGAAGGTATACGAATTTTTTATGATATCCGCTTGTTACGAGTATCTTTTATTTACAGCAGGTGCCAGGCTGGAGAGAGAAAGAGAGACACTCAGAACCAGAACCGTTATCAAGAATATATAAAATAAATAAATTATAAATAATAAAATTGCTTCTTTTATCAGATACTTTGTTTATTAGAATAACAATAAACAATATCATTATACAATTAAAAACTAATACATAAAAACAAAATATGTACAAAAAAAATTTAATTAAACGTAATTAAATTGTTAAAATTGTTAAACAATTTTAACAATCTAATTTAAATTGTTTAAACGTGACACATGTATGTGTATAAATTTTAACACGTATTAAAGGTACACATAAATATACGCTATATATTTATGTGTACCTATACCTACCAACACACTGGATCATCTTGGTGTAGTAAAAGTGAGTTAATACATCAGCTAATATCAATTACATACATGATTAAAGCTTAATTCTGACTGAACTTTTGAATTAGCTGCGCTGAGTGTTAACAGAAATGCTAAAGGTCTCAAATTTTTTAGATACAAACGGAATACCAAAGCCATAAAATTTTCAGAGGGCTGTATAAATTGGTAAATTAGCTATTATTTCAGCAGCTTCTAAAATACAATAGAGTGCCGGCATTACAAGGCTGGATACATAAAGATCAAACAAAAAAAATTGTGCTTGTTGTCTTCGTCGTTGTAGTCTAAGATTTCACACTTACTGTTTAGAAAAAAAAACAAAGAATGTAATAAAGATTCCTAAGTGTTTAATGAGTACTATTTATCGTGTTATTTATTGATACCTTTACTCAAGCCTTTAATAATAAGTACGGGGAAAACCTAGTTTTGTTCGGCTTTATTTTATTTGAAGCGAGTTTGTTGGAAATGGAACTAGTTAAGACATCGAATGGCCTAGAAAACGCAGAAAAGTCTTTGTAGCTCTTACTGAGATTACTATGAAAGAATTGCTTACGAAAAAATATTGATCTGGTCGACCCTATTCTGTCTGTGTGTGTATATCACGAAGAGCAAAAGTGGCATAGGGTTGAATAATTCCTTTTAGAAGACTGTATTCTTGATGTCCAAGAAAATTCCAAGAAGCTAAATTAGGTAGTGTTATTGTATAGTTGTAATAACAAACGCAAGTGCAACTGACTCTTTCAGTCACGTTTCTGGACAGTCCAATATTACTTACAATGTTATTGTTTGGGATTAGACGTTTCGTGGGACTTTGATGGGCATTGACAAGCTTGCATCTGCTAATGCAAGCAAATATTAAATATTTATTGGGTGCATGCGAAAAGTGGCTAGCGTGTTTAGTAAAGATTTAGGCTAAAAATTTAGATTAGAAATAGGCACATGTAGGCTTATGTCTACCTACCTATTTTCTTTACCACCTAAAAATTGGATTATGAAATCAATAAGCTTTTCGATATAGGTGGACGCAGTCTATATATTATTATTTCCCAAATTCTTTTGTTATACTTTAGTCCTAGAACTACTAGGATATATGAAAACATTTCGTCAAAGTTTAAAGAGCAGAAATTTTATTAAACCAAATGTTCATGAAATATGTGAAGTAGTCTGTCACTTGTACCACAAAAAGAACTGTTCCTGCTCCTTTTGCGGATTATAATCCGTTAATAGTAGGCATTGTCCACATATGACGAACAAACGGACAAACAGAACTTAAAGATATTCCTTCACAACTCTCTGGTTTCAACAAAAAGTCTGTCACAAAGAATAGGCAAGAGTTGTCCAGTGTGGTAGTTCTAAGAATCATAAATCATATTTGTGTAACAATAACATTAATAACTAGAGACGATAATAATCTGCAACAGTTTTGTCAAATAGGTACATTTTTTGTACTGTTATTATAAAAGTCTCCTTCCTAAGTTGTTTCCATGAAGAAGCATTGGCTTATATTCCTAGGGCAGTGGACTTGGCAAAAGTTTTTAGTGTAGGGAACAAAAACCATTTTTCTGTGTATAGAAGAAATACCACCTTGATTTTAGGAACTTTAATTAATGCACAATACTAAAATTATCAGAAAATTAGGTATTATTTGTTAGCCCACATATGGACAATATATCTGTCTGATTGAGTGAAGTTAGTGAAATTGTGAGATCGATAGTTGCGGTCAGCGTGTGTGCTGCCTCATTGCAAGTATTGCAACCCTACGCAGTTACATCATACGGTCTGCTAAAAAATCCTTTCATAATTATTAGCGAAAATGTACCTAATAATACTTAATGTGAGTCTGAGTTAGAGGATTTTTTAGTCAATGAAGTATTCTTGATATTGCATATTGCAATCATAACGTCTAAGAAATATCAATCGAAATATAATAAATATATAATATATACTGAAATATTACAATACATAGTTAGAAATAGGGTGAGTAGAAGCTTGATCAAATTAGTTTTCTTAGATTTATTTAATGTTATTGCAGCTTATCTACCAATTGTAGCACAAAATTTAATTAAAGGTGGCCTTCGAATGTTCCGCAACCGGGTCGCGCAATCAGCTCTGATTGTGTATTGAAAAAGCCATCCACATCTTATATTCGATCGAAGTTGTCACTGCTTTTTGTAACGTAGACGTGGTTCAACGCAAATGTGGCCGCAGAATTGGCACCGGTCACGGTCCCAGTTTGCGATATTTGAGAGAAACGCGTAAACGGTGTGACCATCATAAATGTATTCTTATCTTCTTTAAGCAATTTGAAAATTAACATTAATTTGATGTCACGTGTAGCGTACATCGGAAGGCTACCATTATAAAATCAACAAAAACGATACAGATCCTACGTGTTATTTTTTGTCTAACTGTACCAATATCTCCAGGGACGTAATCCTTGTCCACGCGGAAGGGTTCAAATGACAGGCGCGCGACAATCCTTCAATAATATTATTGTATACATACAATACACTAATATAGCACTTATTATTTGTTACATTAAGTTTATATTTGTATGTATGTATATACAGCTGCAATATCATGCAGATGTCTGTGTTCAATATTTGACAGTTATGTGCAATTTCCTATATACCTATACTGTAATGATGTTTTCAAATAGGGTTGATTGTATGAGATTCGCTTTCGACACATGATTCGACGCTATACGAACCAAAGAGAAAAAACAATATTTTTAACGCAATAATTAAAAAATATTAATAATATAGGAAGAGCAAATATCGTTTAAGGGCCTACATCAATATTATCGTATATCATCGCCGACACGTACATATTAACACAGCCAGTAGGCACAGAAAATGAAGAATTAGGGATACTTTTCCTATTTACTCAAAATCTACTAAATATATTTTAATTCTGATTCACGTGTTTCTATATATAATAGTTACTTATGTTTTTAAAGTTATTTCATTAGTTAATACGCGATAATAGACCGACAAATGAAAAAAATAAAAAATTAGAGAGGTTGTTTCGCTAAGATTTTCTATCGAGAAAACTTTTTTCAATCGTGTTTCTGAGTTTATGCGATCCTAGATCATATTATATTGAAAAAACATATACTTCAAAATTAGAGCTCTAGCCATTCAATCTAAAGAAACAATGAAAACTTCGTACGTAGAAAAATGCACGAAGCTATTTTGGTATCCTCTTAATCTCCCTGTCGTACTCAATTTTTTTTAAACATACGACGCGGTTTTTTTTCACAGTTATCACACTAACTGTGAAAGTTAAGAGGGTACTGTACTACTAATTTAGGTATTTGCCTTAGGTATTGCTATCCCTATTCGCGAGCGCCGCGCCGAAAGGGACAAATATAGCTGAAGCAGATTTTACCTACAAATTCTTTGAAAAAAAGACGTTTCGTACTCCCCTTTTTTCTTCGCGAAAGTTAAAACAATTTTGATGTCTTTACGCTATTTATAGATGAAGAGTATATCTATGCTTCTATCACTTTATTTTTTGGTAAAACTTTACCAAATATGTGTGATACGCTGCAACTTACGCAAAGAAAGCGAAAAAATACGGGATTTTCGGATGGTCATTTTTCTTTTAGTTATTATGTTTTGAAAAAAAGAAAGTGATACAAGCTATATTATAGATGAAGAGTATGTCTATCATACTCTTCATCTATAATATAGCGTAAAAACAATTAAAATCGGTTTAACTTTTGCAAAGACAAATGGGGACTACGATACCCATATTTTTGTATGGAGCATAATTTGGTATCGTACCGTCTTAAGACCGCGTCGAAAGAAGAAATTCGTTTTTACAACCTTTAGATAATTTTGTTGGTAGGATTACTTACTGTTGTATGTGGTCATGGCTTGAATCCCCGCATAGGATAAGCAATAAAACATTTTATATTTATTAGTGTAGGTACATTATTTGACAATGAGAAGAGACGCGAAAATGGGGTCGTAACACATATATTCTTAATCCGTCACACACGGACGCAATAAATAACATGTCATTCTATTCTCGATAGCTATATAATTGATTGTTCAAGTTCACTAATATTGTACAACAGTTTGTAAAATATAACCAACACATTGCCCGCCTTCAACAAAATACCACGTGCCAATAGCGTCAGTTACACACACACACACACAAATATTGTACAAGTTGTGTAGTTATATCAAGAGGCGGACTGTGTGTGTGTGTGTGTTAGTACAATATACAGGTACATAGTTACAGAGTGGAAAGTGTTTAGAGGCGGGTTTTATAACTACTGTTCGTGTTTTGTTAGTTCTCATGTTTTTACCGCCTCTATGATGTAGTACGCTATGTTATGCTCCGAGTTTCTGAGAATTCTGTTACATCAATTCCTTCCGTTACAATAATGTACATGCTTTTAATCCATAACGTTACTTATATTATATGCAGAAGTAACTATTACTGTCTATTGCTCTTTCACGCCAAAACTAGTGCACCGATATAAATGAAATTCAGTACTGTATGCTACTTTTTAAAGCGAAAAAAGAGTGTGTGATTGATTGTGATTCCGAACTTGGCTAATTTTTAATGCGAAATTCTCCACCATGTGAATGTGTGTTAACATGCAAATCGTTTATTTTTGCAAGCCCAAAATTACTGATTGTGTTATCACAGAAACCTTACGTGTAAAGCTATGAAACAAACGTATACCACATAGGTATATCAGTACTGTTATATTACGCATAATGAAGGGTCCTTGCTACCCTATAAATAACTACGTGACTTAATACGGAGGGCGAAACCCTAATAGTGAGGGTGGCTCCCTCTGCGCAATATATTGAGAAACTTTGCGTGCATCTAAATTGTGTTAACTGTGCAGATATCGATCTGTTGAATGTAGTAGAAGATGGAAGGTATTAGAGAGAGATAGATAGATGAAAGACCGTCCATGTGGTGACAGTCAAGTGTCACCACCCCTTTTGCACCCGCGGTGCACCAGAGTCAGCTAAAAATTATTGTATAAAGATAACATTCTTTGTGAAAGACGACTCCAAAATAAACCCTGTACCAAAACGCCTGGTTGATGCCGCAAAGTAAACCATAATATCCCTAAAAATGGAGGAGGCCCGTACCCAACAGTAAGACGTTTAGAGGCTGGAGAGGAGAGAAAGAAGAAAATTTCACGCTTATGCCCAAACCCTCTAAGTTCCATACGAAAAGGTAAAACAGAACCCTGATACTAAGACTTCATTTTTTTTATGATCATAGGTAGGTACCTATGATCATAAAAAAAATGAAGTCTTACTAATTACAAGTTAGTTTTACTAATTACAAAACCTGGCTACGTAGGTACGTAGCCAGGTTTTGTAATTAGTAAAACGCATATACATACACAACACCCAGACGCAGTAGGTACAAATATCTAAGTGAAAACATCACGCATTATTTTCCTGTGCGGCAATCGAACCCTTCACTGTGTCACCCTTCAGAGTTTTGTCGATAACTCCAACCTTTTATTAAAGCTAGCTATTGCCCGCGATTTCGTATAGGTGCGTGGAATTTAGAAAATTTACCCCGTTTTTGTAACATTCTTCTCTGATGCTTTGCTAAGTTACTGTAGGCCGCAGCATGATGTTATGTAATCTAAAGCCAAAATAAATATTCTATCTAACACTGAAATAATTTTTCAAATCGGTCCAGTGTTTCCCGAGATTAGCGTTTTCAAACAAACATACTCTTCGGCTTTATAGTATTAGATTTGAAGATATAGATGGAGATAAATAAAATTAAAGTTTTGATAAAATTCACACTTTGTAATAGGTATGACCACATTGATCACTATTAATTGCACATTCTTATGAAAACTAAAACTTAAACTAATGTTATTTAAAAATAATCTACTTAATCAAATAGAAACTAAGACATTAAACTAAAAAGTTAAAAAACTATACAATTAAATTAAAAATATACATAATAAAACATAACATTGGCATTGTTCATAAATTTTTACCTGCTGTTTTTATATTTTTTTTTTGTAAATATAGACCACTATAAGAAACTAATTTCAATATTATCGAAATATTCATTAAATTGAATTTTTAAAACATACTTTAAGAAAATGTTTTCTTCAAATGTTGTGACGTCATCGTATGCAGACTGTGTGTTGCCTTTACCTAATAAACTTATGATACAACACATTAGTCTATATCTTTTCAAGTTGATTTATTAGTCTATGCAGAAGTCAGTCACGTAAACTTTTAAGAGGATACCAAAATAGCTTCGTGCATTTTTCTATGTACGAAGTTTTCATTGTTTCTTTAGATTGAATGGCTAGAGCTCTAATTTTTAAGTATATGTTTTTTCAATATATAATCTAGAATCGCATGAACTCAGAAACGCGAATGAAAAAAGTTTTCTCGATAGAAAATCTTGGCGAAACAACCTCTCTAATTTTTAATTTTTTTCATTTGTCGGTCTATTATCGCGTATTAACTAATGAAATAACTTTAAAAACATAGGTAACTATTATGTATAGAAACACGTGGATCAGAATTAAAATATATTTAGTAGATTTTGAGTAAATAGGAAAAGTATCCCTAATTCTTCATTTTCTGTGCCTACTGGCTGTGTTAATATGATTATGTACGTGTCGGCGATGATATACGATAATATTGATGTAGGCCCTTAATTTGTTTTATTTTCATCTAGTGTTTTTTGTCTATTTTTTAGTATCCTTAACATAATAAATCTCCTGATTTTTAATTACTTTTACGTTGTACTTTTTTATAAAATTTTGTCTTATATTGTTTAATTGTTTTATTGTTATTTGACAGCGCTGACGAAAGTCGTAGCCACAGACTAGTTGTACCTGTATCTTTCAAACCTGTCATTAACAACAATAACAACTCTAATACAGAGTAGCGTGTCTCTAAGTACGCTTAATAATTGTAAGTCCTTCATTAGGAGGGCAAACAAAGGCTTTTGGCTTTGTTTGAAAAATAATCTTAAGTCTAGCAAATTTACTAAAATAAACTTATAGATTATGATCAAAAACTCTATTCCCCGAAATGGTTTTCGAATTATGAGATTTAAAAAAAATGAACAATGCCAATTATATTCGTCATCCTAGAATGAAAATTTCACAATTTAAGACGATTGATAGCGCCATGAGGTTCAACGCCCATATCACAAACGTCTGTGGCACGACGTTGCACATCTGGAAGCAACTGGCAAAGGCTTATCAAAGGTTACTACAATTTTATTATAATGTTAATAAATGAATAAATCATCATCCTAAACATATCATTAATTAACTAAAATGCTATGCTATATATGTCTGCCACCATTTCACCATTATATTAGTGACTTTTGTGGTCTTCATTTTGTAATTCAAAGCTTTGAAGTCACACCATATCACATTCACGCTAAGACGCGCAACATGTCCCTCTGTTAACCTACGCCCTGACGCACTGCCCCAAACTTCTTGCGTTAAATATCTTGGTTTTCACCTCGACCGAAGGATGACGTGGAGACGCCACTTAAGAGCAAAGCGCAATGAAGTGAATCTAAGGTTCAAAAACTTACTCTGGCTCCTTGGCAGGCAGAGTGCATTATCTCTGTCCAACAAACTAAAGGTCTACTGCTCCATCATAAAACCAATCTGGACATACGGAATCCAACTGTGGTCATCAGCCAGCAAGTCCAACATTATGTGCCTACAGAGAGCCCAGAACAACATCTTAAGGACCCTCTCATCGGCTCCCTGGTACACTTGTAATTCGGAAATCCACGAGTACCTAGAAATCCCAACTATCACGGAAGAAGCAAAAAAGTACTCAGCCAACTACAGGACTCGCTTAGCAACTCATCCCAACCCGTTATCGAGTGTGCTCTTGGAGCCGAACCCGATCAGGCGACTTAAGAGAGCCGATGTGCTAAGTCATTAGAGCGGGTAGAGCAGTGGCTCTATCTCGCGTAACCCCACTTCCCTTTGCAACTCACCTGATTATAGTCTAGGTCGACTGATCGCAGGTATAGAAAAAAAAATGTAATTGTGCAAAACTGAATTCTATAAACTGTGTATTGAGAATATTGCGATTAAGCCCTCCAAAGATGCATCTAAATACATATGAAAATAAATCTCTAAATAAAATAAATAAAATAAAATAAATAAAATAAATAAATATATAAATAAATAAATAAAATAAAATATATATATAAATAAATAAAATAAATGCAGTTAAGCTCTGTTATTGCTCTGTAATTGGCTTGGTACAGGTTTTCTTTTCATTTGAAATTGTCTTTTGTGACAATAGTATGCGCAATAGTCAAAATATTTTCCAGTCCATCACACAAATATAGTAATGGCGGGAGTCTCGAGGATTACGTGGCTTTAAAGATTATTGTGTTTTTATAATGTTTTGTCTTTGAATATGCTAACAAAAGTCGCATTAGCCCAGTGCGGTGAACGCTTATGTGCATCCAGAAAATTTTTCGCATAGTGCTATGGACGCGTATGTGCGTTCATAGAAAACTCTCGTAGTGCGGCTGGATGCATTAACGCGTCATCTTTTACCTTGTTAAAGTGCGGTCGACGCTTATGCCATATAACAATTATTACGGCTCTTATTTTAAAAATTACGTTTATTTGCGTGTTGGAGGGATAAAGGTGCTTCCACACTAGTTGTTTATTTGCAAGAGGTTTTGTGAAGTTTGCGCTATAATATATCGTCGTTCAGTTATTGTTAAAATAGTAAGTTATACCTAAAAAAACAGTAATAGTACAGGTACCTTCTTCCGAAAGCCCTTTTTATTCAATTTTTTTAATTTACGACTTATCGCCCGAGTCATAATAGACACTATTTATAAATAAACTAAAACTACCTATTACTTTAGTTACAAGAGCGAGTCATGATGAAAACATTTCAATAATCTATTGTACTAAATTAGGTTATTGTGGTCGCCGCCGTCGTCGTTGGCTCCCTCCTGCAAGATTTGTAGCAGAAACCTGGCTAGTGTCTAGTCTCCTTTACAATTCCATATTTTACGACATCTTCGAAACAATAGACACCCAGAATACAGGCTATAAACGCACACGTGCGGCGCACCGCGCTCGTCTAATGATTTTTTTTGTATGGACGCATATACCTACGCGTCGGCCTGCACTTGATGAAGATCAGAAATACGCGCATAAGCGTCAGCAGCACTGAACGTAATATACAACACTCAGACGCAGTAGGAATATCTAAGTGAAAGTACAATCAGCATACACTATTTTCCTGTGCGGGAATCGAACCCTTCACTGGTCCAGAGTTCCGGCTATGACACAACATAAAACCTTTAAAGATAGCTGATTATTAAAGACTAGCTGTTGCCTGCGACTTCGTATACGTTTCATTTAGAAAATTTACCCCGTTTTTGCAACATGTTTCACTGATACTTCGCTACTCTAGGTCGCAGCGTGATGTTATATAGTCTAAAGCCAGGATAAATATTCTATCTAACACTAAAAGAGTTTTTCAAATCGGACCAGTGGTTCCTGAGATTAGCGCTTCAAACAAACGAACAAACTTTTCAGTTTTATGATATTAGTATTCAGGATACAGATGGTGATAAATAAAATTTAAGTTTTGATAAAATTCACACTTTTTAATGTGAACACTATTAATTGCACATTCTTATGAAAACTAAAACTTAAACTATAACAAATTTAAAATTAAACTAATCAAATAAAAACTGAGACATTAAACTAAAAAACTAAATTAAAAATATGCATATAAATAACAAGTTACACAATGTCTGTCTGTTTATCACAACATGTCTCACATTAGTGCGTCGTGATTAGAAAATACAAATATTGCAATATCTATGACACCACAACAATTAAATTGTTAAACATAATAATAATTATTATTAATATGTTGTTAAAACAAGTTTAACATACAAAATAAGTCAAATATTTTTAAGTTATTTAGTCAAGATTAACAAGCTCTTTTAATACGTTAGAAGCTAGACGTTTGAAATATACAATAATAAAAAGTAAAAAAATTGGTCAAGTGCGAGTCGGACTCGCGCACGAACGGTTCCGTACCATTCCATACCATCTATGCAACATAAGGCAACGTTATTAGTATCGAGCAAGAAACGGTAAAAAAATCATGTTTGTTGTATGGGAGCCCCCCTTAAATCTTTATTTTATTTTTAGTATTTGTTGTTATAGCGCAATAGAAATACATCATCTGTGAAAATTTCAACTGTCTAGCTATCACCGTTCTTGAGATACAGCCTGGTGACGGACGGACGGACGGACGGACAGCGAAGTCTCAGTAATAGGGTCCCGTTTTTACCCTTTGGGTACGGAACCCTAAAAACTGAAAAATATAAACAAATAATTACGTTTTAACCTACCCATATCAGGTTCATTCTGTTACAATGTTATTGCAAGCTACTTATATTACGGTACAAGAAAAAATACAAAACAAATCCATTGCACTTGACAACCTCCCAGCATCACAACATCAGTACATACTATCAGTTCTTACTCGCTATATATACAAACAACTCTTAACTCTAATATCACAACTTATCACTAAACTTTAAACTATATACACATATATGTACAGTGTCATCCAACCCAGGATGAGACGAGCGCACAGTCACTACCCGTTACAGAATTGGCAGCTCACCCCACAGCGGGAACAAACCCTCGCGGCTAGTCTGCCCTTCAAGTCCCGTAGTTTTTTCTTTAGAAAGGTGACCTGCATCGCCAGGCGCATCTCTCTAATCTTTCTACGGTCCCTGCTTTGCTTGGCCGCGAGGTTATTCCTTTCCCGCTGTCACCTGTAACTGTCGTCGGCAGTCTGTTGACACTGCACCGCTCGTCTCATTCTTGGGTTTTCCCCCAACAAGTTGCCCCCGTTTTTTTCAGCGAGCGTTATCATAGAGTTTCTCTCGAAGGCCTGATACTCCAGATCATCGGACAACGAAATATCGTCGTCAGAGATCTGGTTGTTTGAAATAAGTTGTCTTCGTAGCGCCTCCGGTGATAGTGCTGGATGGTAAGCTTGCATGAGGGGCAACTCTGGAGAATAATAGTATTGCTCAGTTGACGCCGTTTCAGCATAGTTGGGAAGAAAGTTAACTAACGGCGATTCTGTTGGTACAGCAACGGTGGCAGAAGGTAACAAAGCCGGTGAAAAGGTTAGCTGTTCTCTCGGGATCACTTCTATCAGACCGTAGCTAAGTGATCCCGCGGAGCTACCAGAGGATGCCGCAGGCGTCTCTACAAAAGTATACACTTTTAAACTTTCGCGTTGCATTTTATTACATTGAAAAACACAGGTATTAAACGCGTTTAAATTTTTAGTATAGGTGTTAAGCACCTACCTTTTTGCCGACGTTTCGACCGAGTTGCATCGGCCGTGACCACGGCCGATGCAACTCGGTCTTCTTTTTCTAGATGGTTAAGGTATGGAGTCCACAGCCGAGACATTTTGAGAATGATTTTTGCTGAGGTAATATAGTAATATCGTATAGTCGTGACTGTAGTTCACTCTGTGTTCTTCACTTGAGATCTGAACCTCAACTGACGAACCAACTCAGTCGACATAAAGGGTACAATAAAAGGGCGGAGCTAGCTCCGAACACCCCCCCGCACCCAGAACCGCCCCTAACAGGACTATTAGGAGGGAGACTTTGTACCGTTTAATGGCGTAGACGTAATAATTGCGTATTGTTTGGATGGCTAGACCATTGTAATAATTTACACTGGTACGATATGAATGTTAACAAATTAACACGGAACCATTAGTTAATTTACTTATGTATTGATTTTGTTTTTCGTAATGCAAAAACAAATTAGATATTATTATGTATATTGTTACGTCTACTGATTACACTTGGTGTTGTTACAGTAGGTACATATTTTGCCAAAATTGGCTGCGAACATCCTTATTGTTATGTGTTTAGATTTTCATTTAGAAATATCTTATTTTTTTACATTTGTTTTACAATCACTAGACATGTGAACTAAGGTATAACGAGCCTCCTCATAAAGCTCAGATTTTGCTAGTAACTTTATGATCTAGGTATGGTATTTAAATTAATACGTTAAGCACTAACTTTGGATCCCTTTTAAAACCAAAATTGGTCTAACGGAGAAGTACGAAAGTTATCCAAGTAAATAAACATGTATGTACTAATATTATAAAGAGGGTAAAGCTTAAAATATATATGTGAACATTCAATTTTCGAAAGTAGTAGACCGATTCTAAATTGTTTTTCACTGATAGTAAGGTAAATCCTTGAGTGTTATGCCATAACATTGTGAAAATCAGAGTCTAGGTAGACGAAGTCAGGACAACAGCTAGAATAGATGCACATTATCTGTTGTATTTGTTAATTTTGAAGAAAAAGACCGTTTCGTTACGGGACCGGACACAAAATCAAACAAAACTGTAAAACATATTTTATACTTAGCTATATTTCATAATTAGTGCAAGTCACGACGAAAATTCGCAGAAAACTCTCCTTTAGTACATACAACATAATATTACACTGTTGTTCAAAAGAACCCTTTACTGAATACAACAGAAGGGCTTTTGCGAACATTTTACTTTACTTTTTAATTAGAACAATAATACCGTTATTGTAACTGCTCATGATTTCTGCAGTATTGTAGTGTTTTAATGAAGTAATTTCCCTCTCTTAGTGCATCTCTTAGTGTAATTTCACAATTTAAAGCGATTGACAGCGTCCTGACGTTCAACGCCCATATCACAAACGTCTATGATACGGCGTTGCACTTTTGAAAATCACTGGCGAAGGCTTTTAAAAGGTTACTACAATTAGAATGTTTAGATATATGTTAAGATATAAAATGACCTTTATTATCATTCTAATTGTAGTAACCTTATCATCATGCTAAACATATCCGTAGTCCGTGTGGTGACGGATTAAGAATACAAGTGTCACCACCCCATCTCCTCCCAAGGGTGCTGTAAAAGTCAGCTAAGAGATATTGCACACAGATAACATCTTCTGTGAGAGACGGAAAACTCGAAAAGAAACCCTGTGCCAACACACCTGGTCAGCGCGGTACAGTAGACCATAATCCCTTCCAAACTGGAGGAGGCCCGTGCCCAACAGTGGGACGTAAATGGGCTGGAGAAGAGAAGAGAAACATATCATTAATCAACTACAATGTCTGCCATTCCACTAATAACCATTTCTCTAATATATCAGTGACAGTTTTGGTGGTCTTTAGGTACTTTGTAATTGTGCAAAACTGAATTGTTTGGGTTTTATATTGAGAATGTTGAGATTAAGGCCCCCAAAGAAGCATCTAAATACATATGAAAATAAATCTTATGTAGTTAAGCTCTGTTATAAATTGGTTTGGTACAGGTTTTCTTTTCATTTGAAAATGTATTTTGTGACAATATTATGTGCAATAGTTAAAATATTTTTCAGTCCATCACACAAATATAGTAATGGCGGGGGTCTCAAGGATTACGTAGCTTTAAAGATTAACTTTTTTTTATAACGTTTTGTCGTTGAATATCTTGTCACTAACGCAATGTTGCACAGACATTTTTTATTGCGCCAGGGCGGTCTCTGCTAGGAACAATATAATCTCTCTGCCACTGGTCAGTTCCATAGATTTCTTTCCGAGATCAATAACACAACTTCCAAACGTAATGGATTCAGACAATAAAGAGTTACAACAAAAGCTTGCCGAATATCGGAACTGCGACAGTTGTGACATTACTGACGCGTCGCTGATCTACAAAAGTGATTAAATCTATACATTACGTTATTTATGGTTTTTGAATAATACTGTACGGAATTGGGATGATAGGAAGTAACCAAATGGCTTATTTCAATTTCCTTTAATAATTGAGTAGGTACTACAACGAAAACTAAAGAACGTTTATACTACATATTACATACACATGTAAGAAGTGTATAATTCGAATTATTCTACGGTTGTAAACGTTCTATGAACTGTTAAAGTAGGTAATGATTCTTCTAATTCAAAAATAAATAGATATATTTTGTGTTCCGTCCCAAAATAACTAAACAAAAATAAAAAACGGTTTGTCTTTCGAATCTAACAAATGCAATAGAAAAGTAACGTTGAATTAAAATTTAATCTCTGCCTCAAACGTTTTCAAAATAGAAGGGCGCAAAAGCAATGCATGAGCTATTAGCGACTAGGTATATTGTTTAGTTTTCGTAGACGCAGTACAAAATTTAGGATCTGGAGGTGAGATAGATAAACTCCCTGTGAATGACAGTTTAATATTGTCCTGTCTTCAATAGAACGATACTAATAAATAATAAATACTGGTACTCCTATACCACTAACTTGTGTAAGATACCAAAACTTATAAAACATGACCTCTCTTAGACCTCAGTTTGGTAACATCTGGAAAAATACCCGTTCGTTATAACTATTTTAAAGCATTGAATTTCAAAATTCTATAGCAAAGTATGACTGGTCAAATTATAATATCACATAAGTACCATTGATGGTGTCCACTACCTTAGTCCAAATTCCTTGTCACTCATGTGAATATCCGCTACTAATGGTACAGTCGCGTACAATGTTACAATAAAGTCGCAACTGTCGTCTGTCACATTGTGTGTACGCGCAACTCAACACCAATAATTATGTCACGGTGGTCCACGGAAAGGGTTCGTCTTTTATTTATTCATATTCTTACAAATGGACAGTTAGATACGGAAGGTATGGAAATCTTTCGACATCCGCTTGTTACATAATAGCGTACTAAGTACTTATACGACGAGCCATATGGCGTACAGTAATTAATTTCTGAAATTCTTACTTAAAAGAAAATGCCAGGACCATAATATTCAATGCTATCTCTTTCTACTGCCATAAACTTCACACGTGGCTCAAGTACCAGAAAGACAATTTGGTAACACTGGTTATCTTATTAATGGCGTCTAAAACTACTAAAGTAATTCAAAACAATACACCCGCATTCCTAGGCTGTATTGATTGTGAAATAAGTAAGAATGGTTTATAATAATTATCATTATAGATGTGCTCGTGCCAACAATGCTTTTTGGAAAAATCCACTATTAAGGCGCGTTAATGGGTTAAAGGGTAATAAAAAATAGAGAGAGATAAAACAATGACTATTATCTCAGACTATTCACTCCAGAAACTTATTTTATGATTGTTGGTTACTCATCTTCGATGGTATTTAGGGTTGCGTAACAGGTTAACCACACAAAGACAAACCTCCATTAACAAAGCTGGCTCGAATGCATATAAGGACCTGCGCATAACTTTTGACTTAATTTGAAAGTAATTTAGAAAAAAGTATTTAGAAAAAAATAAAAAAGAAGTTAGACGATCTCAGACACCAGCTACATTTAAATCAAGAGTCAAAAATCAGTATTTAGAAATGCAGTCATGATTCCGGAACATATTATGTTACTATTGTGTATGTATTTGTATATTTGGAATATTTGTTTATATTATATTTATTTAGCGTTATATGTAGTTTATAATATCTTCTAGTACACCAACAAAAAGAATTTATAATCTCAAATTATTTATGCATGCTTGGTACTTTTAACTCAAATCATATGTCACGAAATATTGTCTGCAAAAGTAAAAAAAAAAAAAAATTTTACCGCTACACAACCTTGTCGCTGCGAAAGACGCTTAATATAATTCTGAAAATACGGATTAGAAAATTGAGGAAAGTCATAAAGACCATTGCTGGGAAAATGGCGGCCGTTACCCAACATTTCACGAACACCACGTCCGTCGTTTTGTAAAATGAAATTATAAAAAAGTGTACCTACGAACGCCAGAAAAACAAAAAAAAACTATTGAAACCAACCCTTCTACTTTACGTACGCTATAATTATTAGTAACAAAAACACAATTCAAAGCAGTAAATAAAAACAAAAGACGCCATTTTACCTACGTGTTTCGTCACACTTGGCGCGACTCCCCTATACAGTTTGTGTAACGTCTGTAGGCGTGGTTTGTGCGCACGCGCCCTTTGTCACGCACTTTGGCCTTTATACTTTGATATTCTGTAGAACTATTAAACTTAGCTACTCAGGCAGAATTTACTTCTAATAGGTATACAACACAACATTGATTTGTTATGAGATAAAGTTAACAAATGTTACAATTATTATAAAGTTAATAAATATTAAGGCTAAACTTTTACTTAGAATGTGTTATTGTCAGATAAGATAAGACTGTCTGTATACGGTGTTACTAAAAGATTTGTCTCAGAGAATATCTTAGTTATGGATTTTTGTATAAACATTTTTGCAATTCTAAGGGAGAATGAAGGTTATAGGGAAATAAAGGAAAGAACAGGACTTGCAGAATTTATCTGATTGTGGTGTGGTAAGTATCATCATAATGTATTCAAATTTAATTATCACCATGAAATCTGACACCCAAATGAAAGTAAACTTCTTGGAAGCTAAATTAGGTAGTGTTATTGTATGGTTGTAATAACAAACGCAAGTGCAACTGACTCTTTTAGTCACGTTTCTGGACAGTCCAATGTTAATCTCAGTGTTATTGTTTGGGATCAGACGTCTCGTGGGACTTTGATGGGCATTGACAAGCTTGCATCTGCTAATGCAAGCAAATATGAAATATATTGTGTTTGATGCAAGGACAAAAGAGATGGCGTGTTTAAAAGCTTATGCGAAATCCGCTAAATTATGCTATACTACCTGTTTAAAATTAGATGATTAAAGAAATAATATTTTTAGACGTAAAATAATGATTGAAAGAATTTGCGGACAAACAATTTTACTTGTATTTAATAATAAATACAGAAATCGCCCATTCTTCTCAAAACTATCTAACCCAACAAAAAATTTATACAAATCAAAATTGAACTTTTTTTCCTTTTTTGGTCTAGCCGAAAACGAAAACGAAGGATTCAAAATGCATAATTTTAGTGTGATATTAATTCATTCAGATATTTTTTCTGAAAACATTCCAAATTAACTACATCTATCATCTCATCACTTGTACCACGCACAGAACTGTACCTGCTCTTTTTGCGGATTATAATCCGTTAATAGTGGGCATTGTCCACAGATGACGAACAGACGGACAAACAGAACTTAAAGAGATTCTTTCACAACTCTCTGGTTTAAAAAAAGTCTGTCACAAACAATAGGCAAGAGTTGTCCAGTTTTGTAGTTCCAAGAATCATAAATCATATTTGTGTAAGAATAACATTAATAACTGGAGACGATAATAATCTGCTAAATGTGCAACATTCAGAGATAGTTTAATTTTTTGTATAAACTTTGGTTAACCTGCTTTTTAAGGTATTTCTTCACAAATTACGTTATTGATGTTCTAAGTAATACTGAAAATAATTTCGTCCGTGTGCTGTAGTTAAAAATATTTCGAGCTTAAAAACACAATACATCCTTTTATCGTTCGATGTCCTAAAAATTAAAAAGCGTTGAGATTAGTCAGATTCATCAAAGTCAAATTTTTTTTATATCTTGTTGGCATATTTTACAAGCTCTTTTGAAACGTCAGAAACTAGGTGTCTGTTCCAAATGCGAATCCTATGGAGAAGAACAGACAAGAAACTCCAATTCGATGAGCTTTAATAAAATATAGGTCTCAGGTTACCGGAAAGTGTAGGTCGTTTTAGAACGGCTGTCTCACTGTTATCAAGTCATGAACGGACAAACGTACAGACGGACAATAGCTTTGTGTGAATGGGTGAGGTTGGTAAAATTGTGAGATCGATAGTTGCGGTCAGCGTGTGCTGACTCAATGTAAGTATTGCAACCCTACGCAGTTACATCATACGGTCTGCAAAAAACATATCTAAAAATTATTAATTGCATTTGATTGAATTTTATTTTATAATGAACTTTATAATAAACCGAAATACTTATAAGTACATAGATCTACTTTTTACGGATTTAGACGCGTGTATTTGTTTTAAATTTTGGAAAAGTGACTGCAAAGTCTCCGAAACGTCGTCGAGCCAAAATTTAAGACAAATACACGCGTCTAAGTCCGTAAATGTAGTCTTATGTATTATCCGTAAAGTTTTATTTAAACAAATTAGTCGCGCAAGTGTTAGGAAACTACATAATATATTTTTTTTCACACAATAAATACTATTCAAATATATGTATATGTAAACAGACAATTCAATCAGGGAAATCTTTGTGAGGCATCCGATCCGTGTCTGATTCTTGGCCTGAACTGTGGCCCAATAGAGATGAGGATGGGAAATTTTTACTTAATAAAAACAGAGTAGTTTTTTTGTATGTAAGTCCCAGGTCCCTATATGAGCTTATATCTTGAAAACTACGCAAGAAATTTTAATACGTTTTTTCAAATAGATAGAGCGGTGATTTGAGTAGGGGGGGGGACTTAATAACCACGAACGTGGGCAAAATCGCGGGCATTTGCTAGTAATATAGTCAAATATTGACTGTCTTCTCTATCCTGACAGCTTAGTCATAACATCTACATAGAGTGCTGGAATGTAACCGAACAAAACGATCAAACTTTGTATTCTCTAACATTGGTTATAAAGGAAAATCTTGAGTGGTTATCACATAAAAGACATAATACGTCAACCTATGTTATTTAGTGAAGCTATTTTAAAAATTGAAACTCTGTTAACGTTCACTACTACTGTAGTCAAACAGTTCTGAAATTAAAAAAATCATCATACAGTTATTTTGCATTTTTTTTTCTAACTGTACCGATATCTCCAGGGATGTAATCCTTGTCCACGCGGAAGGGTTCAAATGACAGGCGCGCGACAATCCTTCAATAATATTATTATAAACATACAACACACTATTATAGCACTTATTATGTGTTTCATTAAGGTTATATTTGTATGTAAGTATATACAGCTGCAATATCATGCAGATGTCCGTGTTCAATATTTGACAGTTATGTACAATTTCCTATATATAGGTACCTACCGTAATAATGTTATATAAATATAATACCTTAATAATGTTATATAAATATAATACCTTAATAATGTTATATAAATATATAAATATAATAATAAATAGAGTTGATTGTATGAGATGCTAGCAGAAAGAGAAAAACATTTATCTGCAACTGAATGGTCCTCAAATTTCTTTTCAAGATCAATAACACAATTAAAAAGTAATAAACTCATACAATAAAGAGTTACAACAAAAACTAACTGAATATCGGAACTGCAACAATGTGACGTTTCTTTTTAGGGTTCCGTACCCAAAGGGTAAAACTTCGCTGTCCGTCCGTCCGTCCGTCCGTCTGTCGCCAGGCTGTATCTCAAGAACGGTGATAGCTAGAGAGTTGAAATTTTCACAGATGATGCATTTCTATTGCCGCTATAACAACAAATACTAAAAATAAAATAAAATAAATATTTAAGGGGGGCTCCCATACAACAAACATGATTTTTTTACCGTTTCCTGCTCGATACTAATAACGTTGCCTTATGTTGCATAGATAATGGTACGGAACCCTTCGTGCGCGAGTCCGACTCGCACTTGACCAAATTTTTTCAGTGTTAGATAGGGAATTTATCGACGAAGGTTTTAGAGTATATAACATCACGCTACGATCAGTAGAAGCGAAGCAGTAGTGAAAAATGTTGCAAAACGGGGAAAATTTTCTAAATTCCACGCGGACGGAGTCGCGGGCAACAGCTAGTTACATTATACATGATTTTGGATATTACAGTATTGAATTAAGATTTTAAGAAATACTCGTCAAATTGCATTTTTGTATTTCCTTAAATATTATTAAAATAAATATTGTAGGTCCAAACAGAAATAAATAATAAAAGTAATATGACATTAGCTTTGACAAATTACATACATGTTGTCTAAGGATGCGAGCTTAAAATTATAGAATTAAACATATTTCTGTGATTTTTACGTCATGTATTTATGCTGCTATTATCTTTTTTTGGAAAAACCTTATCGAATTCGTTTGACAGAAGCTGCAGGTTCATCTAAAGATAACCGAAAAAATAAGTTTTAGATAGTCATATTTAAAATAAAATAAAATATAGAAGCATTGGCATTGATATGTAAGATCTAGATATAGTGAGCAAAAATTCGTTCCTTCTGGAGACAAAATCCACAAATAAAACGGACTACGATGTCCATATTTTTTTATAGTACATAGTTTAATGTCAAGACTTCTTAAGTTAAGAAGGCTTCCTTCCTTCCTTCTAATCTTAACTGTCGTAAAGTACCGCTTGTAATCTTTAGGAATTCCGAGAAATATGCAGAAATTATCGTCCTAATAAACAAATAGTATAATGGTTTTGTTGTTAGAGTTATTTGAAACACAGAATACCTGTTATTGTATTCAGTAAAGGGTTTTTGTAAACAATGCTAAAACCTGCATGTACTAAAAGGAGAGTTTTCTGCGAATATTCGTCGTGAATTGCACTAATTATCAATTGTATAAGTTGTTTTGTATACCGTTATATTGCGAAACAGTTTATTTTACAAAACTAACAATAAAGTAACGGGGATAACCGTTATTTTTTTTAAGTTTCGAAGCTGACTATAAGCCACGAAAATTGGTAATGCGCTGGAACCTTGTCAAATTTACGCCCTTGTGACGTCATCAGCAAAGAAAAAGTACAGCTAACAAATTGTAATATTCTCATCTATTAATAAAAGTTTATAAAGGTAATTTGATGTTTTTTTAATTAAAACTAAATGTTTGAATAATGTTTAACTTTTAATCATCATCATCATTCATCACATTTTTGAAAACTCTCACTCTTAACTCTTCAACAGCACTCATATAATCTAAATCAGACTCAGAATAAAAAAAAAACAAAATAATAACAAATTTAACAACAAAAGTAGCAAACACAACAATATAACAAAAAAACAACAATAAAAACGATCGTGGTAGGTATTAAAGCTCACAACTCGATACGCGTACGCGTCGGGCAACGTTGCTAACGGTACTGACGTCACCAACATGGCCGCCAGGCGCATTACCAATTTGTGTGGCTTATAACAAGAATATCGCTCACCTAATGGGAAATGATTAGGTACTGTAGCATAGGGACGTTTGCAACACCAGAGATATCACTGAATCCATTCCATTAACCAATTTATTAATATTTATCAATTAAATCCATAATCCTATTTATACAGTAGTTCACGGGGAGGGATTTATTGTGTGATTCGTTAACGTTTCGTTCAAAATACTACGCATACGAAGTCGCAGGCAACAGCTAGTGTTATTTATTAAAACTAAAATCTAAAGAAAGTAACATTACAAAATTCATACTTATATACTTGCAAATAAATGTATTCTTATTCTTTTCTTATTCTATCTTGTACTGTTTCTTTTTTTGGATTTTATTTTACTTAGGTTGATGTTAACTTTTTTACTTAGTAAAAAAATTATACTTAAGGGCCTACATCAATATTATCGTATATCATCGCCGACACGTACATATTAACACAGCCAGTAGGCACAGAAAATGAAGAATTAGGGATACTTTTTCTATTTACTCAAAATCTACTAAATATATTTTAATTCTGATTTACGTGTTTCTATATTAGGATATAATAGTTACTTATGTTTTTAAAGTTATTTCATTAGTTAATACGCGATAATAGACCGACAAATGAAAAAAATAAAAAATTAGAGAGGTAGTTTCGCTAAGATTTTCTATTGAGAAAACTTTTTTCAATCGCGTTTCTGAGTTTATGCGATCCTAGATCATATATTGAAAAAACATATACTTAAAAATTAGAGCTCTAGCCATTCAATATAAAGAAACAACGAAAACTTCGTACGTAGAAAAATGCATGAAGCTATTTTGGTATCCTCTTAACAAAAAACCTACAATTATAAAACCCACCTCTAAACACTCTCCACTCTGTAACTATGTACCTGTATGTCGAACTAACAATGTACACAGTCCGCCTCTTTGAATAAACGACGCAAGTTGTACAATATAAGTATGTGTTTGAGTATGTATGTGTGTGTAACTGATGCTATTGGCGCGTAGTTTTTTGTTAAAGGCGGGTTTTATGACGCTTGAATTTAAAAAAGTATTGAGCTTTTTAGGGGCCGTACACTAGGTACCTTTTTTATTTTTGGCATCGATGGTAACATCAATAAAGTAGGTATATAATATAAAGGCTGGCAGGTACAAATTAAAAATATTAAAATATTGTTTAATCGAAACTTAGGTAAGTAGTAACGTTTTGTTTTGCTTTTATAAACTACTAAGGGTTCGGCCCGGTTTCACACAGGTTTAAGTAATTTTATGTGTTATTTTTTACATATTTATAATAATATAATGTTGTGCACATCTACATACACTAACTACACACACACACACTATATATATAAATATATATATCTACTACTACACTATGTCTATCCTACTAATATTATAAAGGCGAAAGTTTGTATGTATGGATGTTTGTTACTCTTTCACGTAAAAACTACTGAATGGATTTGAATGAAACTTTACCACAATATAGCTTATACATCAGAATAACACATAGGCTACAAATTGGCTGGACCGATTTTGATGAAATTTTATTTTATACAGAATTGTATGGCAAAACAACGTTTGCCGGGGCAGCTAGTAAATACTAATATTCTAAAGCGGAAGAGTTTGTTTGTTTGTTTGAACGCGCTAATCTCAGGAACCACTCAGCCGATTTGAAAAATTCTTTCAATGTTAGATAGGGCATTTATCGAGGAAGGATTTAGGCTATATAACATCACACTACGACCAGTAGAAGCTAAGTAGAAGTAAAATGTTTCAAAAACGGGTAAAATTTTCTAAATTCCACGCGGACGGGGTTGCGGGCAACAGCTAGTTAATATTATAAATCTGAACAGTTTGTTTGTTTCACCATACGCGTGTGAATGTACATATTTGAGTGTCGATGATACAGGTTATACGTCATATGAAACGTCATTATTTCATAAAGTACGTTATAGACATGCTAAATTTTAAACATCAACCCACCATCTGGTATATATATGCGGCTATTATTTTTCTTGCAGAATGCAGGTTAAACAGTGCTTTATTCTTTAAATAACTAAATAAATAAGCCAGCAAGTAATATAGACTTTGGGGCTTACTCTAAATTGCCAAAGATTTCTTTAGTATGACCTTGATCATAAAAATGGGACCATCTCAAGAGCATAATAAAGAAAAAAAAAACAATTTAAACACCAAATCTGTTTATTAATTTGTTACCTAAATAAACTACCTTTAAACCACTGTTTTGATAAGTCCATAGGCCGACTACATACTCATTTTAACTACAAATAATATATTTAACAAAATAAAAGTAATAAAGTTACATACAGTAGACCAGAATGTAATTCTTTTTGGAATTAAGTACACGAAAAAGAAACCCTTATATATTACTAGCTGACCCGGCAAACGTTGTTTTGCCATACAAAAAAAAGGTTTGAAAAATAGATGTTGGCCGATTCTCAGACCTACTGAATATGTATGTAAAATTTGAGAAGAATCGGTCAAGCCGTTTTGGAGTAGTACGGTAACTAACACTGTGACACGTGAATTTTATATATTAGATTATAATAGATAATATTACTGTATTACTTCGATGTCTGTCCGTTGGAGTTGATGGTGCTGTTTGGTGAGCTGGATCTACACATCCTCAACAGTGGTGATACTCCCACCTTTGATAGGGGTGATAGACACTATTACAGCTACATCGATGTCAGCTGCTGCAGTTCGGACCTTCTGGGCCCGGTTGAGGGATGGCGAGTCGACTGCGATCTGACCAGCTCCGACCATGATGGCATCATCTTTGATGTGCGCCTAACTGTGTCCACCGGCATCACGATCGACAGAACGACACACAAGTACAACACCCGAAGGGCAAACTGGCAGGAGTTCGATCAAAAGCTGGCGCAGGCGATGGCCGAGAATAAAATCAATGTGGAGAGTGTAAGCCGGGTGAGCAATGCGGATGACCTGGAGAACCTGATAGGAAAATACAACGATGTTATAACAGAAACATGCACGCAAACTATACCCAAGAGTCAAAACAAGCAAAAACTTACCTGCCTTGTTGGTCCGCCGAGCTGGCATCCATGAAAAGGAGGATGACAACACTGAAAAGACGAATCCGGTGCGCAAGTGCCGACCGCAGGCCACGCGTAGTTGAAGAGTAAAGCGAAGGAAAATTATGATAAGGCAGCAAAAACAGCACAAATCAAGAACTGGTAAAACTTCTGCGAGAAGCAGGATAAGGAGACTGTCTGGGGCGGCATATATAGAGTTATCCGCTGCACAACAAAAAGAACCGAGGACAGCCCGCTCTGCAAAGACGGTAACCACATGAACCTGGAGGACTCGGCTAAATTACTGGCGGAGGTGTTCTTTCCTGAGGACATGGAGGTTTGCGAAGATCATGACCATCGCCGTACACGGCTTGAGGCCGACACACTCACGCTAAACTTGCCTGCCTTCGGGAACGAGCCCCCATTTACGTTAAACGAGCTGAGGACAGCCGTAGAAGGCTTCACCCCTAAAAAGGCTCCCAGGATAGACGGTTTTACGGCTGACATCTGTGCGAGGGTAATCTTCGGGCATGAGGAACTCCGCCTCGCGATATATAACAGGTGTTGTGGCCTTTCATACTTCCCCAAAGTGTGGAAGGCCGCAACAGTTGTTGTAATAAAAAAGCCAAGCAAAGACGACCACGGAAACCCAAAGTCATATCGCCCGACTCCTGCCACTGATGGGTATAATTCTGGCGAAGATGCTGGCTGTACGGCTAATGTACCACCTAGCGCCCCACTTCAGTCCTCGACAATATGGATTTATGCCCCAGCGCGGGACCGAGGACGCCCTCTATGACCTAATGGCACGTGTGAGGGGTGAGCTTCACAAAAAGAAGCTCATCACTCTGGTGTCGTTGGACATAGAGGGGGCCTTTGATAACACCTGGTGGTCTAAAATAAAGACCAGACTTCGGGATGAGGAGTGTTCGCCTGATCTCATAAGGATCATGAGTAATTACATGAACGATCGGAGCATTCACCTAAGATATGGGGGACATCAGATGACGAGGGGAACTAACAAGGGCTGCGTACAGGGCTCAGTCGTGGGCCCGATACTCTGGAAACTCGACCCGCTGCTGGGGGGCCTGGAGGAACTGGGCGTCTGCTGTCAGGCGTATGCCGATGACGTAGTGCTCGTCCTCTCGGCCAACACAGCAGCGGAAATCGAGGAACGTGGCAATGCGGCTCTCGAGTATGCTCGGACGTGGGGTGTCGCCAACAAGATAAGGTTCTCAGCCACAAAGACAAATGTAATGGTGATAACCAACAAGCTGAAATACGACATCCCTCGTCTAAGCATGGGTGGGATCGGCATTGCACCGTCTGGAGAGATCAGAGTGTTGGGCCTTACGATAGACAGTTCCCTGACATTCGGCGCCCATGTCACAAAGGTCTGTGGCAGGGCTCTGAATGTCTGGAAACAGCTCACTAAAGCAGCCAAGGCAAGCTGGGGCTTGCATCCCGAGATTACAAAGATTATATATGTATAACGCGACGGTGGTACCTATCATAACCTATGCCGCAAGCGCCTGGGCTGATGAAACAAATAAGATCTACATTAGAAAGAAGCTCAATATGATACAAAGGCCTTTTGCTCAAAGGATGTGTAGGGCATATCGCACAACCTCTCTCAATGCATCCCTGTTACTGTCCGGAACACTCCCTCTTGACATTCGTATCAGGGAAAATGCTTCCCTGTATGAGGGCAAGAGGGGGATCAGGCCGGTGCTGGGGGATACTGAGATCGAGAGGCATATCCCCTACACAGAGCAACCCCACCCGTTCACATCAAGAGGCAGACAATTTGCGCTTATTGAGGACGCTGGCCAGCTTGCTTCCGCCACAGACGGTGCAGTACGAATCTTTACTGATGGGAGACGGATTACACAACAAGGTTGGAGCCTCGTTATCCATATAGGACGGCGAGGTGGAAACCGGGGCCCGCAAATTCCGCCTCTCATCCTACTGCACCGTTTATCAGTCCGAGCTATTTGCTATCTGCCAGGCCGCAAAGGTGGCCGCGAGTGGAAAATTCAGCAGGGTGGCAATCCTATCGGACTCTAAGATGGCCCTAATAGCTATTTAAAGCGCAGGAAACTCCAACCTGATGGTAGTTGAGACGCACAGGCATCTCGACGCCGGCATGATAAAAAATGTCAACGTCGGGCTGTTTTGGGTCAAGGCTCACATCAAGTTGGAGGGCAACGAGCATGCTGACTTTCTTGCAAAAGAAGCAGCAACCAAATTGAAGACTCGACCACACTACGACGCCTGCCCAGCTTCATTCGCAAAGAGACAAATCCGTCAGGAAGCTCTTTGCGAATGGAACTGCCGCGACGACAAAGGTTTTCTTCCCCAATGCTGTGGAGTCCTACAAAACTATTCGAGAATTAGAAATCGATTTCATACTCACACGGGGTCTGACGGGGCATCGGGGGTTCTCGGCGTACTTGCACCGTTTCAAGTGCAAAGATGACCCCTCATGTCTCTATTCACCTGACGAACGGAGACAGTGTTGCACCTCCTCTTTGACTGCCCAATCCATGCAAGACAAAGATACGACTTAGAACAAAAACTTGACATGCGGATATGCAAGCAGAACGCAAATGCATTAATTACAAAGACAGAGTGTAGGGGTGACTTTAAAGAGTTCATCATTAAAATAGTAAAGACATCCATAGCCAGAAATAAGACAAGGGACTGAATCTGGGATGACTATCATACTCGTACCGCCTGTTGTTATCGCATGGTTATTATATATTATCTTATTATTGTTATTTTATCTCTTTGGTATTGTCTGTGCCACTACTGTTTTGCTTTTGTATAGTATATTATAATTATTATATTGTTATTGCTATTGTTTGTATTGGATAGTTATTAGGTGCTATCTTATTATTGTTATTTACTTCATATTGTTATTATTCATTGTTATTATATTTGTACCACTACTATCATAATTAACATCACTGCTCTGGCATCTCTCTCTCTCGCTGTGATCAGTGACATAATATTTTCTATACTTATATTATGTTATACTTTAAATGTAGGTATGTATTAAATAGGCTAAGTTACTCTATTGTATATTGAAATATAAAAATTTTAATTTAAGCTATATAATATAATCTATACTATGACATGTATGTAACTCATTAATGATATCTTTAGTATTTAATTTTAGTATTTATTGTAACTAGGGCTATAATAAATCTTATAAATTTAGCATGTATTTATTAATGTTGATAACAGGTAGCAATGTCATCTAGAATTAAGACGATTGCACTTGTCGAAAATCAAATGTAACTGTGTTTAATAATAAACAAAGAGAGTTCTAAAATAGACTCTGATAATATGTCAGAGGATAGCGGAGGCGGACGGAAAAATAAAATTTGTTTATTATCAATAATTTTTTTGTTTATATGTTGTAATAATTAATTATATATTTTTCTTATATCAGCGCTATGAAAAGCTTCCACAAATTTTCAATTTTCTCAGATATTTAAACCTATCTATTTCATTTAAAAAGATTTTGCTTTCATTTTGCAAAAAGATTTGTATCTGCTACGATCTGAAATACATCAATTACATGTTATATTTTTTTAATTTTTTTGTTTCTTTTTATAGACATTTCACACAACGTCATCTGGTCCAAAGCTAAGCTTATATGCTTGTGTTATGGGTACCAGAAAACGGATAGACTACATATACTACTTTTCTTTTGTAATATGATACATAACTTGATTAACTTAATATGATACTTACAAAAAAAAATTTTCAGACATTAAGACCGACAGACACAAAAATGTATTATTTAATAACTCATGATATAAGGGTTCCTTTTTAGGACAGAACCCTAAATATATATTTTTTTGTTTGAAAGTTTATAATACGGTAGTGGACACCGTGTTTAGGTTCAAAATTGTATCGCTTGGACAAAATTACACGTCCTGCATGCACTATTATTGTTAAGGAATCGTCCTAACGGTGGTAAGATGGTGAATGCCACTGTATTTGTAGATAGTTCTAAGATTTATTTTAATATGAAAGTTTTAACAATCAGTATTATAATCTTAGATTATAGGGATGGTACATAATATGTGTTCTACAGTAATTTACTTCGATGAACGACGTCCGCCAAGCCGTGCTTGCTGCGAGCAACCTGAAGTCTTGTTTTTTTTAGATCTGGAAAACAATTAGCATATTTTAAAAAAATCATCATCATAACATTACGCCCTTTTCTCATGGGGATAGGCAGAGAGAGACTATTGAGCCCCACATGTTACAATCCAAACTGAGTTCCTTGCATTAAAAAAATCCTTCATAATCCTGAATATTCTTTTAATTTATTGCATTGTTATCAGTCCTTAACTATGTGTGAAAAAAACAGATCACGCCGATCATTGTATATGATTGAATATCATTTTTGTAAATACCATTAAATGGATAGGTACATAGATCAATCGGTAGATAGATAGGCAGATATATAAAATACTAACGACGCTGAAAAGGTATGTTAATAAAAATGAAAACCAACCTTCCAATCCTGAGGAACACTATATCACGTTGAGGCAGGTTCTGTTCAGTACTCGGCATGTACGCAACCACCTGCTTCCCATTTGGCAGACGAAACAGCACGCGCTTGCGAGACCCTGAGTTTGGCTCCATTGGTGCCTTCATCACTGGCTTATAAAGAACGCCCTACTGACAAAAAGATTTATTTAAAATCTCAAATTACATAATGTCCTCTGGTCCCAAAGTAAGCTTATTTGCTAGAGTTATGGGTCCCAGAATACAGATATAAACCGCGCTCACCGAGTTCAAGTTTTTTGTTTCTCACATAGGATGATCTATGGAAAGAAAAAGGTGTGGTGACACTTGTATTCTTAATCCGTTGCCACTCGGATAAACACACACACGTACATATTAAAAATGAATAAGTAAGGCAAAAAAAAAAAACTGCGTATTATGAGCATGTGCCATTTGTAAAAAAATAATCCTATACTTTGAACATTATCAATATCAGTGCTATCTCTCACCGTTACAAACCACAGAGTGATCCACACTTATAATAGACAGGTGCTAAACACATATTGTTGTACGGGATTAACTGTGTTAACATTTTATATACAAACTTTGTAGGAATTTAAACCTCAATGCTCGAACGTAAGGACTTTTCAATGAATTTTGTAAGAAAGGGCTGAAGTACAGTTATTCGGGAAGGCTTGAAGGCGTTACCGTAGTTTGTATTGTGTCAATTGTATATTTTTGTGTGGGCTTGCGATTCAATTCGCATAAATTGTAGATTTGCGTGAAACAGATAACTGTGTGATTGACATGTCAATGTTACGAAGCAGCTTGGAGCACTTTGTTGTTAAGAAAATGCTACATGAATAAAATTAAAAATACAATCTCAGTCCTCCAACATCTTGAAACCCTAAAATTGTACTGAACCACTAAGGTAACTTATTAGTGGCTGTTGGACAAACAGCCACTAATAAGTTACCTTAGTAGTAAGAAGTTGTAACTTTTTTACTAACATTTCGTATTCTTTTAAGATTTGAACTAACTTCATAGTGTCGGTTTTTAACGGAGTAAGGATAATTATGCACGTCATTTACACCTATCGCGCCAAAGACGTAAAGACTCAAATAATTTTGGATGGTAAATGTTTCCTTTTAACCGATTTTGACGGGATTTTCTATAAAGACTAAAGTAGCATTACCTTTGAGGCACAGGCGTTGAATGTACCAGCAGGATGAGCAGAGTGTAGAACAGGAGGTAGGAGAGCTGGCAGGCCAACAAATAATCTCTGCCTGAATGCACGCATTATTGTGACGAACATTTGCCTAACTCGCTGGCTCCCCGTGCGCACGAGTCGCATTATTTTTAACAAAAGACGAACACGTGCCGCGTGATTCTAGCAAACAATAAAAAAATAGAATAAATTTATATTTACGCGTTAATTTTCACTGTTTGTTTGCCAGAACTGCTGAACGAGGGAAGCCGAGACAAATTTGAGAATGTTTACGGCTACCTCCTTATACGCAACGATTTTACATTAGTGTAGTGTATAAAATAAAAAAAATATGCACAATTTATTTTTTCATTTTTAACTGAAAAAAGTACAAATTTTAAGTTTAAAATTTATATAATGAATTCAAAAATGCGACTGCAAAATGCCTAGAATTTATTTTAAAAATATCAATTCTTAAATTAAATTTAAACTTTCTATTTCAATAAAAATATAATAGTTTTAGTTCAAAAATGTAATAGTTTGCAACTTATTTTTAAATACGAACGGTTTGAGGTTTGAACAAAACAATAATAAAGACCCAAGTTATTCAATGGGAGGTAAACAAAATTGAAACAGGTAAATGACTTACCCCCAATTTATTCATGGCTTTAGGCTGGTGATCAGCACTTCGGCGTTGGCCGCTCATCCTCTGCGCAGACAACTGGAAAAAGACTAAGATTATAAAATGGCGGCAGTGACGCTAATGGAACGTTAAACAATATTTAATAATTACAATGACAGGTAGAATGAAAAACAGTTATTTATTTCCTATAAACTAATTACTATATTATGTATATTTTATATTAATTTTAATAAATGAGAAGAGTATTATTTACCAAATTGAAAACTATTTGTTGGTCAGGGAGTGGTGGTAACTGCGAAAGACGTTGTAAAAGAAGATATTAATATTTTTCACTAGAGGTCGGGATGTATTTAATCAGGCTAGAGATATGCCAACTTACCTACTGAATAAACGGCTTTAGTTAACTCGAGTTCAAATTCAAGTAACCCGATCTGAATTTGAGCTACACAACTGTAACAGTCCGTATGTTGACGGATTAAGAATTCAAGTGTCACCACTCCATTTCCTCCCAGACAGCTGTAAGACCCAGGTGTAAGATAATAAAAGCAGAGAACATCCTCTGGGAAAGACGGGAATCCCGAAACCGTATACACCTGGTCAGGGCGGCTTAGTAGACCAAATGGCCTTACAAAGTGGAGGAGGCCCGTGGCCAGCAGTTTAGAGTTCCGTAAGAAATGACAAAACGGTACCCTACTACTGGTTTTCCGTCCGTCTGTGCGTCTATCGGTCACCAGGCTGTATTATCACGAACGGTGATAGCGAGACTGTTCACATTATTTCAGATGATGTATTTCTATCGTTGCCATAGCAACAAGTCATCATCATCATCATCATAACATCACGCCTTTTTCCCATGGGGGTAGGCAGAAGTACTAAATACCCGAATGGGTCGTGCACTCGTTAATCTGCAACACCCAGCACTGGATCAAGCTAGCTCTGGGCCTATAACAAAATCCTATCAAGCAGCCCCTTGATTGCTTTATCGGTTCTTGCCTTGCCATTGTACTAGAGGCCCGCAGAGACCCGTAGCATTTACTTATTTTGCTATAGGTACGGTTAATGTGCCTATGGCAACATTATGATATTTAATTTTATTGCCGGTGGATATAGTTTAATTAAAAATCTTCATGTCATCAACTTAAAGTATGGTTAATATCATTTGGTTATTTCAATAACGGAAGTATCAAAGCGCGCATAAACAAACAAATTTAACCAATAATGTTCTCACTCTCTTAGTTGACTAGTTAATTAACCAACAGTACATATAAAGTTAGGGCGAATTTAACTTGAGTTATACTTTAAGATAACACAACTCGAGTTAGTATGTCAAGTCGACACAACTCTAAAATCGACATGGTTGTAGCAAGTAACATGGAGACTAGAAGTAAGGAGGAATATCTTGTATGGGGGATCAGTCCAAAAAGTGTCCACTTGTAAACAGCAAATAACACTCACCGAAATAGCGCTAGTGTAGCAAGTGGAAATGATATGAATGTAGCAGTTATATGCAGAGTGAAGTGTGCTACTGTTGCGGTAATTCTTTAATACTATTTTCTATTTGCTATTTACAAATATTTGGGGTACTTAAAAACTCCGTATAATTTTATTTCATAGTCATGTTTGTCTATATAATATAATTATTTAAAAAACTGCGCTGTAACAAAGCGGAAGTTTTTCTTTTCTTTCTAATAATTTTTGGCGCTCTTTTTAAAATTCTTCCACTTGCTACTATGGCTCCACCTTAATTTGCTGCCTTTCAGCGGACACTTTTTAATATACTGAGATAGTCCTCCTTACTTCTAGTCTCCATGGCAAGTAACGAGATAAAAGAGCCATATTTGCTGTATGTATTATATAAATATGTATATGTGCATATCACAATTAGAAGCCAAACCTTACAAAAAATAGAATGACTTTTTTGTATAATTTACTAATGTTGGTTTAGTATTGAACCACTCTATCTATTAAAAAAAGCATCAAAATCCGTTCTGTAATTTTGAAGATAGCTCACATCGAGACACATACAAAAATAACGAATTTGTTTTTAACCGACTTCAAACAAAAGGAGGAGGTTCTCCTGTATGTTTTTTTATGTTTGTCACCTCATAACTTTTAACTGGGCGAAGCGATTTTTATGAGTCTCTTTTTATTTGAAAGCTAGTGGTTTCCGAGTGGTCCCATTGGCATCAGGTCAGTATCTGATGGTTATCTCCTAAGAAATCAAGGAAAACCCTCAAATTTTAAAAGCTTAAAAATACTAAAATATATAATAAGTCAAGTGAAGTCAACGGTTGTGTAATTAGCCGTCTGTTTTGTCAAGTTGTAATAAAATACATAATTGCTGTTGTTACCAATATTCCTAGTTTAAAGTAACTGGCAGAGGTAATAATAATAATATTAACAACAAAATTGGAGTAACGGTCTTATTGTTCCAAAGAAAGTTACTTGAAATGTTCGCCAATTTATTGTTGTATTCAGTAAAGGGTTCTTTTAAACAACGCGGTGTAATATAATATTGCATGTACTAAAGGATAGTTTTCTGCAAATATTCGTCGTGACTTGCACTAATTGTGAAATTTAAAAAAAAAATATGTTTTGTTGTGTTTTGTTGTTTGCTTTTGTGTAGATCGTTCCGTTATAGAATGGTTTGTTTTCTAAACTAACAAACGCAATAGCAATGTAACCGAGTTAACAGTATTAGTAATTTTCGTTTCCGCCTCCCAAATTATGGCTATTTGTTTAACATTAGTTTATTTTAAGTTTCGTTAATTAACTGTGAAAATTTTTACTCGCTGCGTACGTCACAGTAGGGTCATGTTCTTGATTCTGAGGGCCGCCATTACTCATATGCGTGCTCCATACAGCGCCATGGGGCGTACCACACCATCGTATTATCTATCCATCCAATCATCCTGGACGCGTTTATGTCTTTTGTTCCCTAACAATTAATAGCAAACCTAAACTCATTAAATTAGTATTTTTACTTCCCTTTCATCCTTTAGTCTTGTTCTGTCTACTCCTGGATGCCTTAAGCCTTCATAGAACGCCAAAATACGTGGTTGTAGGTGGCATAGGCGGACGGCAAATTGGAAATGGAAACGTGTAAAGAAAAATTGCACGGGTAATAATATTATGTTGTAACTCAATATTGTAACAGATATTTAATACCATTTCTACGTGCACATCTAAACTTAACTATACTAAAAAATGAAAACAACTGTGGTGTATTTCGATTAGTAATTGGCTATTTCATGGCATACATTTATTTTAAAGAAAATCTTTGGTCTTTAATATACATCTTTTATGATAAGAAACTTAAGGGCCTACATCAATATTATCGTATATCATCGCCGACACGTACATATTAACACAGCCAGTAGGCACAGAAAATGAAGAATTAGGGATACTTTTCCTATTTACTCAAAATCTACTAAATATATTTTAATTCTGATTTACGTGTTTCTATATATAATAGTGACTTATGTTTTTAGTTATTTCATTAGTTAATACGCGATAATAGACCGACAAATGAAAAAAATAAAATATTAGAGAGGTTGTTTCACTAAGATTTTCTATCGAGAAAACTTTTTTCAATCGCGTTTCTGAGTTTATGCGATCCTAGATCATATATTGAAAAAACATATACTTAAAAATTAGAGCTCTAGCCATTCAATCTAAAGAAACAATGAAAACTTCGTACATAGAAAAATGCACGAAGCTATTTTGGTATCCTCTTAAGTTAACATTTACATATTGTGTTATTGATGCTATCAATTTTCATTTTTTAGTTTCGTTTAGTTGTGCACGTAGAATTGACACCACTATCTGAAACTTTTTTCTTTGACGAGCCTCGTGGTTGAGTGATTCGTGTAACGGACTGCCGTACAAGAGATCGCGGGTTCGTTTCCCGCTCCGGACAATCATTTGTGTGATTTTTCTAATTGTCATACAAATGTTTGTACTGCGTCTACAAGCTCTTTTTAAAATATCAGAACTTAAAAATATTTAAAACTCAGCAGAGCTGAATAAACCCGTGCGCTCATAAATATTGTTCGCATATCGTGCATTATGGTGCATCTCACGAATGGCACATGAAGTCATTTTAATTACTCAGTCTGAAAATTTACAGCATCTAAATCAGCCTAAGTTTGTTATTTATTAGGCAATACATAGGGAAAAACATCTTATTTGCAAATTTTTTTAACTATAATTTATAAAAAATACACTTACGCTGACATCTAGCGGCGAGTAGAGATATATTTAATTTTGTTATTAAACACTAGGTAGCAGAATGTAATAAACATAAGATTGAATAAAAAAATTTAAGTTACCAATTTTATTTAACTACCAATTTTATTAACTTTTATTTTTTATAACAAATAAAGTGATACAACTCTACAGATAAAAAATATAAACGATACAGATAGTGAATAGTAATAAATGACATTTGTTATCTGTGGTCGGCCATCTTGGATCTTGTTAATTTGATTGACCGTAGAAACAATTTTGATGTTTTTCCTTCTACCTGTTATTTATTAATATAATATCGCAGCTATTACGCCACATAATTACCGTACTTCCATTATCATCACTACCGCGTGTTCTGCACTCCTCGAAACATTATTATTGTGGTTCAACGATCAGCTGTCACGTACTACTGACGTGTAGAATACAAACAAATCGTATATTTTGGGAGTGCTATGCTGTTTTTACTATGAACGGCACGTTTCACGAGCAGCTCGGGGGTGTAGCCGGGGTGTTCGAGCAATGGGGTGTGTGCGAACAAACGGTGGTGGCTTGCACATTAGCTCGTCGGGTTCCGTGGCCGGGTTTGAAGTTGGTGCAGCGAGCCGTGGAAGCAGCTCTACGTAGCCATGCAGAGGACGAGCGACTGGAGCGAGAGGCCAACGACGAGGTGCTGCTCACCAGTCTGCTTACAGTGCGAGATGATGAAGAAGATGACGGTATTTTACATAGAACTTTGTTGTTTTGGTTCACAGAATCTTTCCGCGGTTTTGCTAATTGAATGGCTCGCTTTTTATCATGCTACTTGATGTTAATTCTTATAATAATTATGGAACTTAGTTCTACTTAGTTTGTATGTGTCCCTTTCTATGTTAAAGCTAGTCAAATGTAGAATGCTGAGAATAAATGGTTACCCTGTTGTACATGTAATTTAATATTATCCACAAAATTAATGTTTACTTTAGAAATGCTTGGTAAAAATTAAGATTCTATGTAATAGTTAATCATAAATCCATCCTTAGCAGCTGGTAATGAAAGTTCTCATACTAATTACAAAATTTAAAGAATGAATTGGGATTTTTTGTGTGATTTGTTGTTATAAATTTACCAGTCTCTGTGTTGATAAAGTGTTGCCATCTTATTTCCTTCCTAAGGTGCAAATAGAGTCAGTTCAACCTTATAAACAAATAACACCCTCTGTAAGAGATAGAAAACTCAAAACTAAACCCTATGCCATTATATCTGGTCAGTGTGACATAGACAACATACTCTCTTGAAATTATGGATGACCTGAATTATAATTTAACACTTACAAAACATGTTATGGAATGTACTTTATTACATGTACATTGTGTAATTTTTATTGATTAGAAGTAATTGTACTGTTAATATAACCTTATGTCTTTTATAATAATGACTATTGCATATAACTGTTACTTGATTTATATATTCAGTATTAAATGTACCCACGTTATTATAAAGTTAGAATTTTTACAATTAATTTAATTAGCTCAATTAAATACTTAGACTACAATATAGTTTGTATGTTTGAATGTGCCATGTGTGGTTTATTGAGGTTTTAGCATTAGTGGGAAAGTTGCAAAAATGGGGAAAATTATCTAAATTCCATGCATATTAAATTGTGGGCAACAGCTAGTTAATAAAATTAACTCAAGTAATATAACAGAGCATAAAACTGTTACCCAAGTTGAATAACAAGCAAGACTTTATTTCAAAGTAAGGATTTTGATATACAAAAATAATGACTTTGTTTTATCACGATTTCTGAGAATACAGGCTAATGGCAGAGGGAAGGTCCTGACAGTAAATTCTCGGTAACTTTTTGTAGGAAACCCTTAAAATAAACTTGTTTTTAGGTGGAGAACGCTTTCGTCGTCTGTTAACACTACTACCACTGTTGCGCATGGATAACGAGCGAGTCAAAGAGTTATACGTGACAGCGGCGCCTGCATTAGTCCAGAGAAGCGTGGATGCGCCTCGGCAGTGTCCTACCACTCGTGACCTCTGTCGACAGCTGCTGTCCTACCTGTTGGTGCATCCGGCTTTGACTCATCATGATCAAATGTAATTTAACTATTTACATAATTTTTCAATTCTAGAAATGACTAAGTTTCAGTATTTGGTTTCATAACTTCAATTTTTTTTGTATTTATAGATTATTACAGCATCTATTATTCCATATTGTGACAAATTATGAATATGTATTTGTGTTTTTATCCCATTTTATCATATCGGTGTAAGAATTAGCGGAAAGAAAGTAGATAACATCTGCAAGAAAAGGTTAAAGTCGAATCTATTCCGCATACCAACTGTTTTATGTGGCAAAAAAGACCATGTCTAATGAGTAAGATCTACTACGTAAATAGTTTTTAAGCACCATTCATTTACCTAACCTGACAAAATTATCAAAAACTTAAATTTTTCGTATTAATTTCAGATCATTGACACAATGGTTAAAATACCTGGAGAATCATATATCCGGCAACAGAAATCCAGACAGTTTATGGCAACAGAGAGACACATGTCTATTACCAGACACAAATATTTGGAGCACAAACAGCACTTTTAGACGGACTATCGGCAAAAATGTTGAATTCAGGGGACTTTTGGATATGGACTATAATACAGATTTATTACAAGAATCTTTTTCAAAGAATGGCAGAGACGTAGATATAAGTTTAGAAGTAGATAAACCAAGTTTTGAGCCAGCGATTACACAGCCTAAGTCTCAAAGATCAAATAGCTTAACGCCACCTTCGACGAATTTCCTTCATATGTCATCGTCAGCGGAGAATCTTAGTGACGAACCTTTTGTACAGAAACCTAGGAGTTTTTCATTATCTAGTGAACATAGTTTGAGTCAAATTAGGCCTATAAGTATAATGTATGGTACAACAGGGAGTGAGACGAGATTAGATGACCTAAGGTCACATAATTTTGTTGAGCATCAGGGAATGTCCACAGTGGCTCAGTGGTTAAAGAGTTTAAGGTTACATAAGTATGTTTGGTTGTTTACTAATATGACATATGAACAGATGATGGCCATGGATGAGAAGTACCTTGAAAAATTAGGTAAGTAACAAAATTTTCTGTATGCTAGATAGATGTTTAGATTATTTATTTTCGATGGTGACCTCAATGGGCACCGCTCTAAGTAAGTAGATGTACAGTGTACAGTGTATGCGATGTACAGTGAGTTTAAAAGCAGGAAAATCCCCTAGCTCCTGTCCTACGTGCATTTCAAGTTATTTAGATAATAACATAGCTAATTTCAAATGATTCATATGGGTCATTCGGTATAATAGTGAGTCATAGAGCTCACACAAATAGTAGTCAGGAATGGTTAAAACTAATTTTTAACCAGCTTTTATTAAAGAGGTTTTTCGTACGAGAGTTCTTACCTGGCCGATTTTATTTCACATAATACATTTATGTGCGCCGAGAACTATTTGCGGGATTAGGACAGGAAAATGAAGATGTTTACGCAATTACGCCTATGTCTCATTCTAATAATAATACATACTACAAACGCGAAAGTTTGTATGAATGTGTGGAATGTAAGAATATTTATTGTTTGTTCACGCAAAAACTAATGAATGCGTTTTACAGCTGTATATAACTTTAAAACATCATATAGACCACATGTCATCATGCTGAAATCCAAGAAGCTAGGCGTTACTGAAATCGCTCGTAATATTCTTTATCTTATTACAAAATGAAAGTCAATATTTTTGTATGTATGTCCCTATGTGAACTTATATATGTTTGGAACTATGCAACGGATTTTAAAGCAGTTTATTTAATGATAGAGTGGTTCAAGAGGATGACTTTTCTGTACAATTTGTTAGGGTTTGTTCTCTAAATTCCTATGCTAGTCTATAAACAATCTCTGGGTATTATTTTACAGGAGTAACAAAAGGTGCAAGACACAAGTTATTACTCTCCATCAAGAAACTAAACGAGCGTAGTTCCGTACTGGAAGGTGTTGAGGCAGAGCTTCGCACTGGGCCAGGGGGCGCAGGCCGAGCTTTAGAGAGACTCCGCAGTGTTCTGTTGAGCCCTATGTTACCTAGTAGTGACCTGCCCGATGCTATTGTAAGAGCACTGCATTTGGGTAAGTGATATTGAATTATTTGAATTTTACAGCTAATTTCGCCTGACTGTATTGGCATAGTGTTTAGTTTCAAGTTTTCCTGTCCTCACAAATGTTTTCTCCTCGTCCTAGCTGTCTCCTAGCCGGCTCTTAAAGCACCCTGGTTAGGAAATAGGGTGGTCATATTGTATTCTTAATCCATCACGGAACTTATGACGTACAAACATGCGGTCGGGGGCTTAGAAACATGTAACAGCCTTCCAAGATATTAAGATTTAAAATATTACACTAGCTGTTGCCCGCGGCTTCGTACGCGTGTAATTTGGAAAGCAACAGAAGAATATGGAGAATTTTTCCCGTTTTGCATAATTTTTCACTAAAGCTTTCCTCGATAAATCCTTACTAATTTATAAATGCGAAAACGAGTTGATGAAACTATAGAAATTTTGACGAGCTTAAGTGTTAATGTGTCGAACGAAACTATAGCGCGATTTAAAAAACGGTACAACGCCATCTATCTATTGTCATAGTAAACTTCTGTTTGTTAAGGTTTACTTTTTAAATTTCATGCGTACGAAGTCGCGGGCAACAGCTAGTGTACTATTAAACACAAAAATAATTTTTGAAGTCGGAATAGCAGTTCCTGAGATTAGCGCGTTCAAACAAACAAACTCTTTAGCTTTTTAATGTTATTCTAGATAACAAGCAGTATTTTAAAGCAATATGTAATTATATTTTATCTATTTAATTCCAGCATCAGAATGTCTAAGCACGAGTTCGGCTCGTGCGACCCGCCTTTCAATAGGTGATGAAGAAAGTGAAGCCCCTATAGAACCGTTGTCTCTGCATTGCTGGCTGGTGGAAAGGGCGCTCCATCACGAAGCGTTCAGACGGCCCGATCTTCGTGATTCACTCAAAGGACTTCGCCACCGACTGCCTCCAAGACAGTTCTTCCACCATGTTAGTGATATGCCGCTTAATAGGAGATGTCCAAAACCTAGGTAATGTATTAATAATGTAAATATTTTGTAAATTATACTCCTTTGGCGCGTTAAGGAAAAATATCTCACTTGTAATATAAACAATTATTAGTAACTCTCGATGACAAATAAATTGATCATAAATAAACCACACTGAAAAGACTTAGGGCGAATGTTTACATTGTTCCAACAATCTCCAAGAAAACTATCATCTTTTAAGTTAACATTTTGGTATTTAGTATTATTATTGCCAAAGAAATATAACTTTCTTACACCCACGCATTTAAAGACACACAATTTCTTTTGTATTTCCTTCATAGCCCACCGTTGGGTATAAATAAGTGTAGCAATGACATCAGAAAAATACATAAAGATTATTTACCCTATAATAATAAACCCTACCTAGGTAAGTGGACCAATTTGACAGGCTTCATAGTCTAGCTATTGGTTCATGTAACGGACTGCCGTTTACTAGGTCCCGGGTTCGATTCCTGGACAATCATTTGTGTGCTATTTATAAATGTTTTAGTATTATAAGTATGTATTTACAAAAGAAAAGTAGTTTATGCAGTCTATTCGTATTCTGGTACCCATAACACAAGCATATAAGCTTAACTTGGGACCAGAGAAAGTCGTGTGTGTGAAATGTCCATGAATATTTATAAAAACAAATTATTAATTAACTAAGCTAACCAGTAGCAAGTCATTTATTTAATTCTTCAAGGCTAAATATTTTGTTTTATATTAGATGGCGCATGAACCCTCATAATGGATACCAGAAGCCAATGCAAAAACGTATGTGGGGTAACACTGGTGGCAATGGTGGTTGTAGGGGCCCAGCAGTACCCCGGGCTAAGTCTCATTCTTATCCCCCACACGCCCCCAGAATACGACCCCAAGCCCCCACTCCATTAGATGACTATTCCAGCCTAGATGCATTATGTCTTCAAATGACTGAACAAGCTATTAACTGACTGCCAATCGGCCGTTTGTTTGAGAAATCAAACGAACGGTTGTTGCCTCGACGTAGGTCACATGGACCCCAAACCATCGAATGGTTATTACCCCATAGTGGGTCACTTGGACCCCAATTGGAGGAACAGTTACCCCGACGGAGTTCAGATGGACCCCACGCCGACGATTGGTTATTACCTCGACGTAGTTCAAATGAACCCTACGCGGACGAACTGTTGTTACCGCGACCTAGTTCACATGGACCCCAGTTGGACGAACAATTGTTACCCCGACGAAGGTCAGATGGTCCACAAACGGGACCCCAAATTCCAATGTTCCGCCGGCATTCTGGACCCCCATCTATTTTATTGACTAGACCGCCAGGGTTGACTTCAGTGCTGTTTAAAGGAGGTGAGCAGAATATTTAAGATTATTATTTATTTGAAACGATATTGTATTAATAATATTGGTAAAAATACGTGTTACAGATTATTTATTAGATAGGACTAAATAGCTTTTATACGATCTACCCGCATTTTAGTCTTTGTTATATGAGGAAATAGAATTATTTATTTATAATTGAGGAGCTAGGGGCTAGCTTAGTTACGTCATAGTATAAATATTATATTTAGGTAATTACTTAATACCTTCAGTACCTTAGATTTTTATTTAATATTAGATTAAAAATTTATTTTATACTGATAATACTTCATTTATTATGCCAGTTCGATTAAGGTTTAGCTGGGTTTGTTTTTATTTATTTTTACATTACCTCTTTAATTAACTATTACATCACTCTAAGTATTGGAGATATTTCAAATATCTTCCAAATCCATCATCACAATAAAAATTAATGATAATATTTTATGCAATATGCACACTTTTTTGTCCAATATGCAAACTAACGTTTATAATATGACGTAAGTCTAAACACAAGCTCTTGGTCTATAAATATTAGAATAAAAAAATTCGGTGACATCGACTCAATGTTATATACACATGTGACCTAAGTTTCTCTGGTGCTATTTGTGCAAGTTTGTTTTCGATTTAGCTGTATATTAGCTATTATTAATTTAATATGACATCAATAAAATACATTACAAGTCATATGACTTGTAATTAATAATGAGTAAAATTGTATTATAAAATATATTTTTAAGTTATTAACTGCACACACACAGTTTATTGTCATTTTGAATTAGACGTAGTTATGCAAAATGGATCCAATCCACAATAACCGTTTTCTGAGGTCACTCGCTATAGTCATCTACCGATCCATTTAGATATATGCAAAAAATATCCAAGCAGCAAAGTACCTATTTTCTAATAAAAAACACATAGACATTCAAAAGAAACTATTGGTCTTGTTATTTTAATATATCAATTTTACTTAAACTCCTACTTTCTCAAAAGTAAGTTTTTGTGGATGGATCCATTTTGCATAACTACGTCCAATTATGACATGTTGCATTTTATTTCAATTGTTTGTTAATGAATTTGTGTGTTTGTATTTGTGTGTTTAAGATTATAAGTATTCAAATTGTATTGTTAACTTCAAATATTATAATGCCACAAGTGGAAGTTGTTGTATAATAATAAAATATTTTTAAAGAAATTGTTAATTTACTCAAACTTAAAACTTTATCATTGTGGTCACTTTTTTTTGTTTTTTTTTTTAGATACTGTTTTTAACAATATGGATATCTCTGCATAGAAGTTTCAAAAATCAAACGTGTAAATTGGATATGCTATAAAAAAACAAAAGATAAAAACATCCATAGACACTTTGTTCTCTAATTTAGTTCTTGCAATTTGAAAATAATTATGTTGGTTTTAAGTTTTTGTATTGTCTTTTTATTCAATCAAATCAATCCTAAGTATTATTCGAATATTCATAAACCTATTCACTTAATTTTATTAACTGAAGTTAATAATGCAATATTGAGCATTATTGCATTCTAGATTGTGAAGATGTGTGATGAAATTTTCCGTTAACATGATAATGTTAACATAAATTTATTGTTGACTGATGTTTGCATAACAATTGAGCGAACACTTTAATATAATATTTTAATTACTAATTATATTTTTTATTCAGCATTATTTTGACTGGATCAAAAATCTGATTGTATTGTGTGCAATTTATTTTCATCCTTTATGCAATATTTTGTCTACTTAATAAATAATTATAAATGTAAATAAATTATCTATTAGTATTTATAAGGATTATTATTTTGTACAAATCTGTTGACGACAATTTATATATATATAGATAATATGAAATGATTTGAAATTTTAAAATATGTATGATATATGCAATTAGTAAATTGTTAATACGACGATAAATGTGAATTAGCATAATGCAGATTTTATTAGCGAAATGTACAAAAGTTACAGCTATTTCATTGTTATGTGGTTGTTTAATTTATTCTTTATTGGAAGTCCAATGTTGGACATGAGCTTCCTTGTTTTGAGGAAGGTAACTAGCCTACTTTATTACGGAGACTTACTGTTACAGTTGCTTTTTATTAGTCTCGAAAAAATGGCGGCAATATTCGTATTATAGGCATTGTTTATTAAATAATTCAAAAATGAAATATATTATGTAGAAAAAAATAAATATCACCCTTCCTAAAATTATTTTTATCCAGAACAACTTGAAATCTATTATGGACATAATTTTGTTTTTAAAAATATCCGATTTTAGTAGTTATTTTAAGGTTTTTTTAGTAGTTTTCTTAAAGTAAAGGCACTTGGCAAAAAGTACATTTAATGACATAAACAAATTAATTTTTTCTTTTAAAGTTGTTCTTCTTTCAAATTATTTCCTGTGTTCTCCATATACAGTAGCGCCAACATTACAATAATAAAAGCTGTTTTTTTCAGCAACGGAATACACAAAAATCACAGATTTAATCTGACTGTGATACAGTTTGTTTTATAATCATGATATTCAGCACTAAAATAAATATTATTTAATATTATATTGAAATTTGTTTAATTTTATGCTTTTATTAGCTACCCCCGTATTACGTATATTTTAATAACCCTCTTTAATTATCACAGGTCTTTTCCTAACCAGAAATTTGATTGGGAATAGGGATGTTGACTCATGTAACAAATTCATGTAAAATTATGTTTTATAAATTGAAGACAGTATTTTGATACCTAAAATATTGTTTGGAGAGTTTAATATCTTGTTAAAAATAAATTTAAATTGCATTATTTTGTACACATTATCACGTGACTGCGAACACCAATCGGGTGCAGTGACGTAGATACCCTGAATAGCCAAGGATGTCGGAATTGAAATCTCGAATATATCGAGGAAAACTATCATATGTGAAAAAACTAAAAAAAATTTCAACTAAATTGTAACGTACTTAAGAAAAAGCTGGAAGTTTTCGAAACGCCGTAACCTTCTGTTTTTCATGTATGTTCCCCGATTTCTTGAACACCCTTAGACCAATATGGGAAATTCATCAATTTTCTGTCTATTTTATAATAATTTATCAGTGGAAATTGGATTATATTTTACACAACGCCCTTGGTCCCAAATTAAGCTATACTTCCTTGCTTTTGTTATGGGTAGGTACCAGAATACGGTTATATTATGTTCGAAAGTATATGTATACTTTTTTGAAGACAGTGTAATATTTTTAAAACAATTATTATTAAATACTGATTATAAAAGAAGTTAGATCTATTATTTTATAAAAGAATACAATCTAAATTAATCGATAAAAACATCGATCTTTTTTCTAAGTGGACACCCCTACTATCAGGCCTATGACGTCATTGCCGTCACTTGACAGCTTGAAGCGTTTTAGCGGGACTTTTTAAAATAATTTTTATTTTCGCTTTTTTATTCTGAAATTATGTATTTAAAAAAAAAATATTGTCATGGTGTTCAAGTAAGAGCTAACTACAAAATAAAAGCTATTTCAAAAAATAGTCAACATCCCTATTATTTCAGTTCGTATTATGCTTATGTGAATAAGCAGAAAGACTATTTAATAAAGTTTAGGAATGTAGGTAGGTCTTAAAATAACTAAACATCCTCCGCCTTATTACAAAACGTGGACTAAGTTTAAGCCACAGTTTAAGCCTGGTTTTTAAACACTTCAATTGCGCATTTCAAGCAGATTTTTCTCAAATCCTAGATCTAACAACGACCTTAGTCTTAAACCGACGCCAAACTAGTGTCAGAGCAGGTCTAACTATCCAATTCCTCGTAAATAAATTTTGTTAAACCTGGGTTTAACGTTGAGCCGCGTTTTGTAATAAGGGGGCCTATCTTTCTAAAAACCATAATTTTTGGCAATCAAATAAATCCAATTGAGGTATAATTTTTTATTATAAGATTGCTGGTTTCTTCCACACAAATTTTTCCTTATGAGTTCCAATCTTATGTCTAGCGAGATCACTTTTTCTATAAAATGCTCTTACACATTTATCACATGGGAATGGCATCTCAGTGCTGTGTTCTTTAGCTGTGTGGACATCCAGCATTGGTCTTGATGGGAACTTCATAGCACAGCCTTTGACATCGCATTTGAATTTGTCAGTCATTGTATGCTTAAAATTTATATGACGACCTAATGACCTTAATGCATAGAAGCTACTGGAACATAAATGACATTTAAAAGGTCTTTTACCATTGTGTCGCCACATATGCACCTCAATATTAGTAGCATGTCGACCACACAGTTTACAATAACCTGATTTATCAGAATGACACTTTTCAATATGTGATTTCAAATTCCCCTTAAACTGAAAATTCTTGTTACAATAATTACAAATAAAAATACGACTTTCCAAATGCCTTTTTATATGTTGAAGCAAGTTTGATTTATGTTTAAATGTTGTGTTGCAAATGGACCATTTGTATTTTTTTTCATTAGAATGCACTACAATATGCAATTTTAATTCTTGTTTTGTGAAAAATCTTTTAGGACATATAGAACACAAGTGGTTTTTTTCACCAGTGTGTCGTTTATTGTGCATAATTAATGTAGCAAGTTGTGTAAATTTTGCTGAACATTGCTTACAAGCATATGGAGTTTCTTTTGTATGTGTGCGCATATGAACTTTAACATTAGCTCGTGTGTAAAAACCTTTTCCACAACATTCACATATAAAACTGCGTTCTCTTTGAACATTGGAATGGTGTTTACTTATATGTCGTTTCAAATTACCACTGTCTTTATACTTTTTATCGCACATAGAACATTGAAATGGATACTGGTTTGAATGTGATCTCATATGAGTTGCTAAAGCAGATATACTTACACATTCTCTAGAACATACTGAGCATTTATGTACAGAACTTTTGCATCTTCTCTTAATTTTTTTGGATTTTTGTTGTTTATGTTTTGGTTTAGCATTTTCTATAAGTTCTGATTTAATATTTTTAACTTCTATGTTGGGGCTTTCTGTTTTGAATATTTTATTATCTTGAATAACTTGTGCAAGCAGCACATCGTCACTAACGGTATCATCTATGAGGGTATCTGTATAACTTTGTTTGTCACTTTCTTGTTTAAATTCAGTTACAACATCAGTGGGGTTCAAACCGTCGAAATCATTTGAACTTAACTCGTATGACAGAGATCTTAAATAATTATCTGCGCTCTCACATTTCAATACGAATTTGTAACAAACATCCAATTCATGTTCACAAATCTCACATACAAAAGAAGGAAGTCCGTCTGTTTCTTTTAAATCCACTTTAGGACAACAATACATTATTTTAGTACACAAGTCATTTGTTTCACAAAAAATGTATGAAATCCCTTCATTTTCGCAACATATCCTGCATAGTTTGCTTTTCATGATCAAATATTTATTTTATTATTATTTGTGATCACAGTTTGATTATTATTGATTTTTTTTTGTTTGATTATTATTTGTGATCACAGTTTGTGATGTAATATCATATATTATTTTACTCTTTGTGTAATATTTAATCCAGAAGAATTGTTTTTTAATTAACCGACTTCAAAAAAAGGAGGAGGTTCTCTGGTTCTCAGTTCTCAATTCGTCTGTATTTTTTTTGTGATTTCTTTCATAACAGAGTAATCTTCTCGTTTCTCTTTGTATTGACCACGAAGTATAGATAGAAGGAGTCCGAACGTAATGTTGAACGAATGGTCTCAATTTAAGGGACAGATTTTTTGCCGGTAGAGCGCGCCATTTTTCAAGGAGTACTCGTTTGAATTCTATTATATTTATAAATAATATTATTATTTATTTATAAATAATATTATGTATTTAATTAAATGTATTTAATTAAATTAAATTCAACATTCACGAGCCAGCGCGTGTTTACATGTAATAATAATAATAGCATCGGTACGCCCTGAACACTTGCGCAGCCAGTGGCAGAAAATAGAACTATGATCTGGGTTTATTATTGTGTACACGAAATATTATGGAAAAGCCTATACCGTTCGGACTCCTTCTATCTATACTTCGTGGTATTGACTTTTCTCCATTTCATTCATCCACTTTCTTCACCACGAAGTATAGATACAAGGAGTCCGAACGTAATGTTGAACGAATGGTCTCAATTTAAGGGACAGATTTTTGCCGGTAGAGTGCGCCATTTTTCAAGAAGTACTCGTTTGAACTATTGACACTTGTGGAAAAAAATATTCTGAGAAACGTGGATATAAAAATAAGTTTTAGGAAATTTTTCGAGTGCTTTAAACCCAACAATACAGAGAAGGTCAAGAGATATTCTGATATTCTATACTAGCATCGGTACGTCCTGAATACTTGCGCAGCCAGTGGCAGAAAATAGAACTATGATCTGGGTTGATTTTTTTTTTTTTTTTTATACTACTAAGTTGGCGAACAAGCGTACGGCCCACCTGATGGGAAGCGGTTACCGTAGCCTATAAACGTCTGCAACACCAGAGGTATCACTCGCGCATCGCCGACCCTGTAGGAATCGTTTGACACCTTTTTTGAAGAACCCCATACTGTAGTCCAATGGGAAAACCTCGGCAGGTAGTTCATTCCACAACTTTATTGTACGTGGTAAAAAATTCCGATGGAATCGTACTGTGCGCGATGGTATAGGTTCTAGAGTGTGAGGATGAACTCGCTGCCGGTGACGAGAGGTGCGATGGTAAAAAGAGGCCGTTGGCACCATTTCAAACAATTCGTCGGAACACAGCCCATTATACAGGCGGTAGAACACACACAAGGAGGCAAAGTCTCTCCTAAGATTTAAGGGCTCGATACCGCCTGTAATCACGGGATCGTCGACAATCCTCACAGCGCGTCGCTGGATCGAGTCAAAAGGCCCAAGCTGGTATTGCGGTGCGCCTGCCCACAGATGGCAGCAGTACTCCATATGGGGCCGTACCTGCGCCTTGTACAGGGCAAGTCTTTGCCCCGGAGTGAAGTACCGTCTTGCTTTATTGAGCACACCAAGCTTTTTAGATGCCAGCTTGGCCTTGTCCTCTAAATGACAGCGAAATTGGACGTCACTGGAGATGTCAACTCCTTAGATCCCTATGTGATTTGAGATGGTTAGGGCTGCGTTCTCGAATTGAGGAGCTACAGCGAATGGGGCTTTTTTAGTGGTGAACGCGCAAACTTGAGTCTTAGTGGGATTGAACTGGACTAGATTTAGTCGTCCCCAATCGGATATTCTAGCTAGAATAGTCTCGATTTCAGACACAAGTTTGCTCCGACTTTCCTCAACATCGGAACGAGGGATATTTGCACGGCCTGTGTAGAACGTGTCCCCAGTACTGTCATCTGCATAGCAATGAATACCATCAATTGTCAGCATGTCATTGATATGCAGCAGAAACAGAGTTGGGGACAGCACAGAGCCTTGCGGGACGCCAGCATTAATGCTGAATTGTTCGGAGCAGCTCCCGTCAACAACGGCTTTTATGCTTCTATTCAACAGAAAACTGGCGACCCATTTGCATAATCCCTCGGGGAGTCCGTACGATGGTAGCTTCGAGAGAAGACTCCGGTGCCAGACCCGATCGAACGCCTTCGCTATATCCAGGCTAACTGCCAATGCCTCACCTTGACTCTCAATGGCGGTTGCCCATCGATGCGTGAGGCACACTAAAAGGTCGCCTGTGGAGCGACTGTGGCGAAAGCCGTACTGACGGTCGCTAATCAGGTCATAATCTTCTAGGTGCTTTAGGAGTCGATAATTAACTATACGCTCCATCACCTTCGAGAGAAGGGAAGTTATAGCGATAGGCCTGTAATTCGATGGGTCTGATCTATCCCCCTTTTTAGGTACCGGGTGCACATTTGCGGTCTTCCACGAAGACGGAACACGCCCACTGTTATAGGAAAGTGCGAAGAGACGCGTTAATATCGGACACAGTTCAGGGGCACAACGCTTCAGCACCACTGCTGCTATGCCATCGGGCCCAGTCGACTTATTAACGTCGAGGAAACGCAGTTCCCGCCGGATCTCTCGTTGCAAAAAAGAGATATCCGGCATAGCGGTGTTACACGAAGGGATTGTAGGTGGTGCTGCGTTTCCATCGTTCAGCGTCGAATTCGAGGCAAAGAGAGTACCCAGAAGATCTGCCTTCTCTTTTGCACTATAGGCTAAATTACCGTCTGGCTTCCGCAGTGGTGGTAAAGACGACTGACAAAAGTTTCCCTGGGCAGCCTTGGCAAGCGACCAAAAGGCACGACTCCCAGAAGGATAGCTACATAGTCGCTTACCGATTCTGCCCACGAATTCGAATTTAGCTCTGGCAATTGCTTTTTTGCTGGATCTCGAGGCAGCGTTCAGTTTCCGTTTCACATCGGAAACATTGGGGTCCTCTTGAGCGCAAGCCGTGGTCCAAGCCTCATATGCAGCTTGCTTCTGTGTACGAGCATCCCTGCAAAGCCGATTAAACCACGGCCGTTTTTTGACCCCTGCAACGGTCACTAGCGGGTTAGGTATGTAACTTTCCATTCCCGCTAGGATTGTTTCGGTTACAGCGTTTGTGCAAGAATCAATGTCTTCCGATGCAAAACAAAGCTGCCTCCAAGGGTACGATGCATAGAATTCGCGTAATCCATCCCAATCTGCTGACTTGTAGTGCCATACACGCCGCCGTTCAGATGTCTGAGACAGGTCGGCTTGTGAGTTGGGCACATTGGCCCGGATAAGGCAGTGGTCCGAGGATCCAAGGGGTGCCTCCACTGTTATGGTATAGTTATCCGCGCGTGTAGTCAGCAGAAGATCCAGCAGTGAGCTTGTATGGTTCTCAACGTCTGGTATTCTCGTTGGAGAGTTTACCAGTTGTGAGAAGCCGTAGGCCAGAGCAAAATCGTAGACAGACCTCCCCGCGAAGTCAGTGGACCGAGAATTGAGCCACTCAGAGTGATGGGCGTTAAAATCTCCCAAAATCACTAGCTCCGCGTTGGGGTACTGTTCAGTAACCTTGTCAGTCGCCGATTGAAGGTGGTCAAAAAGCCTGGCTGTGTCCGAATCACCACTATGAGACCTGTAGAGGCACGCATAGATGCGGGTGCGGCCACCACAATCCACGCGGACCCATATGATGGACAGGTCCCTGTCTTCAAGGCCATGGAGACGACGACAGCAGATATCCTCCCGTACATACATGCATACCCCAGCGCGCCGCACGAATACGTGCTCCAGTTTGTATCCAGGGTAATGCAAGTAGGACGTTTCAGTCGGGCAGGATATTTGCGTCTCCGTTAGGAAGAGCAGGGTCGGCTTTGCAGTCTCGAGGTGTTGATGGACTGCGTTTATATTAGAGTGTAATCCCCTGATGTTGCAGAAGTCCACATTGAAGGTGGATGGAGATGCCGCTGTAAATATCTTCCTTTTATTATTATTTTTTGCCATTAAAATTATGGTGTCGTGGATTCCTAATGAGGGGAGGTACTACAAGGACAGCAAACGAAACAAAGTGCAGTGTGAGCCTGCCACCCGTCGTCACAGGCTGCGCAGTTCGGTAGCGCGGTGGACGGAAGGGCCCCCAGTCCCCCTCCAACGCAGTAGTCGGGTCCACCCCGGTCTCCTCCACCGGCACGACCACCGCGTTAGAGACTTTACACAGGCGGCGGTTCAGCCTCCCGGGGCGGAGATTAAGTGATCCCCGGGTTCGGGAACCCTACAACCTGCGGGCGGCCAGCGCAAACCGTTTCACTGGGTCTCCCTGGCCACCACGCCACCACGCTGCACCTATAGTAACTGATGCGGCCCATCATCCGCCGGTCTCATGCTGTCCGTGTAGTTACTCCCCTAATGAGCTCTGGCGACCTTACTCACTCACAGAAACACAACCGTGGTTGTTTCACTGTGGTCTTCTGTAAGGTGGAGGTACTTCCCCAGACGGGCTGCTCAATGTAAGCGAGGTGTCTCGCTATGCCCTACCTCTCGTGATTATTGTGTACACGAAATATTATGGAAAAGCCTATACCGTTCGGACTCCTTGTATCTATACCTCGTGTTCTTCACACACAGAATAATGTCAACACACAGATCATCCCCAATAGATTTTCAAATAAAGACGATCAAACACAGAACATAATCCAAGAGCATAATATCATAATGTATGAAATCTGCACATAAGTTAAGAACGGATCTGAATAATTCTTCTGTGTATGAAAACTCGGCTTGTTATTTTTACACGACTAAAAATTCATTATTCCTACGCCTACAGTACGATTCAAACTTAATGGCGGCTCTTGTACCTATGCTAACACCTGCCACTCTTCTACGATCCGCCGCACTGCCTTCAACGTTGAGTGGACACTGCATGTGGTCGTCAACAAAAATATCGTAATTTTCTATCTATTATAAAATAAATCCGTATTATAAAATCCGTATTTTAGGGTTATGTATGTCGTGTGCGTCGGTTAGAGGATAAAATGAAATACGTCCGGACTTGAATGGCGTTTATTTGCGACTCAATATATTTAATATAATATTAGCTTATATAGATAAGGAGAACAATCGTATCTATATATTCCTAAAACTGCTGATACGCTGAGTGTTACATACAATGAATTCATGCATAATATATTTGTATACAATAAATTAGGCGTCGAGCAAACAATAGGACCATACATACTGAAATAAATATATTTGTTTATAATAACTTGGGTGGCTAGCACAATGGTCTCTATGCATTCGTAGACCTGTTGACATTACGTCTACTTGCAAACTATGAATTCATACAATGTGTTCCTACAGTAGCCTCCCCCTTAAAAGAAATGCACTTTATATTACATTAAAAACACAAAATAAAAATGACAATACAATGTATACTTATAATATAACCAAACAGTAAAACAAACAGTAAACTCGGACAGTACGTAAAATGTATATAAGACCAAAATAATTAAAACAGTGTTTACTAAATAAGCTGACAATTCATTTCACAATAAATTCGTACTAATTACCATATTTATGATATATAAAAAATATAATCTAACTCATTAAATACATATAGTTTTATTTTACCTTACTGATACAGTTAAGTATTTAAAACTAATAAAGCATAACGTAATGCATAAACATAGAACATTTAAACAAACTAGTCACAAAAATATACGATAAGCTAAAGTAAAAATCTTATCGGTCGTTTGACCAATATCCCACTGCGCGTGGTACGACTTAAGGGCTTTGTTACGGCACTGATATCTTTTAATTCAAAAGCGTCAGGTCAACCAGTTGCCCCATCTATCACCGTAAGTCGGTATCTATGACCACTAGCTGCTGTCGTATGCGGTCCAACATTGTCAGCGTGGATATGTTCGTTTAAACCGGTCACACGCCTCAAATTTTCCTAGTCCCGACACTGTGTGTTGAATAACCTTCGAACTTTGGCATTGAATGTAGGTTTTGGTCCAATTCCTAACGTCTGCATTCATATTCGGCCAAAAGTACTTGGACGCAACTAATTTTGTAGTAGCTCGTATTCCTGGGTGAGATAAATCATATACAGAGTGAAATACCTTTTTCCTAAACTCCGTAGGTAGATAAGGCGTAACACTATTTGTAAGAAACTCACACGTAAGCTCATTAAAAGCATCTGGCAAAACATTGCGCTTGAATCATAAACTATCGTTCTTATCAGTTAACAACTTCGTCAGTTCTTTGTCCGACCGTTGCGCTATTGCAGTCTTCAAATTCGAGTGTTGACGGACAAATAAGGGTCACGGCACGCGAGTGTTCGCGACAACATTATCGCTACCACTTTTGTGTTGAATATTTGTAGTAAATTATAAGCACATATAAATATAAGTTAATTAGTTAAAGTTCCGTTTACACGCGCACAAGTTATAATTCCACTTTTTATCGGTACGATCACACAAACTATTTTTATACACAGGAATCACTGATAAATTAGCCCCAGTGTCTATTAAAAATTGCATACCTGCCTGTCTGTCGCAAACTATAAGGCGGTTGTTTAGTGACAACGAGATTCAACTTGGCTGCGTCACAGACCCTCTGGTTTTCGATAACGGCTTCAAACTGGATGAACCGGAGTCGCGTTTGGTCGCTTGAAGATACGGTTATGGCTGCTAGGGCTCTGTCTTCATCGTTGCTAATAGTAATGGCAACAAGTTGTTCAGGTTTCGCCATGTTGCTTATAAATTTCCTAATCCGGTATTACTTTAAAAAAAATCGTCTCTAACACAATAAATCACGTCGGGTTCACCACTTTAGGGTTATGTATGTCGTGTGCGTCGGTTAGAGGATAAAGTGAAATACGTCCGGACTTGAATGGCGTTTATTTGCGACTCAATATATTTAATATAATATTAGCTTATATAGTTAAGGAGAACAATCGTTTCTATATATTCCTAAAACTGCTGATACGCTGAGTGTTGCATACAATGAATTCATACATAATATATTTGTATACAATAAATTAGGCGTCGAGCAAACAATAGGACCATACATACTGAAATAAATATATTTGTTTATAATAACTTGGGTGGTTAGCACAATGGTCTCTATGCATTCGTAGACCTGTTGACATTACGTCTACTTGCAAACAATGAATTCATACAATGTGTTCCTACAGTATTATAAAATAATCCTACAAAATCCGTCCTCCAAAAGCTAAACCAAGAATTTTATTGCAACGTCATTTTAGTGGTATTGAAACTGATAGGCTTCGTAGGGATACTGACACTATTGATTGGGCTCCCCTCTTTGAGTCAAGTGATATTGACGATAAGGTTAATTATCTAACTAACAATTCAATTAAACTTTACGATAGTCATGCTCCATTTCGCGTAGTTAAAATGAAGCACTTGCCGTCTCCCTGGCTTACAGACGACATTAAAAAAGTTATGGCTCAAAAAGTAGCAGCTAAAAGCCGATACAAGCTACGCCGATAAGCCGCTAAGCCGATACTTATATTTATTTATTTTTTAACACAGCTTGAATTAACTTTGAATATTTCCAGAAAACTCCGACGAAAAGAAAGCCTTAAATTTTTTTTTAACAATAAATAATATTACTTACGATAATATTATTATATAAATAAAATTTCAATTAATGCCAATTTAAAGAAAAAATACTTGTTAATTTTCTGTCCCTGAAGTTGGTATGGATCGCACGCATCACTTTGGAGAGTGCTCGATTGTGCGATGCGATGCTGTAATTGGAACACTCAACGTTGAGCATTGTGCCGCATAATGCGCTATTGTGCGCTGATTGGAAAACGGGGATGCTCTGCCATTGGAAAACGGGGATTATCTTACTCTTTGTATCTTAATCTAATCTATTCTGTGTTGTGGATTCGGGATTACATACATACAAGTAGGTATATTATTTATTTTTTATAAACCAGCTAATATCTAATCTAATGACTGTGATAAACCATAATATTTCTACAGATTCTACATCTACACACAGCTAAAACCTGTAGAATTAAAGAATGGATTTAAAAATATGTCGTATTTGTCTCTGTAAAACTGCAACAGTTTACATATTTGATAAACAAGATGACATCCAATTCAGCACGAAGTTAATGCACTGTGTGAGTGTTATGATCTCAGAAGGTGATGGGTATCCTGATAATATTTGTACTTGTTGTGCTGAAGAGTTGAACCTGGCATACAAGTTTGTGATCAAGTGTGAGGACTCGGATAAAACTCTCCGTGAAACAAACTTAACTCATGGTTTTGACGATTTTGTTTCCAAAGAGGAGTCCAAGATTAAATTAGAAGATCTTAAAGAAGAACCCAACCAGGACTTTCCTGTGGAGTACAATGACGGATTGGACCTATGTCTGTTAAATGACCAAAAATCTTGTGATAAATATAAAATGAAAAAAAGAAGAAAGAAGTACAAAAAGAAAGAAAAACTTAGTATTAAAATAGATGGAAGAAAATTAAAACGAAAAATGGGTCCCATTGCTTGTAATGTGTGTAGTGTTGTCAAACCTTGTGCTTCGGCGCTAGAGATTCACATGAGAACACACACTGGAGAAAAACCATTTATGTGCCATGTCTGTGATGCTAGGTATGCAATAAAAGGCTCATTGAAAAGACATATGCTTACATATCATACAGAAAGAAGAAAGCAGTTCATTTGTGAAACATGTGGGAAGAGTTTTATGTCTAAAAACTGCATTATTATTCACATGAGGTTACACACTGGTGAGAAACCTTACACATGTCCCTTCTGCCCTAAGACTTTTAGACAACTAACATCTCAGATAAGACACAAACGCACACACACTGGTGATAAACCATATCCTTGCCCTATATGTTTTAAAAAGTTTGTGGACAAAACTCAATTGAGAAGACATGAGACGGTTCATAGTGACAAAAGGAATTTTAACTGTCATGTGTGCAACAAGGCTGTCAAAAGTAAAAATTCTCTTATGAATCATATGAAAACACATTCTAATGAGAAACGTAATTTTTGTAATTATTGCGGTTTGGCTTTCACTACAAAGGGTAATCTTCAAGCACATATACAGAGAAAACATTCAGAGAAGTCGGGTGTGTGCGATATTTGTTTAAAACAGGTTTCTAATCTTGAGGCACATATGCCAAAACATAATGGTGAGAAATCGGTAACTTGTAAACTATGTGATAAAGGTTTTCTTAATAAAAGAAGTTTATCAAATCATATGGCGTTCAAACACAATAATGCTTCAAAATACAAGTGTTCAGTTGGAGAATGTAGGAAAACATTTCCAATTGTACCGATGCTTGAATTCCACCTGCTGAAGTATCATAAAAATGGGACTCCGTTTACATGTAAACATTGTGCGAGAGGATTTTATCGGAAAAGTGATCTTACTCGTCACCTTAGAGTTAATCATGTGGATGTTATAAAAAAATTTTGATAGAACATTAAAAAAAATTGTATAATGAAAATGTTATTACATATTACATTTTTATTTTAATGAGCTAGTCATTTATAGCAGCATAAAAGGAATGAAATAGTAAATATGAGATTGGAATAATTATAAAATTATGTTTTAAAAAAAATTTTACTTTTCTCTTTTTACAATACGTAAAATACTAGTCTGAGATTTTGTTACGTAATCCAGTTATGTTACAGACCAAGAACATACAAGTTGTATATCCTGATCATCATCATCCTCCTGCCCTTATCCCATTATTTGGGGTCGGTGCAACATGTCTTTCTTCCATAGTCTTCTATCAGCCGTCATGTCTGTGTCAATGTTTTTTTTCATGTCCTCTTTCACACAGTCCAATCTTTTCTTGGGTCTTCCTCTAGACTTTTTTCCTTCCACATTTATACTCAACTCTCCTAACGACATTACTTTTAGGGATGTGAAAAAAAAAACGATTAAAAATCGATTTTTCTTTATAAAAATTCGATTTTTTTTACGCTATTTTTTTATTTTAAATAATCGATTTTTTACATTAATATATTAATATTTTGCGATTGACTCGCTATGCTTTTCCATTATAATTTAGTTTATTTAATCGATCTTCGCAAAAATTAATACCGATTTTTTATTTGCAACCCCCGGTATAAAGTCTGGTTTTCAGACCCAATTACATTGTTCACCCACTATCCAGGACTTCTAGTTCCATTGAAGTTTATTTGATTATGCCAAAGAAGTACATGAAGAGTGGCATAATCCAGCAATACTGATTAGAGTATTAATTTCTTTGCGCTTACAGGGTGCAAATAATTCTAGATCATCTTTTCAGCCCATTAAAGTTGGGCACACTGTTGGGCACGGGACTCTTTCACTTGGGAGGGTATAATGGTCTAGTATATCCCTCACCTGGCTCTTACAGGTACCCTGGAAAAAAATGGGGTGGTGACACTTGTATTCTTAGTCCATCACCACACAGACGATAGGTCTAGGTCAGGTGTGGCCAACTTTTGTACACATAAGATCTACTTTTTATTTTAAAATTGAGTCGCAAGCGACCTATTTCTTAGGTAAGAAGGGGGATGATTATGAAATGTGCTTTTATACCGCCACGCACTCTTGCGAGTGCCAGCAACATACATGAATATTTATTTAATGGGTTGAAAAAGTTTGTCCAGGGGAATTAAAACTACTAAAAGTGGTCACGCTGAACGTCTGCCTACTCGAAGCATGAGCTGCGTACATGTTCATACCTTTGGCATTGAATGCGTCCCCTCATGGAACTTGCGAGTGATCGACCAAAATTGGTCGCGAGAACGATCGGTCGATCGCGATCGACTTGTTGGTCACTCCTGGCCTAAGTCATTTATTGACAAAATAATATTTAAGATTTAAAGTGGGCGTTTATATTTAAATTAAATAGCAACTTTAAGAAAATCGTTTAATTAAAAAAAATGATTATTTTTTTAAGAAAAATAGATTATTTGAATATCGATTTTTTGTGTGCCATAAAAAAACGATAAAAAAAAATCGGTTTTTAGGTCCAATGTCACATCCCTAATTACTTTCCTTTCGTCTCTTATCATGCCCATACCAGGAAATCCATATATATCCTGATCCTAACTAATTTATAAATGTGAAAAATGTGGATTAAATACCAAAAATTTTGACGAGCTCATTGACTCAGTGTTAATGTGTGTAATCAAACCATAGCACGATATAAAAAAACGGTACAACGCCATCTATTGACCGGTATAGTAAACTTCTGTTTGTTAAGGTTTGATTTCTAAACTTCACGCAGACGAAGTCGCGGGCAACAGCTAGTACAAGTATTAAACAGACAATAAGAATGTTTTCTTAATAATAATTTTATTTATTGTAGTTTTTTTTTAATAATTGATTTTATTGAAGTGGTTATGTTGTTTTATTTCTACGCATTCTGTACTGAGTGTACACACCCATTTTCCGCTTAACAAACTGACTATGCATCCATCAAATTTCATTGAAATCTGTTTAGTAGTTTTGGCGTGACAACATGACTGACACTGCCATTCGTATCCGTAAGGACTATTTGCAATTCTACTTTTAACGAGCGAAAATATTGTAACGTGTATCTAAATGCGGACACTGATATTTATTCCTACTAGTATTTATTAAACTAAGTTGAATAATACATATATTATTCTACTAGCTGTTGCTCGCGATTTCGTACGCGTGAAATTTAGATAATTTTCCCCGTTTTAGCAACACTAATGCTTCGTTCCTATTGGTCGCAGTCAGTGGCGTAGCGTGCCTTAGGGGGGCTCCGTATAAAAATTTATATGGGGGCCCTTATGAAGGGTAAAGATTTCTCACTAAAGAAAAAAAACTGCGCATAAAATTTCTGAAATAATAAAAAAAATTGAAAGCATTTATTTGTTTTTGCTTTCGCACGTTAGGTGCCCCCGTGGCCCGGGGCCCCGTATAATTGATACGGCGGTAGCTACGCCCCTGGTCGCAGTGTTATGTTATATATTTATTTATTTTAAACTTCATGCACATACAATTTATGCATAGGCGGACTTAATGTGACTTAAGGCATTCTCTACCAGTCAACCTTTAGGTGGTGTAGTAAATAAAAATGGTAGGCAGGTGCATAATTAATAATAATTATGCAAGACGAATTAAAAGACAAAAAAAAAAGAAAAAAATCTAATAACACTGATGAATAATATACTTACATACAATACAATAAATACATCCAATTCACACAATACATACATCCAAATCTACATAAATAAAAACATACATACAAATACATATAATAAGAAGACACTTTGATCAATATGTATTCTATCTATCAATATGTCTCGTAGGTATCATGAATGAATTATTTTATTTATGATATGTATATTGTCCATGTTACGTCGACTCTAAAAGCAACTCGAAGTAATGTTGGTGAACTTTCTTTTTAAAAATATTCCTAATTGAAGACATATTTAAGTATAGTCTATAGTCTTTCTCGATGAATGGTCTACCTAACAAAAAAGAATTTTACAATTCGAACCAGTATTTACTGAGAGTAGCGCAATCAAACAAACAAACTCTTCAGCTTTATATTAGTATAGATATATAAATCTCGTATGTTTAAAAATATAATAATTTAAATACTTAGCTAACATTGGTGCCGATTTTACGTACACAACTAAACTTAGCTAATAAATGAAAATTGATAGTGTTAATAACACAATTTGGTAATGGTAACTGAACTTTCTTAATATAAAAGCTGTGTCTTCTAGACTAACGACTTTAATCACCATTATCGATTTATGATCTGGTTAATAGGTATTAGCATCAATACTTTATTAATTATAATTGCATTTAAAATTTAATGTAGTGTATTTAATTGTAATTGTAAATAAGTTCTTATTGAAGTGTTTGAAAATCGTTAAAATACCTATACCTAATCATCAATAACATTAACGCTTATCGCCACAGTAATTAGTTACAACTTAAATATGGCGTTCTTTCTAGGAATATGGTATGATAATAATATAGGATCTGAATTCTAATGTGGATAATTATTTGCATGCTCTAAAAAGCTAGGAAATGAAACATATCTACAAGCCTAATTTGTGACAGGACATTGTATGAAATGTTATGATTTAAATGGTGAACAATATAATTAAGTAATTTTATTTCTTTTATTAGGGAAATAAACACCTATTACCATAGTTATTATACATAAATAAAAAAAAAATTAAAACGATTAAAATTAGGCATCAAAAAATTCTTCCGCATCGCAGTCATTGGGTAACGTGCCCAAAAGACTGGCCGCATTGCCGCGTTGTATGGCAATGCTTATACGAATTACTAAATACAGGCCAGCCTTTTGGTCACATGAAACTCGACCAGTCTCTTAGAAAGATCTCTAAAGAGACTGCACTCGGGCCTCATGATCTAAGCGTCTCGACCCAAAATGACTCAAACAAATAATCCGCAGAGAGATTACTTTATTTTGCGTCGCATAAGGGCCTCCGCTGATAAGAATATAATATTAATCAGTGGTTGGCTAAGAAACTCCTTAAATAGTTTATTTTTTAATTATTTTTAACCCCTACACGACTCAGCTTAGCAACGCTCATGACTAATGATTTTGTATTTTTTAATAATCATTTTCGCTGGCAGCTATGTGTAAATAAAACTGAGCGCGTAGTGCCTTCAAGTCAAGTCAAGTTCAACAAAGCACAAAATAAATACATAAATAAAATTTTAATTATTGTCGTTTAAAATATTTACCATAGGGTATTAGAAGTTATATCTGCATAATATTTAATTTAAACTTGCTACGTACCAACTTTGTTTTCGTAGAATTATTAAAACTAGTTCCACCACCACTATATATACATAAAGACTGTGAAGTTTAAAAGTGTTACCAAATTTTTTAGACGTTCCGTTACAAAAAAATTAACAGGATCTTAATTAAAGTCCTCTTCCTGTCCAACATTAGGGGAGCATGAACGGACCCTCCCGAATCAATGGCGCGGAAATCCTCGTTCGAATTTCAAAATTCGAACCCGCGCCTTTTTGTTTAAAAGCCTTGTTAAAGTAGTTGCAATGTCGATAAAACAGTGCCAGGTGTTATGAGTTGATATATCCATCTCTTTCTATTGTAAGTGATGTATATGCTGTCCCACTCTAACTCTAATTAAGCAGCCAGGTGAGTGATACGGAGCGGAGGCCGGAGTGCCGGAGGCTTCGCTCGACTCGTGCAGAGGACGTTAGCCCGCGACCACTCGCCGCTACGCACGTATCGGTCCTCAATACACTACATTCGTGGCAAGTGTCGGTGCCGTGATGTTATAAACTGTGAAATAGTTTCTGTGTTAAACTTTTCTCTGTGCGGATTGTATTTCAATATGGGTGAAGTGAGTATTATTTTTTACAATTGGAATGGAATGCGAGCGTGATCTAGTTTAAATCGTTGAGAGTCAAGACCTGAGATCGTAATCGCTGGTTCGTAGGTCATCGGCATGAGGTACAGTTGAGTCTGTGGTACTTGGTCTACGTGTTGCGGGTCGTAGCACACATCTACCGCCAGATTAATTAACGCTTTCATGCCCGGCAATAAAACTTTTTAATATTTTGGCTGTACTTATGTGATGTTACCTGTGTCTAAAAGCTATAAAATCATAAGTAAAATAAAATTATTGGCGGTATTTTTACACCTACGTCTGATAACATATCGATGTTATACGATTTTTACATATTGCTCGAACAATCTTGTAATAATAAATGGCTCGGCTATTGTCTTATCACTTGGAATTAATAGATTACGTGCTGTTCCAATCGATTGTGTTAATCTAAACAGAATGTTTGGTAATTTTGTAACATTATTTACGTGGTCAAAGTCACGATTAGTGGGTACATAATATCATTTATTATCATGTTTTGGATGAATAAAACGTCATATTGAGACATTTTTGTATATTTATATCTTAAAATAAATATTTTGCAATGTTTACTGTAACTGCTTATGGAATTACGTAGGTCAGCAGGTTTGCCAGATGGCATACATCTGTGACACAATTTTCCAACAAAAGTTGGGTAATTTTAATATATTTAAATATCAATACATTAACAAAAGGTCACAACTATTTTGGACACCATATTACTACACTTTCCAAAAAAGATCTAATCTTTATCGAATTCGTAAATATATGTAGGTACCAATTCTACGCGCACAACTAAACTTAACTTAACTAAAAAATTAAATTTGATTGTCTCAATAACACCATTCCGTAATGTTAACGATTCTTTCTTGTTAGCAAATATGTTTATTATAGATTAACGATTGTAATTAATATAAAATTACACAACTAAACAGCCAAAAAATCAATTTACAGCAATAGTAGTTTTCATTTTTTAGTTAAGTTAAGTTTAGTTGTGGACGTAGAATTGACACCATTATAGTTAATTGGTTATAGTCCCCCCACCTACGGCCTTCAATGCCATGCTGACCAGTGGCATAGCCAGGGCAACAAGGGGTGTTGACGTAGGATTAATTTCAAAAACTCCTATTTCAAGGATGTACCCTGGTATTATCTTTCATCAGACCCCACGTAGACGGACAATGGGATGGTGACACATTTATTCATAAACCGTCACTAAATGGACACATAAATAAATTACTTACAACTATTTAATTCTCAAAACAAGTAAACAATCTTTCTTTGAGTTCGTAGTAAGTATCAGTCAAAAGCGAATCACCTTGAGATCAAAATTGAGATGTACTTATCTGGTCAGCAGAATAACCCTATTACAGTCTCTTTGATAAAGATGTTCGTAAAATTTTTGTAGGTTCTGGTTAGCTGTAGAGTTAAAATAATAATTTGTTTACCTCAAAAACTAAATAAGCTCTCGAAAATCCTAAATATTATTTTACATTATTGTCTTCAGTATGTGTGCAAAGCACATTAGCCCGACTACTGCAAGTGATTGAAAATCACTTTCAAAGATTCCGTTACATATATAAAGACATTGATTGATACGTACCGAGCGTGTTGAAATAAAAAATTTTAATAAAAATAACTAGTTACAACTATATGTAGTTAAAATATATTTAAGTTAGTTGCAGTTGTTATTGTAAGATGTTCTTATGTCGATCATAAAACTATAAGCAAGTCGAATCGCGATTTGCATACATAAGTGCTAATAACAACTCTATATGAAATAATGGAGGTCAAAAGAAAAAAAGAATGAAGTACCACAATAGGTCACGTTCACTCAATGCGCTTCTCTTTTATTGATGCCATAGAAATAAACATTAAAATAAACGATACACCATTTCTAAGATACATTTGTTTATTTTGATTTATTTAAATGTCTAGAGAGTGAAAACAGTTTTGTAATAAAAATACAGTTAACTGTGTGCACATTTGGTTATTGTAGGTTCTGTATAAATTGTACTGAAAGAAATATAAATTGCTTTTATACTAGGGGTCAAATTAAATTAATATTATATTTGAGAACATCCTTATGTTAGTTGGTTATCACACAATATTTTTAACAGGTTTTAATTAGTTAACTTCGTTTCGTTTCGTTCTTTATGTAACGGAATCTTTAAACACAATTGACCATTCTCCTTAAATATATCAGATTAATATTATGATATTTTGTACACTTATCAAGAACTGATAGAGATATAATAAATTAAAAAAAGGTTTTAATTAAAACCACTTTTAAGGATTTAGACGGACATATTTGTTTTAAATTTTAGCCCGACGTTTCGGATACCTTTTATGTGGTTATGGTCACAAGTGGGACTGACTGACCATGGAAAAGTGGTATTATTTGAATAAATTAGTCGCGCAAATGTTAGAGCATAAAATATGGTTATTCAGGATCCATTACTAGATTGTTCTGCCTATGCCACGCTGACCAGTTATGTTGCTATAGTTAGCAGTATAGAATTTAGTTTCGAGTTTTGTGTCTTGCGCTGAAAATATTGTGTTATATTATTCTATATCTGTCTTCTACAGCACCCTGGGGAGGAAATAAAGTGATAGGTACTTATAATAACTCCGTGTGACAGTGAGAACCTCACATCGGTAAATTGAAAATTTTACGGTAAAAAGAAATAGGTCAGTAGGTTGTTGACTTAGTTGGTTAGTGCTTTGTATACTTTTGTATAAGAAATGGACAATTTCCTGTCAGCTAAAAGCATTATCACAAAGACTTACCGACTAGTAGCAACAAGACAAATTGCTAGAGGACGAATGGCCCTATAAAATATCATTGTTGTAAGGGAGTCCTTCGGCTTTTCCTAAATAAGTATACATTTATTTATTTCAATATTTTACTATGCAGATATTATTTCTTACTGGCTTCTGCCCGAGGCTTCGCACGCATTAGACAATTCACACAATATCTTTATAAATGGTAGCCTATGTGTTATTCTGATGTTTAAGCTATATTAATGTAAAGTTTCGTTAAATATTCAGTAGTTTTCGCGTGAAAGAGTAACAAACATCCAAACATTTTTGGTTTTCATGAATAACAATGTAATTGTTGCCATATTTGAGCTAGGTTAAATAAGGCTAAAGGTTAGCAGAAGCATATGTGTTGCGTTTGTCCGGGTTACAAGCGAAATAATCATATCCAGATTACATAAAAGATGGAAAACCAAGTCAAGTCTTAATCCTTATAATAGGTACCACTCTCAAGAAATACAGTTAAATTAATAAATAAATACATTAAGGGCCTACATCAATATTATCGTATATCATCGCCGACACGTACATATTAACACAGCCAGTAGGCACAGAAAATGAAGAATTAGGGATACTTTTCCTATTTACTCAAAATCTACTAAATATATTTTAATTCTGATCCACGTGTTTCTATACATAATAGTTACCTACGAGTATGTTTTTAAAGTTATTTCATTAGTTAATACGCGATAATAGACCGACAAATGAAAAAAATAAAAAATTAGAGAGGTTGTTTCGCCAAGATTTTCTATCGAGAAAACTTTTTTCAATCGCGTTTCTGTGTTCATGCGATCCTAGATCATATATTGAAAAAACATATACTTAAAAATTAGAGCTCTAGCCATTTAATCTAAGGAAACAATGAAAACTTCGTACATAGAAAAATGCACGAAGCTATTTTGGTATCCTCTTAACATAACGTGCAAGACGCCGTCACCGACATATTTATACAATTACAAGTTTCGTAAATACATCGATATTAATCAAACCGGATAACATTATCGAACACAAAATACAATCCAAGATGGTTTCCACGTCACGCCACCAACTTTGTATTTATCAATAGATAATTGTTTAATAAAAGGTTTTCTAGAAAAATAATTATTTTATCTCTAGATGCGATCTTCAAAATGGCGGATATTAAAAGAACAATAGAAGCCGTAATTAAATCATTCTGATCGTTGCAACAACGTTTTAAATAAAATCAGTGCTATTTAATTATAATCTTTGATCAGTAATAATAACATGCAAGGAATTAATCGGAAAATTCAACATTTTGCACAAATAAACGCTGAGAAGGTTGTTAATTAACTACATTACCATTATTGGTAACTAAAGTATTTGTATTTCATTCTTTTTACTCGTATACACATATATATACAACAAGTAAAGCTTTTCAAAAATACACGTGTGTGTATTAAGCTCAAATGGCTAGTTCATAACATAATTTTAGTCTCATCTGTGCTTGCCTACTTACATCCTTTTACTTTCGTTACTTTATATGTTCGCCGTTTGGTGTGATAGTCATTCGCCTTTTTCCAATAGTTCAACCATCAGGGGATTCCCTTTTTCGTCGTTATTTCTTGTCTTATTTATTCTCATTGAATCAGCTTGCACGATTATGTTTTGCTCACCAAAATCTAGGCTTCAGTTATCAATTTACAATGTATCACTGGGTAATATGTATTATCAATTAAGAAACTCTTAGAAACATAGTTATTAATAATATAATGCGGATTTACCCAAACTCAGACTTATAAGTTTCCAAGTAAGGCGTGAACAAGTTTCTTCATAGAACGGTTTTAGAATGCACATAAACCCTATTTCCTCCTAAAAATGTATAATGACATAGAAGCCAATGAAAGCTTTTGAGAGTAGACAAGATCCTATGCCATCACATCTGGTCGTTGCAGTAGACTCTGGTAAGAACTACTCATAATTAGAATAACTACATTTAAGAGATGCTTACTTCATAGTGGAACTTCAACAAATGTGACGTTTTCCAATACTGTTCGTTTTATCGCTTTTACACCCAGATTCCAAATCTTTTAGCTTATCTGTTTAGTCAGTAATGTTTTTAAATGCGATATCTACTTAGTTACATCAGTTTGTTGATATATGAAGCAGAACTGGTCCGGTATCAATAGTCCGTATCTGTAAGGTCAACGCAAGACTGGGTACGGCACAAACTACTAATGTGACCGAGACACACTTTACCGTTATGAGCTTGGAAAACCTGTACTTATAATAAACTCAATTAATTCATTAACACCATATTTACCTCTACATGATTGCTTAAGCGCTATGTTGATTGTTGAACAAAGATGGAATATTTTCCATTTTCTTTCATAGAGGTTATGATAACTAAACTAGTATTTTTGCCATGATGTTATTATATACTTAGTACCTGTCATTTCATTAACTTCTGTACATAATGTATAAGTGAGTTAACAATATTTTTCTTTTATTTCAGTTGCTGTTGACAGAGGATCCTCTCTCAAGGATTCAACGAGAGATCATTGAAGTCACAGAAAGAGAGCGGGAGTTCAAGGAAGGACACTTCCGCATCAACAGACTTTTATCAGAGTCCACTATCGAAGTGAACCATCAAAATGGACATGTCAATGGAAACGGTGAACTCAAACCACAAAAAACCCTCAGCCGAGCTGTCTCTACGTCACAGCTCCTCGGACCAATAGCACCTTCACCACCAGTAGCGCCAACACTACTCAATACAAATGGCTACACGCGTCGTTTCACCCCACAAAATGGAACAAAAGGAATGATGCAGCGGTTTATCGCTAACAAAGGCAAAATGCCGGCCTCACCTGGAGGGGGACCTATACCACAAACACCAACTACTCCTTTAACGATGGCGCCACCTCTTATGTTTCCTACATCTCCTGTGATCGCACCTGTGGTCGCTCCACCAGTGATCACTCGCACGCCTGAAGGCAAACCTCTCAGAAAGGGCTATGTACCTGTTGAAGAGAAAATACAGAAAGAATTACAAGAGATGAAAGATAGAGAACACGAGTTAAAGAAAATGAGAAAGAAACAAAAACCTTTTGATTTAGAGCTGAGTGACAACGAAGATAGTTCGGAATCTGAAGATGAGGAAATTCCAATGCCTGGCAAGTTAAAACCGACAAAGTCTATTGGAGAGTTATACGAGGCTCTTAACGATGAGTTGAGGTCGCCATCACCTAGAAATAGTTCGGGGCAAGAATCAATCAGTAGCTTGAAACCTGCCAAGTCTTTAGCGGAATTGTGTGACTTGGGTCCCGGTGAAGAGTTCCTTGCTCCAAGTTCTACGAGACTGATAGCCAAGTGGGAGTCTCTTATACAACAGAAACAAGAAGCGGGTGCAGCTTAAGGTCCTAACAAAAGTAGGTAAAGGCTATTTGGTTCAAATATATAATAACGGATGTGAAATGCCATACATCCCCAAATTTGGCAGAGCATAGTGAAATTGTATTTATGATCGAAAGTGTCAACGATTGGAGAGATTTGCTCGTTATTGGAATATTATTCGGTCAAGTGTGAGTGCTGTTATGTTTCGGATGAGAGCGTTTTAATGGTTATTACGAGAATAGTGTCAATGAAAAATTTTTACTACCCGTTGGATGCTTTGATTAGTCGGTCAATCAATCGTGGAGCAATTAATTTTCTCTAGATAGTGAACAATGCAAATGATCGTTATCCGTAACACAATAATGTACCACGCTCGTTCAGTTGGAAAGCAGACGACACAGTACGCTCGCACGTCTGCAAAGTGTGAGTAAAATAATTTCTTCCTATTGTTTTCATCTCACTCCCGTAAAAAGTTAATTGTAATTTTTTGTTGCCAACGCTTTCACGGCACTCGGTAGCACACCGAGCCATACACCGCAACCTTGTTGTAGCTATTATTTATTGTGAGAAAATTTACCGAGTGTAAAAAATCTAAGTAACACCTTGAAACAGCAGCTCCCAGTATTGTCAAGATATCGCAATCACGACGATTTTTCACTAAGTACAACGTGTTTCCGGCTTAGTTTATAAGCATTATGGTGTGGTAGTTTCCATAACATCGTTACTTTAAACGTTATTTGCTGAGATTAATATTAAGACTTTACTTTCGCTTTATATGAAGTCATTGGTAGTGCGAAGTAAACTCTTATCTGTTGTACTTTCGTTTATTACATTCACTATGGTTGGTGGTTGCATGATTTATTCATCGTCCAACACATTATAACATTCTTTCACATAATATTAGAGGTGCTTCGCTTCGTTAACTGGACTCACGAAGACGGCCCTACTTCTATCTATTATAATGATATACACCAAAGTAGATTAAGTATGTAGTCCATGTTGGTGTATATATCTGTATATTTATTGTAAACATTTTATATTCTATTTGTAGAAAATGTATTACTTATATCAGGCTAACAACACATATACGATTTCGCCCTTATCACTTTTATTCTGAAACGCTTCTAGTGAATTGAAATCGATGATATGCCGTGTGCCTTGTATTTTCGAATTTATTATACGAATTGAGCATTTACGAAATTATAAAACTAAGTAGTCTTACTTATCAAACAATTATATTGCTGTTAAATTTGATCTACATATAACGACATAATTGTATTTTATGTGTCAGTGGTGGATTAAACAATTTCTAATGGCACTTCTGATAATTTAATTATCTAGGTAATAGGTAATACTGTTGTGCCCCGCTAAAAAAAAAAATTTTTTTTTTATAATTTGTGTCAAAAATTTTTTTAGTTTATGTAATTATAAAATCCACCACTGATGGTAATGTTTAGATGTGTCAAACTATCTGTGCCTTATTGTATTACATTAGAATTAAAGAAATCTAAAGATTTGGCTAGCGACATGAAATGGCAAAATAAAAGTTGTAATGCAAATGTTAGCAGTTTGAGTATTAACGAAGATGTTAAGTTAAAAATTATATGTTTATTTTTAAATATAGATGAATATAAAAACATTCGATAATTCTAAATTAAAAAAAATGAAAAAAAATACAAGATTCTGCGCCATAAAAATAAATACACATAAAACGAAAAAAAAACACCCGCCTTTTTTGTTATTGCGTCGGTTAAAATATTACTGACATCTTTGTTAATATTTCTCCTATGAACTAAGAATAGCAACATTGTGCATATTATATTAGCACTAGCAACACTACGTCACTAGTACTAAATGTAATTATTTTTATTAGGTATTTATCGAAACATTTCCTGTAGCATATTAATAAAATTAGTCAATTTAATTTAACGGTGTAGTGAATAGATCAAAATAATAATAAACTGAGATTTATAGATATAATTGTTGCAATATTTTGTAAGTAATAATTTTTAAGATTTGTTTCTATTTATGATCAGTGCCAGATAAAAAAGTTAATGTCTGTTAAACCGAGGCATAGACAATACAAAATTCTATAAAACGAAGCATAATATTTTTTCAGCATTAATATTAACAATAATTGTGATATGATATTGCCTTTTTTACATATTTAAAAGAGAAAATTATATTTAAAAATCTGGTAGAAAGTTATACAAAATGTACCTATACTGTCCATATTAGTTTTGAAATGTTAATTTATGTTTGTTTAAGTATTTTTCGCAATAAATTTTTGAAAGAAATCTACGCTTTTATTTACGAATATATTTATTTTTCCCTTGACGATGGCGCGATGTCGCATTGCGTATCCCCTGTCCATTAATAGACCACTTCTATACAAAAATTTTCACCTTTCTACAAACCCGAATGACAATAAAAAGGTCACGTTGGTACTTAAAAAAGAATATCTGCAGTTATATAATAAAGATAGTTTACGATATTTTACTTGGCTGTCTCAAAATTACTGGAAATCACAACCTCGATAATGGGAATAACAAGATTTAAAGTAGAAAAGAAGTGAAATAAAATAGAAAGTATTCCTATCAGACCTTTACATGACATCTTTCAAGCTAGACAAGTTAGCTCAGATTTTAAGGTTACAAATTACAGAAGCACTATTCAGGAAAGTAAGAAAAAGAGACAGATAAGTAAAAAAAAAATGGCAAAAAGTAAAGATTTGTAGCAACAGGAAGGTAAAAACTGTTACAGGATGTACATTTTCCCGAATAAAATGTTTTTTGCTATAATTTTAAATATACTAGACATAATTTTTTTTTATATTTTTCTGATAACTGTTAAGACCTTACCCATCATGCGATTTCGGCTTGACGTCGACTTTTGGGACAACCTGTATATACATGTAAAAAAAAACAGACGCAGTCCGCCTATTACCGAACCGACGACCTCATGTCGTGCACTCGCTATGCAACGAGCGCTGTCACCTTACTTACCGATTTATTATTTGATAACAATACAATAGTTTTGTATTGAATGAAGGTTATAGGAACATATTAGTAGTTATACATCAGTTTGTCTGTTAATTAGTCAGTAATTAGTTAATCAGTCGTCAAACAAAACTGATCTATGATCAACTAGTTAGGAGGTCAACATATTGATGATTTTATCTCATATAATTATGATGTAGACTTTTGAATACTAATTACATACACTTTATATACATTTAAGTCTAAATTAAATGTTTACAAAAGACGTATCATTATTTTGCCTACTTTTTACGGATTTAGACGCGTGTAAGTATTTGTTTTAAATTTTGGCCCGACGGACGTTTCAGAAACTTTGCAGTCACCATGGTCACGGGTGAGACACGCTTCTAAATCCGTAAAAAGTAGTTTTATATAATCAAATGAGTCGCGCAAGTGTTAGAGAATATTACGCGGCATTATTATTAAAAGTTATAAAGAGGGCTATTTTTCATCAACTGCAAAAGTGAGAAGCTTTTCAATTCGATTAATATTTATTTTAAATATTTGAGACCATAAAAAATTATCTGATTGTAACAAGTAGCGCAATATAATTATCGAAGTGGACTCGAATTTGGAGCACGTTCGATGTTAATCTTCAAGAAAATTTCAGCCTGAAAAATAGATATAGACAGCGTATGAGTACAATTTTTCCAGAGGAACCAACCAGCAAATATCGTCTTATGTAAACATATTATCTGCTCTTCTCTGCTAGTCTCAAAGAACTCTAAAATCTTCCCCATGTACCCTTAGGCACAACCAATTTATCTTTGCAATAATCCTTCTCCGTCTAATAGTTACTTACAATACTAAGAAAACAGCTGTAATTAACTGTAAACATTTAAATTAAATTAATTAACAACACGAAGTCAGATTTAAAATTAAAAAATATTGCATAATTGTGGGTAATTTTCATAATAATATAGCCGTTTATTATTAATACAATGTTGTGACGTCACAGCTCGTGATTATTGTCTATAGCCATGGACAATGACAGCTGTTTGTCTATTGTTCACTAAGATTTAAATATTACAACATTCTAAATTGAAATATTGTGAGTTAAGTCTTTGATTAATATTGTCCACTGAATAATGATGGTACTTAAGCCCGGTTTCCACTGCGAAAGGGTGTGCGGAAAATGGTTAGGCGGAACGGACTCCTTTTTAATTAAATAGGTTTGAGTTTCCACCAACGAAGAGTTGGTCATTTGATTTCTACTGCAAAATGAAACTGAGATAGAGAAATGAGCGGACTGAGCTGAACGGAAAATGAGAAATGAAAAACGAATAGATAATTTCCACAGAGAACGTTGAATTTTTGAGCATAGGTAAGTAACTATTATGTATAGAAACACGTGGATCAGAATTAAAATATATTTAGTAGATTTTGAGTAAATAGGAAAAGTATCCCTAATTCTTCATTTGTGTTTTGTTTGTTTTGTTTTATTCTAATTCTTCATTCTGTGCCTACTGGCTGTGTTAATATGTACGTGTCGGCGATGATATTGATGTAGGCCCTTAAAGATAGTTATCTTATCTCTTAAAATTATGTTCGAGACAAAAATCTCGATACTAAAATTTATTATATGTTCCTGTTAACATGTACAATCCACTGCTTTAGCAGTAGTGGTAGAAAATGGTTGTATGTGTGCTATTTATTAGCCGACTTCAAAAAAGTAGTAGGGTATCATTTCTTAATGTATGTTTTCCAATTAGTTTAAAATCGATCAAAATGGCTCGGTTGGGAAAATTTTCAAATATTTCTTTTTTTTAAGATGAAAATAAAATCAAATCAAAATAAATTTATGGTGCTCGTAGGTATTAACGGTATTAAAGGTACACCTAAAAAATAACTTACATTTAATTTGTATCACTATGTCCTGCTATAAGATATACAATGTTAAAAGCTCACATAAGTTAAAAATGTGTATTTTTTTTTTTACTCATATTATCATAATTTCTGTGAATCTATTTTTTGTGTACCTAATTAACAAATCTCTAATCATAGTAATTATTGTTTATGTAATGATTATCCTATTAGTAAAGACAAAATAAGCTAAATAACAATCTAATATTAGTGATAATTAGCAACGTGGTTAATGACCACTGAGGTGTATATAAGAGGCTTATCGCTGGACTTACCAAGACGACATAGTCTTAGAGCGGCGGCCTTAATCCCATTAAGGTGAGTTCCTTCACTGCCTCACCTACTTAACTAATAAGGGAAGTGCGTGCTGACTTATAATATGTATTTAGATGATTACTTTGTGATGAGCAAATCACTATGTTATTTTAGTTCTAAAAGATGAAAGAGTCCTTAGGTTTAGTTGCTAGTGATATTAGCGCATGGCAGGTCTCGGGTTTATTTCTAGTCAGCACAAATAATTGTGTTAGTAATTGTTTTTTTTTTTGGTTGTTTTATATTTTTGTATTTACATGATAACAATTGTTAGTAGACTAAGTACTTTAAAGTACTTAGTCTAAAAATTAAAACGCAAATTTACATATTTGTTGACCATGATAATCTCTATTTTTAGGTATTTAATAGACGCTGAAAAGTGCCTTTAAAGGTTTTGTTGTACATATACATACATTCATAAATGCATAGATTGGAAGAATCAAAAAGATCTTAAAAAGATGTAATTAGTTTTATTTATTGGTAATTCCTAGAATTGCGATTACACTTGGGCTATAAAAAATTGTTATGTCTGTATTTTGTTATTTATTTATTAATGACCCCACAATATATTACGATCAGTACTGAGTAAATAACTAAATCCACTACAACAAAGTTTTATTGATGTTACTTCAATGGTCCGTTAATAATTCCGTTTATAAGCAAAATAATATTTTATTATGAAACAGTACTTATTGGATTCCGTTAGAACTGTAAAATAAACCTCACATGTCTAGTTTTAATGCATCGAGATATTTAAGCTTCTTATGTTTCCAGGCGAAGCACTGTCGTTGCAATTTCATTTAAGTCTCACTATTGGGCACGGGGTGTCCTTCCCATTGGAGGGATTATAGGCTACTTTGCCGCGAAGGTTTGTTTTCGCGACTTCTGTCTTTTACAGAGGATTTTATTTGAGTACTATATTCCTTAGCTGGCAGTACCCTGGAGAGGAAAGAAAGGAGTGGCACTTGTATTCGGAGGCATAATTTAAAAATTAGCACCCCGGGCTTTTTGATTTGATGCCCCGGGTCAATTTAAATAGCTATAAACTAATAGAGACAGAGCAAAATTTTAAACTTGAAGGCTTTTGCCGCCCTTCTCAGGCTGGCCGCCCTGGGCCGTGACCGCCATGGCCCTAGGGTGAATACGCCTCCGCTTGTATTCTTAATTCGTCTCCAGTAATAGGTATTAGAGTTTAAAAAGATCACAACAGTCGCACTAACATCGAGTGCTCGTTAAAACTTTAATGTAAAAAGCAATTAATTAATATACTTATAATTGCAAATTGAATGAACAAGCATATAAGAAAAAAACCCGTGTTCTGTGTCGTTAAAACATTTTCCACTGTCCCCGACGGAGCTGAATCATCTTTCAAGTAATAATGTGGTTGCATGACGAGGTTAAGTCATATTGTTCAATTTAATTATCAAGACAAACTAGCAGTTGTACATATGAAGATTGTAATTCTAACTGACACTTAAAGTCTAATATATGTTTTTTAATTGGCATCCAATAAATACTATTAATTCGTAATTTTATCCATGTGGTGACGAATTTGGAATACAAGTATCACTACCCTCTTTTTTTCCTACGATACCGTAAAAGCCAGTTAGGGTAAGCAAAGAAGAGAGCATCGTCAATGAAAGAAGGAAAACTTGAAATAAAAATAGACAGCATTCTCTACGGAAGAAGGAAAAATCAAACTCTGAGCTGGCCAGCTGGCCAGCTCCACAGCAGACAAAATCCTTTCCCAATGTGGAAGAGGCCCGTGTTTTACGTTTAGGTACGCGTGGTCTGAAAAGGAAAAGAAAAGAAAAAAAAACTCGTATCAAAAAAATTATTTGGAGGTCTGTAACTTAAGATTATTAAAGGGCCATTATGATAGAATATTTTTTAATTGAACAGAAACTGCTGTGTAATAGACGATGACGTGTGATTTTCACAATTCCTAGTCCATTCAGAGGCACAAAGATGATAAATAGAAGTTCAAAATATCTAGACTTAAGTTTATACATATATAACTAAGTGTATGTGTCATTTCGTCTCGAGTTTGTCGCAGGTAACTAAACAAGTTTGGGAGTGATGCGGCGAGCTCAACCTACAGGAAGCCAGCGGTTTATCGTTCAAATTATCGACATGTACCGTTGTACATGTTACTATACTCATGGGAAAATACAGAACAAAGAATTAAGTAGAACGTAAATGGTAATAATTTGTTATTGTAGAACAAATTTTAATGGTGGTAAGTAAACCATCATGTAGTTCTCGCACAGCCATGCATTCTTGTAAACCTGATAGGAAATAACAGTTTAAGCGATGTGAAAATATTGCATAGTTTGTTATGGGCACTGAAATCTTCAATTCAATGGGTACAAAAAACTACTAGGAAGCCTGGAGGACCTGTCTTTGAATCCAAGTAAAGAGATATTGTTCTTCTTGCCTCTTTGATAACCAATAAACTTGCTTAAATCTTTACTCAAGAAAATTTAAATAGTCTTTTTAGCAAATCTCACAAATATCACAGTTATATAAATGCTGAAGATGCAGTTGTTTACGAAACGTGTCATGTGATCCTCTTTTGATTTAAAAATCGTGACATTAACTTAATTCGGACATGTTACACAAGATATTATGTTAATTGATTAGAAGATGGCGCCGACGTTATTTCATTTACATAAATAAGATTATTTACAAATAATCATCAATATGTATCTGTTTACGATACATTTTGTGTGAGTGTAAGATAGTTTCATAACATACTTCAAAGATTACATTTTTATTAAAAACTAGCTGCTGCCCGTGACTTCCTACGCTTGGAATTTTGATTTTTTTCCCGTTTTTGCAACATTTTTCACTGATGCTTCGCTCTTATTGGTCATAGCGTGATGTTATATAGCCTATATAGCCCTTAATTAATCTATTATCTAACACTGTACGATATCAAATATATCAACGTTTCTCAAATCTCTATAATTTATCTCTGCTCTAAATATAGAGTAATTTGAATGAAAGTTCTATCTATCTACTGTTTAAATCTAAACTGTTGTAATCAAAATTTGTATTTGTAAGGCAATAAGAAAATAAATAAGGTTAAAGCAATAGAAATTCTTTTCAAATATTCGTGTTCAAGACCGTTGTAAGAGATTTTTACAGGGGCTCTATATTAACAAAACTACATAATTCCTACATTGATTATGTAACTGTAAGACGTGCTCATATAACTGTAATATTGTTATATACCGGACATCCTCTTGATGGTGGAAGTTTCTTTCCTCTGTAGACTTATCAACTGGTTTCACTTAAACTGAATAAATAACTCTTGAATATTATTATCTATTACTGAAAAAGTGAAAACTACTATAATTGATTTACATGCTTTGTTATGACAAGTATATATCAATGCATGTATGCATGCCATTGTTTGTTTTTGCATAGAAAAACAATTATATCCTCATCATTTCCTGTCCTAAATCGAGTCTATGAGGCCACCAGGGTAACATGTTTTTAGTGATTTTCACTCTCTGTATTTATTCCCTCCATCTTTCATATCTTCTTTCTCACATCCATCTATTCTTCGATCTTCCTCTAGACTTAATTCCTTCTACATTTCTTCGAAGATTACTCCTGTCTGTATGTATTTTACCTTTCTACTATACATATATTTTACGGGCCTCGTGGTCCAGTGGTATATGTGACGGAATGCCGTTTACAAGGTCGCAGGTTCGATTCCTGCTCGGGACAATTTGTGTGATATTTATCATTGCCATATAAATCTTTGTAGTGCGTGCGAGTGTTTCTTCCTCTATGTATTCCTCTATGTATTCTCCTCTATGTATTCCTCTCCTCTCCAGCCCATTTACGTCCCACTGTTGGGCCTCTTCCATGTTGGAGGGATTATGGTCTACTGCGCCGCGCTGACCAGGCGTGTTGGCACAGGGTTTATTTTTGAGATTTCCGTCTCTCACAGAGGATGTTATCTGCGTGCAATATTCCTTAGCTGATTTTTACAGTACCCTTGGGCGGAGATGGGGTGGTAACACTTGTAGGTATTCTTAATCCGTCACCACACGGAGGTTTCTATGTATTATAAGTAGGTATTTACAAAAGAAAAGTAGTATATGTATTTTATCCGTATTCTGGTACCCATAACATAAGTATAAGCTTAGCTTGGGACCAGAGGATGACGTGAGAAATGTACATGAATATTTATTTATACGTCATCTTTCGCTACAGAGTTCAGACAAAAGTTTTAAGCGAATATTTAAATTAACTTTACAAAATAATAATTATTCGCTATCTTGTTAATAACACATTAACTTATACATTCTAAGTCCAAGGTTCGATGCACATCAGAGAGTGACCACATAAGAATGCGTGCTACACAAATATACACCTTGTTAATATTAAATTTAGAAACAGGTCTGTGTCTGCCCAACTCCAAGGTAAACTAGTCGTGAACTTGACTTTATGACTATATATTTACTATAGTGATAGCTATCTATCTATCTACATATATGTTGTAATGTTTTGGCAGGCATTTGATTTATTAACTCACATTATTAATACAAATTCTACGCGCACAACTAAATTTAAGTTAACTAAATAAATTCGTTGTGCACGTTTTTATATTAAGAAAGTTCATTAAACATTGCCAAATTGTGCTATCAATCTATTATCTTCTCTATCTATTGACACTATATTTTTTTTTTTTTTTTTATTTATTTATTCATAGTATAAAATACAGTACATTATATAACAATACATTACAGCAACAGAAACTATAAATGTTTATGTGTCGCTGTCTTTACTCACGAACATTCTCTATTTTTTTTCTTGGGCGGTATAATCATCTAAGAATCGATTTACATTTGTCTGGGTTAATTACAATTTTTGTTACAATATCTTCCTGTAGATCGTTTAATATAGTGGGTAACATACATTACCATGTGCGTTTGCCGTGCCCACTTACATAACAAATCGAAGTTAGTTGGAATTTGTCTACTATTAAGCACGTATCGTCCGCGAATTGGAATAAAGATCATTCCTGGAAAATGTTACAAATATCGTTACAATATAACAAATAGGTACTCTGTTGGTCCGATTACCGACCCCTGAGCCGTGCCTTCTTCAGTCGGTATGTGGTCACTGTACTCGTTATTTATTTTTACTGTAGTTTCTAATTTCTAAGTAAATCCAAAAGCGGTCCTTGAATCCTGTTTTCGTGTAGTTTTTTGTATAGTATGGAAAATCTTAGAGTTTCGAATGCTTTGCTGAAATCTACAAATATTGCAATTACGTCTTTTTTTTTTCATTTAAGTAGCTGTTAACTTCGTTTGTAAATTTTATTATTTTTATTTAAGTTAAGTTTAGTTGTGCATGTAGAATTGGTACCATTGTTAGAAGTGTTTTAAGAATTATCGCGGAAGAAATAAAGAAATGAAAAGGAATGTAAAGCAGACATTTCCTTCTCGAAGTTGTAGGTAAAATCTGCCTCAAGTATATAAGCAAAACCTAAGGCAAATATCTAAATTAGGACTGTAGTTCCCCTCTTTAACACAGACGCATTGGTGGACAGGATTTTTTAAAAGTTTCAAAGAGACTCATATGTAATTGAAAGAAAAAATAAACTATTAAACATTACAAAATCTATTTCTGTTTTGTTTTAAGCGCGCTCTACACTCACCCGCGATTCACGCTGTGAATTTCACGCCGCGATTCACGCCGAAAACTTAGCGTTTAAATGTGTCTGTCCACATTCGCGAAGCGAGTGATGACACTGACGACGTGATTGTCGCTGCTGCGGTGACGCTCTGTGCTATATCGTATTACAATTACCTATATCAAATATTGTAGGTATTTTGAAATGATGTAATGTTATGAAAGGTCAATTAGTCTTTAATTTAATATTTATATTACAATTTTTGTGAAAATGTCAAAACGGGCCTTTCAGTTTTTTACAACTATAAGTACGCATTAATGCACAACCACATGCGATGGCGTCTTCTCAGCTACTGCAAAAAACTGCGGGTGTAGTTGCGTTCGCGTTCGCGCGCCGTAAACTAAGCGCGGACCTTTGTCGCGGGACAAAAAACCGACAACGAACGGGGAGCGGCGCGAAGCGTGAACGTGAACGCGCGAAACCATCTACACAAACGTTTCGCGGCTTTCGCAGCCTTTCGCGACGCGAGTGTAGAGCGCGCTTTACGTGCTTTGCGTCATTTTTCTTTAATGACCCTGATTTTATTACTCCATAAATATAACACGGTTATGTGTATTTTACGTCTAAAATTCTAGACGTTTTGCATATTATAGCAGACGCACGACGCACGTTCCATAAATACTAGGTCAGTACCACTCAGCTTGCAATATGTGCAAGTTATGAAGGCTCTATACAATTTATATTTTATTCGTAGAGTAAGTTTAAATTAAATATTTAATTTACATTATATATATTATGTTTAAGTCTCTCTCTCTCTTTAGCTTATTAACAACCCACTGCTGGGCGCAGGTCTCCTGCATTTTGAGAGGGATTATGGTCTACTGCGCCATGTGTCTATTTTTAATCTGTCACGACACGACAAGATTTTGTACTTCGATATAGTTGTAACTTGGAGTTTTATGGTTTTGGTTTATCACCACTCAGATCATTATTATCTACCCGCTCTTATCCAGATTAATCTGAATTTTATCACACTTGTCTAAAACCGATGACAATACAATTTTTATTTAAAAAGTACCTATGATCTTTTGAAGTTCTGATCATTTGAAATCTTCACGACTGCTCTTTTTCTTCTGAAGTCTGTATACCTTTAAAGTTTTTAAATTAAGCATAGGTTGATAGTTATTTAATAACAGACACTTATAAGGGAAATCAGTATTCAAAAAAGTTAATTATATAAAAAATTTGGGCAAGGGAACATATAAAAACATAACATGTCACAATTTGTCGCCGGTGTGTTATGGGATCCTAAACAAATATTTTTGTAAGCTACACTATTTGCTGCAGTAAAAGGAACAAATATGTCTAGAAACCCCATTACGTGTCATAATTTTGATGTTGAGTTAAAAAGGAATACTCTTCTCAAACGAAAGTTATGTTTTATGGATAGATAACAGGTTAACTTGGGATTCAAAGGTTAGACGTTAAGAGAGCTAATTAATTAAGCGGTCTAAAGAATTGTTTCAGATCCCAGAAATAAGCATCTATCATTAGACCCAGCTGCCTAAACTTTGCAGCACAGCTACCTGGGTTCGTACGATATGTATTGTAACTCTGTCGCCACAAGGACCGTATCTGGATAGATCTACAAACCTTTCTTCGGAACGAGGGGCGTCATAATGAGCGGTTCTGCTCCACCTGTATCCAGCAGCTCGCTGTGAACTTGGTTACATCGTAACATCTATAGAAGGCTGCTGTACGTTTTACCAGTACGTCCATTACGTACCTACTTTAAGCTGCTTAGTACTTTAAGCTGCTTAGTACTTTAAGCTTAAATTATCCTATTTTTCGTCGTGACTTCAGTACTGGCCACCCATTGTTTTGCTCAATGCATAATTTGTATGTACAAATGTACAATTGTTCTAATAAACATTATTTACAACTACAGACTGATCGAAAATACGTAAAGCATAGTTACGTTGTTGCAGTAATTATGGCTTCCGTTCTAAGTCCACAGATTCGATATCTGACTCAAGACAAATTGTTTGTGAGTTAAGTATACATACTACTAATTACGTACTATATTTAGGTTGTGGTGGCTATATTTAGGGAGTGGGTGTTTTATATGTTGGCATTATATAGTAGGTATTATCTAACTGTGTACTGACAATAATATCTTATGGTATTTATTTTCTATAATTTTTACCAAAGTTTAAGAATTACGTTAATTTTAGGAAGAGAAGACATCGAGAACATAAAATCAGTAAAATATGAGTACAATAATCCCCGGGCTTCGTGGTCTTGTGGTTCATGTGTCGGACTGCCGTTCATGAGGTCGCGGGTTCGATTCCCGCACGGGACAATCATTTGTGTGATATTTATGAAAGTCATACAATATATTATTATTATATGTATGATTGTATGTATTTATATGTATTATAAGTATGTATTTACAAAATAAAAGTAGTTGTATTCTATCCGTATTCTGGTACCCATAACACAAGCATATAAGCTTAGCTTGGGAGCAGAGGACGTTGTGCGTGAATGTGTTGTGTTGTCTTTGAATATTTATTTATTATTTTAATAAATAATAAATAAATGTGGATTTATAAATGTTGTTATTGTACTTGACACACACAAATGCATGTATTTTAATTATGACTAGAATTATTATTATTATTATGACATCAATGATTATTAATATTTATTAATTTTTTTAATTTTACTAAATACTAGTTTTATAAAATATTTATTTCTATGTAATTTTTGCATACCGCTGTGACGGTATAATACAGTGATATTAATATATTTATCTGTAAAACACAATGTACATACCTGTATTATGCAAAATAAAGATTTGATTTGATTAGATAATTCTAATGCCATAAAAATTAAGACAGGAAAACGCAGAACTGTATCGTAAGAATAAACAATAAAGCCCGGTTTCCACTGCGAAAGGGTAATGTGCGGAAAATAGTTAGGCGGAACGGACTCCTTTTTAATTAAATAGGTTTGAGTTTCCACCAACGAAGAGTTGGTGCTCCCTAGACCTGAGCGAGCTCATTTCTACTCTTTCTACACGCTCGGCTCTTTCCGTCCGACTATTTGTTGGTGGAAATACAAGTATGCAGTTTGCGTTTGCGAGTTTAACGAAGTCATTAATGGGTCCGTTCCGCTCGCGGTGGAAACCGGGCTTAATAAAGCCCGGTTTCCACTGCGAAAGGGTAATGTGCGGAAAATGGTTAGGCGGAACGGACTCCTTTTTAATTAAATAGGTTTGTGTTTCCACCAACGAAGAGTTGGTGCTCCCTAGAACTGAGCGAGCTCATTTCCGTTACGGAACGGACCCATTAATGACTTCGTTCAACTCGCAAACGCAAACTGCATACTTGTATTTCCACCAACAAATAGTCGGACGGAAAGAGCCGAGCGTGTAGAAAGAGTAGAAATGAGCTCGCTCAGGTCTAGGGAGCGGAGCGGAGTACTTACGGACTCCGCTCAACTCGCAATTACAATTTACATAGTAGCGATTCCACACAGAAAGTGGTGAGCGGGGCGGATTGAGCGAGTAAAAAGAAATTGAAAAGAGTCCGCTGCGCAAGGCCTGCACCGACTAGTTCAGAACGGACTCGCTCGCATAAACACTCACTCACTCTATAACATCGCAACAACACGACCACACGCAAAGTTATTTCATTAGTTAATACGCGATAATAGACCGACAAATGAAAAAAATAAAAAATTAGAGAGGTTGTTTCGCCAAGATTTTCTATCGAGAAAACTTTTTTCAATCGCGTCTCTGAGTTTATGCGATCCTAGATCATATATTGAAAAAACATATACTTAAAAATTAGAGCTCTAGCCATTCAATCTAAAGAAACAATGAAAACTTCGTACATAGAAAAATGCACGAAGCTATTTTGGTATCCTCTTAACAATCAAACACGAAATATTCTTTAAAGGTTTCGTTTTATATTTCGTTCGTAAGGAACCCTAAAATTATTGCTCTATGTTGGTTATTGATCAAATAATAATGTTATAGAGGTGTGGTGAACACGTCGACAACTTTATCTACCTTTAATAGTTGATGTTTTTATTATGGCTTTCACTATATTATTACATAGGCTAGGTCCCACTGTAAGCGACTATTGATGTTCCGGTATAGTTAATAGCTCCTGTTGTAATGGGATTAGCTGCTTCCAGAAAGAGAAGCTTAGGATAAAACATAGTGGAAGAGGCAGATTAGTAAAGGGACTATTACATTACACATGAGCATAGCCAAACGGTAGCGGGGGTTAGGGGTTCAAACAAGCATACATCCATCCATTCTTAAAAACTTTCACGTTTATAATATTAGTAAGATTCATAATAGAAGAAAGTATTTTGCTGAGTAATGTAATTCTTTCTTTGTTTTTAAACGTTAATTGCATGGGAATAGTACAATTACTAATAATACAATAACATAATTACATTAATTGTGTTTTCGCTAAACCCATGTGTGAGTTTTTCTACATTATACACCACATTGAAAGAAATTACTTTCATTTAATGGTTATGATAATATATTTGTCCATGAAGATCAAGCACACATTCGTGTGGAGATAATATTTACAATCAAGTAAAGCTTTGTCTCTCTCCAGCTCATTACCGTCCCTCTGTTGGGCACGGGCCTCCTCCACTTTGGGAGGGATTATGGTCTACTGTGGTCACGTAGACCACATTATTGTGCTCATTTAAAAAACTTGCTTGGTCCACCAGTAAGACATTAAAGAACTAAGAACATTCCCTTTAGCGCTTGCATTGAGATCTGTAGGAGATCGGGATCTAGTAGCCGCCTAACCGCTCTCGCTTATGGTTAGACCTGAACCTTTTTATGCTAGAACATGACAGCTCTGATTTTCGTCTGAAATATGATATATGTACGTATTAATATATTGGTATTGATTACGAAACAGCGCTCTATCAAATCACTTTTTGATTGGAATACAATTTTGAAAGTATCGTCTGTCGATAAACCGCTAAGTGGACTCCATATTTGGTAAGATTACATTATATGCAGTCTTAATGTTAAACTTAAATATGTTTAAGTCATGATTTCAAATTTTTTCTTGTGTTTAATATCTACTAGCAATTTTAATAAGTTTTTCAAGAAAATATCTATACTTACTTAAATAAAACTACTTTTTACGGATTTAGACGCGTATATTTGTTTTGAATTTCCCAGGACTGCAAAGTCTCCGAAACGTAAGGCCAAAATTTAAAACAAATATACGCGTCTAAATCCGTAATAATTGGTCAAGTGCCAGTCGGACTCGCGCACGAAGGGTTCCGTACCATTATCTATGCAACATAAGGCAACGTTATTAGTATCGAGCAAGAAACGGTAAAAAAATCATGTTTGTTGTATGGGAGCCCCCCTTAAATATTAATTTTATTTTATTTTTAGTATTTGTTGTCATAGCGGCAATAGAAATACATCATCTGTGAAAATTTCAACTGTCTAGCTATCACCGTTCTTGAGATACAGCCTGGTGACAGACGGACGGACGGACGGATGGACGGACGGACGGACGGACGGACGGACAGCGAAGTCTCAGTAATAGGGTCCCGTTTTTACCCTTTGGGTACGGAACCCTAAAAAGTAGTTTTATTTAAACAAATGAGTCGCGCAAGTGTTAGAAAATAAATATCTATACTGATAATAAAGAGGTAACTTTAGTAAGGTTATGTTTGTATAAAGTAATTTTCTACGTACATCCGTGTGGCGACGGATTAAGAATACCAGTCACCAGCCCATTTCTTCCCCAAGGTGCTGTTAGAGACAGCTAAGGGATATTATAAGCAGTTAACATCAACTGTGAGAGACGGTAATTTCGAAACTAAAACCTATGCCAACACGCCTGGTCCAGAGACCAAAAGCACTCCTAAAGTGGAGGAGGCCAATACTCAGCAGTAGGACGTTGATGAGGGCATTGCCCAGCAGTGGGATGTTGATAGGCCGGAGAGAGGAAGTAATCTCCAAAAGTAAAGGTCCGCTCAAAAATATATTTACTGATAGGAAGCTACAAATTCTGAAAGTGCTATAGGCGGTCTTTATGTAATGAACTAATGATTGTAAGGTCCCTGCATACAAAATCGCAGGCAAGAACTAGTGTATTACATCATGCCCATCAACTTCTAAACAAAATGACTACAAAGGTAAAAATTTGATTAAATCTTTTGATAAACGTAAGTATTTTATTTTAAGAGCTTATCTTTCAATATATTAAAATTTAATGATATGCGCGACATTATTCGGCATTCTTAGAAAAGTATTGATAGATTACTACTAATAAAGATAGACAAACGAAATAAAATTGTTTGATTAAGTTTCACATATTTGGTTATCTTTGATTTTAATTTAATATAAATATGCGCGTTATATCTACACAATAGTGTTTATGTAGTATAGTATAGTAGTATAGTATAGTAGTATAGTATAGTAGTATAGTAGTATGTATGTACTTACAAAAGAAAAGTAGTCTAATATTATGTATTCTATCCGTATTCTGGTACCCAAAACACAAGCGTATAAGCTTAGCTTGGGACCAGAGGACATTGTGTGAAATGTCCATGAATAGAACGACATGGAACCAATTTCAAGAAAGAAACAAATCTTTTTTTTTTTCGTAAAATCAACGTTTGTTATAAACTGTTTATTTTGTTGAAGATGTTTACCGTTGTCTAGGTGGATTTAAAGTGTTGAAATATCAAAATCGTAAGCTTAGAAAAGTACCAGACAGTGTTGCTAGTTGTGGGAATATTCCCACGTTTATTGTTAACGCGGAGATTACCGAAGCGATCATCTATTTCCAGATGAACATGTACTTACGCCATTCCATTACCTAAGCCCGATAATTTTCTTAGTTCAAGAACTAAAAAACCTGCTTGAAAATCTCAAAATTTCTTTTATTGCATTGTCATCGGTCTTTAATATGTGTGTAAAATTTCAGATCAATCCGACTGCTGCAAGTGGGCGAATATTACTTTCAAACATTCCGTTGCTTAGATTAATGTATACATAGATAATAATAATAATAATAATAAATATTCATGGACATTTCACACAACGTCCTCTGGTCCCAAGCTAAGCTTATATGCTTGTGTTATGGGTACCAGAATACGGATATACTACATATACTACTTTTCTTTTGTAAATACATACTTATAATATATAGAAACACCCAGACGCAGTACAAACATTTGTATGACAATTAGAAAAATCACACAAATGATTGTCCCGAGCAGGAATCGAACCCGCGACCTCTTGATCGGCAGTCCGCTACATGAACCACTCAACGACGAGGCTCGTCAAATATAGATAGATACGAAGCTGCTAACAACATGATAAAATACATAATAAAGTTCTACTATTGGGCACCGATTTCGGTCTTCGCTATGACTCTAACTTGGCTTCTTGGTAAAAAGTTTAATTTATTGTTTTCCATTCCTCACGGCTCACAATAATGCATCACGATAAAGTATGCATGAATTATGGTAATGAATTATTAACTTTCTTTATTAAAACAAAGTACATACAATATGACAATGTTTCCTGACACAACATAACATTACAAGCAATGCACACTTTGTTCGTGGCTAATGCGCAAACAGCGCGGGACTATCAAAAAGAAAAAAAAAGTAATGCACAGGTATTACAGACAAATAGTAATTACAGCACTTGCTCTTTCAATTACTGCAAACGGGCAATCGTGTGTTTAATCGACACATACAAACATACAGATATACATTCTATTTAACAAACTTTAGAGTTTACTTTTTATCGTCTTAACAAGTTGATCATAGAGTTGCAATGTAAAGTATAAAATTTAGCTTTGTTGTTTAGGAAATATAGTTTTATTTGTGTTGTAGTATGTATAACGAATGATGAATAGCAGGTTTGATTAGAAAGGCGACAATTACAGCGGTGTTTAGTTGACAGAAACAGATTTAGATTGAGATATTTAAAACATAATTGGCAGGTATTAATAATCATTATCACACGGCCCTTATTTAAATACTAGGTATTTATTCTGATCTATGATATCCTTTAGATTAAAATTCCTAACTGGGTAGCACTTACAACCGCCGTGGGCATATAATGCCAAGGAAATATTGGTCTGGTGGAGCTCTATACTCTGTCTAGCCTGATGATAAAAGTCGTGATGCTATTCATGCATTTCTCTCGACTTCGCAAGAAATTAATCGCTTTTTTTGTATTTACTATATTCCAATTAAGAGACTTCTAGAAATAGACTTATTAAATTGCGCTTGTTACAATATTAGTGTAAATTAAATAAGTATTATTTAATTTAGGGATATAATTTTGTAAAATAATCGTACTATTGATGACAAATCATAAAAAAAATTGGTCAAGTGCGAGTCGGACTCGCGCACGATGGGTTCCGTACCATTATCTATGCAACATAAGGCAACGTTATTAGTATCGAGCAAGAAACGGTAAAAAAATCATGTTTGTTGTATGGGAGCCCCCCTTAAATATTTATTTTATTTTATTTTTAGTATTTGTTGTTATAGCGGCAATAGAAATACATCATCTGTGAAAATTTCAACTGTCTAGCTATCACCGTTCTTGAGATACTGGGTACGGAACCCTAAAAATCATGTTTGTTGTATGGGAGCCCCCCTTAAATATTTATTTTATTTTATTTTTAGTATTTGTTGTTATAGCGGCAATAGAAATACATCATCTGTGAAAATTTCAACTGTCCAGCTATCACCGTTCTTGAGATACTGGGTATGGAACCCTAAAAATCATGTTTGTTGTATGGGAGCCCCCCTTAAATATTTATTTTATTTTATTTTTAGTATTTGTTGTTATAGCGGCAATAGAAATACATCATCTGTGAAAATTTCAACTGTCCAGCTATCACCGTTCTTGAGATACTGGGTATGGAACCCTAAAAATCATGTTTGTTGTATGGGAGCCCCCCTTAAATATTTATTTTATTTTATTTTTAGTATTTGTTGTTATAGCGGCAATAGAAATACATCATCTGTGAAAATTTCAACTCTCTAGCTATCACCGTTCTTGAGATACAGCCTGGTGACAGACGGACGGACGGACGGACGGACGGACGGACGGACGGACGGACGGACGGACGGACGGACGGACGGACGGACGGACAGCGAAGTCTCAGTAATAGGGTCCCGTTTTTACCCTTTGGGTACGGAACCCTAAAAACAAACTAAAATAGGAACATCAACGTAATTTTCTAATATGTGGGGGTAGTCTTGCTTTACAACTCAAGCGGGGATTACATTATAAAAACAAGCCGCTAACGTTGAAGAGGGGCAGTCTGCAGTCTGTCGTGCTGTCCGATAGGTCACACGTTACTCTCTCTACAAAGTATTTATATTAGTACTATTGTTAGTAAGTGGTGTTAATTATAGTTAATCATGGAGTGTTTTATGATTGTGTCAATATTACATTATTGTTGGATAATTCCGGTAAGTACATGACGTGTAAGACTTTATATTATTTTAAGTGACTCTACAGTAATATTACAATACTAGTGACACTGTGTACTTGCTGGGACATTATGGCGATTATAATAATGATATTGTATCGTATCGTATTTATATAAAATAGTAAGGCAATTGGGTTTCTTGTTGGTTCTTCCCAATTGATGAACATTTCCGAACCAACGGTAGTATAAAAGATTACACAATGGTAAATGAATCTATGATGTGTTTTATTTGTATAATCAAGAGTTACATTACATATTACAACCTCTGACGTGGATATACCTAGACAACAGTACATTTAATAGCCTATAACTAGCGATATTCATCCTGACTTATATAGAATACGACATAATATAACCCTAATAACTATAGTCTCATAACATCAGAATTGTGGGATATGAACCTGATCTGAACGTAGCGCCTTGTTAACACAATTTTTTGCAAGTTTTCAGTGACATAAAGAAGATTACACAACTACAAGGTGATAATCACAAGAAACAGGAAAACTATAAAGGTACCAAGTAACTACAGCCTAGTGGATTTTAAACTTAACTTCATCAGGATAACAAGAGCAGCAAAAGGAGGTCAAGGTATGAGAAGCTCTGTACCATCATGCTGCAAGATATGAGAAAGAAATTAGTATAAACAGGATGACCAAACGGCTAAAAGGATAGATTTTGGTATGTGATAATTCTTATAATTGATTTTGTAATTTCAATGTGCCTAAATTGAATTGCAAATACAAATGTGGAACACAATGTTAAGTATTTAAAAACAATCTAATAGTTACAATATTACCACAAAACTAAAAAAGTCAGGCTATTGTATATCTGTGTAGTAGTTCAAAGTGAATCTTCAGTTATTCAACGTTAAGGAACATAGTAAGTAGATAATATTATTAATTGTACTATTCCATAGTGAGAGGATTACAAAATTTAAGATTTTAAAAACTACTTGATACAATAAATATCTTTGGGACTTGTTTAATGAGTTTCTAAAATGTAAAAATGTTTAAAGTATATTTAAGAAGAAATCAATTTGATTAAAATGATGTAACTGTATTTCACAGTATCTTGTAATGTTGGTACAAAACGATAAGTAACTATTATGTAGAAAACTCTCCTCCATAAACTGTCATTATGGACTTCAGGAGATATCTTGTCACATTCGCTTTTATAGTGTATTATGATGTGAGTCATGAGTGGACAAACTTCGTATATCCAAGTGACTTAATCAATGGGTCTTAATACATATAAAAAAAGCAAACGGCTGGAACGTTTAGTAATACACTGGTATTTATTTTAAAAGGATTATCATCTACGACAGTCGGATTTTTAGAAGTTTACATTTTATAGTTGTTCCAATTTGAAACATAGATAGACCTAGGAATACAACCCACACGAGGTGTGGCACCAAGATTTTAGTGTCACTGTGTGAATTTGTTATAGGAATGTTTTATTTCTATTCGTTTTAGATCCTGGTAGACGGTACGAGACAGCGTTGTTCCATTAATTTGAACAGTTTATCTATATATTTATATTTATATATATTTTATAACCCATCCCAACCCATTTTACATCCTAATACAATAATGTCGCTACTACATATATTTATTTACTTTTGTTTTGTGCAGTACAACTAGTAATAAAAAATAATAGGTGATAAATATTCGTGGTCATTTCACACAACGTCGTCTGGTCCCAAGGTAGGCTTATAGTGCTTGTGTTATGGGTACCAGAATACGGATGGAATACATATGATGCTTTTCTTTTGTAAATATAGCACAAATGATAGTCCCGTAGTAGAGCACTAGTATAAGTGTGATATTAGGATATTGGTTTGATATTTCTGTATAGACGTTAGTCAGAACCACCGATTATTAAAAATAGGTTCCGTAAAGATACTATATTACTGATGGTAGTCGGGTGTCACTGATGATTTATGAATTAAATTGTGATCAACTAATGTTGCTTTGTCCGGTCATTCAAGTTATTGTTCTACAGACATAAACTTATATGATTTATTTTGATAAGTCTAGGTATATACTGCTGCAGACACTAGTAAATAATACTTTTCCAATAAAGTTCATGATAAAAACAGTTCAAGGAAGGAGTTGTACGTGTACTGTATTTTTGGGCTTAATATTTATGAACATTCATTTATTATTTTGTAGTGGTAGTTTTTGCTAGGTTTACAGGGGTGTAACAATGTCATGAACATGAATGGGATTAAATCAACAGTTTAGGCTCAGGCCTTCTTCTTTTTCAGTTCATATAATTTTTATTATCTAATCAGTGTAGTTATCGGATTATCATACTATAAAAATACAATAGGTGGAGATCTAAGTACTAAAGAAAACTGTGCCTTTTTGTCTGCTACATGGTTGTAGTAAAAAAAAAAAAAAAATCCTTTGGGTTATTACTTTGGTCTTTTTGCTATGATAGTCATAAAAGAAATAAAATACAATACGTTACGATAATGTTTGTTGCAAACATTACTAAATATTCTTAGGAGTCTATAAAAATTATAACAATTGTGTACGTTTTGGTGTACTGTACTGTGGTTATTCATCATCGTCATACTTTATCAGTGGATAAAGGATGTTACGGGATACTGTAATAATTTAATGTTATTCATAACATGAATTGTGGACCTTAATGGTTATTGGTGGCATCATCATGATTATCTGAAACATGGGTACCTATAGACATATTACATTCACTGTAAGAAGCGTTTTAACAAACTTATTATAGCGTTATAACAGTTTTTAAATTATAACTACTGACAGACTTTATTACTATTGAAGCTATTTTTGATCACTAGTACTTTTTAATACCGATATATAATAACATCATGACTGTTTTGATATGACTGTTAGGAATATTATGACGGCCGTGGATATCATAACGATGATTAAGGCTTTGTCTTTACTGTGTCCGGCTGACACTGACGCGGGTGTTTGAGCAACTCTGACAGCGGGTGTCTAGCCGCATACAGTGAGACTTTACCATTGTGTATCTTACGATGATGATGATTATATGATGATGATTTGTCTTTACTACTATAAGTATTATAATGATAATTATCTATATTTTTGTCTTTACTGTATCCGGCTGTCACTAATGCGAGTGTTTGAGTAACTCTGACAGCGGGTGTCTAGCCGCATACAGTGAGACTTTATTATAAGACTAATGTAAGATTTATGATTAGTATTATGATGAATACTATAATGATTACTATATTTGTGACTGTGATGATAACAAAAACATGTTCGTTGTTACAATTGGGATTGTTCATAATTCTTGTAATCCAGTTTTTATGTTTCTTTTTAAATGAAAATGAAGACTATTTTAAGTATCTCCAACGGTCGACACTTCTAAGTAAAGTTAAAAAGTTTCATATTATGATGAAGGTTAACATAACTCTCAATGGAAAATGCCTTCAAATTCTACAGTACTTTTAGGTAATGATAAGTAAAAAGTTTTTTGGGGACTGATGAACAATGCCAATTGAAAATTAAAAGGATGTATTATTTATCGATAAAAATTACTCGGTTACGAAGTGTATTCATGACTAGGATCTATAATGAACTTAAAACTTTACTTTTATGGTTAACTAATGATGACTTTGATATAGTTTGTAGGTATAACTATGATCATTTATTGGAAGTTAGTGAGAATTATTACAATTATTGTTGTACTAAGTTAGTGTGACCCGACACGTCCGATATGGTTTTTCAATGGCTAAATAGGTCCAATATAACTTATAAATGTGCAAATTTATCCCTGTTTCAGGATTAATACTAAAAGTACATTGCCTACAACCAAACATACGTAGAACATATCTAGAAAACGGTTTTGGCAATCAAGTCACTCTTTGTATTTATTAAACAGTTGTAAAAATTGTCTTGGTGGTATTAATAGTGAAGAATATTCATAATAATTCAAATTAAAAAAAAAATACTTATTAATAATAACTATAGTGACTTATACTTTGGAACATAAGGTTATGTATGATATCTACAGTATCTTGATACATTTTAGCTCAATTGTACTAATTTGAAAAACTATTCGACATTGTCTAGCATCGCTCAAAATTTAATGATTTTAAAGATCCAAAAAGAAAATGTTATTGAAATATGATATGAATTTATGATATAATGAATATTTTTATGCCATTGTAATGATGGATACTTCGGGGACGAAGTATTTGTCAGTATGGCCGTGTTACAATATTAGTGTAAATTAAATAAGTATTATTTAATTTAGGGATATAATTTTGTAAAATAATCGTACTATTGATGACAAATCATAAAAACAAACTAAAATAGGAACATCAACGTAATTTTCTAATATGTGGGGGTAGTCTTGCTTTACAACTCAAGCGGGGATTACATTATAAAAACAAGCCGCTAACGTTGAAGAGGGGCAGTCTGCAGTCTGTCGTGCTGTCCGATAGGTCACACGTTACTCTCTCTACAAAGTATTTATATTAGTACTATTGTTAGTAAGTGGTGTTAATTATAGTTAATCATGGAGTGTTTTATGATTGTGTCAATATTACATTATTGTTGGATAATTCCGGTAAGTACATGACGTGTAAGACTTTATATTATTTTAAGTGACTCTACAGTAATATTACAATACTAGTGACACTGTGTACTTGCTGGGACATTATGGCGATTATAATAATGATATTGTATCGTATCGTATTTATATAAAATAGTAAGGCAATTGGGTTTCTTGTTGGTTCTTCCCAATTGATGAACATTTCCGAACCAACGGTAGTATAAAAGATTACACAATGGTAAATGAATCTATGATGTGTTTTATTTGTATAATCAAGAGTTACATTACATATTACAACCTCTGACGTGGATATACCTAGACAACAGTACATTTAATAGCCTATAACTAGCGATATTCATCCTGACTTATATAGAATACGACATAATATAACCCTAATAACTATAGTCTCATAACACGCTCATGCATTAGAGAGAATTAACTTTAAACTATAAATAGCAAGTGAATAATAACTAACTAGATTTTATTTAAGTTTTCAATCACGTACTGAACGATGGAGTGTATGGTGGCTCCTTAGGTTATAAAGATCGCAGAGAGTTGGTAAATGCAAGTAGCACATTTGGTCATGATGACACGTTGTAGCATTATTTGATAGCTTTTAGCGGTTGAACGACGTTGCTGATGACGACCAGGATGGTGGCGACATGATATTTTCAAGGACATAGATGCCTCTCTTTGGATCCTTCAGTCGTTGCCAAAATTTACCATTATATTTACTACTACTTTATAAGATTCAATTTTATGTTTCATATTAACTGACATTTCAAAAGTTAATTTATGTTTTTATCAAGTAATTTATACAAGACAAGTCTGTGTAATTATTGTATTTAATTAACAATTCTAGCCGAGTGTGTCCACTATACGTCAACATTGTACTTTGGGCGCACTCTTCCGTCACTAATGTTGGTAGCACGTGATATGTTAGTTAATATTGTTATGTTGGTATGTTATTGTTATTGTTAGTTTTGGTTTTTGAATGAAAAAGCTTTGAGCGCACAAATGAAGCTTAATTGATATGATAATGAGTTATTATATTATTATATCCCGACGTTTCCACGGGATTGTATAGACCTTGGTCATGGTTAGATGGTAGTTCAACAGTTCTTGAATGTATCTAAAGTTTTAGTTAACATTTTTAAAATGATACAGAGTTTAAATGACTTAATATTCATAGTTTATAAGATTATAATTACAGCGACAGAAAACTAGAAAATAAATCCTGTGCCAACACGCCTGGTCAGCGGGGCACAGTAGGCCTACCTCCCAAAATGCAGAAGACCCGTGCCCAGCCAGATGTAGTACATAATTATGTTTTCTTATTAACACAAATCATTGTGCTGAATTAGAAACGAGCCCATATCCAAGACTACACGACAGTCCACTTACAGCTACGCCACGCGTTTTAATTATATTCATCTTTAAGATTAGCGGGAAGTAATAAATTGATAATTGTATGTATATATGTCACGCCTCGTAAACGCATCATCTTAGCTAATTATGATTGCATCATTCTTCCTTACATTATTCGTAATCAGAGCATATATTACAACTTAAGATAGAGATTGGAGGCTGTATTCTATAAGTCAATGACCTAGGCTTTGACTCTGGTGTCGCGGTGTTAGTTTTCGAACTCCTCTAAAACGGCTCGACCGTCTGTTATAAAATTTTTGAATCGGCTATTATGAAGCCCGATAAAAATGATTATTTTTTGTGTTTCCCTGTAGCAACCATATTAGATGAAAATATAATAAATATATCCGTCATTAAAAATACCTTAATGTCTTTTAGCAGGCTGATAGTGAGTCAAATTTTATGTAAATCAATTTAACAGTTTTCGTATGAAAGTGTGCCAGAAATCCAGGCAAACAGAGCTACTTTAGTATTTATAGTATTAAGTAGTAGTAGATAAATATAGGTTTTCCAATGATTAAATTATGATTCCTGACAACAAGAATTGAATAGAAAGAAATCTCCCAAAATATTGATAACAAATCATTGCTATGAGATGAAAATAATAATATAACAAAGCTGTTTAATGACGTCGAGAAATTTAGGCGAAACAGAATGCGGAAGGAAAGTGTTGGAGTTTGTATCGAGCGTCGGATACGATAATTGTCGTGAGATGTGTATTGTTTTTATTAAGGGTCTACATCAATATTATCGTCGACATGTACATATTAACACAGCTAGTAGGTATAGAAAATGAAGAATTAGGGATATTTTTTTTGTTTACTCAAAATCTACTAAATATATTTTAATTCTGATTTACGTGTTTCTATATATATAATAGTTACTTATGTTTTTAAAGTTATTTCATTAGTTAATACGCGATAATAGAGCGATAAATGAAAAAAAATTAAAAATGAGAGGTTGTTTCGCTAAGATTTTCTATCGAGAAAACTTTTTTCAATCGCGTTTCTGTGTTTATGCGATCCTAGATCATATATTGAAAAAATATATACTTAAAAATTAGAGCTCTAGCCATTCAATCTAAAGAAACAATGAAAACTTCGTACGTAGAAAAATGCACGAAGCTATTTTGGTATCCTCTTAAATACAACACTCACTTATATTTCGTAAAAAAAGCTCGTTGTAGCTCACAAAATAAATCTATACATTTATAATAATAATTTAAAGCTGAAGAGTTTGTTTGTTTAAACGCGCTTATCTTAGCAACCACTGTTCCGAATTGAAAAATTCTTTTAATGTTGGATAATACATTTATCGAGGAAGGCTATAGGCTCTATAACATCACGCTGCGACCAATTCCTATTGGTCGCAGCGTGATGTTTCTGAATTCCACGTGTATGGAGTCGCGGGCAACAGCTAGTGTATAATAAAGCTTTGACTTTCTTTAAGTGAACAGTTCATTACTGGTGTTAAACACTTGTCTTCATCATCATCATAACGTCACGCCTTTTTCCCATGGGGGTAGGCAGAAACTACACATACACTTGTCTTCTTGGTAGGAAAAGGACTTTTGGGCACAGTGTCACAGACATGCAAGCTTAGCGGCAAATCCTACGATTGCAATTTTCTTTGTGTTATGTGACTATTCCTAGTAGTAAGTTACTATTTTCATGATAAAATGCAACCTGTCGGGCGTCGTGGTCTATTGGTTCATGTAACGGACAGCCGTTCACGAGGTCGCGGGTTCGATTCCCGCACGGGACAATCATTTGTGTGTTATAATTATAAATGTCACACAAATATTTGTTTCGCATCTGGGTGTTTCTATGCATTATAAGTATTGGGACCAGAGAACATTGTGTGTAATGTCCGTGAATATTTTATTTAACCTATATTATTACAGGTGAAGTATCACTGAAAAGAATATGCAATACCATGCCTTAGTTTTTGTATAATGCCTATACAAACACACACACACAGATACTCAACACGAGAATTCTAAAAAATTTATGTGTTTCCGTTAAGGGTTTATCTCTAAAATAAATACTTACAGCAATATAAATAGTAGTGGGTATGGTTGTGTATAACATAGACCTTCAACACCAAGGTCACACAACGACGCCCCCAATATCGACCCTCGACTTAAAACCTGATACACACGAACCCACCATGCGTTACGGTGTCACGCTTGGTAGAGTCACACGTGGACTTATGCATGACTCTCCTAGTCCCCTAACTATACAAAGAAAAAAAATATAATAAAGTGGCATCTATTTGATTAAAATAGAAAAATATATGTTTGTCCTTGGTGATGAGCACTTGTTGTGCATTTAACTGGCACACGTCGGCCTATTTTAGTCCACCACTGTACCTTTCGCATCCACTTCCATACGACTTCAGGTAGCAAGGTGAACGCTACGCATGCAAACAATACACAACTTTGTCTACTCCGCCAGCATACATTGTTCAACAGATATGGCCACAGATAATATTATAATAAAGATGGCTGATGGAAATAATAATTTCCTTTAAAATCAAGCTTAATTAGTAAGTGTGAAGAGACGAGATAGACTCTCCAAGACCGACAAAAAGTTGAAGAATAAGAGGAAAAATAGGACTCGCACTTAATATGACAGTAATAGTAATGTAAAAAGTTCGCAAAAATATCGCAAAAAATGTAGATTCTGTCACAAACCAAGTGTAACCACAATGGAAATGTTCTGTATAATATTGCTATAAGAAAGTAGTCCGCTACAGCAAGGACATGCCATTGAACACAGATATTTGATACTTATATCATGTGTAACATACGGTACATACTTCTATCTCTTTTCAATGCACGTTGTGGAAACGAGATGACGTATATTTGGCAATTTTGTAACCCTCTTTTATGATATACCAGTTTACAAGCGCCACACTGTCGCGAACATTTGGACAGGAAAAAACACTTTTCCGGTACTAACATAGTTTTTTTTGTCATCAGTATAGCCGTCTACGATCATACCTTAATACTGTCGGATATTAAGAATATTTCTAGAATATAGAATTTTATTTAGTGATTTTTGTCCAAGCTTTGACGACGCGTGATGGGATGATAGGATGCGAAAATGCTAACGGTGACCAGTGGCTTACATTTAAACTACAAAACAAAGTTAACACGTAGCTTGACCTATAATTTAGGTCAATAGTTTACGTCGCAAACTGTCTTTTTAATTAAATATTTTATTTGTGTGTTAGACACACGTTGCGTGACATTTTTAATTTGTTTACCAACCTACCCTAATAAACAATATAGGTTGGGTTTGTGTGTAGATAATTAACATTCATTGATTTACTGTTTTAATAACATAGTTACTTCATTCTTATATAACTTTTTTCTTTCACAGGAAATCAGAAAATGACCGCCGAAATTGTTTAGAACGATTTTCTATTTTACATAAGTTGTCCGGCAATTTTCCTTTACAACTATAAATCTTATGTTTCTTAATTATTTTAATAGCCAAGTTTGTTTACTTTTTAAGCTTTTTTTTACTTTATTTGTTAATTACAAGTTGTTGCCGCAACTTCATACGCGTGGAATTTAGAATCCATAACCAAATTATACCAAACTCTTGAACCACTCTATTTATTAAAAAAACGCATCAAAATCCGTTGCGCAGTTTTGAAGATATAAGCGCACATAAGGACATACATACAATAATGCCGACTTTGTTTTATAATAGGTAAGGAAAAATAATAATGTGATGTTGAATAGTAATTCTACACTAGTTTGTCATATAAAAATTCAAAATACGTATCATTACTGTTGTTGTCCTGTAATGGAAACATTTATCCTTTTATGTTTGTATATACAACAACCTTCATATAATATGAAATGTTTACCGTATAGGGAAAGTGGTCGGTGCTAACTAAGGAGGCTGAACTCTTGAAGGAATGTGCTTATCTCTCGGCTGATACACTTAATAATAGAAGGTTCTATTTTAAGATAACTAACAACATGGCTCTCCAGTTTATTTATTTACAAATTAAAAAAAAATGTTTAATTTATCCTATTTTATTCGTGTACAATAAAGTTGTGAAATGAACTACCTGCTGAGATTCTTCCATTGGACTACGGTATGGAGTTCTTCAAAAAGGGTGTGAAGAGATTTCTGCAGGGTCGGTGACGCGCGAGTGATGCCCCTAGTATTAAAGACCGCTTTCCATCAGGCAGGCTGTACCCTTGTTCGCCACCTCAGTTGTATAAAACAAACCTGACGAGGTAAACTCGCACACTTAGGATTCCGTACCTATTCAACTGAAAAACATATACAACTAAATACTTAAGTTAATTATAACTAGTTAATTAAGCTTAAAGCAACTCACCAACCTAACTTTGTAGTTCCAATACAGAGAATCACCTACATTTCAGCTACTACATAAGTTGGTGTTAGTTTAAAACATTCTTTTTATGTGATATGATAACAAATTACAATTATTTTGAGTTCGTTACAGAGCAGTTCTATTTATTGTTATAAAACAAAGTCTTCATATTTGTATGTATGTCCCTATGTAAGCTTAAGTCTTCAGAACTACGCAACGGATTTTGATGCGGTTTTATAATGGAGTTGTTTAAGAGGATGGTATTTCAATATATAATTTGATGAGGTTTGTTTTTTAAATTTCACACACTTACAAAGTTGCGGGCAACAGCTATATTAATAAGCCTTCAATTTATAAAACTTGACAAACAAACAAGTATTGTAAACTTTCTTGTTTACGGTTTTAACTTTTAAATCACTACTTGATACATATGGCGAGATATCCACTGTTCATTTTGCCAAATACGGTAGTGGCTACTTTGTAATGAAGCCATATCTGTTCATTGTATCTGGGGGCGGTGTTGAAAGCGGCGCAGGAATGTTCGATAGTTGCCAGAACACCTGTGCCTGCCAGCTACCACAGCTGAACAATTACTTGGTAAGTTATGTAAACGAAATAATTTTAATGTCAATAGTTCAACTGCTACTAAGATAAATTTCTTGATGGTCAGCTGACGACAAAATTGCATATTCTAGTAATCTGAGGAGGGCTGTAGCAGAATGTTCGGTATTATAGGAAAGGTTCAGACTGCAGTAATGAAGGCATGCGAAAAATCTTGCTTATCATTATGAAAGAAAGGCAGTAAGATTTGCGAACCAGGCAGTACTTTTCTTACTCCTATATTTTTATTGAAAACTTTAGGAATTACAGTAGGCGCGCGAGTTCATGTCTATCGGGGCCTGAGGTGACGCGCGGGGGCAGCGCGCCCCTCCTTCACCCACCTCGCCGCATTCGTCCGCAGTCGAGTGTTGTCCTTGACGCGCGCTTGTCAATAGCGATATTAAAAACTGTTAACAGCTTGTGTTGTTTCTTTTTGTGTACGAAAACATGAGTACTTCGCCTTCAACAAGTTCAAGTAGAAAAAAACCTTTTATAATACATAAACAAGCACGAGAATATCTTTGCATCTGACAGTGACTAATTCGTATTTAGGGTTTTTGTGCTTTATAATTTTTTTTTCCTATTTTTGTAATATGGAAATTGAATGTGGAATTAACAAGTATTGGGTAGATTCATTTGATAATATGTATTAATTTACTTACTTACAGTTGTAATAAATTTGTGATAGATATGGTTGACCAAATGTGTAATAATTATCGACATCGGCATTACCATTATTGATTAGGTCACAGCACTACCGCATTCCTCAGGATGGACATGAACTCGCGCGCCTACTGTAGTATATTTCTGAAAAATTTTATTCTCTTATTAGATTTCAATGTAGGTATGTTTTTCCATTGGGAATCAGATATTATCATCCAGATATTATTATAATTATAATATTTCTACGTAGAAATGAAAGTATATTTAGGTAAATATATATTTGTGATAAATTCACAGAAATATATTTATCATGTGCGGAAATCTAACGTACGACCTACTGTATAACAGTCAGAACCCGCAATCCTTGTGGCACTGAGATCGGGTTTTTGGTTTTCACTCTTATTATTTAGTCAATATGTTATGTTATATTCGCCTATATTTATAATATTAGATATTTCTTTAACAGTATATTAGTTTTTATATAAAACCCCTAATACTTAAACTTTAAGCTTAATTTCGGATTAGATGACGTTGTACAAGTCTAATAATATCTAATATATAAATTTCACGTGTCACAGTGTTAGTTACCGTACTCCTCCAAAACGGCTTGACCGATTCTTCTCAAATTTTGCATACATATTCAGTAGGTCTGAGAATCGGCCAACATCTATTTTTCAAACTTTTTTTTTTTAGTATGGCAAAACAACGTTTAGCGGGGCAGCTAGTTTATTATATACTTGCCATATAAACAAGGAATGAATCACACTTGTCAGTGCCACAGCAATGATTGTACATCGATATTGATAAGAGAAGTAGAGATAACGTGCAATTACTGTCGCATCGATAAAATACACATAGCTGATATTTATATTTCAATGTGAAAGTTTGGCATTGCTTTTGTTATTTCTAATTGATCTGTATTAAATATATAAAATAATCGATTAAATTTTTGGGTGGTGACGGATTAAGAATACAAAGGACACCACCTCATGTCTTTCCTTCTTTATAAGAGCCAGCTTAGTGATATTATAAGTAGTTAACATCAACTGTGAGTAATGGAAAAATCGAATCTCCGCCCTGTACTAGTACACCTGAATAGGGTACCATAGCAGACCACAAATCGTCCTGAGCTAGAGGAAGCCCGTTCCCCAACATCGAGTAATTTTACTGATATGTATTTATAGAAAAATTCATATATGTATTTACAAAGCTATTAAAAGGAATGTATAAAAAAAAATTATTGAGCTACCACTACTAACCAATCGTATTTATGTAGAGTTTTATTTTGGAGTGTTTCGTTTCACGCGTATCTATTATCCTTTCCTATCGACGTTTGTCTTTCACAGCACCAAAATAAAAAAGGGTGACGTTTATTACTAATCTGTCATGGGCACGGCAAACCTATTCTTTTAATTGCCTTGATATTTGTAAATTAAGTTTATAATCAAATCGGGGACATATAGAATGTTGCGTTTTTGTATTTTATTGTATAACGGTTGCGTAAGGATCTATGTCAGCAATAAGGAAAATATTTATCTCTCTGCACTTCACAAATAAATAATTGGGTATTTAAAAAAACGTGACATCGTATGCGTAATGTTTGAGACTTAACCATAACAAATTATACAAAAAAGGCTAATCCCCTTAAAACACTCTATCTATTAAAAAAAACCGCATCATTTTCCATTGCATAGTTTTAAAGATATAAGCTCATGTAGGGACATACATACAAAAATAACAACTTTGTTTTATAATAAGGATAACTTATAAGGATAATTTTAAGTGAGGATACCTACGCAAAATTAGTAAAAGTTAAATATAACGAGAATAGTTTTTAACCTTTAAATAAACATAACCATGTTCATAATAATATTTAATAAAACTAGTGTTAAGTAATGTGGCAATTAAATTTATGTAATTTAATGTTAATTGTTGTAATTAATTATATATGTTACATGATATTATTGTATTGTTTTGATATCATATTTTATATACACGATTATTAGTATCTAGCGAATTTCTTTAGCGCATAAGACATGGTCATCCTTAACAGCGTCAAGTCAGCACTTCTTTGACCTACATACATTCATACACTCGGTAGAGGAAACCAAATAGTTACGCCAAAACGTCGGGCGTAAGTTTAAAACAAATACACGCGTCTAAATCCGAAAAAAGTAGTTTTATATGAACATATATATTTTTTTTTACCTAACACCTCGAAGCCTCGTAAAAGTCTTCTCTAGTGATAACTGGAGCAGCCCCCGAATTGTAGCTGACCAAATAACGTGTGATTTCTTTTATTCCCATAACCTATAAACTAAACGACGCTTCCCTTATCCCCAAAGTCAGCTCAAAACGCTCTATCAGAACATTATGGACATTTCACTGTATTGTAGTAAAACCATAACTTTTTAAATTACACCATGACTAATACAAATAAATAAAATGCTAATATTTTTTCTATCAATAAATATTTATTGGTTTATTTTTTGTGTAAATATATCAGGTATGTCTGTAATCAGCTGATCGATAGCGAGTCGATAACGTTATTAGTGTGTGTTACAATGTCACACGCACACTAACAAATAACACATTTTTATTATTTTTTATGTGTGTAGATAGGGGGCGGTATCTGATCGATAACATTATATTTCCGCACAATATATAATAGCTGAGCCTTACTAATTCTTATACAACCTTGAATACTTTCACCTAACTAAATAATGTAGAAAATGTTTACGGACATTTTCAAACAATGTCCTCTCGTCTCAGGCTTCATCTTTATTTCTATCTCTCTTTCTCTTCAGCCCATTAATGTCCCACTGTTGGGCACGGGCTTCCTCCATGAGGCGGATGCAATAATATTATAAACAGGAAATATTTAATGGTTTGTTTGCATCGAAAAAGCTACGTAACTACTGGACTGATTCAAAATTCTTCACCGTCAGTTAACTACACTATCCCTGGTAAATACATACAATACTCAATATTAAAAAGAGAATAGAGATTAATATGAAAAGAAAAAGTAATAGCAAACTTAAAAAACTTCGGAATATTTTTTTCATCTTTCTGTCTAACTGGTTTTTGTTTGCCTGTCCAACTTATTTTTCATCATTCCGAGGCCGAAAGTTTGAATTTCTTCTTTTGTTTGCGGGAAGAAAGATGCATATTTCAGACTGGTCACAATTAGTGACAGTTTAAAATTTAGTCTATTTTTGTTTTAATTTTCTTCCCGTTATCTATTTGAAATAACTCATTACCATGGTAACCGTGCAGTTGTTATTTCAAACCCATATTATTATACACGCGGCATTAACTTATCATTTAATAATAATAAAATAAAATAATATTGATCTAAGAGTCAAATTTTCTGATTCTGACATTTACTGTTTTAATTACTTATTTTATGTACATATTGTTATTTCCTATTCAATATTCAATGTTTTTTGCGTTCGATAATAAATATGTACTAATTTTCTCACTAAAAAAAATTCAATATTTAGTCATCTCGAATATTATTAATAATATCTATTAAGTTTAAGATAATGACTACTTTTTTTTTTTTTTTCGTCTTTTCGTTTTTTGGGCTTCGCCCCGAACCCCGTCGCTGCATAATTTGAACTACATTCGTTTTTCTTATATACAATATCATTAAACTTTCGGTCCTGGTATGATGAAAAATAGTATACGCGCCACGGGAGGATAGCAGGACTTTTCAACCCACGCTTTTGACAATATCGTGCAGGTTGAAATGTCCTACTTTCCTCCCTTGGCACGTAATGTACTATTACTCAACAATTCATAATATTTTCTAACACTTGCGCGACTCATCTGTTTAAATAAAACTACTTTTTACGGATTTAGACGCGTATATTTGTTTTAAATTTTGGCCCAACGTTTCGGAGACTTTGCCCAACTTTAAACAGATAACATAACATCATCTGCAGCAGACGGAAAAACTCGAAAATAAACCGTGTATAAACACGCCGTGCCGCAGTGCCGTAGACTATAATATAATCCCTCCCAAAATGGAGGAGGCCTTCCATTGAAATCCCATTTGAAAATCAGCGTCAAGTCTTTGAGACTTGACATTATGCTGAAATGGGACCTATTGCTGCTGAAGGGATCTGGGATGTATAAAACTGTTTTATGTATTTTGTGTCTGATTTCACAGCAATAAATGTTTTTCTTTCTTTCTTTCTTTCTTTCTTCCAACAGTGGGATGGGATTTTAATGAAACTTTAGAGTTATTGAGCTTACACATCAGAATAACACCTTGCCATCATAACATCGCACTAAACACCAACGCGAATAAAACCTTCTTCACGCCAAGATAAAGGAAGAATAAGGTTTATTAACCACAGATATTCCAGGTGAGTGTCTAAGGCTACATCACTCAGTCGCCTTAAAGCCACTTACATATCTAAGTGTGCGTGAAAATGTATCTATGTGTACCTATGATACAGGCATAAGAAACGTCATTATTCTATGAACTATGATTTAGCCAGGCTAAAGTTATAAGTCCTCAATTTTAAACGTCAAATCACCATCTGATAAATCTATGGTTTTAACCTACATTACAATTCAGTTTGGCAATTTGTAACTAACTAATAATATGTAACACTATTAAACACTATTAAACACACATGTATGTTTAATGTGTGTTTAATACATGTACACATGTATTAAACACACATTAAACACACACACAATGTAACACTAATAAAATGTAAGTTGTATATAAGTTTAACAAAACTATTTGAATATTCATAAAATTAATTAATGACTATTCATTTTAATTAACGACTAATGATTCATTCGACTGGTGATGCAACCTTCATAGGTTTACGTTATTTGATTAGGTACATACATTATTTATGACTAATTTTATCAATCAGATAAAAAACAGCCACGTTTTAATATAATTTATACTTGGATTAACACGCGATTTCTATTAAACTATACTTCATCACACATTATTTGTCTCAATAACATTATTTTACACTTAGTTTGATCTCAAACAAAACCATACTATCTTAGAAATTTTATGTATTTTTGTAGGCTGAACATGAACAGTGAACGCATACACGCATATCTACTATACAATTTTTGCCGGAACATTTGCGTAACCAAAAATATGCAAAGCCGCATAATTTCATTTAAATATGCAATTTTGATGACAGTGCATAAAGTTATTCACCTACTTAGTGATACAGCGGAAGTAGTTATTCTAAAATTTATTATTTACATTTACGAATGTGTAAACAGAAACGAATTAAGTAGTGTTTACCACAAATTATGTAAAAGTTGTAATAAAGTATGGCCCAGACGATGTACAAAGATACATTAACAGTTTAAATAAAACTACTTTTTACGGATTTAGACGCGTAGATTTGTTTTAAAGTTTGGCCCGCAAATTTCATGCACAGCATGAAATTTCACTACCGCTACGTGATGAGGTCAGTCGCAGAAGGGCCTACATCAATATTATCGTCGACATGTACATATTAATACAGCTAGTAGGTATAGAAAATGAAGAATTAGGGATATTTTTTTTGTTTACTCAAAATCTACTAAATATATTTTAATTCTGATTTACGTGTTTCTATATATAATAGTTACTTATGTTTTGAAAGTTATTTCATTAGTTAATACGCGATAATAGACCGACAAATGAAAAAAATAAAAAATTAGAGAGGTTGTTTCGCTAAGATTTTCTATCGAGAAAATTTTTTCAATTGCGTTTCTGAGTTTATGCGATCCTAAATTATATATTGAAAAAACATATACTTAAAAATTAGAGCTCTAGCCATTCAATCTAAAGAAAAAATGAAAACTTCGTACGTAGAAAAATGCACGAAGCTATTTTGGTATCCTCTTAAGTTTTATTCTGAGTTAATATTATTGAATAGTGTGGGCAACCCTACGTTGAAATTACGGTAAACCGATCAACTGTTTTCGTAATTATATGTACGTTATATATAGTTATATTATATCACGCGTGTTTACCGCTCGCTCCAACAACAGACGCAATGAACTATACCACTCGTCTCGTCTCGTACACAGCATTCTCTCCGCATAGCTGACATGCTGATTGGATTGTAGATAACAAGTCATAAGCGGTTAGCGATTACTCATAATAATACAAGTTGGTGAAATTTTCGCCTGTACTTGTAAAAAGCACTGTGCGAGTTCGGATAGTTGTCATTTTAATGGATACAAAATATTTTCTTTTTTACAGACCCATCGAAATAAGGTTAAGAAATTAAATTACTTTGGCACAGCACAAGTTTATAGGATTTTCGATGTGTATCACCAAACTACTCAGATTGTGCGATTAAAAAGAATAGGTAATTATTAGACTTTAGAGCAGTGACAAATAGTTAAAAAACCCATTGAAATGCAAATTAGACTTGTACAACGTATCTACTCGATCGAATAAAGCTTAAATATGTATGTAATCCTGGAAAATAGTTCAAAAAATAAAAAAGTTATCTTTTGACGGAAAGCTGAAGCACTTAAATTTTTTTAACTTTTTGAGTATTTCTGCTTAGCTCATATTTGCGCATTACCATGGTCACATTGTCACATCAGGATAATGTTTGGTTCTCTACATCACGCTGCCTGCTCTGTAATATTTTTTCGCCTTAATTCATAGAGTATGATGTATTTCTTACGAGGCTGACATGAACTCATAGTAGTTTGAAGTTCCAAATAAATAAAGAAAAAAGATGATGTATTTATGATTGAAATTAGAAGAAAAAATTGAATAAACCGCTCTCACTTGTATCCAAGACCGTATCGCAAATGTAGCGGAACACAATAATCGATTAGCATTACTTGTAGTGTTAGCGTCTCGTCAAGAACTGTTGCTTTGTTCGTATGTAACTGGCTTACTTTAACATTATCCTACCTTCATCTTAAATTAAAAACTTGAAATATCTTGCTACTTTCAGCACATACGCAAAATATTTTAATACTACGTTCCACCCGCCGTGATACTAAATTTCTGAAAGGCTAGCAGCATTTTGTAGATCTGTCTGTATGAATATTAAAATGAAATTCTAAAATCCACATTTTTTATAATGCACTATAAGAAATAATAGAGAAGGAGGAAGACAGAAGTATTTGCATTTACAAACTTAACGGTAAGTTAATAGCAGAAACTTAAGTATAATTTGAAGCTATTTCGATTTCATTCGGTAAGTGTTGTTTGTCTAGTGTGTAAGAAACCTTCAGAGTGCCTTTTTTACTTTTATGTAGAGTTATCTAATTAAATTATATCGTTGTATCTACTAACTACTGAGGCGTGGGTACGAGGTGACATTATTTAGCAATGGGTGACATACCGCGTCAATACTTCATGGGTACGGAAAGAGATATTCTGATATGCAGTAGTTTGGTACCAGAGGTGAGAGGATATCTTATGTTTGTTTCACCTGACATTTGAATGGCTTTTAGGTCCCGGATCCAAAGAAAGAAGAGAAACTTAAAGTATTATACGTATGTCTGTACCTTTCTTAATTAATCATTTTTTTGGTTAATGCACATGTGTACAGTGTAAGTGAGTTTAGATCGTAGTAGATAGCGCTCTAGTCTCTACCTACCCCAATGCGAAGAAGGCGTGTGGGTATGGTATGATGATAGTACTAAAGTGTATGAAAAATGAATAACACACACGGCCATTAAATCTATTTTAAAACTGTGATAAGCATTTAACGTCGCAAATCATGTTATTTTTATCTAAACATAGTATTTCAACCATGCTTTATTCAGGGTAGTGATTGAGGGATGTTTTTGGATGCAAGGGGCGTCAGATTGAGCATTACTTTAGGTATTTGTCCCATTTGTACAATAGTGTAAAAATGATTTTGATTGATGGATAATAGTCATTAGCGAGTATTTTTAAACAAAAGTTCAACCGATATCATGTGCCTTTGATATTTGAGGGCTTTGCTTGATTTTTCAGGAGATAACCATCAGATCCTGACCCGGTACCAATGGAACTACACGGGAACCACCAGCTTTCAAATAAAAAATGAATCATTTAAATCGCTTTGCACAGTTAACAGTTATGAGGTGACAAACATAAAAAAACATACAAACGAATTGAGAACCTCCTTCTTTTTTGAAGTCGGTTAAAACATAGAATATAGGTATGTATTTGTGTTCTTAAGTTTTCAATATCTCTTTATGTCTTGTATTTTGCTCTACCATACACGGCTTATACATGTAACGGTAAAACAAAAGTAATGACTTGTAAGTATATTGTATGTTATTGCCAATCATTGGCGATAATGTGGTGATAGGTAGCAGTCACAATCACAGTACTTACCTACCTAGTTTTATTTACAATCGGATAATTATAATCGTAGTTTTGAAGTAGTTTGCCGATAATGTACTGTTATTATACAAAATGTATTTTGTACTTTAATAAACAAATATATACAAATACAATTTTTTTTTTCTGGAAGTAGGCGCGTGTGTCCGATATCCCGATGTTTCGGAGACTTTTCAGTCACCATGGTAACAGGGGCGCTTGGCTTTACGGTGCGGTGTTCTTTGTGATCAGTTGTTTCAGGCTTACCTACATTTAATATAGAAACAAATATACGCATCTCAATCCATTAAGAGTGTTTTATTGGAAATCTAGGCAATTATACATTATAAGTATTATGACTTTAATCTGGACCTGAAACTGATTTTTGAGTGTAAAATATTTTTTTGTCTCAACACTCTTTATATGATTTGGAAATCCTTGATAGTTAATTATTACTTATTTCATTTAGAAAACATTGATTAAATTTCTTTGAATAAGCATATACATTAAAATGATGAGAGAATATAACGATTATGTACCAACGATTTACGGAAGCCACTTGATAACACACAGATCACGAGCTAAGCAAACAGTAGACATATTCGTAGTTAAATTTACATATACTATTATTACTTTCACACCATCACACACAGTACAGACAACATAAAATAAATCTGAACTAATATTACACAGCTGAAAAGATTTAACATTTGTTTAAATAAAAAAGAGAATATTTGTTTGAACGCGTTAATCTCAGGAACCATAGGTCCGATTTATAAAAATTCGTTTAGTGTTGGATAGCACATTTATCGAGGAAGGCTAAAAGCTATTCAACGTTATGCAGCGACTAAGTGAAAATGTTGCAAAAACGGGGAAAGTTTTATAAATTCCACGCGTACGAAGTGGCGGGCAACATAAAATATAAAAGGTTTTAAAGCGCTGAGAAAAACTAAAAAGAAAAAAACTATGACAGAGGGACGCCGAAGTGATTTTATAAGGGTTTATCTTTTCTGTACGGCAAACATAACGTTATAAGATAAGATGTCGTATAGAAGAAACATAACACAGTTATTTTCATCAGGATAAGCATGAATGAAATATATAATGTCTTGTATTTTATTTATGGTATAAGATTATAAGTTTTATTTTCTACTTATTTCTCTATGTACTATAAGGTCAAATATTTTATTTCAAATAGACAAATTAAAAACAAGCTCATTTAAAAAGACGTTTGAGGATATCGGTATCATAATACTGTACAAAAGTCCATGTAAATATTGCAAATACAATATTTATTGAGTTTTTAATTAAAAAGATTAGATTTTGCAATATTCTTTTTTATGAGGAGATTCTGTGTTTTTTTATTTCTAATGCTTTTTTTTTCTGTCGCTACTAAACTATACATTCGAAAGAGTTTATCTTAATCTAAGTGGTTTGGATTACTGAATTAGTTCATCGCCCTCACGACTATCACTCCACGTAGGTGCTAGGTTTGATTACTTTGTTTATTTATTACAGAAATACAGAAGCTCTGGTCAATCACTGACTATAAATAGCAAGTATCATTGAAGTTATCTATAAATACTTGGATACAAGTTTTGGTCACAATTGGAACAAGATATTTGCTTTTACCTTATATAGCTACTCAACTTTAATGTCTTTACTTATTATAAAACAAAGTCGTTATTTTTGTATTATGTCCCTATGTGAGCTTATATCTTCAAAACTACGCAACGGATTATGATGCGGTTTCTTAATATATGCAATGGCTCAAGAAAAAGGTATTTTGTATAATTTGTTAGGGTTTGTTTTTAATTCAACGTCTATGAAGTTCCGGGTAACAGCTAAAAAAAAGTAATGGTAGGGGAGCCCACGATGCTAAATGGGGATTTACTCGAGCGTCATAGAGACCTATTGAGTTGCAAAGCTTAGATGATAAGAAGAAAAAAATGTTATGTGATTTTTCACTTTTATCGGTGGGGAAAGCGGCTATAGATTTTTAAATATGTAAAAAAAAACTGTTGCACGGACATCCTCGAGCGCGTCAGATATTGATAGCATCAATGCCCTACGTATTTTTAATAATGTACGTATGTTAATCTGATCGTTTGCATGATGCGGGTGGTTGTATTTAAGGGTTGAAAATGAAAAAAAAAAAAATTTTGTCGACCGCGTCAGATTTTCTAAGGGAGTGTTAAGTGCACCAAAAAAAAGCTCTCATTCACTAATCTGACGATTTCGATGGGACGCAAACTCACGGCCAGTTTCATAATGTGCAAAAAAAATTCGCCATTTTGAAATACTCAAGCGCGTCAGATTAAGATATATATGGTTCATCTTTATGTTCTAAACGTACTGTCTCATAATCTGACGATTATCTAGAGGGATTCGCCTAATCTGACAAAAAAAAATTCGAAAAACGGTTCACCTTAAAGGCCATCCCTGCAACTTCCCGCTAATTCCATTCCTGGGCGCTTAAAATTGTACTTTGAACTATATTTTGAACTCAGCGGGTCATTCCCAGTCCTCCACACCCCGTCGTCCACAGTGTGGAGGTATGGGAATAGTGTGGATGAATGGGAATAAAAAGGGTGAGGAGGGAAAGGTGCCGTTTATTCCCAGTCCTCCACACTATAGTGCAGGAGCCGACACTAGAAAAAGTTAAATTTTAAAAAGATGAGTTGGACTTCTAAATGTTTAATTAGGACTGTTTATGAGATATTAAGCCATCAAAATATATCGTAAAAAAAGTTGCAAAGTTATACTGTCGGCTTTTACATTGTTAGATTTACCAGCTGCTCTTTGTCTAGCCAACCGGAGTCGCCGATAAGAGATAACAATAGATTTTAAGGACAATAGAGTCGTAAAATCTCATCTCCATTGAATCATAGCTAGACAAGAAGCACAATTAAAAAGCTCTTAGGAATATTTATGACTATGTTGTAAAGATAAATCATACAAATTTTTAGACAAGTATAAAATATTATTTCTATTACAGCGTGATTTGAGAAAAATAAAATTGAAGCGACTATATTCAATACTAAAAGAAAGTTAGTAACTTCAACGTTTCCTTGTGTACCAAATACTTACACCTCAAAAGTAAATAGTTTGAAGAACGAAAACATTAACGAAAGTATTTACACTTTCAAATTATTGTCCATTATGTGATAAAACTATTCTGTGATACAAATTATCTTAGATCATAATATTTACTTTCTTTTTAATTCTTGTAAATTATAAATGATCACGCTGTAATAGAAATAATATTTTATACTTGTCTAAAAATTTGTATGATTTATCTATTGTTATATCTTATCGGCGACTCCGGTTGGCTAGACACAGAGCAGCTGGTAAATCTAACAATTTAAAAGCCGACAGTGTAACTTTGCAACTTTTTTTACGATATATTTTGATGGCTTAATATCTCATAAACAGTCCTAATTAAACATTTAGAAGTCCAACTCAAACAAACCCAAATGTAGGCATCACGCAGCTGCACGCATTTAACCTTATCGACGAATTTTTGTTATTTCGGCTTGCGGAAATTGTCAGATTATATATTTTTCATTATTCTTGAATTATTACCTTCAAAATAAAAAAAATTTAGCTACGCTCGAGAATGTCGAGATGACGTTTTTTTTTTACAACTTTGTTGCCCTCCCCTTTTTTGGCGTCACTCTCAAATTGTCAGATTAGTGGAATATACACTTTTTAGGGTGTAATTAACTCACCCTACCTTAATCTGACGCGCTCGAGAATTTCTGATGGTCAATTTTTTTTTACTAATCTTATCCTGTATCCTTCACGGGCGGCCTTATATATGGGTCTCATGTTTTGTGGAGGTACTTAACCGGGTACAAGGTATCCTCCTATATATTAATCTGACGCGCTTTAGTAAATCCCGAAATCCCCTCTTCGGCTCCCCTACTATAATATAAAAGTATTGATTTTAAAGACACCATTATTAAGCCAGATTTTATCAAAGCATGTTTTTGAGGTCCAACAGTGGGACAGTAATGGGCGAAGAAAAAGATATCTTTTGTAAAATATCAGGTGTCTTCACACTTTAAAAACAGCTCCATCTATGTTTTCTGTAATGAAAATGTCTAGATGTTAATTGTATTTCACAAGTGTACCTAGTGTTACACAATTAGAAAACTGTTGATAATTCACGGTGAAGGGCGCAGCGGGAGCGAGGCAGAGTCTATACAAACAGTGACTAACCAATCCGATCCGCTGTCACCGAGTGTCATGTTGTTATTTATGAACAGTTTTATGGTTTTCTGCTTAGTTTATTGTGTCACTTTTATTAGAATGATCACAATATTTATATTTCCCTATTTTTAACCGACATCAGAAAAGTAGAGGAGGTTCGACTATTTACTTTTCTATTTATGACATCATGTGACAGGATTATAGCAGATGGCGCTCTATAGTCTCTGCTTACCTCCATGGGAAAAAGGCGCAATGTTGTTATGATGATGATAATATCATCATTTTATTCGTCTATTAAAACGCAAATATAAATTGGTGAAATGATGTAAGACTAATTTCGCGAGTCTACCATGGTGTTGGTCGGTGTTTTTATACGGAAACTAGCTGACCCGGCAAACGTTGTTTTGCCATACAAATGTGGACAACCCTTATCACTTAAGTGTGTAAAAAATAAATAGTAGCCGACTCTCAGACTTACTGAATATGCATATAAAATTTCATAAGAATCGGTCAAGCCGTTTCGGAGGAGTACGAACATTGTGACACCAGAATTTTATATATTATAAGATACTATGGTTTCAATAATTGTAAAACATCACATGTGATTTAAATGGACTAGTGTTAAGATCCAATACAGTGCCCTGCCCTTAATTAAACACAGACATGTGTTATATACAACAAAATATTAGAGTTAGTAGACAAAACAGCGCAAGGTCCAACATTTAGTGTCATCTGCTTAGAGCGTTAATCGAACTGCACAGGAGCTGTCATTGACTGGCAATCTCCGCTGAAAAATGTACGAGAGGAATGCTTATAATCGGAGTGTACAAGTAGTAAACTTAACCTAACTTAAAAAAAATTACTTTATTGCATTTTTAACTGACTTAAAAAAAAGGAGGAAGTTCTCAATTCGTCTGTATGTTTTTTTTAATTTTTTTTTTTTTATTTGTTACCTCATATTCGTAACTTATAACTGGGCGAAGCTATTGGCACCAGGTCAGAATTATCCGGTTACCTCCTGCGACATCAATGAAAACTCTGTCGCGTGAGCAGAAGGCTCACGTTTCCTATTATAGGGTTAAGGGATCTCAAGATTTCAAAGGCACATGAAGTAAGTCAACTATTTTTTTAAATACTCAATAAATGTCATGGCTATTTCGTCGTACACATTATAATATTAATTAAAATTGGTTTTCCATATTACATACTTTATAATAAGAAAGTGTAGACAGCTTTACTGAATAATATTATTGAGGTTATCAAGTTTAGTTGTGCACATTGAATTATATCATCATCATCATAACATCACGCCTTTTTCCCATGCGGGTAGGCAGAGACTATAGAGCGCCATCTGCTACGATCCAAACATACTTCCTTGGCTTCATCTACACTCATACATCTGGTCATACATGCCCGACGGTTGTAAGCAGAATTATAATTTATCAATTATTGTCATCTCTTCATGTATGTGCTTACATTACTAATGAGTTAGGTAATGTTACTGTGTTACCTCAGCATCACTGACCTGGCACTACATTTGACAAAGAAAACAGCGCGTGTGTGCAACTCCTGTTGGTGAATGCTCTGAGTTCAGAACACAGCACAATATACATAATAATGAATTATTCATAATTCGTTCAGAATGTTGTTTGTAAAGAAATACAGATATTTTGTTTGTTTTTGTTACCTATCTCCATGACATGAGAACCTATTGTTAGTTCAAGGCTCTCGTATTTAACTCACTTCTTAGTTTAGTATTCTTGGTATTTTTGAATGCAATTAATACCTTTTATTTTGCAGTTGCTGTGAAAAAAACAAACACACAGGAACTAATTAAGAAGTGAGTACATTAGTACATTATATGAGTATTTTCGAGTTTTCCGTCTATCAGAGAGGATGTTATCTTTGTACAATATTTTTTATCTGGTAGTTACAGCACTATGAGAAAGAAATAGGGTGATGACACTTTTGTATTCTTACTCCGTCACCATACGAATGAAATTTGTGCCTAAACACTTATAAATCTTTACTTTTTTATATAATTTGTTAATGTTTATTTCCTAAATACCACGCGAATGAAGTTGCGGACAACAGCTAGTATTCTTTAAATTAAAATATCCTTCAATGTCCGCCATATTTGAAACGACTTTCACAATAGATATCTCAAACTCGATGACAAATGAATATGAATTGTATTTGTAACTCGAAATCGATTATTGATGGTCCAGCAATATATTTGTAAGGAGAACGAACTGAACATATAAACATACAACCGAGTACACTTTCACAATGATAGGTAGTTAGTATTGAGTTGAAATATACTATTAATTGTGATGTAATTATTGCCATAGCTAATTTATAGGTAATTGACGATAGTCAGTTCTAAAAGCCACCGAACAACTGTTTTTTTCTTTTCTGTCTCTGTAAAGTTCTAACCATAGTGATGGATATGGCCAGGCAAACACGAATACTCTTATTTTAAGAATTGATCGGATTTGTATTCATTTATTTATTACATTCATGTTGTTCACAAGTTGGTACATAACAAAAATTTTTAATAGATTCAAACATGAGCCCTGCTAGGGTAGAGCAATATGGGTTCCGTGCCGACTAAATTAAAACGCCATAGGTACTTACATTGGTGTCAATTCTAGGCGCACAACTAAACTTAACTAAAAAAATAAAAATTTACAGTGACGATAACAGTTTGTAAATGTTAACTGAACTTTCCTATTTTATAATGGGAAAGTTCAGCTGTATATTACAGATTCTAAAATTATAATATATGCAACGAACTAGCCAATTAATCAAAATACATCAAAGTTGTTTTCATTTTTTAGTTTAGTTTAATTGTGAACGTAGAAAAGGTATCATTGTCATGAAACAAAACTATTTTAGGTACCTATGTTCATTAAAAGTAAGTTTTCTAGGGTTTACCCTAGAAAACTTAAATGCATAAATAATCCATGTAGCATTCCGTTAACGATCATAAATTGCGCAAATTTTCAGATTTATTTTTATTTTCCCAGATATTTGAGTAGGTATATTACGCGCCCTTTACGCGGCATATCTAAACAGGCTTCTTTAGCAATTTGAGTATAACATTGTTAGTATTTTTACGCTCTTAAAATGTAGTGTAAATAAATAATATCTAAAATGAGAACAAATTATAATAGGCGGGTCGAATCATGAACCTAGTGTGCTAGTTACAAGAGATTTGCACAATCTGTCTTAACGATTGTCGTTATATCTAATTGTTATTATAAATAATAAAAATATAAGAAGATTTGTAACCAGTCTGTAGTGACACAATCAGCCTCAATCTTTTTGTCATTAGATGATAATGTCACGAGGAATTGTCGTTTTAAAAATATCAAAGTACTAGTTGATCTCACGCACTCAATGGGTTCCTTACATGCCGTAATAATAATATTATCATAATCATAGGCATATCTATCTGATAATAGATATTTCATCTTCCATCATCATTTTCATCGCATGTTTTATTTTAGTAGCGGCCTGCCTCAGCTTCATTTGGGTAAGATATTTTATAGCATTAAAAATACAGCCAAAATTTATCTATAATAATGTAGCATTTAAATAATGAAAGGGTTTTTAAAATCGGGTCTACCTTTAGCTGGTTACTGAGTCCAACAAAGTGCGGCTGGCGTCGCCACCTTGCAATCTGCCATCCGGGCTCTTCGGCTCTTGGCAGTAAGGAGCGCCCTAACTTCAGCTGGTTAGTCCCTCAAGCAAAATACGGTTGGAGTCGCCCCTTGCAATCTGATAACCCGGGCTAAAGTTCTTAGAAACATTCTTACATACAAAAATCATTTCTATTTATAATGTTAGTAGGTATAGATATAGATTTGTTGATACATCATTCGTAAAATGTAATCGGAACCCTCATAAAAGTATTAGGGTCTCGTTTAAATAAAACCACTTTTCACGGATTTAGACGCGTATATTTGTTTTAAATTTTGGCCCGACGTTTCGGAGACTTTGCAGTCACCATGGTCACGGGTGAGACTGAAGAAATCCGTAAAGAAGTGGTTTTATTTAAACGACTAAGTCGCGCAAGTGTTATAAAATATTATATTAGGGTCCTGATTTACCTGTTTTGATACTGAACCCTAATAATGATAGTTGTTTACTTGTTATGTTATTTTCATAAGAAATTATTCGCTGGATGTGTTATTTGGATATGTGCAATAGAGCATAGTTGTAAATATTATGACATAAATCACCCTTACAATAAACTATCTGCTGCCCGCGACTTCGTATGCGTGGAATTTAGAATATTTTCCCTATTTTTGCAACAGTTTTCACTGATGCTTATCTCATTTTGGTCGCATCGTGGTTTTAATAGTTTTAAGCCTTTCTCGATAAATGTACTATCTAACACTAAAATAATTGTTTAAATCGGACCATAGTGGTTCCTGATATTAACCCGTACAAAAAAACTCTTTAGTTTTATAATATTAGTATATAGATATTGATTTCTTAACAAAAATAAGGAAATTGCTGATTTTAGAATAAAAATCGTAATAAACTGATATAAAATACTCATAGATAACTCATTTTAAGTTATATTTATAAATTAATTAAATAACATGTTACACATTCTTATTGAAGTAAAAGTGAAAGACTGAAAGTAGTAATATTATGTTTTTTATTTGCATATTTTATTTAAATGATATAATATTATTTATTTATTTTGTATTCAGAGTATAAAAATGCAGATGCACGTAAAATTGTAAAATATAGATCGAAATATCTGTGAATATCCTATTCTAAAATTCTCATCTCGCGGTATTAGTCACCAAACTTCTCATAACGGCTCGACCGATTTTTATAAATTTTTGCGAGCATGTATAGGGAAATTTATATTAAAGATTTGAGAATCGATCAATATTTGTCTTCCAATAAGCCCATCGGCCTTTCTCCATCCACTGTTGGATATAGAACGCCACAACGCATACGGTCTTGTGCTGCTTGCATCCAATGGCTTCGCACAACCTTAACGATATCGTCGCTCCACCTTGTTGGGGCCGCCCTACACTGCGTCGTCGGGTACGTGGTCGCCACTCTAGAATCTTTCTTCCTCGATGATCATCAGTCCTACGAGCGATATGGCTATTACCACTTCAATAAGCTAAGCCTTTAGGCTTCCTATAAGTATGTAAGTTAAGCTATAAGACACAGATAGTTTGTTTCCTATAATCCCATAATCATAATGCTATCTTAAAATTTCGATTAAGTTGGGCAATTAATGTGCGATTGTAGAAGGTTTATTGTTCACAAATTGTTTTCAAAGATCTTAAGTACCAGGAGATAATGACTGTAACTGATATGACATAGAGTCGGTAATTTGTAGAAATGCTTCAACTTAACGACTCCATTTGTCAAATGGTTAGAGTTCATAAATCTTCATTAGTTTGACTACAATAACAATTGAATATTACATTTTGGTATTTTTTGTCAATAAATAATAATTTTTAAATGATCTTTAACCTAAATCGTGTCTATTAACTTAATAATTTAGTTTTTGTATTATTTTATTTTTAGATGCGCTTTTCTATTCTGATATTATAAAGCTGGAGTGTTTGTTTGTTTGAACGTGCTAATCCTAGGAACTATTGGTTCGAATTGAAAAATTATTTTTGTGTTGGATAGTATCATCAATTACATTTATCGAGGAAGACTAATGGCTATTTATACATGACCAATAGGAACAAAGCATTAGTGACAAATGTTGCAAAAACGCGTTAGAATCGCGGGTATATAGTAGATAGAATTGATATTTTTGTCTATAATTTCTCAAACTTATAAATTTCCCACTGTTGGGCATGAACTACAACGCGTGTTTTGCTAAGATTTGACTACTAAACGTCTAACGCTTATGACGTAATTTTGGAGTTAAGTTACAAGATTTCCATTTCCACTGTCAGTTGTTGCATGCAGTTCTCTGCTGCATAGAATGGTGGTATTGTATGCATATGCATTGTGGCATGGTTTTTGCATAGATTCTGCTTCGGGAGATTACTTTTCATATTTTTTTCGTTTTTAGGGTTCCGTACCCAAAGGGTAAAAACGGAAACCCTATTACTGAGACTTCGCTGTCCGTCCGTCCGTCCGTCCGTCTGTCACCAGGCTGTATCTCAAGAACGGTGATAGCTAGACAGTTGAAATTTTCACAGATGATGTATTTCTATTGCCGCTATAACAACAAATACTAAAAATAAAATAAAATAACTCCCATACAAAAAACTGATTTTTTTTACCGTTTCTTGCTCGATACTAATAACGTTGCCTTATGTTGCATAGATAATGGTACGGATCCCTTCGTGCGCGAGTCCCACTCGCACTTGACCAATTTTTATTTTTATGTAATCTATTTAGGATGTTTTCGACACTTGAAAGCTATAAGAACACAGTTTCCCAAACTTTTATGGACTAGCCCCCTTTTAGGAATTTCATGTTTATTATTGATTTCTTTCTTAATGTTCCTTGTCCTTTAATGTTCTTTCTTAATGGTCTTAATTAATAGCCCCCTGCCTATTTGCTATTTGCTTTCGGATCCACTGCCGTCAAAAGCGTAAATTGTATAATTTTATTACACATAATTTTAACTGGAAATAAATAGTATATACCAACTTTCAATAAGTTTTCACATCAATGTGTCACACTATCACAGTTATATCAATATTGTATGTATCATTAAATTATACGCTCAATAAATATAAGATTTTATATGTATGTATCATTTTATTTTATTCTACATTACACGCACAGCTTTGCCCGTTTTACTAAATACAACAAGGTAGTGCGACGATATCGTCATGTTCGTAGGGAGCCGCTAGATGGCAGCAGCACTTGTCTGTGTATTGTGGTATTTACGAAGAATGACTATAACCAGTAGACAGAGAAAGGTTGACAGATAGATGGAAAGTGGTCTGTAACAATTAAACATACAAGGTTGAGCACTTCTTAACTAAATGTAAAAATAATTTCTAATCATAGAGCATTTATCCAACAGGAAAAGACATTGCCAGGCGATCACCACTAACAAAGATACGAAACCAATGCTCATACTCGTGGTGTACAGACAGTGTCATCTTTTTGTGTGTGCCGGTTTTGTGCGATGTATATAATTATAGCGACTCACTATTCGCTAACTCACTATTGGCGAGTTAGCGAATAAGGATCTGTGGCGTTATCCCTGCTCCCCCACCATCATGGCAGTACATTTGACAAACAAAACAGCATATGTAACAACTGTTTTTGATCTTATACTCGAAGTATTACATACATATAATAATAGATAGTTATACAAGTACATAGAAGGTTAGATAACTTGAATACAATCATTTATCATCATTATTTCACCTTCGAGATGAATTCACATGTTTATGTATTACATAATCATTGTATAAAACTGCCGACACATTATATAACTTTCATAAACATTACAAACGAATGATAAAATAAAAAATAATAATAAAAACTTGCTAAGTACGCTGAAAAACAACACTAAGTGTTCCGTAGCTGCAACATGTTACAGAACAGAGAAATTTTGTGTTAGAGAAACTATAGGCAGAAAGACGTAATAATAAACTTCACACAATGTCCTCTGGTCGAAAGCTTAGCTTATATCCTCATGTTATGGGTACCAGAACACATAAATAAAGAAAAAAAGAAACAAACAAAGAAAGAAGAATATTGTATAGAAGAATATCGTATATTTTAATTAATCTACTTTTAAGAAATCAATTAAAGTTAAAATATAATTTGATAATTTGATTTGTTAAAAGTGACAAACTTAATTATTCTACACACTTTGTTAAAAAAATTGGTTTTTATCTACATCTATGAGTTTGTATTAAATCTTAACATGATTATGATGAGAGTAGGCACATGTATATTAAACACGAGCAAGTCAGTGAATTTTAAAGGTTTCCTTCTTCTACAGACCCCTACAATCCGAATTACAATAGAACTGAAATTTTAACTATAATCCAACTAAATAGAATGAACTTTAACAATTGTAAGTTAACTTTCAAACCGCGGTTTTGTTTATATATCTTTTTCTATTCTCGTGTATTAAGAATGTGACAGACGTAAACTTGAAACTAAATATTTGTACTACGTTTGGTTGTTTATTTATTTATTTACAAAGAAAATACGTATTTTAGTCCATAGAAGGCGAGCTTAAGAATAGCTTAATTTAAGGCCAAAGACGGTGTGTAAAATGTCTTTGAATATTTCTACCATATTTATTACAAGACTTAGCGAAACTGTAAGGACGTGAATATGGCCCAACTTATTTATTTACACTTTATTGTACACCATAAACTTAATTAACTAGACATTTCTTAAATTAACACAGTACAATGGGCGGCCTTATCGCTAATAGCGATTTCTACCAGGCAACCTTTGGATGGAGACGTGCTTGCAAGAAAGAGTGGTAGTTGTTGATGTACTAAAAGATATTATAAACTACATATAACGCTAAATAATATAATATAAACACATATCCAAAATATAAATACTTGTCACAAACAGACAATTCTTTTAACTTTCTAGTGTTATTATTACTGTTAAGATGCTATTATCTATAATACCGAAGCTGGATAAGACGGCAAATATCCCGGACATTTCAGCGAAATATGGAATTTCTCCGAAAAACCCGGAAAAAAAATTATTAACTAAAAGCATAGCAAGTCAATTGCAAAAAAAAAATTTTAATAAAAAAAATATTTTGTGCACGTAAAAAAAGATCGTTACCTTTTTGTTTGTCCGGAGAAGAGTATAGAGTTTGACTCGAACTCAGTCGGAACGGTCCCCGGACAACCTTCAAACAAGGATACATTCGCAAAAACCTGAACGGATAATGGCGTTAATTATGGACCAATTTTTTTACAAACAAACAAATCTTCCAAAATGGTTGCATTAGTATTACAGTTAAATCATATTAAATTTATTCGCATTATAGTAATGATGTATTTACGTTGCGTGTACGTATTTTAGTTTAAATAATTATGATTTCACTTTCTCACAAATAATAAAATGTGTGTGACCTGTGACCGCAGATGTCCTCTAATTGTATTACGTCAGAGAATTATAGCTATTTACTATTGTTTCAACATTTCCTGAATGTTGTGTAATTAGTTGTTATTAAATCTTTACAGTAATTATGATACAATGATGTATTGTCAAGGTGATAAAGATCCGATCTGGCCATGCCGAACTTAGATATCCTTTTATTTAAGATTTTAGTATTAAGAGAATCTGTAATCTTTAGTATGAAATGATAGAACTTGAGTAGTAAGGCTGATGCTTTTATAAGAAGTTAACATCAATTGTGAGGGAAGGAAAACTCAAAACTAAACACTGTGCCAACACGCCTGGTCAGCGCTGTATAGTTGATTAAAAGCCCTCCTAAAGTGGAGGAGGTTTGTGCCCAGCAATGGGATGGAGAGAAAGATAATTATATCTCTTGACTTGACTTGATTACGATTTTTATATATTGTATATAGTTTCTGCCTATGCCTACGGGAGAAAGGCGTGATGGTATTATGATGAAGACGATGATTTTATATTTTGTTTTTTTTTTATAATATATAAATAAATAATAAATAAATAAATATTCATGGACATTCACACAACGTCCTCTGGTCCCAAGCTATGCTTATATGCTTGTGTTATGGGTACCAGAATACGGATAGAATACATATACCACTTTTCTTTTGTAAAAACATACTTATAATACATAGAACACCCAGACGCAGTACAAACATTTGTATGACAATTAGAAAAATCACACAAATGATTGTCCCGAGCGGAAATCGAACCCGCGACCTCTTGCTCGGCAATCCCTTACATAAACCACTCAACCACGAGGCTTGTCTAAATGAATAATATAATAATATAATGATTGTTCACAGAAAAACCCGACACAACAAAATAATCTTAGCCATTCCAATATACATATTTTGTATATTATAATCACTGAGTAACAAATAAGATAATTATTTATAAGATGTAGTCAATGTGACCGCCACCACTGTCGGTAGGTACTGAATAATTCAGTAGAACACTACTTACTTAACAACAACTGTGACAAGGTTTCTCACTGCTTTACCTACTATTGATTTGATTAATAAATATTCAGGAGTTACTTCTAGACTTCGACACAATGTTATTGAATCTTGCACCTTTAGATATAGGATACCAAAATAGCTTCGTGCATTTTTCTATGTATGAAGTTTTCATTGTTTCTTTAGATTGAATGGCTAGAGCTCTAATTTTTAAGTATATGTTTTTTCAATATATGATCTAGGATCGCATGAACTCAAAAACGCGGTTGAAAAAAGTTTTCTCGATAGAAAATCTTGGCGAAACAACCTCTCAAATTTTTTATTTTTTTCATTTGTCGGTCTATTATCGCGTATTAACTAATGAAATAACTTTAAAAACATAGGTAACTATTATGTATAGAAACACGTAGATCAGAATTAAAATATATTTAGTAGATTTTGAGTAAATAGGAAAAGTATCCCTAATTCTTCATTTTCTGTGCCTACTGGCTGTGTTAATATGTACGTGTCGACGTTGATATACGATAATATTGATGTAGGCCCTTAATAACTTTTCTTCATAAAAGCTCTAAGAGCCCAGCTAAGGTATCACCTAAGTATAGAACATCTATTGCGAGACGGAAAACTTAAAACTAAATGCAGCACGTCTATTCAGGGTGATATTAATAGACTGATTCGTGTATACAAATAATAGATCATAATAATCATGAACACTTACGTTAAAGGGCATCACAAACAGCATATTACGATATATTTATATAGCGAGAAAGAGACACATGTATATAGAAAAAAGACGAGGTGAGAAAGAGACAGGATGTATCTATACTTATGACGTCATCGACAGGTCGCAGGTTCGATTCCCGCTCGGGATCATCATTTGTCTTATTAATAATAATTGTCATACTAATGTTTGTACTGCGTCTGGGTGTTTCTATGTATGTATTTACAAAAGAAAAGTAGTTTATGTATTCTATCCGTATTCTGGTACACATAACACAAGCATATAAGCTTAGCTTGTGACCAGTGTTATTGTGTAAAAATGTCCATGAATATTTATTTATTTATTTTTAATTATTTATTTTTGTTAATATGCCGTTTGTGACGCCTTTAAATATGCAGTTCGATTTCTGTGTGTAGTGTCTCAAAAACATTTATTTGTAAGATACTGTTAGCATCGTAATGTCTTACCAAGTGTTAGATAATCATCTTTGTGTTAATCTTAAATGTAGATCTAAGTTGTAAAACAAAACAACACAGTATAATGGTAACGCCAACCTCACAGATCATCTGATAAGATTAGAAAGTTATCTCTCAGAGAATACTATCTGTGCCAAGCGTTCATATTGTTTTATATTATTAAACGTGATTCAGTAGTTGATGTTATTTTTGGGAATGACAAAAATATGGCCAAAAAATTGATTAGAAATTGAGATAAAAAACATAATAATATACCTAGAAACATAATAATTTCCTTAATCTGAAATGACTTTAAAGAAAATTCTATAAACTCATTCTGAAACAAGAAGTATCTGTTGTAAAAATGAGTATTTAACAGTAAATACATCCGTTAGCAGATGACAAACGGGTCATATATTTTAAGATGTGATTTTAAGATACGACATTATTGACATAACTGGCTCAATATCTGAGCCACAGTTCGTACTCATAATATGTACGTTTACACTAAGCATTTTTGTACATTTTGTCAGGGTATAAATACCCTGACAAAATGTACAAAAATGCTTTGGTGAACCAAAGACGCCATGTGTACATGGTTCATAAGTTACACATTACAAAATTTTTTAGCCTATACTCTCTGTATATTACACGAATTACCTAATTCAATACCTCATCCCAAAGATTTTTGATTGTGTTTTTCTATTTGCAATTTAGCGGATACTACTAGAGAATGTTACAATTACCTACATGTTATTATACACAGGTTTATCGGATGTAGTGTCTATGGCTATATCACTCAGCCAGCTTGAGACCGCTTACATACCTATGTGTGCGTGAATTATGCATCTATGTGTGTCTATGATACAGGTTACACGTCATATGAAACATTATCATTCTATGGAGTACGATTTAGCCAGTCTCAAGTTACATGTCTTCGATATTAAACGCCAATACATTAATAATAAAAAATAAAACATTAATTCTGGTAAAATTATGTTATCAAATATTGATCTGATAGTTTGGAGCCAACAGTCCTACCTGGTGGTCCCTGCTGTCATTATGGACATACCCACTTTTACTTTCACTAAAGTTTAACATAATTGAAAGACAATCAATCCTGCTCTACATATCACAAACAGCGGGACTTTAATTAATGTCGATGACATAAGATCATGCATCATTCATACCAGTTAATTAAAACTAATTACAAGAATTGTATCAAGTAAATGTCCTAAATATTACACAGTTCAATTAGCACATCCTTAGAAATAGTATAAGTGCCAAAGTAACTTTTATCGGACTCTCACACCAAAAGGGGCCGTGACTCTTTTGGCGGCCAGCCTGAGCATGGCGGCAAAAGCCTTCAAATTTAAAATTTAGCTCTATCTCTATTAATTTATAGGGCGGCTAAATACATTAGCCCGGAGCGTCAAATCAAATGCCCCGGGGCGCTAATATAATGTTCAGTTACGTCTCTGCCAGTTGTCATAATATTTCTGCCGCTTTACAGTAAGGTAGAAAGTCTGCATGTAGCAGTTGGAACTCCAATACAGTTTTAATGACTGCCATATGGTAGTACTTATATTACAACTATCCAGCAGTGCCCGAGGCAGTAAAGTCCCATCACACAAGATATATAAAAAGCCAGTAAAGAGCAAGTCAAACTCACTTGACTACAAAAAATTAAGACTTATGAGTATAATTTTGTTAAAAATGGTGTCTACAAAAATGACATTTATTTCATTTCACTTGAGATTTCGTACAAAAGCATAAAACTGTTAAGAAACTTTTTTTTGCATACAATTCCTACAAATACGGTAAAAACGCTTCTTACATAATTATTGTGGCTTACCATCAAATATTTCATTGCCGCTTACAGACAGAATGGGATCTAGCCCTAACATGTTTTATTAAACAATATGTGATAAGTTAATGAAAAGCCAAAAATTTGTGACTAAACTGGAAGAGAACGCTTATATTATTAGCTTCGTTCGTACCTACCTCTAAAATGGAATTTTTAAATAAATTTTCGCCCACTTAAGTTCGTCGGGTCTTTCTATAAATATGTATAATATAAATCAGGAATTTTCCGGATCAGTTTGTGATTATCCGTAATATTCAGGATTTAAACTAAGAAACTAATTACATTTCGTACAAATCCTTAAATATTCAAGGACGTATGACATCATAATATTATTTATATTATTTGTATAAAATATAAAACACATATAATTATTATTTATGTATACATAATGAACATCTGTTAGTGAGTCAACGAATAAACAAATATTACAAATTATTTACTCAAGTTCTCCATTGAAGTGTGTATTGTGTTTAGTCATTACACTTATTGAATACATAATAAAATGGTGCATGGTGACTGCTACGTAAGTTATTTCCTTATGAAATTTTATTTCGTGAACTTAAGATGAGATTTTGACTTGAAGTAAAGTAATAAAATAAAATATTATTTATTGATTAAACTGGAAAAAACCACATTAATTATTACTGTAAATGAACGATGCTTTCACTACCGATGTTTTCACTACCGACGTTTTGATAGAGACATAAGTTAACATAGGCTTTATTTCGAGTTTTGTTATATTTTCGTACATGGCTTACTTTGGGACCAGAAAACGTAGTCTGATATGTCCATAAATAATTATTATTATTTATTTACCATAGTTGAGTTCTTTTTACAATAATTAAAGAATATTATTGCATTTCTGTAAACTAAAAACTATTTTAAATTGCAAGAGAATCGATATTTTATTTCAATAAGATGTCTCTATAGATTGGATCCCCGGAACCGATTATCGAATTCGTCGTGAAAGTGTCCGCTGTACGTGCGATTCTAATCAATATTATCAAATATTACTTTCAATTGATCTGTCTGTATACAACACAATGGTTTATCAAAACCTCTGTTTTTACGACATTGTAAGAAATACGCCACTTTTCAATTCGTCTTTTTTACGATTACGTAAAAACTGAAAAGCTCTTTGGTGTCCGTATTTCAATTAAAGTTGAGATAAACATAAAAATTTGTCCGTCTTATAATAAAAGAGTTTAATGTATATTATCACATCATGGTGTATTTGTATTATTGTTTATTTAATATGTATTGCCGAATGAAGATAAAAAAAATAAAAATAAAAATAATAAAAATCTTTATTTCGTCATTACACATTATGTTCTTTACATTAGTTGAAGGCGTCTCCTTTTAAGTTTATAAAAACCTGTACCAGGAGATACCGCTCTTTCATACCTTAAAAGTGTAATAAAAATTAATTTACATTAACTTTTCTTTGGAAACATAAATTAGCAATAAACCTAGTAGCATAACAGCATAATTAGAATTACTTAACTATAACACAAAATAAAATATTATTATTTAACAATATTATTGTATTATTTTCCTTTTTTAATACATTGTTTATTAAAATTATAAACATATATATTTATTTTTAAACAATAAAATATTAAGCGCGAGCGCGCGCGCGCGTGTGTGTGTGTGTGTGTGATGTGGGTGGGTGTGTGCGATGTGGCGTGTGTATGTGTATGTATGGTGTGGTGTGTGTATATGTGTGTGTGGTATGTTCCACGTTGTAACATAAGAAAAATGTGCGGGAACTGGGCGGAATCATACTGTTATTTGACATTTATCAGCAGAGCCTCTATTTCTTCATAGCTCATTTTTTTTATCCATTCTGTCAATAAAGCCTTACATTCTTTAAGTGTTTTAGAGTATATATCTATTTGTTTATTTATTAGGGTTCCGTACCCAAAGGGTAAAAACGGGACCCTATTACTGAGACTTCGCTGTCCGTCCGTCCGTCCGTCCGTCCGTCCGTCCGTCCGTCCGTCCGTCCGTCCGTCCGTCCGTCCGTCCGTCCGTCCGTCTGTCACCAGGCTGTATCTCAAGAACGGTGATAGCTAGAGAGTTGAAATTTTCACAGATGATGTATTTCTATTGCCGCTATAACAACAAATACTAAAAATAAAATAAAATAAATATTTAAGGGGGGCTCCCATACAACAAACATGATTTTTAGGGTTCCGTTCCCAGTATCTCAAGAACGGTGATAGCTAGACAGTTGAAATTTTCACAGATGATGTATTTCTATTGCCGCTATAACAACAAATACTAAAAATAAAATAAAATAAATATTTAAGGGGGGCTCCCATACAACAAACATGATTTTTAGGGTTCCGTACTCAGTATCTCAAGAACGGTGATAGCTAGACAGTTGAAATTTTCACAGATGATGTATTTCTATTGCCGCTATAACAACAAATACTAAAAATAAAATAAAATAAATATTTAAGGGGGGCTCCCATACAACAAACACGATTTTTTTACCGTTTCTTGCTCGATACTATATAATAACGTTGCCTTATGTTGCATAGATAATGGTACGGAACCCTTCGTGCGCGAGTCCGACTCGCACTTGACCAATTATTTTATTGTATAAATAAGACGAGCGTTTTTCATACTGAATATTTGCAAATTCTGTTTTTACAATAGGACTGCAAACCATATTATCTTTCTTTCTTCGAGTTATTATAGGGGGACTGAAGACTAGAGTTTTATGTTTCTTTAATATAATTTGAATTACATACAACTGCCGGACTGTCAATAAGTTACTAACCTGGTATAGGTCGTAAGTAGGAAAAATCTTATTTTTAAAATAAGTTATTTTTATGAGAGCTCGTTGTGCTCTTTCTACTTCAAGAAAACGTGTTTTACGTGCACCACCCCATATAGGGATGCAATATGTTATTACTGATTGAACAAGACTGATATACACTCCATTAAGAATATTTTTTTGGGTTTCACTTCTGCTAGGGACTATATATCGTAGTTTTTTAAAAATCCAAGTAAATTTTCGTACTCTTGCAGTGATTAGTTCAATTTGGGGATACCATGACAAACTTTGGTCAACCATTATACCTAAATACTTGACTTGACTTGCTTTACTAATTATCGGGCAGTTGCAAAGATGATCAGAAGTATTCTTACACTCATGTATCTTAATATTAAAATTATGATCTGGTTGAGTATTCCCATAGATCGAATAGCATATATAATAAGTTTTAATTGCATTCAATGTAAGAAGGTTATTTTTTAGCCACGAAGCCACTTTAGCCATACCCTGTTCAGTGTTGTGTTTAGTTTCAGCCCATGTTGTTCCAGTGAAGACGATAGCAGTATCATCGGCATACGCAAAAATTTTAGCTTTATTAAGGGTCATATTACATAGGTCATTTAAGTATATTAAGAATAGGGTCGGACCCAAGACGCTTCCTTGCGGCACGCCGCAAGTAACTTCCACGTCCTCACTGACAAAATTGTCTAGCTTAACCTTCTGCTTTCTATTTGTTAAATAGTCCCTGAATATAGATAGTTGTGTGTCTCTGATTCCAATCTTTTCTAATTTTTGAATAAGGATGGGCACGGAGACCGTGTCAAAGGCTTTTTTTAGATCAATAAAGACCGATAAACATTTGTTTCTTTTATCCAGTTCTTTTGTTACAAGCGTAGTCAAAGATGTTATGGCGTTTTCCGTAGAAATACCGCGTCGGAAGCCAAATTGAGATGAGGATAAGAGATTGTTACTTTCTAGGTAGTTTAGTAGTCTAATGTTTAGTAACTTTTCAAGAATTTTTGCCAAAACAGGAAGAACTGATATGGGTCTGTAATTATTGATATCAACCTCTAGCCCACCCTTATGAATGGGCGTTATTATGGATTTCTTTAAAGAATTAGGAAATGTGCCCTGTTTGAAACAAAGATTTGCTAAGTGCGTTATAATAGGTATTATTTCAAGTTTTACATGTTTAAGGTACCTAGTAGATATGTTATCCCATCCCGGGGCACTATCTGATTTTAGAGTGTTAATTATAGAATTTACTTCATTGGAATCTGTATCAAGCAGAACAAATGATTTAGACTGAGTGGGAAGTGAGCGTAGGTATACATTTATGTCATTTTGTGTAATAGTAGATTTGATGTCTTCTGCTAGTTGGTTACCGATATTTGCGAAAAAGTTATTAACAAAATTTGCTGATTCAGTTGGGGAAGCTGTTAGGTTACTTAACTCAGAGTTTGATTTAGAAGTTTTGCTAGAATAAGTGATAGTTTTTAAGTTTTTCCATAATAGTTTGTTGTTGTGTAGTGATTTGCTAAGTAGATTTCTTTCATATTGTAGGGTACATACCTACCACTATAGTTTATTTATTTATTTACAACATTAAAATATATACTACTATTTTATATACAATTATTATATCTACTTAAATACCTAAACATGTTATTTACAATGTTATTTATTAATATATATATACTGACATCCTATATTATTTATTATATCATAATGTCGGATGACGTCGTGCCGTGCGACCAGTAAGGTCCACTGGACACGCGCGTTGATCGATACACCAGCTGTGGTGGGAGCGCACGCGCCGGCCGGACGATATCCTTGCGCGACCTTCAGTCGTAAACCGAGATCATACTGTCACGACGCAAACCTATTGTTTACTTTAATATCTGTGTTTAGTATATTTCTGCTTTCGCTTTAGCTCTGAACTTCTATTGCTATATTCTTGTGCTTGTAAACTGTGCGGTTACGATTATACCTGTGCTTAATTCTCCTTCTGACTATGTATTAATATGTGTGGATAACATTACAAGTGTGAGTAAACAATAACTCTTTTTATTGACAATTTTGCCTACCTAACTGTCCGGCTACACCCATCTACCATACTGGTGACCCCGTGGAGAACACAATTAAAATGAGTAACAGTGATTCCGAATCCGTGATCGTTTCTTTTTAGTTTTTTTATGAGGTACACATGTCACCTATTTCTTTTAAGCATAATCAGACATCTTCTTTGGGAAACAGAAATCCCAAAATAGCAGATCCTCTCTCCCTTTCTTCAGCCTATTAAGAGGTCTAATTTAGGTACATATTTGCTTTAGGTATTGCTATCTCTATTCCCGCCCGAGCACCGCGCGGAAAAGGCAAAATATAGCTGAAGCAGATTTTACCTACGTAAAAAAAGACGTTTCGTAGTCCCCTTTTTTCTCCGCAAAAATTAAACCGATAATTTTTTTTTACGCGACATTATAGATGAAGAGTATCTTCATCTATGTCTCGTAAAAAATTTTTATCTATGCTTTTATCATATTTTTTTGATAAAACCTTACTAAATTTGTGTGATAGACGCGGCCACTTTATCTTAAGAAAACCGAAAATAACGAAATTTTTGGATGGTCATATTTCTTTTAAATATTATGTTTTGAAAAAAAAAAGTGATACAAGCGTAGATATATTAAGAGTTAGATACTGTGAAGAAAGTTTGTTCCTCTGGAGATAATTTCTACGAAGAAAACAGGGGACTACGATACCCATATTTTTGTGTGGAGCATAATTTGGTATCGTGCCGTCTTAACGTTATAATGTTGGGCGTGGGCTTCCTAGGCTTCGAAAGAGTTTGTGTTCTACTATGCCGCGCTGACTAGCCATGTTAACATAAGGTTTAATTTCGAGTTTTCCGTCTCACACAGTAGATGTTAACTACTTTAAATATCTCCTAACTGGCTCTTACTCATCTCGCTCGCTCTTATTCCGTCACAATACGGATACATTTCTAGTTAAATTGCAGATCCACTTGACTTTACAGAGAAAATGTGCCAACCAGTGTGTTCTTAATGACGAAATATACAATATAACAAAAACAAATTTAAGTCAATATAACACATACACACATGACGTGGAAACAAACTTGAAACTAAATTCCAATCACGGATATCTTGTCAATACAGTTATGTAAGATACACTCACTGGAATCCACAGCAGATAATTCGGACAATTAATACTACCAGCTGTAGATGGACGGTGCATTTATACTTGGGATGTATAAAGCACAGGCTTTACAAACTGACAGGGTAGCATTGCAACGTTGTTTTTCGCGCTAACTTTCACAGAAATTATGCGTTCAAAAGTTAAACGAGGTTATACAGCCACTGGAATAAGTAAAGATGTGATTCACAAGAAAATGTGGTTAAAATGGACTTATGTTTAGATCTGTGATCGTTAGTTGCTCCCCAATCATTTGTAAAACCAATAGTCATTCAAATACGTAGAGCCGTTTGCAAGTATAAACACTTACACACAACTTTTTCCTTTATAAAAGTATGTTAAAATGCAGATGTCGATAAATTATGCAGCGAAATATATTGAACATAACAAATTACGTGAATATTAAACATCAATTACATAACTACAATGGAAGACAAGCGACACGGAACTGGTGACTCTATCATATAACATGATTATTTTTTAATACATAACAATTACACACAATTATTACTAATTTACAGTTATTAAATAAAACAAACACCTTACGTATTTCACCAAATAAATAAACGGAAATATCGTTAAAGAAGTGTGTTTTTACCCTGACGCTCTGCCTATCTCTACCTGCCCTTTAAAAAAAGGCGTGATGGTCTGTGTCTACTACACTTCTTATGCGATATTTCCGTTTATATAATGTATTTGGTTAAATATGTAAGGTGTTAGTTATATTTTTAAAAGACTTAAAAAAAAGAAGGTTATATGTTCGCCCACAGTATTTGGCTATATAATGTACCTAATAATTGGAAATAATTTTATTTCCATTCACTACTGAACTTAGGCCCCCATAAAACACCAGAGCACGCGGCCTTGTGCCGCTTGCATCCTATGGCTCTCCGCGACCGACCTTAACAAAATCGACGCTCCACCTTGTTAGGCAGCCACCAGCAGTTGGAGGAGAAGGTCCTAGAGTGGCGACCACGTACTCGTGGTAGCCACTCTAGGACCTTCTCCTCCCTCGCAGCGTGGATATACATAGCCTACGCTCTAAATTGGGTTCATAGGACGTTCATAGTTCATAGCCTGTGAAAGATTTAGAAAATACCTCAGTATGACGCATAGTGAAAAGCTAACCTATTGCTTATAAGTAAATATTATATCACATGGTGAACCTCAGTGAATCACATCAATAAACATAACTTTCTTTACACAAAGTTTAAATAATTAGTCATCATTTACACGTTTGTTTCTGCGAATGTTATTGTGTACTGATTTTGTGTTCTCATTCATCTGTGAAGTTGTAGAAACAATATCAAAGTTAATATTTGAACCAAATTAACATTTGGTTTGTACTTGTGGGAGCGGTTTGAGAATATAAGTGTCAACACTCTATCTCCTTCCATAGCTATGGAATATTATAAACAGATTGCATCATTTGTTAGAGACGGAAACCTCGAAATAAAACCCTATGCCAACACAACTAATGAGCGTGCCATTGTAGTTGTAGAGCAAAAATGCTCCCAAAATGAAGGAAGCCTGTGCTTAACAGTGGGACGTGAAAAGGCTGAAGAGGCGGAGGTAATAGGTATAAGCCACACAAATTGGTAATGCGCCTGGCAGCCATGTTGGTGACGTCATAGTGACGTATAGAACATTACATTTTTCTTTGCTGATGACGTCACAAGGGCGTTACCAATTTGCGTGGCTTATAATACTTTTAAAATCACAAATATTTTTTTAAAAACGGAACATCTTCAATTTGATTCATTATCTTATCTATCTTTCTATCTTATCTATCTCACCCACCACCTTAATACACACCTCCTTTTCTCTCAATTGTTACTACGATTAATTAATAAATTCAAATAAATTATTAATAAATAATTAAAAAATTAATTAATTAATAATTAATTTATACAGGAGGAAAATATGTTATGCCAATTGTCTAACAATATTTAAAAATTTTTAGAAAGTCGGTATAACAGCGGATGCCACCACAATCACCTAACAAATTACATGATTGAGATGTCTGTAATAACTTCCTACAGAGCGTTCGTCCGCGTCAGTCACACGCACTTACCAAATGTTTCGCCTTTGACACCACTCTCAATGGAGAATGTTATTATTTACTAACTCATTATAATAATGATGACGTTTGTTGTTGAAAATAACATTTAAGATGTTGTTTGACGACTACTGCCTGTTTGTGTGATGAGGGATTACATAATTTTAGTCACATACGGTAGTTTATTTTAGTTTTTAGTTAATATTGTAAGACCGGCTATGGGAAAGCCTAAGTAACCAAATGACTTCTTTCGGGAGATATGAAAATATGGATCCAAACCTTAATCGTATACTGATAGTCATGGTCAACATGGTATTGCTTTAAACCACCAAAGTATTGATTTTAACCATCAAACTTTATGAGTATAACCGACCAAATACACTTCTTATCCGGAGTAGACCGTGCCTGATTGTAAAATTATGACGAGAGAAATATATACATTTGAACCGACGATATTAGATATGGTTTAAACCAGATTATCAATTGTAAAAATCAAATAGTCTCAGTCCAGTTAGTGTGAGAACTGTTTGTTCAAATAAACCAGTTATTCTAACTAAACAATTATTGTAGATTTACCACCTGATTGGACACCGAGCGAGCCGGATATAATTGTATTGTTCAAATAACTGGATTGTGTTATGCTCTTTACTTGCTATCCACTATTTAGATAGGCGTAACGGATGTAAGCGATCAACAGCCGCACACCAAAACGCTTAGTGTATCCTAGCACGCAAATTGTGTGCCATTCGTTAAATTATCTCTCGATCTTCTGGTCTTATAGGTATGTACTTAGTCGCGCTTTGAGTGTCGTGTATAAAATCTATATGTTCCTTAAATATAACAAGCAATTTAAATAAATGGGTTTAAAACTGAACCAGTAAAATTTTTCCATAAATTTTATAAGATAATTGCTCCTTAAAGACACATCCCCTCAACTGGACACTTCGTGTTAAACGTTGTATAGTGTATGCTCACCTGAGACTTTTATGGAATTGAATCGATGATGACGGACATTGGAAATCTTTATCGACTCTAGACTTCGTATTTAAAGCGTTACGAATGTGTAATGCAAATTGTATCTAGCAGATTGGCTAATTATTATTCTCTAGGCGCAATGACGACATAATTCAATTTTAATTGTTTTAACTAGAGGATTAATAGGCGAGCAACTGCCCCTATCTAACTCGCTCTTGGCAATTGCTAACAATTAAGTAAAAAAATATAAACTGTATATACTTTTAAATCTATTTAATTAGAGCAGCGCAATACAAGCCAAATGCTTGAGGCGTGAATAATCCAATTCTCGCCTCTCCCTAATGAGATTTGCGGGTAATTTGGGTCTGACATTGAAAGTCACGTGGCAGACCAAGTTTTAGACTTAACAAGATATAAAGTGAAGTAGGGCTAGAAACCTTTGATCGTTATAATAGCAGAATTCTGGGCAATTTGTCTATCAATTCAGAATATGTATACTTTCAATAGATATGTACATTGCTATGAATTTTTTAAAAGGCTTTTAAGAGAACACTAAAATGCTTCATCAAATTTATTTAGCAATTTGTGTATCTACTTTACACACTTTAGGCAATGCAGGCGTAATTCCTTACTTAGGGTCAGGGTTATCAAGGTATTAGGCTAAAGGGCAGCGTCGCGCTGCTCATAAATTCAGTTTGGCATTTGCTCAAAAAAAGTACCCATCTCCTAATCTTTCAAGGTATTTTTATATGATTGACGAGCCTCGTGGACTAGTGGTTAAAACAACGGATTGCCTATCACGAGGTTGCGGGTTCGATTCCCGCACAGTACAATCAGTTCTGTGATAATTTATATTTGTCACATATATAATATGTACTGCGTCTGGGTGTTTACACACAAAAGAAAATGATTATAATCTATACTTATAATAAATCTGTAGAGAGGTCAATTCTGTACATGAAATATATTTTCAAAATAACTATCAGGGGGTGAGTAGTGATCGATACTGATGCCAAAAATGCAATAAGTAAAATTTTTGTCTGTCTGTCCGTCTGTATGTTCCTTATAGAAACAAAAACTACTCCACGGATTTTAATGAAACTTCGTACAAATATTCTTCATACTCCTGGGCAGGTTATAGTATACTTTCCATCACGCTACAATCAATAGGAGCAGAGCAGTGAAGGGAAATGTTGGGAAAACAGGAGAAGTTACTCCATTTTTTAAGCTTCCGTTGCGTGTGCAGCCTTAATGGTTAAAGTTACATAGAAATCATGTATGACGAAAATATTCTACATAAAATTGTCTAATAAATATCCTGCAACAGCATATATCTATATTTTATGGTTGACTCACAATAACACGTGTAACTCCTGATAGCTTAGCAGTTCGGAGCATTCTGATTATATTTGTTTACTCTTACGTTTATAATACTCTCACTCATTCCTAATTTCAAAAAGTTAACATTATAACCTATTCAATAAAAAAAGAATCATAGAAATCGGTATAGAAACACCAAACTTATACATGAAATAAGCCATCGCGCTGTCGCACGTGAAAATTTTCTAAATTATACGCGGACAGAGTCGCAGGCAACAGCTAGTATCCACGTTTTATGAAATGTTCATGATTATTTTTCTAATAAATTTATTTATATCCTGTTTACAGGCCTACTAATTAGTTAAGTATTTTGTTTTATGAGTTCCATCAAATTAAGTTGAAGTTATCATTCTTGGTATATATCTACTGAAGTAAGGTGATATCCTTGACCCGCTTGCTAAAACGGCCAGTTCACATCATAAATCATAATAGTAGAAAATGTCACAAGGTCAAGTAAGCACGCGCTTAGAGATGCTTTCAGGCAATATTATGTTTACTATATTAACTACGTCATAAGGGAGTAGAGGAATATTTCCTCAACTTAGCAAAACTTATAAGAATCCGTAATCAAATAAAAATACTCGTTTTTGGGTGTGTTTATTATATAATGGACAAAATTCTCGTATAATAATAGTTTCGTCTTATATTTATCTTATTAGGTTTTCTATAACAAAATCAATAGGGTCAGCGACATGCGGTTGACACATAACACAGATGTTACAGACGTCTATAAGGACTATAAGCTACGGTAACCGGTAACCATTAGGCGGGCCGTACGATTCATCGCCAACTTAGTGGTAAAAAAGGCGGAATTTTTCTTCTTCTACTTGTGTTGCCATCTGCTACCGGAGGTTGGCGATCATCACTTCGATCTTTACTTCGTCTACATCAGTTCTAAACAGGGACCTGGTGATCATGCCAGATCACTGTCTTAAATTTTTCAGTCACGATGTGCGTTTGGTCTTTAGCGACCCTGAATATTCCCTTGCATTATCAAGTGTCAAAATATAAAAATAAATAAATAAATATTCATGGACATTTCACACAACGTCCTCTGGTCCCAAGCTAAGCTTTATATGCTTGTGTTCTGGGTACCAGAATACGGATATAATACATATACTACTTTTCTTTTGTAAATACATACTTATAATACATAGAAACACCCAGACGCAGTACAAACATTTGTATGACAATTAAAAACATCACACAAATATTTGTCCTGACCGGGAATCGAACCCGAGACAAAAAAGTAGTATTATAGTACTTTCATATAAAAGGTTACCTAGATTAACTACAAGCGTAGAATAATGAATAGTACAGAGTTATGAGAATCCTATAGGTATTTTATAATAGAATAATCTTGTCACAAGTGTCAATATAAATCTATAGGCAACTGAAACAATGCAGTGCTGTTAGTAGCGACAGTAACAGGTATACTACATTTTCTTTATACAATTAACAAATTTTCAGATAAACGTTTCGCTCTACCGCACGAATTATTTCATTAGAACAAGACTTGACTAGACAATGACACAAACCGTAGACATTATTCAACTCTTCTGAAAGCCCAACTACAGCTGGTTCATGAATAACATTGCATAATGTTGTAATAAAGACACGAATCTATGTGACAAACTTAATACTTTATCTATTGCTTTTATAAGAATACTGCTGTTTGATAATTTTCTACAATTTTGTTCTCTGATTGTGAAAATATACAGACATTGACCTACAATGGTTTTTAAGTGTTTTTAATGTTTACGGAAAACAACAAATTTTGGCGTTAATATTTAACAGCTATAGAAACAAGTTGCAACGTAGCGATTTAAGTAAATACGATAAAAATATAAAAACTGGCCAAGTACGAATATGACTAGCATACGAACGGTTTCTTACTATTATTAACATAATATTATGAATGTTCGTCATCCCGACCACAAATATTCCTTAATGATGGGATAAGGGAAGAAGAATGATGATGAGAAGTATTTGTTGTAGTAGCGTGAACAACAAATATACTTAGACATAAATATATACAAAAACTATGAAATTTTCAGCTCCCTAGCTATTACCGCTGAAGAGATACAGCCTGGTGACAAACGGATGGACGTACCTACAGGGAAGTCTCAGTAATAACGTCCCGTTTTGTCTTTTTGTACGGATCCCTAAACATAAAGAATACATCGGATAAGGAAGTATTGAGTTTCTCTCTTCTTTCCTCCCCATAGGTAATGCGAATTTATAAATGTGAGATGAAAATTATACCATCACGATTATACTCTACGAATAGGTATAGGTAGTGTCTTTACTTATATAAATTTGTTTATATAAATTAAAGAAATTTTCACAGACCAATTAAGATTTTTATTACGAAAATCCTATCTTAATACAGAGTACTTACAAACACTATTGTTACTAGTGATACAATCAAATTTTAATGACTTTATTAGGTCGATAACAATCTCTTTATCGATTTTCTATAATGTTAATTGAGTTTTTTCACAATACTAGCGATCTGTCGTAACTAATGTAGCGTTCTGTGTGTAGCTTAAATGTAATGTTTACGAATAAAGTAATACACTAATTAGGTGATAAGTGGCGAAATATTTATTTCATTATAGGTATATAGCTACAGATACCTTATTTACAATACTACGCAGAAGCCTAGTCTAATATACAAGAGATGGACTCACGAAATAGGAATATAAAAACTAGCTTTCCATTATTTTGTAAACCAATTAAGAAAATTATTAATATGTATTGTGTAAAACAGAATTTATAAATGGACTATTCCCATAGACGTATATAGAAAAATTTAGAAACAAAGTAATCAATAAAAGTAAACCAAACAGTAAGATCTACTGAGATCCTCCTTTAAAAATTATCAAAATAGCTTTCAAGGCGGCCGTTTCGGAAAGGAACTAATTGCTAATTATAAAAATCATTAATATCTACTAATTTACTCGCGCTTGATGTATTTCATGGTTTATTAACAAATTAATATTTCAATAATCGCCAATAACACAGACAGAGGGCGGTGATCGTCGAGCCGTGACCGGGTTTGAGCAACGTCCACCGCGACAAAACGGGCGAGCGCTGCGTCCCGCGCGACACTAGCTCGCGACATGCGACGTGACGCGGCCCTACTGCTGCTGCTGGCAGCCCTCGCCGCCGCCGCAGACAACGACACCCTCGCCGACAAACCGCTCACCGACACGTTCATCATCGACGATGCCAACGACAGGATCACCATCGATGATGTAAACGGTACTGTGATACTCCGCGACAGCAACGGAACCATCATAGAACTGGACGCCGACCAAGCAGAGACCGTGCGCCAGAAGAGAACGTTAGGTGATATAGTGTTCAGAGGCTTGGCTGACGTGCTCGGATACAACATCGAAAGAAAACAACCGCAGGCGTTCGCATTCCCGCCGCCTCTGGCGCCAGTACCTGGTATCGACGTGCCGTTGGCAGCCCCTGCACAAGCTGGCCCCGCACCTGCTCCTGCAGCCCCTCCTTGCGGCCAGCCAAGAGCAGCTCCTCCACCATGCAGGCCACCACCGCCACCACCACCTCCACCTCCACCACCAGCCCCTAAAGCTGTACCGCCGTGCCCACGACCTCGCGCGGTGCCGCGACCTAAACCTAAACCAAAACCCGCCCCTCCCCCACCACCACCTCCTCCACCTCCGCCTCCACCCTGTCCGCGACCACGAGCCAACCCTGCAACACCTGCTCCCTGCGCACCCCCTCCTCCTCCTCCGCCTAAACTGCAAGCGGACAGTAATCTTGAAAGGATCACTTCTAATTTGAGATTAAACTTTAACTTTAACCGAAGTCCAGTGACCTCGGTTGCCGCCGCTGCTGAGGAAGTAGCAGAGGAACAAGCTGAGGAGTTTGAACAGGAGCAATTTGCCCCTATTGCTATTCAACCACAGGCTGCTAAATTACCCCTTGAAGAGCCTCGACGACCGCGAGTATATGTAGATGCATTTGTCGTACGAGATGGAGTAGCAAGGAGAGTAGACACTGTGGATGCTAAACGACTGAACAATCAAGAACAAGTTGCTGAAGATGATTACCTAGTTTATGATGATGACAACGCACAGCAGCAACTTGACGATGATTACGAGGATGTGCAGGAGTCCCGCGATCGTGAAGAGGCAGTGCGGCAGTTCGGTAATGCTGTCGGACGCTTTTGGGACCAGAAAAAACAACAAGGTAAACAAAAAGCTCAACGTAGAACGCGGCTACCTGATAACCACTACCAGAATGTTCATTTTGGTGATCGGAATTTAATCGAAGGCGGAGAGTCGCATCAAAATCTCCAACGTGAACGCCCACATGCAAACAGAATCCCGGAGCACCTTCCAGTAGCAGCAGACGATGAACATGAGGTTACGACCAGCACTGAAGATCCCAGGAATCCACTAAAGCCGCGCGTACTTCCACCAACGGAGCACAATCCAAACCAAATAGACACAGTAACTGTACGAGTACCACCTATATACAGAGAAAAACGACCGAGGAAGCTACATCGTGAACGACCTGAACGACCAGACAGGGATGAAGAAGACGACGATAGTTACACATCTGCCTTCAGAACTGACTATAGCAGTGAAAGAACGGACGATGATAGTGATGGTCATGATAGTGCTTTAGCTCCACAGACTGAACGTCCCCGGCGGAAAAGGCGACGCAAGCAGAGCCGAAAAACACGTTCCGTTAAGGAGGAACAGAAAAAAGACGACAAGCGAAAGACTTACCACTACAACGCAGAAGACGACGACTACTTCGGTAAGAATCCCATCTCGGCAGAAGAAAAGTATTACATGGAGTTAACGGTGCCCACACCAACTCTAGATCCGGATGTTGCTCGTCATGAAGCACCTGTTAGGAGTGGGTACTTCCTAGAAGACCATGAACGATTAAGGGAGGACCCCAAGCAGCGCTTACCGGATAACGATCGTGACAAAATCGAAGAGGATTCCGGACGCTCCGATGAATCAGAGCGATCGGGAGAAGCTGAGAGATCAGATGAATCGGAGCGCAGTGCTTCAGACGAGCGGACAGGGAATGAGGGTAAAGCCGATGAAAGCGAGCGTACTGACAACCTAAGTCCAAACGCGCAGATACAAGAGACTGGATATCAAAACAACTTCGTCCACGCCACCAACGTGCAAGTCGATAAGCCAGAGCGGAACATCGCCATCGTCAAGCGGAAGAAGGTCAAAGTCGGAGGAATAAGAAAGGCGTGAGCGACGCCACGCAACACGCCATAATTGTAATTATTATTTATTTTGCGAGAGGAGTGTATATTGTGTCCGAGCGGCAGATGATTGTCACGTCCGAGACGGACTTAGGAACCTTGTAGCGCCTGTCTGTGATGTCCTAGTTATGTAACATACGTATATTGTATTTCTATAGTCTTGATATTTTTATATTTAGTTCTAAGAGAATTGTAATAAGTTACTAAATAAACAGTTTCGTAAAGGATTGATTTCATTGGTAGTGTTGAGAGGCCGAATCAAATCTGCGTGAAATCAGTACAGGTCGGGGACCGTGCTCTCTAACTGGGTGAAGGTCCCGCTGACAAATAGAAAACTATTAGAAAAACTCGCGACATTTCGAGACAAGTGCAATAATCTAATTGATTTTCAACAAGTGGTTTGTCAAAGTAATTACTATAAATAATTGTATAGTTTAATCATTTCTTCGGAGATATATTTCAGTACATACTTATATTTCACATCACACGTAAAGTGTGTAAATATTGCAGTTATGGTACTTATTTAATCTGATGTAAATACCTTTCACTATTTGAACAAAGAGAATTTACAATAAGCAGTTATCATCTGTGACTATGACTAATACCAATATCACTTGTGAAGTACAATAGTTGTCCTTGACCGCGGCAATGCACAGATTTCACCGCGGCGTGATCTTGGACACATTGACAATGTGACAGATCATTATGTAACTACTCATTTTGATTTTCATTACATTAATGAATTCACTTTAGTTTTTAACACAATCGATAGTTGGTTTCTGTTCACTCTTTCTATATACCCCTACCAAGTGCAAGTACTATTCATTGTGCGGAACCCATTGTGCAAGCAGGGATATATTTAGCTTAATTTGAAAATATAAAACTATGCAAAATGGGCGTGAAAATATTCCTCGACCACATAGAAGGCTGTTATTAAGGCCTTATGATACTGACGTCTAACATTTGGATCCCGGGTCATGCTATTTATTATATGTGTAGTGTAACTCATTGTTTGCTTTTAATTACCTAAACGTAAGTATGTACCTGCTAATTACAACAGCGTACAGTATTCTATAGTTATCACATTTGTCAAAAAATTTATGCAGTATGGTAGCCTGATCGTGATATTTTTAAAGGCTCATTACTTAGTGAAAACTAAAAATAAAAAAGCGTAATATCTTTTTTTTACAAACTTTATTTCACTGGACACTTTAATAACTTAAATATTTTAAATAAATATCTTTGGCTACAATAAATCACATGAAAAAGAATCAGGTACCTTCCTGCAGGCTTAATCTTATATACCAAGATGTAAGAGTGTAAATGAATCCAAGGAAGAACATAGGTATCGTGAGATCTTCACATGTGGCGCCTTTTCTCTGCTCACCCCATGGAACAAAGGCGTGATGTATGTATGAATTGGGATTGTTCATTATTTATGACCTACTGTTTTTATATTCTTTTCAGAAAATATAGACTATTTTAAGCAACTAATTTCAATATTATTGAAATATTCACTATACAGAATTTTTAAAAAATTCTTGAAGATATTACTTTAAATGTTGTGACGTCATCGTTTTACGCAATCTGTGTATAGACTTTTTTCTTGATAGACTTAATACCGACTGCACTTTATCTTTTCAAAGTTGACAAGTTGATATAATAGACCAATTTCAACTACTTTCACTTCAGAGTAGTATATCCCTAAAAACGTCTTAATATTTTAAGTCCTTCATTTCAAGGGCAAATAGAGATCATTTGCTTTTTTGGAAAAATAATCGTTAATATAGCAAATTTTCCGAAAAAAACTAATGGATCATGATCAGGAACTCTATTCCCCGAAATGGTTTTCGAATTAAGAGTTTTAAAAAAATATGAACAATGCCCATTGACGAAAATATTAATTCAAGTGCTATTATTTTCACATAATTGTATACATTTTAATAATCACATCATGTTGCTCCCACTTCCAGATTTTTATTAGATATCAATGTATTTGTTGCTATTGATTTCTGTAACAATAAATGATTATAAATTAGGTATTCCTACTCTCCAGCCCATTTACGTCCCACTGTTGGGCACGGGCCTCCTCCACTTTGGAGGGATTATGGTCTGTGATGCGCTGACCGGGCGTGTTGGCACAGGGTTTATTTTCGAGTTTTCCGTCTCTTACAGAGGATGTTATTTGTGTACAATATCCCTTAGCTGACTTTTACAGCACCCTTGGGAGGAGATGGGGTGGTGACACTTGTATTCTTAATCCGTCACCACACGGAATAATTAGGTATTAATTAAATATTATTAATTATTTTATCATAACTGGTGCATATTTTTTCAAAAAACAAAATTAAATAGAGTTGGCATGACATATATCTTCTAATCAATAATTTCCTTCGTTCAAAAACTAAAAACCTAGATATTATTATATTTTAACATACTTAACAAAAAAAAAATTCAGATCAATCCGACTACTACAAGTGGATGAAAGTTACTTTCAAAGATTTCGTTACATAGACTAATGCATTGATAAGTACGTACTGAACTAATAAAAGTACTCGTAGCTACCTACACCTTATTATTACTATATAGCCTAGGTATGCGTAAAAAATAAATAAATAAATATTTATGGACATTTCACACACCATACTCTAATCCCAAGCTAAGCTTATTATGCTTGTGTTATTGGTACCAGAATACGGATATAATACATACAGGATGTGGCGTAAATGGTGGTCCAACGCTAAGGTGGTTATAGTTCAAGTATTCACCTATCATATAAAAAAAAAACATTTTTTTTTAAATATTTTTTTTTGGGCACTGGCCGTGTAGTACATTTTTTTACACTACTCACATCTAAAATGCATGATTTGTTAAAAACGAGAAATTAATTTTCAGTTTTTTTTATTGGTTTATTTTTGGGGTTAACATGAAATATCGAAAATGCATGTGCTAGTTCTAGTACTAGCCCGTACAACACAAAAAAACACACTCAAAAAATAATGTCATTTATCGAAGTTATAAAATATTTATCGATTTTTTACAAAAAAATTAAAAAAATCATATTTCCGAAACCAATGGCTAAAAATGGTTAATTTTTTTTTATATGATAGGTGAATACTTGAACTATAACCACCTTAGCGTTGGACCACCATTTACGCCACACCCTGTATACTACTTTTCTTTTGTAAGTACATACTTTTAATACATAGCACACACCCAAACGCAGTACAAACATATGTATGACATTTATAAATATCACACAAATGATTCTCCCAAGCGGGAATCGATCCCACGACCTCGGGATCGGCAGACAGTAGGTACATCAACCACTAGACCACGAGGCCCGTCGCTAATATTTAGCCTGGCTATAGCTAATAAAATATAATAAGATAAGATAAGATAATTCTTTATTTCTCACCACAATACTACATAATAAATTATAGTGTACATGAACAGCACAATAAAGTTACACTCACATGTATTGTGGGAGACTGGTACCTAAACTAGGCTTTGGGCCTGTATTTCAGGATAATAAGCCTTGGACATGAACCTTTTAAAGTACAATAATAACAAAACCCTAATTGCAATTATTAATACATTGCTAAAAACGTTTATCAGGCGTTTTAAATGTGCTAGAACATACCTGTGTATGTTGTTTTTTCACATGTTTATTAAGAGATTGTTTATGATGATATCTCGCGGGACACATTCCACAATTATAACCAGGCTCAGATACAAGCCCGGATGCAATGGGGTGATGCACTTTACTATGTTTTAGTAATGCATGACGTGAGGTAAACTTTAGTGAACAATCAACACGAGAACAAACATGGCGGGCTATGTTTGTATGTATAATCATATGTGTAGATAGTTTATTTGTACGAAATTGTTTGCCACATACAGGACAGATGTATGGTAACACACCTGAAAATAAATAAATAGTATCTATTTATTAGGAACAAAACAATAATTAAAACGTACATTGTATAGAACTATTTTTCAGCGCCATCTACCGTGGCTTTTTTGTAATTATGTAATGAGCACTTTCATCCGACAGATGTCGTTAATAGATAAAAAAATCATAATTCTAAAAATCACAAGCTTATTGGTGTTTGATGTATGTGTATAGTATGAGATTAATTCGAAAGCTTTATTTAAAAAGTGTATACATACTTTATGTAAGTATATGCATTTGAGATATTTTACTTTTTAGTGTGTTTTCGCGATATTGTGTGCGTATAACTAAATATGTAAAATGGTACCAATTCTACATGCACAACTAAACTTAACTAAAAAATTAAAATAAATATTTTGAATAGTTATCCATTTCGTTTTGCACATTTATATTAATTAAAATCGTTAGTTTATAATGCACAGATTTATTAGAAATAAAAATTTCAGCTATCATTGCCGAATTGTGTTATTACCACCATCAATTTATTTTCATTTTGTAGTTCAGTTTAGTTGTGCACGTAAAATCGGTACCATTATGCGCGCCCATCTACATTTGTAACTAATCCCATGGTGTCAGTTTGTTTTGTAACGGTTTATCCTATAGTCGGAATTATAATTCGATTCCACATTTGACATTAGCTACTGTCATTTTATGAAATAATGATACCACATATAATAGTGTAGTGATGAACACAAAAATCGATAATCAATCGCGATTTATGTTTATGTAATCATAATATTGGTGTGCCAATTAAAGACTAAATTATTGATTTTTATTTAAATAAATACATAATTATTCATAATAATTATTTATTTATTAGTAACCGCTACTTTATTTTATAAAAAGTTGTTATTATTAATTAAAGTTAATAATAAGGACGCTGTAGATGAAATGGCAGCACAACATGAGATCACGGTTAGCGGTTTTAAGACTGCCCCCTTACCATTGTGAGCTGAACCCTATCGAATTGATATGGGCGCGGGTAAAGGGGAATGTAGCTCAAAATAATAAAACCTTCAAATTGACAGACGTGAGAAATTTATTTGAGGAAGGCATTTAAAAAATTACGTCTGCCGAATGGTCCAAATGCGTTACCCATATTGTCAAAGAAGAGGAAAAAATGAGTAGGCTAGATATGTTAACTGACAATATCACAGATACATTTATAATAAATGTTACAAAAAGTGACAGCGATAGTGATAGCGATGAAGGCGACGATTTATAAAATAAACTATTACTATAATACATCTATTTGTTTTATTTCTCATGATCCTTCATGATCACATTTTTTTATTTCACACACAAATATTAAAGAAAACTCTCAGATCCTTAATAAAATTAATCGTCTTAACTAAATTTTCAAAATGTTCAAAATTTTCAATTTTCTAAATGTTCAGAGATATTTAATTTCCTGATATATTTAGTTTCCATTAAAGTAGTAATTGTTTAGATATACTACTATAAACGAGAGGAATCGATCCGGAAATATTCCATTTCCGTATCGAATAATTTCGGAACGTCACTATTTAGAACTTGTCATAACGCCGCAACACTGAAATTGTCAAATGTGGAATCGAATTATAATTCTGACTATAGTATGCCGAAGGATCGAAATCTTCAAAAAGTAGTATCAAATATAATTAAATCAGTATAAAATGACCTGTATGTATTCTCATATGATCATTTAGAGTATTCTTGCTTGCAAACTTCTTATCACACTCGCTGCATTCAAATGGTCTCTCACCTGCAATAAACAATATGAAAAGTTATATTGATAGTAAATAAATAAAAAATAAAACAGTAACTATACCGATTATGTGGTCAGAATAACAACAATATAATACAAATATTTACATCAAAAGAAAAATATTTACAAAATCTAGTCTTCTAAATATATTTAGTGACACAGACAGCTCCACTATGGGCATAAGATAAAACACAATGCGAAAAAACTATTAAAAGTCAATATTCTACGTGGGCAAAGTCACAAGCATAAGCCATCTCACCATTATGTGTCCTCAGATGTGTTTGTAGATTAGTGTTAGTGGTATATGTCTTGTGACACCCGGGCACAGGACACGAGGCGCGGGCCCGCGGTGCGCAGTGCGTCTTCGCCAGCCAGCGAGACACGGTGCGGGCCCCACACTTAGCGCACGACCATTCACGAATACCTTTGTGACGGGCGCTGTGTAATAAATATTTACGAATATTTCATTCAACATTCTCTTAGCTAAAATGAAGCTAACTAACTATATTCATATTTATATTCTAAGTTATATTTAAGAACCCTCGTCCTCGAAATACCGTTCCGCCGCTCTACCGACTGAGTTATTGCGACCGTGCCAACAGTAACCAATTTATCCACTACAATGTTACTTGAATAAGTCTACATTGCATTTTGATGTACAACGCCATCTATCGAGACTGTTAACACATTCTCGCTACCATTATAATTTTATTTATTAAGTAAAAGCATAGCAAGTCAATTAATAAATTACTTTATATTTTTTTAATATTTGGAATTGAAAACTGTATTAAAATTATTATTTTTAACAAATTAAAAAACACGCCATCTATCGCGATACGACGCATTTAGACTGAGAATTGTACAAGACTACAAGCTTATGAATGTAACAAATACATATTTATACATTGAATATTCTCAGAGGCAGGACAAATATCTCTGTTCACACAAATATTTTTTTCCTGTATGAAAATTGAACCTAGATCCTAGTAGTTACATAGAAATTATATAAAATTCCTTAGGCCCAATCCATAACAGTATTTTGGGTTATTATGCCATGTACCAGTTGCAGTAGCTTATTCTCATAAAGCCACAGTAACATTTATGTATTTTTATACAACAGATTTGTATGCATCATTCATACACAAATTACTTTCACTTAGAAACACATACAATTGTGAATCACACATAGCAAGTATAGTCATCAACATATCAGAAATAGATTATAATATATAACATAATAGTCTTATTAAGTACATAATACAATGATTATGTTCTTAAAGGTGTTGATTAAAAAGGAATATTTATTGTGTGATAATTTTCAAATGAGTTGCAAAGCTTTTTATTTTTATATCACAGCAGTTCGTTAAGCAGTGATGCAGATTTACAAAGGTCGTAGATTCAAATCTCACTCTTGACAATCACATTTTCTGCTTTATTTTGAAGTGTTAAAATTTTACTATAAGCTCTTAAATAGTTACTTACATATGCAATTTAAAATTAAATTTTCTATTGAATACTTTCTGACAGTAAGGACAGGTGTGTGTGGTTGGTGGTGACCAATGACTGCATCTACGTTTTGAACCACATTCATTACATTGTGAATCTAAACTTGACATATCATTATGTTTCGATTCATCATCTAAGCTTATTTTACACGACTCTTGGGGAGTATCCAAATTACTGTTTTTTGAATAATTAGTCACCTGTTCTGTGTCTCTATCCTCTAAATCACTATCTTGAGACAACTTTTCATTTAAAAACTGGTTAGATTTCTCACATTTTTCTAAAAAGTTGTATGCAATGTCCAGTTCTGAGAGACATTCATTGCACATTGAAGACAATCCATCATCAATTTTGACACCTATTTTAAGCAATTTTTCGTAAGGTGATATGCCTTTTTGCTTATTATATAAAGAGTACATAGTTTCCTGATTATTTAAACATATTCTACATGTTTTATCACCAACAATATCCATTGTAAATTAATCCCAAGACACAATGATTGAATTACGTTCGACAATTTATTTATCTTTCCGTTTTTTTAATCATAATAATTATAAACTTAAATGTAACGTACTTCTTCTTTTGTTTTAAAACCGATTCGGTACCGTAGTAAATCTAGTGGTTAACTGTGGTGGATAATTTAAATAAACGCCAATAAACGCACAATACATTTACAATCAAAACAAAAACAAACAAATGACAATCATAGATAAATTATTATTATCCACACCACAGACTAGTCTAATTCTAAATTAGTGAACTTCACTATAGCCGTTTTCCAATTACAGCACAAGAGCGCATTATGCGGCATAATCACGGGCATAATGCTCAACGTTGAGTGTTCCAACTACAGCAACGCTTCGCACAATCGAGCACTCTCAAATGTGATGCGTGCAGTCAATACCAACTTCAGTCAGGGGCGTATTTACCCTAGGGCCAAGAGGGCCATGGCCCAGGGCGGCCAGTCTGCGAGGGGCGGCCCAAGCCGCAGCGAGGGGCACCTCTGTTCTTGAACAACTCATTCTGTTACAATATTATTATTCTTTATGTCAGTGGTATTATTATACCCTTTGCCCTTAACCTCACTCTGCTTATGATTTCATAAGCCTTTACCCCCCCCCCCCTTCCTCTGACTAGGGGCGGCAAATTTTTATGGCCCTGGGCGCAAATTTTCCAAATACGCCCCTGACTTCAGTGACTGAAAATTAACAAGTGTTTTTCTTTAAGTTGGCATTGAATGAAATTTTATTTATATACATATTATCGTTAGTAATAATATTTACTGTAAAAAAAATTTTAAGGCTTTCGTTTCGTCGGAGTTTTCTGGAAATAATGAAATGAAATGAAAATGAAATGAAATGAAAAATCATTTATTCACGTAGACACTATTTTTCAGAAAAATTATGTGCTTAAGACTTGTGCAAATTTTTTTTCCCTACCACCGGTTCAGGACGCAATCTGCTGAGAAGAATCGGCGTAAGAAACTCAGCAGAACTTTTAATAAAAACGTTTTTTTATTTAATTAAATGTCAATTAAACTTACAATGCTAATAAGCAACCCCTGAGCTCCCAAGCTTTATCATCTATAATATAATCAGAAATTTTATAATACGCCTTTTTACATAATTTAGATTTAATGAATTTTTTAAATTTAGAATTATTTAATGCATAGTCATTGATATGTCATTTAAAAATCTAAATTCGCGGGTAAATTCATTCAATTCTCACCAAAGTCAAAAATGGCGGAAAATATGGACCCGAGTCTAGAGTAAGTAACATAATTTTTAAATTATTTGATTTATTTATGCTATTTTCGTGTAATATTATTCTAAAATAATGTATTTATATGTTGAAATAAGTCAACGATAGCTTAGTTTTATTTTAGCACTATATTTATACGCCTAATGTTGTTGAGTCCATATGGACACGCTAAGCACTTGGCATGTCATTATATAAAATTGATTTTGTTTTTAGATTCTTCGATTTTGACCAGTACCGGGGAACTGGGACCCTAAATAAACTCTTGGACATTGTATTTGAGGATGTCGAAGAAGCTGGAGACTTGCCCATACCAGAGTCAATTTACGTCGCCCCTCCTGATCCCGATGTTTTGACAGACATTAGCATTTATAAGACATCATAGCTTAGACGACACTTGGGGGTCTTCGGTTATGTAGCTTCTTTCCTTCAAACTTAGAGTACGAAATGGGTAAGACCATTATACGATGAAGACGCGAATAGACTACCTACATAGCTTGCACGCAGTTCGTATAATAGCTTATTTCAATATGATAAAAGAACCGTTTTTCTTTGCCGTATATATACAATAATTATAATACTTCATAAATATTAAATAAATAATCATAGGCCTAGCCAGGTGGTTGTTTAGGAAGTGGAAACCTACCGTAAAACGCAGAATTTGTATTATAAGAATGAGAGTTGACACTATTTCCTGTGCTATTTGGCTCTAACTAACGTGACCATTTTTTCTTTGACTCAAAACGGGACATCGGTGTGTAAGTAGATAAACTAAAATTAAATAAAAAAATAACACTTTTTAAGTTATTTATTCACAAAAAGCCAGTAGTGTCATAAAATATTAGGTTTAATTATATCTATCAGAAGAACAAATTTGCTTTAATATATACTCTGGGCATGTTTTTTTTAATGTTAACCTTCATTATCAACATCGCCTATAAAACTGATACCTGTAACTGAGTTTTCTCAGACGTCCACACGGAAAATACTCTTTCCACTGGAGTTCGGTTTCTGAAAACGAGACAATTTTGCGTCCCAGAGGTAGTTTTGGGGACACCGGGACTCGTAGTTGTAAAAAGGGACAGTCCCGTTTAAAACGGGACGTCTGATCACATTAGCTCTAACCCACCAATAAATAAAACATAGGATTGAAAACTCTTTTCGAAACTAAATCCTGGCTACCCCAATAAAAAAACCCGAGGTCTGTGCTTGTCTGTGCTATTGAGTGGAACCACTTTCACAGTTGAACAAATTGATTAATAGGTATTATGTAAAAATGTTGCCTTACCACGCCCTACGAAGAGTAATACTAAGTAGCTTTAAATTTAAATGAAAGCAACAGTGTTCTGCTTACTATATACATTAAGTTGCAGTGAAGGATTTATGAGGAAACATTGGTACCAATTCTACGCGCATAACTAAACTTAACTAAAAAATGAATTTTTATAGTGTCGATTAGACAATTCGGCAATGATAACTGAACTTTGTTATGCTAATGTTATAAAAATTGTTTATTAAAGACTACAGATTTGAACTATTATAAATGTGCACAACAAAGTAGCCAACTAATCAAAATACCTACACCAATAGCTGTTTTGGTTTTTTTAGTTATGTTAAGTTTAATTGTGCATATGAAATTGGCACCATTGACAAACAACTGAATACAAAATAACAACCTAAATTATTTTACTTCAAAGCAATTCATTACATAACATGAATTTAAAATTCTACGGAAGAAGCCGTATTCCCGCCAGTTTTCAAAATCATTGAATCGCTACGTGTTTAAATTTAATTTGCACGCCACGTATGCCGATGTGGATTAAGTTGTTAGTAAGTAAGTAACAGACTGGTTACGCAAAGTACTTCGGCAAAGTTCGTCAGATATCGGAAGGCTCGAGTGATCTGTAGCAGGTGCGCACGCGCAGAGTGAGAGTCAAGGAAAGTAATTGTGGTCTATTTGGTAACAGCTATGCGTATGCTTGCATAACGATGTCCTAGTACACAGGCACGGACTTTGGTGGCTTCGTCTCACAATAAATAAGTAATACCTAAAATAAACGACCCACTTAAACGACCTTAGTCCCGATCTAAGTGTAATGACACGGTTGTCAAATAGATTGGCTAGGGTCGAACCCATGACATGGCGCACAGGAAGCAGCCTCATTATATACACGCTCTACGAAAACCATCTAACAATAACCAATTAATTAATTACTCGTGGAATTTCACAAAACATACTATCTGGTCCTGAATTAAGCTATACTACTGTGCTTGTGCTATTCAGTACTGTACCTACGAAGCAGATTAGGCACTCATTTAACACAGTACCTTCAAATATTTGTGTGAGAGTCAATTAATTGTAGTGTAGGGAATTGAACCCTCAAGATCTTGCACGGTAGTTGGTTCCACTACTGTTGCAACCTATCTATCCTCAAAATGACATAACACGACATAAATCATTTATCGATATTATTGTTTCTTATAAATCCGTCCCATTGCCGTTTGGTACTATTTTCTCTCGATTACGTTTTATAATCAATTGGTATGCACATCCACACACATGTTACATGAGAATGACGGTAGCCACCCAGGCCTAAAACAAAATAAAATACACATTCAAATTAAAACTTTATTTACACACAATAACAATGCATATCAATTGATTTTAATTAGGAAGATGCATTTGACTGCCTTCGTTTAGGAACAGTCGAAAGTATAATCGCGTAAGGACGAAGTTCGCTGCTGGCACGTCCGGCTGCCCCAAGTGAAAACAAAACGCCAGCTACATACTAATTTGCTAAGTTTTAAGTTATAAGTATGGGTGACGCTCGTCGAAGGCCATCGGTATCTGAATCGTAGTTGCGCCGAACGGGCGGCCGTAAAAATATGAAGCTTACTGTAGTAAGTGATAACTAAGTGAATCTCTTGTGAAGTGATTAAGTGTTAAGTGAAGTTCATAATGGTGCATCGTGTGTTTCAGATTGCATTGGTGTTGTGCATTTGCGTGTGGTTGTCGGCGGGAGATGTCGCGCATTTGAAAGCAACCAAGTCCAACCTGCTGAGTCGCATAGTTCGCGCCAAGCATCATAAACGAGGCGTCCTCTCATCTGTACCACCATACAAACTTGGATACGATATACCTGTTGTGACACATTCGTTGGTCAAACCTCTAGTTGTTACATACCCACCCGCAGCAGCTGTCACTGCAGTTAAGGTTCCACTGTCACATCCTTTAACATCTCGCTACCCAGTACCAGTAGGACACAGGGTTCCCGTACCTCATCCTCATTACGGACTTAAGTTTCCTCATCATACAAAAACTGTGCTACTACCGAAACCGGAAAATCATTTCCATCATCATCACCACCACGTGGAACCTAAACCCGTAGTACCAATAGTGCCAGCACCTGCCACTCCCATAGTGCCTCTTGTGCAACCAACAGCCACTGTTCATGCTCATCCTGTACCAGCTCCTGCACCTCCAGTCTTAATACAACCAGCACCAGTCCCAGCGCCTGCTGCAGTGCTTCCAGAACAAGCTTTTGCTCCTCAATTATTACCTCAAGAACATGTTCACCTCAGACCAGTTGTACCGGCACCTGTGCCATTAGCTCCAGCTCCTGGTCCACTAACTCAGCTTCTACCTTTATCTGCTCAATTCCCGTACTCCTTACGTCCTGGTAATGCATATCAAACGTCTTTCTTCGCATCTTATCCCAGATATCCATTACTGAACTATCAATCTCCATTCTTACCATTGGCTACCGCAGGCGTTCCAGCACCTGTTAATCAAGTAATATATGATCGACCTCAGGTACCTCACTATCATTTAGTCTCACAGACTGCCGGGCATGATGGTGTAGTGATAGAACAACCAGGAGAGCACGTGCCAATTCAGCCAAATACGCTACTTCACTCTGTCCAGGGAGAGATTCCTCATGTACACTTACAACCAACTCAGCCTTCACTGCACTTGCAACCATTACAGCCTGCTATTCATTTGCAGCCAGCACAGCCAGCTGTGCACTTGCAACCTGATGTACATTTACATCATGACATTCATCTACAGCCAGGTCAGCCTGATGTGCATCTGCATCCTGACGTACACTTCCATGCTGCTCAACCTGGTGTCTTACAACCAACACAACCAACTCTGCACTTACAACCTACTCAGCCAACCATTCACCAAGGCACTCTCGAAAATAATGGCTGGTCCCCAGTGCAGCCGACGCCTCATGATATAGCCGCGTCACAAGGTGGAGTACATTTCGGCCAAGATGCCAGCTTCGATCAAGGAGCCCACTTTGGTCAAGATGCTAACTTCGGTCAAGGAGCCCATTTTGGACATGGTCAAGTAGGTCAAGGTACTCAGTTTAGTCAGGCAGGACAATTTGGTCAAGACAGTAACTTTGGTCAAGTCGCTCACCATCAGTTTACACAGGATCAGGGTACGCAGGTATTTGAACAACATGCTGGTGATGAACAATATCACAATTTCCAAAATCAACTGGAACATCACATTCATCAGCAGATAGAACAGGCGCAATATGAAGAACACTTGAAAAATCAACAGCACCACCAGGCTAACGTACCGCAGGATTCTTACGGAGTACCCTTAGTTGGTCAAGATTATGGACAGCCTAACCACGATTTTGGCAACAATAATGACAATTTTGGGCAGGGCCAAGATTTCAGTCAACACGGTCAAAATTTCGGCCAAGGAGACTTTAATCAGCAAGGTCATGATTTTGGTCAAGGCCAGGATTTTAGTCAGCATCAGCCCGCCGCAGAGTATGGTGTCCCGCAAGGTGCAGAGGGGCGGAGTTCAGAGGGAGATGATGAAAATTTATATCACAATCACATTCCATTGAAACTACAGCCTCCGCTAGAGAAGCCTCTTGAAAACTTCCGTAGATAATTTCACGTTAAGACGTTTAGCAGCATTTAATTAATATCTCTAGAAAATGATATTTAATGTTTTAGGTACAACTGTCGTCAATTCATCCTGTTGGGCGGCATACATAGATTGGAACATTAACAAACGAAAAGAAAACCCTTTTTGAAGAAATTACACTATTACTAAAAAAATTTTACGTAAAGCATATTTCTGTAGTGTGAGTAATTTTATTTTATAACTTGACTGAATGAATGTAAATCAAAATGAAAACGGACAATTCTGATGCTATTTTAGTGTATTTTAGATATCCTAAGAGACAGGGGTGGTGCTATATGTTGTATAGTCTGAACCCTTTCTAGCTTAGATGGAAATATTCAGAGTTTATGATGTTGCTGTGTAAATAATAATATTAAGTTGTGATTATGTTCATTAGTTGCCTTTAACAATAGATAGTGTTAGTCTAACATAGCTTTAATGTTATTTATTTATTTTAATAAATAATAATAATAATACATACGTGTTCTAATTTAATTATTTTATAACCTGTTATTTCAGTTCTACCACACCTTTATTACAATGGCGTAAGCTGTCTGTAGTATAAATTTATGTTCCTCTTATGTGACTGTAATAATATTGATGTTAATAATTATGCTCTAAACCAAAGAGTTATCCATGTGGTAACGTCAGTGGCGGATTTACCCTAAGGCCCAGTAGGCCCAGGCCTAGGGCCGCCAGAATGTTATTATGTAGTTTAAGTGGTGGATGCTGAAAAAGGGACGGCTGATGTCTTGGGGCCTAGGGCGACCGAGACTGCAAATCCTGCCACTAGGTTACGTTTGAAGAATACTAGTGTCATCACCTCCTTTCTTTCCCAGGGTGCTGTAAAAGCTAGATAAAGAATATTGTACACAATAATATCCTGTAAGAGATGGAAACTCGATAATAAAACCTGTGCCAAAACGCTTAGTCAGCACGGCACCGTGCCATAGACTATAATCCCTCCCAAGGTGGAGGAAGACTGTGCTCAACAGTGGGACATTAATGGGATGAAGAGAAACGATGTTGACGAATAACATCCCTAGAGGACGTACGTATTTTTTTTACAATAAATATCGCTTATACTGTGGTGTCTTTGCTTGAAACACATCTCCCCACTGGTTTGAGATCGTTTTAAAAGAAATATTTAAAGAATTATAGCCTTATTCATAATGACTTATCGGAGGTTTAAACGGAGATTTTATCGAAGAGATAATAAACGTTTTAGCGTAAAAAGACTAGTATGAATAACAAGTTTTGAAAATTTTCGCGAACCGATTTTAGCGAATTTTTAAACCTCCGATAAGTCATTATGAATAAGACCGCTTTTTTGTGTAGGTATCCTTCATTTGTAAGTAGGGGGACAGTTTGCACGCGCATTTCCTACTGATCTGTTTGAGCGTACAAACTTTCGCACAAATTGCGATTGGTTATACCTTTTTAGCTGGTAACGGCCCTGAACTATGAGGGCCTGACCGGTGCACCATATCCTGACAGGATACAATATTAGAAAGGCCCTGTCACCAATTCAGAACACTACACATGTTATTATTCACAAGGTTGTTATCGTTACCAATATATGCATGGTGATAATATGTCGTAATAGGTACCACCTGTGGTGAACGCATATTATAATGACTCATAAGTATGTTGTTAAAATCAATTAATAAACCTAATAACAATATGAAATTCACTACTTAATAAAATAATTAACAAAGACTATTCGTGAGGTGACGGATTACACCGTCAAGTGTCACCACCCCATTGACTTCCCAGTGTGCTGTAAAAGCCAGCTAAGGGTTAGTGTACACAGATAACATCCTCTGTGAGAGATGGAAAACTTGAAACTAAATCTTATGCCGACACGCCTGGTCAATGCGGTATAGTTGACCAAAGTGCAGGAGCTCCTGCCCAACAGTGGGACGGTAATGGGCTGGATAAACATACTTCGTATGGTGACGGAATAAGAATACAAGTGACACCACCCCATCTCCTCCCAAGGGTGCTGTAAAAGTCAGTTACGGGATATTACACACATATAACATCCTCTGTGAGAGACGGAAACCTAGAAAATAAACCCTGTGCTAACACGTCTGGTCAGCGTGGCACAGTAGACCATATCCCTCCAAAGTGGAGGAGGCCCGTGCCCAACAGTGGGACGTAAATGGGCTGGAGAGAGAGATATGTCCAAATTTTTCCCTTACCACCGGTTCAGGACTTTCAATCCGCTGAGAAGAACCACCGTAAGAAACTTAGCAGTTCAATTCCCGCACGGAAAAAATTGTGTGATAGTTATATATGTAATACAAAGATTTGTTTTACGTCTGGGTGTCTCTATGTATTACTATAAGTATGTATTTAAATATACTATTCGTATTTAATTTTTTACTTCTCCTTTTGCCAACACATTTAACCATAAGTTTTATTATATTAATATAAGTTTTATTAATATTAATAAGCAATGTGACAAGGAAGAACTTTTTACTTAATTTTAGAAATAACGTTTTGTTTGTCTACGAGACATGCCTAGCCTAGTGTAGAAACCAAAGAGTTTCAATGGAGATGTTAATCTTTTACACGTATCATTACACCCTTGTTCTATTATTAATCTGTGTTGTGTAACTTTAGAATTAAGAGGATACCAAAATAGCTTCGTGCATTTTTCTACGTACGATGTTTTCATTGTTTCTTTAGATTGAATGGCTAGAGCTCTAATTTTTAAGTATATGTTTTTTCAATATATGATCTAGGATCGCATAAACTCAGAAATGCGATTGAAAAAAGTTTTCTCGATAGAAAATCTTAGCGAAACAACCTCTCTAATTTTTTATTTTTTTCATTTGTCGGTCTATTATCGCGTACTAACTAATGAAATAACTTTAAAAACATAAGTAACTATTATATATAGAAACACGTATATCAGAATTAAAATATATTTAGTAGATTTTGAGTAAATAGGAAAAGTATCCCTAATTCTTCATTTTCTGTGCCTACTTGCTGTGTTAATATGTACGTGTCGGCGATGATATACGATAATATTGATGTAGGCCCTTAAGACAACATATTTTATATAATTTTATTAATAACTTTGGTAATTTATTGTAATAATTCGTGATTATTTCAATAAAACTATTTCAAATTTCAATTTACAAAAGAAAAGTAGTATATGTAGTATATCCGTATTCTAGTATCCATAATACAAGCATGTACGCTTAACTTGGGACCAGAGGACGTTGTGGGAGATGTCCGTGAATATTCACAAATATAGAACAATAACAACACATAAAACAATATAGTTCAATGACATGCAGCAAAAACTTATCACCATATGCAAGGAGCTGGTGTCTGAAATAGACTGGGCCTGTCTTTCAGTAACTGATTTATAAGTATTTTACACTTAGTGTTTGTGTTTGATTTTAATATTATTGATATTTCGTATGTATATAATGAGATGTAAATGAATATTTATTTCTTTAAAAAAAAATTGTTCATGATACATTTGAGCGCAATCTGTATTAGGCCGTACATTTAGCAACACAAGAGTATCGCGAACTAACGCCTTTTATGTGAATTTAATTTATTTACTAGCAGACATACCTGACTACTCGTGTTGACTAACCGTATACAAATATGTCATATATAATCTCATTTCATCATCAGATATTCCATTTGCATCAAAATAGATACAGCAATACTGACAGAACTAAATAAGTTACAGTCAAACATGAGGTTTAAGGATAACGCTATCCATTAAGTCAAAAGTGTACTGTGAAAATGGTATCAATTCTATGTGCATAACTAAATTAAACTAAAAAATGAAAACAACAATGGTGTATTTTAATTAATTGGCTATTTTGTTTTTCACGTTCATATTAATTAAAGTCTTTAGTGTATAATTAGAAAGTTCATAACACAAATACTTATCTGTCTTGAGCAGAATCTGAATAGTACTTAGTAGTAAGTTTAAAGTTTTCATTTTAATTATTACAGCAATGTTCATCATTTTACAAGAGACAATGATGCCAATTCTACGTACACAAACTAACTTTACTAAAGTAAAAACTGAAAACAACTATTGCAGTATTTTGATTATTTAGCTATTGTGTTGTGCACATTTATAAAAATTAAGATCATTAGTCTATAATTCACAGTTCAGTAACATTGCCGAATGTTATTGACACAATCAAAATTCATTTTTTAGCTAGGTTTAGTTTAGTTATGCGCTTAGAATTGATGTCATTGTTACCAGGGTCATGTGTATGTGAAATTTCTATCAGAACCATAAAACAGCTAATAATGAAGCTATTAAAGAGATCTGATCACACCTCACAGCGTCATTACATGCGCTTTCCTTCATACATAATGTGACCAGATGTCCCGTTTTAAACGGGACTGTCCCTTTTTACAACTTCGAGCCCCGGTGTCCCTCTGGGACGCAAAATTGTCCCGTTTTCGGAAACCGAACTCCAGTAGAAAGACTATTTTCCGTAATGAACAAATTGTGGACGTCTGAGATAACTCAGTTACAGGTATCAGTTTTAAAGGCGATGTCGATAGTGAAGGTTAATATTAAAAAAACATGGCCAGAGTAGATATTAAAGCAAATTTGTTCATATGATAGATATAATTAAACCTAATATTTTATGACACTACTAGCTTTTTGTGAATAAATAACTTAAAAAGTGTTATTTTTTCATTTAATTTTAGTTTATGTACTTACAAACTGATGTCCCGTTTTGAGTCAAAGAAATAATGGTCACGTTGTACATACAATATTTAAAGTTTTAGCACAAGAATGACAGTAGTTGAGTAAACGCCTGACATAATGTTTAAACAAGACAAACATTTTTTCTCTAAACATTTTGCCTAACGTATAAAACACGCTCATTTTAAAATAGACAAGGCGTAAGTAAACTCAAAAAGAAAATTAAATTAATTGAAGAAGATAGTAAACAAGGCTTGAGATTCCGTAATCCTATACAAAAAGCAAGGTTTGCATTTACTTTTTAGAATTCAAATATTTAACTACATAGTTTCCTTGCCACATAATATATGTTTAAAACTATCTTTATATCGCACGTAAACCTTTCTCTCTGTCTCTCTCTTACTTGATCAATCTTAGAGGCAAAAAATTAATTAATTATATATTTTGTATTAGGTACTTTACTATCTAAGGTGTATGTATAACGTGCTTGTTTAGAGCCCTTCCGATATGTTTTAACGTATCTGTTATTCAATACTATGATTGATCAATGTGATATGATAGATTTTCCGTAGAGCTCACATTACGACCGCATTTATTGTACTTTCTACTATTGCTAATTTAACCTTATTGACAATTGTTTTATGATAATATTTAGTGACACACCGTAAATATAGCATGTAGGTATTGTATTCTTTTATCAACTTATATGCGTCCTGATGAACACAGCCTTTCTCTACATCTCAATATTATTTGATATACTAAATTATGCTGAACAAACGTGCTGGTATAGCACGTGCTTATATACATATATAGCGTGCTTACTTTGCTATCTCTCTCACAGAAATTGTTAACTATTTCTTAGGCTGGCAGCAGTCTGGAGAGAAAATACCTTTTCATAACATCATGGCTGCGACGGTCATAATAATATGAGCTTGCCAAAACCGTTTCATGTTACAGTGTTTGTCACCGCTTTTCTCTAAATGGGCTTAACTAACATTTGAAATTTTACGTTTATATTCAGTAAACTTGCGAATAAAATTAAAATTATTTTTATACCAATAATTCTTATAAAGAATACTTTTCAATAAGTACGCAAGTAAAATAACGAGAAACAGTTAGTTCAATATAATAAATCTAATCAAAACAAAATCGTGGGAACATGTTACATTGTAAATAATATCTGTAATGTTGTAAATAGTATGAATGTAGTACACAGGTAGTAGGTACTTTGGGACATTCGCAATGTCCGCTCCGGTCCCCGGGCGGTTGTCTAGCGGGTGCGGTGCCTCATATATACCAGGGCGCAGTACTCACTAGGAATAGTATCTCACTAACAGCCAACTAAACCAACAACATGAAAGCTGCTGTAAGTTTAATATTTACTTTAATTGTTTTAGTTTAGAAATATAGAGGCCCTTTGACAATTTTCATGCAAAATATCAAATAAAAAATAACTATTTAAAAAAATGGCTTTAGTTTAATAATTTGACAAAAATAAAAGTAGAAATGTAATCGCCATCGAAAGAGGAGTTAAGAAGTTAAGCTCTTATTTGAGCCTATTATTAACTACCCAAAGTATAATTTCGATAACCAGTGGATTTTGAACCGGTCTACATGAAAAACAATCTCGTCTTTCTAACTCACTGTACCATCGTATTGTGGAATTCGTTAGAGCAAAGGATAACAAAGAAAAAACTCTCTATAGGTCTGGGTTCAGATCCCAGTTAAATTACAAGAAACGGCTGTTTATTAAAAATAAAAGCATTGTCTATTAAATATCGATATTTGAAAATTTTTTATTTTTGTTTTATTTACGCCGATTTTTAAATTGCAATAGGTTTTAATCATTTTTAAAAGAAATTGTTTGAGCATTTTGCCTTCAACCTTTCACCGTCCACCGCTGGACATAGGCTTTTCTTTGCCACAACGATACTAACGTACTCATAAAGTCGGAATGTTCGTCCACATAAACATGCGGTTATTAGGTTGTACTTAGACAGGATATTTCTTCATTAATTTCCTAGACATTGATTAAAAGTTACCTTGTATTTGTCAATTTAATTATTAGGTTTGGTTTGCGCTGTGCAATTTAAATGTACTAGTAGGTAGGTACGTATCCACCGTCGCCGTCGCTGAGAATGTCCGTGCCCTATCCTTCACACTATATCAATGTGAACTTTAATAAACCTTTGACTACAATTCAAATAACAGAGTTTCTAGATATATTAATCCCTGATCGGTATTGTAGATTTTCAATAGTTGCGTACCCCTACTTTACAATCTACTATATAAAAATAACTCGGGTTTTCCTTCCTGACGCTATAACTCCAGAACGCACGAACCGATTTCCACGGTTTTGCATTCGTTGGAAAGGTCTCCGGCTCCGTGAGGTTTATAGTTCATTTTTTTTTTTTTTTTGACTTTTTTTTGGTATGGCAAAACAACGTTTGCTGGGCCAGCTAGTCATATAATATATTTTCTTTTCGTGGAAGTTTTTAGTTATATTTTATAAAAATCTTTATAAACAGACAAACTAAATGATATTACACTCATTTTATAAAAAAACAAACAAAGTTTAATATAATGGCTACTGATTTTTGCGATTTAGTTATTTTTTAAATGTATTCAGACATTTTTATTTTAAGAAAATAACATCGTGAAGATAGCATAATCTATAAAGTTCAGTTTGAATATACATATACCTAAATAAAACATACTAGAAGATATGCCATGATAGAATTTCTATACTCATATTTACTAACACAAAAAATAACTTGTTCGTGTATATTACAGCTGTGTGTCCTTCTGGTGGCTGTGGCCGTAGCGTCTGCTGTTGAAGAGAAGAAGAACGAGAAACGTGGTCTTCTGGGACTTGGCTATGGACTCGGTGGACACGGGTACTATGGACATGGTCTCGGCCTGTACTCCCACAGCGCGCCTCTCATCAGTCACAGTGCACCACTCCTCAGTCATAGCGCCCCTCTCTACGGCAGTGGTTACGGACTTGGCCACGGTTACGGCTTGGGACTTGGTCACGGTTACGGCTTGGGTCACAGCTACGGTTTCGACCATGGTTATGGACTAGGACATGGTATTGTGGCCTCAGCTCCCCTCGTCTCCCACAGCTACGCAGCCCCTCATTACAGCTCTCCATTGCTGTCTCATGGTTGGCATTGAAGTGGTTCAGGAGTAGATTTAGTGCCAAATTAGTAAGTTTCTTGTAATTTACATGTCTGTTTTGGAATAAATATTATTATTTGTGTGAATTTACTTCTTTTATTATCCATTATACTTATTATATCAGAAAACCTTTTGAAATTATTGTGATGAGAGTCAATTTAGGAGAATGAAACAAATAAAGCTTTATAAATAAGTCGAAAATAGGTCGTCAATGTAAAAGAGAATTACACGCCAACATAAATCCGAATCACTATGATAGACATCTTGGTTTGAGGGGTTTTAGAGCAAACACAACAGTGGTGTAACTTGCCTTAGTGGGGCTTTGTACAAGATGCAATAAAAGGCCCAGAGGAAAAGTAAATTTTATTCAAGAAAACGGTACAATATGTACACTAGTAGTAATGAGTTTTTATTGTTCTAGATACTTCGCAACACTTATTATATTGTTAAGTCATTATGGGCTTAGTTCTTAGATTACAATACATATATCGTCACCCCTTTTCTCAGCAAATTATTATGTGATATTATTAATTAAAAAAGTGTGTGGACAGCTTACAAATAATATGTCTGGCCGATTAGCGTGCTTCAGTAATTTCATGATGTATCGATATGCTATAATCTTTTTACATACTAAGTAAACTTGCGTCAAATATTTTACTTCCCATCATAGTATAATGACGTACTCCCCATGCTCATTTCGTGGTCATGTAAGCTGTCAAGCAAATTAGTCTACCAATTAATCTGATATATGAGATCGTAAAAAAACAGCATATTACTTCAATTGACATTACATTAAACCTTTAAGACTAGTATCACTTAAGATATAACGTTTTAATTAGTCAATGAACATTGTGATCAAATTGCACTGCGCAATAAATATGGATGCAATCATGATTAGGGTTGAAGTGTTATCTTAATTGTTGCTCCTCTGAGTGGCTACCTCTGTCACGTTGTCTATGTTATTAAAGTTTTAATTCTGGATTTAAATAAACCTTCTATTACAATCTTTACTTTTTATAAAACAAAGTCATTATTTTTGTATGTATATGAGCTAATATCTTCAAAACTATGCAACGGATTTTGATGTGGTTTTTATTAAATGATGAAGTCGTTCAAGAGGATGCTTTTTTGTTAAATTTGTTAACCTCTCAACTGGCAAGCGACCCAACTATTATAATTTATAGTCAGACGAAAGAAGAGTTTAATATTTTCTGTTTTTTCTGCATTTAATATTTTCTGTTAAATTATTCGTGATTACCTTTCCTTCTAATAAAGCACAGCTGACAGAAACACAAACGTTGTTAATCTTATTTTCTTGTAAGATTGTTTATAAGAAAATAAGAGTACCAAGTTGTGTTTCTGTTAGCCCTGGTACTAAAATGTCAAATAATGTTAATGTTTCCACAAATGAACTCCTTAATGAAATGACTCACACAATAATTGACCTCAATTTAATTTCAAACCTGCGTATTTCCACAGTTAATGTACGTTAGATGGAGTTTTCGCAACCGGAAGCTACGACTGCTTCGTCGGAAGCTTGCGACACACTACACTGTGAACATAGGTACCTAATATTCATTTAATTATTTAGTATCACAAAATACATTAATTTATTAATTTTTGCAATTAACTTGCTATGCTTTTACTTAATAAACTAAATTATAGTGGAAGAAATGATAACCATGAGCGGGACTTGAACCATGTTAGCTCAGGAACCATGATAGCTCAGATGGGAGAGCAACAGAGCGGTATTCCGAGGTCGTGGGTGCAATTTCCGCTCATGGTTATCATTTTTCCACTATAATTTAGTTTTATTAATTTTTTAATTAATAAAACTAAATTATAGTGGAAAAATGCATAGCAAAATGCAATGCATAGCAAGTAATTTGCAAAAATTTATAAATTAATGTAGAAATACATGTACAGTCATTATTTCGGTCCCATTGTGTTCTGTAAAGTACACTAAGTGATCGATTGATCGAGTTGGTGCAAACCGCTCAATAGAAGGCGTTGTACACAAAACCCTCGATACGATGTCTATCTCACATTGAGAAGATTGTAGTGGAAGATTTGGTAAACATGTGCAGGAAGCCAGGAACCATGATAGCTCAGATGGGAGAGGAACGGAACGGTATTCCGAGGTCGTGGGTTCAAGTCCCGCTCATGGTTATCATTTTTTCCACTATAATTTACTTTATTAACCACTAAATGTATTTAATATTTACATAGAATTAATATTTTATGTTTCCCTTCCCGGTCCATTATTGGCTCACTGTTGGGCACGGGCCTCCTCTATTTTGGGTGAGTTTTTCCTCATCAATGCCGCGCTAAGCAAGGGTGAAGATTTAAAGTTGTGTTGCGAGTATTTCGTCTCTTGCATTTAATGTCAACTGCTTATAATTTCCTTTAGCTGATCCTTAAGCACCTTGAGGAACCCCCATACAAAATTATACAAGAACAGTTATAGGATATGAACATTTTAGATGTAATTTACATTATCTTCCTTAGTTTTGTACCAGCGTATAAACCTTACAGCTTCCAAACCACACCCATATTAATCTCAGTCTTAGATCTAGTTCATAGTTACGTCATACATAGATAGTCTTACATTTCCCGAACACACAGACACACACAAATACAATAATTATATACCTACATTTTACGTTATCTAGTTATTTTATAGTAATTCAAATGCATCTGTTACTGTTAAATGCTGTGAAATATACTAGCTAACAATTGAGGTTTGTGTTATTGTCCTGATCTTAGGTGCTTCGTGTAATATTGTTTGAGTTTCAAAAACTATAACCAAATATATCATATTATTTTTATAGATTTTCTTCTTTCAGATATTTTCTAAGATTATCTACTATTATATCGACTACATTTGTCTGTATGATATAAAATACACCTTGAAATGGCATCTGAATTAGAAAATAATACACCAGTCTAGGACAGACATGTGGTGTGACGTCAAACGCTTACCGAATGGACACACCAAGTTGTTCCGTAAAGGGAACATAAATATATCTGCGTGCAGGGTTGCCACCAACAACAATTATTTAAATTTTCAGCACGCGTTCAATTTCAAAATTAAAAACAACATCTATTGTGCGTAATTAGTTTTGATTAAACAAAGAAGAAAGAAATGATTATTATTGGTTTACAGAGTTTCAATAAGGCCTGTTATACAAAACTAAAATTGTTTTAATACTAACAAAGTACTTACAATTAGATGAAACTACACATTGATTCATAACGAGAGATTCTGCTTCAATTGCCATAATGAACCTCTCTAATCATTGCTGGACGTAGATTTCATCGAAAAGGGAGACACACCACATGATTATAATAATTAAAAGCCTCTGTTATTGTAATTACGTATTTTTCTACTTAGTATGAAGACTGTCCTACGCTAAACTGTTTCTGATAAACGAGAACCTGATAATCCCTTATTTTTTGTTTCTATGCAGGTCAATATCAAGTTACCGATTCAATATTTTACAACAAACTTCGAAATCAAATTTGATAAAATATACTTCAGACAACCCTAGTGTACAGGCAGGGTACAAAAAGTGGAAACATTTCGCTTGATCCAGTGCACGGTTGCAACACTATGTGTCACATAATCTAGTATATCTATATACCTGTGCCCAGTCGCAGCTGGGACACTTGTTAAGGCACCACTCTAGCTGTCATTGATCACCAATGGTGTAACATATTATTGCTCTCACATAACTAACATTTAGTTTCACAATATGTATAAATACTTTCTTCCTTAATCCTTACTAATAGTATAAATGCTAAAGTAAATAACAAAAAATATATAGATACTCTAGAGATATACTCTAGAGATAGACTCTAGAATATCCATGTATTTTTTTATAAATCTGTTCAGTAGTTTTGGCGTGAAGAAGCAACAGATTGACAGACAGAGTTACTTTAGCATTCATATCTATGTTTTTAAAAAAAGAATATGGACAACAACTGAGCAAGGAGCTTGTATATATTATATTGAGTATTAAAATATGTTTATGGTTCATCAAACATGCATAGAAGTCGGCATCCCAAGCAAATATTCTGCAATACCTGTCGTATAGAATAAATAACTATTATATTGCGTATAGAAAAATCTCAGTCACTGGTATTTACGTTAATTAAGAATCAACACATAACGTTTCTGTAGGAGGTAGTATCACTTTATATTCTTCCAGTTACAGATACTTTTATGAATTAAAATTTATTTTTTAAAGCCATTTGCACTAAATAAATAGGTAATCTATATAAAATACTTGTTCACAATAGTCACGAAATAACAAGGTCACCACGAGCCCCTACCGTAGTGAGCTGGGCAAATGTCAGCACATGAACTTTGCTCTTTCTGTCTCATTCTATGTAAGTTCTATACCTATCTGTACTTTAAAATCTACACACTGTACAGTACACAATACATAAATAAAATTACTCTTATTATTTATACCTTGATATGATAAAATGACTTTTTTCTATGCATTACATTAAGAATTTGCAAAAAGCAAGCTTCATATCAGCAATATGTTAATTGTCGCTTAGTTGAGACCTACGTAAAGTTGTCCTTGCGTAAATTATTCAATGCAAATTGATTAAAACATGATTTTATTACTTTCACATGTATCTTCTGTTTCTCGGTACTTAGATGTATCTACTATTGATTGATTAGTACTTCTCCAAGTGGCGTTAACTTAATTCAAGACGCTGTCTGCCCGTTAATAGATGTTATAAAATAAAATACATAGCAAACGCCTTTAGGAAATATTGTGAAATTTTATACAAAGTTTTGCTACAGCATAAAGACCAGGCGTTAATAATTTATTTTTGTCAAGACATTTATTTTTATGGCTTTAGGACTTGTCAACAAACGTTCAAGAAGATGAGAAGATAAGTGTAGTAAGGTAATGGTGTATAATTGCAAAAAAGAATAAGTATAGAAACTGTGCATAGAATATTAACTAATATTCTTGATCATTTCGTAAAACGCATTCATAAATCACTCCAGGCAAAATGCAAATGTCATCATACACACATAATAGTTTTGAGTAAGAAATAATAATCCTGTGTGTTTGTTCCAGTAGTCGTTCCATTTGTATTTCGGTTAGTGACATCAAGTTAATATTTAGTAACAATGTTGAATATTATCATCCAAAACTGTATGTTAATTAGTTTAACGTTTCCGTTGTACCTATAAGAACCTGAACCATTAAATTCGCGTGTTATGTAAACTGATGAGGAAGTGAACACACATTCATACATTATTTATGACAAAAAATAACACCGCGTCTCATCAAATAACTGAACATCACAGGTCTCGTGGTCTAGTGGTTTATATAACAGTCTGCTGTTCACAAGGTCTCGGGTTCGATTCCCGCTCGGGTCAATTATTTGTGCGATGTTTATAATCGTCATACAAATGTTTATACGTTGTTGTTTGCGTCTGGGTGTTTTCTATATAAGTATTTATTTAGAAAAGAAAAGTAGTATATGTATTCTATCCGTATTCTAGTACTCATAACACAAGCAAATAATCTTAGCTTGGGACCAGAGGTCGTTAAAAAAAGTGTTTGTTTCGATCATCGGTCTTGGTCATCGTATGATGCCAGTAGGAGTTAGAACAGCACCACCCCATTTCTTCACGTGACTATCGTAAAAGGCGATTAAGAGTGTGTGATAAAGTGTGTGTGATAAAGTGTACTGACCCCTTGTAACTTCTGCACCGTCAGATAGTTCCATTCGTCTCTCTACCGATAGAGTGACGGACAAAAATAATAAAAGTGTGCCTCCCAAAGTTTTGTCAGTCCCGCGAGCGGGAACCATATTGCATGACACCTGCACATTTACCCAAGGAGGATTGAGGGAGCAAAAATTAGCCAAAACCTGTTGAAACATGGAAACATGTTGCACTAACCTTAAATTACGGGATAACGGCAGGAAAATGGTGATGTCGATCATCGTTATACGTTCAGTTCAGTTCGTTATCATGTTCCATAAGTTGTATTCATTCATTTATCCATGTAGGTCTTTTATATATTGCTACTGTGAACATGAATATCTTAATAGTTTTCCAGCCTTATCTCAATATGCTGCAACTAGGCCAACACGGGACAGTAGACCATAACCGCTCCCAAAGTGAAGGAGGCCTGTGCCCAACAGTGAGACGTTAATGAGCTGGAGAGAAAGATGCTACAACTTCACCTGCGTTATTAATAGCAAAGCAGATGTAGTCAAAACCAAAACTACATTTAATGGGATCATTGATAAGATCAAAACTACAAATTAATTATGTTATTTATAACCATGTGTAGTTTATATAATTGATATAAAATAGTTTCGTAACTAAATTTCATCAGAAGGGTCCATGGTGAGGGCTTTTGCGTAATATTCACTAATATTTTGACTAATTTTCGTATAAATTGTCACAAGAACAGGTGAAGTGGCAATGTTGTGACCATTGTGGACTGACAAACGAAGATATGAAGCTTTTTGTAAGTAATTCGTCACCAGTTAGTCTTGACTTCAACGATTCTTCTATTTCTTTAATTGTTAATTCATATGCGGTATTCAATCAATCAAACAAATCTTTATTTGCCTAAACATATAAGAATTACATCTTATCATACTTAATTATGAAATGGGAATATATCATTTCTCTGCAGTCATCATCTGTCCTTCGTGAGTATAGAAGGGAACTTATGTTTTTGTCGAATTTAGAAGTTCGACTGTTGGACATTGCGTACTATATCTATCTCTAATATATAAAATTCACGTGTCACAGTGTTAGTTACCGTACTCCTCCGAAACGGCTTGACTGATTCTTCTCAAATTTTGCATACATATTCAGTAGGTCTGAGAATCGGCCAACATCTATTTTTCAAACTTTTTTTTTTTAGTATGGCAAAACAACGTTTGCCGGGTCAGCTAGTTTTTATATAATTTTTCTAAGCTTAAACTCTGACATGCCACGTGTCGTAGATAGGGAACTTATTCTATAAATGGCGGGGGTTCGATTTCCATTCAACATAAATATTTGTATAGACGCCTATCTGAATCTGATCTGTCTGAATGTTCTGTTACATACATACAAAATGTTATACACTACTTAAGCTCTCAGTATTGTCAAACACCTGATATCTAGGGCATTAACTTAAAGCTTAATTTCTGACTTAATAACATTTATTTACATAATCTAGATTATAGAATATAACTACTAGTGTGTATACCAGTCTCAATGACTTTGAATCTCATTTACTTTATAAATATGTAAATTAGTAATTATCTGTGCGATATATGTAAGTGATGCACATTGAATATTAATTATGTTTTGGTTTATTTGTTGTGTAATATTAACACAGAATTAATTCGGTTCATTGCCAAATTTATATATAATTTATATTACATGGTGTTAAGGTCAAAGTGAGTGTCATTTGATGAGAATTGTTCTGTTCTAATGCATAGTAGTTATATGATAATAACAGTTAACTGATAAGATTTTCTTTTTCTGGGTGGACTAGACTAGACTTACTACTAAGCTAATAATCAAGAGCCTCTTTCAATTCAGAAGGCTATTGACTACACCACGCTGATGAGATAGGTACATTACTACAGGCTTCAGTGTCGTGATAGAAAAGACATTTATTTATTTATTTATATTTTTTATTTTATTTACATTATAGTTATCTCATTATATTATCCCCTTAAGAAACTTTTTAAAATAAAGTGAGGTTTACATTTTACTTAATAAATTACTAGGTTTTACTATATTAATTACTGAGCAAGTTTCGAGTTATTTTCGATGTTGTAGGATCAACTCTAACCTTTTCTTACTTTAATATGATTTTTCATTAACATTTGTGTTCAACCAGGTTGTGCTACTGTTGGCGGCGGTCGCTCAGGCTGGTAACATCAAACGTAGTCTGTATGAAGACCATGGTCACCATGGTGGTCTACTAGCCTCAGGCCTGAACTACGCCCCACTCAGTCCACACAGTCTCCACGCAACAACACTCCACGATGACGGTCTTCTATCTCACTCGCACCTCTCAGAGCCACTCTTACACCATCACGACTTATCACATGCATACGCGCATACTGCACCTATACTTGACACTCACACATCTCTACTCGGTTCCCATCACGCTCCAATAATCCATTCCAGTCCACTAATCGGTCATTCTTTACACAGCTCCCACTTAAGCCATGCTCCTTTACATTTAGGTCACTCCCCATTACCTTTAACCTACCCTCTAGGACACGCCTCCTCCAGTTATGCTCCACTATACTCCCATCACGCCTCCATCCATCATCCTCTCCCACATTCCTACAGTCACTCTCATTTGTCACACCATAGTCCCATCATCATAAAAGTAATCAAACCATCAAGACATTCTGGTTGGTGGTAATTAGTATGTTATTTAATAAAGTAAATTTATAAGTACTTTAAAATGTTTCATTTTTAATAAATTTACCCTAAGGAAAATTGAGATTATTTTGAGACATCTATATGAGACGTAAAAGAAATAAAATAGATGCTGAAAAAAATAACACAAACACACACATAAATAATCTCTACATCAAACAGGACCTTACAGGAGTCTCTACCGCCCACTTGTGAGTGTTATAGTATGATGTAGCAACTCCATAGCCTCACTAAATACTATACATGTCTACGTTATAGAAATATCTTAGCAAAAGAGTAACTTATTTAAATAATGTAATATAATGCCATCATGAAAAAGTAAATTTACTTACTAGTAACCTACCTACGTAGATAAAGGTTCAAAGCAATTGAAACGTAGCGATTTAGTATTTAACACACTCCGACGAGGTTGTCAACAGTCGGCCGGAGCAGTGGAGCTTAGTGGAAGAGAAACCGACGAATTATCCATGCATTGTCTAGCAAGACCGCTTTCTGCATCTGGGCCTTTACCGACTTGCTATTGAGGTAGAGCCTCTCGCGATGTTGTGAGAGGCTTTTTGGGGTCCAAACCATTCACCGCAACAACTACCGGGATTATTTCTGTCGATACCCAACTCCTCATGCCGGTAACCTCGTGCGCCAGGTCATACGGGATGGTGATATCCTATAGAAATGTCAGATATATATCATTATTATTGTCTTCATGATGTGCATGTATAATTCAACCGTTGTTATGTTGGTGCTTTCATCGAATCAAATCGAATATAAATAGATATACTAATGTTATACATTTATTTCACATTCAGTCGATTGGGACTAGATTATTTTGTATCCGTTGAAGAGGCCACATGTCGTAACATAAAAAGGATGGGATATAAATATATCCGATATTATCTGAAGCGAAACTAATTTACCTTGATATTTACTTTTATATGATAACAAATATAATACAGCATGTTTGTTTTTATATCTTTAATTCATATATTGATTGTAGTAATTTATAAATTATACAACGTGTTGCAGAAAGGAGTAGTCATAATTTAAAGTTGCATTAGATAGGCCTTAAATATTATAAATATTACAGTTACACATAGAAAAATACAGTTGGTAAGTTTCTTTTTCGTTTATTGCCTACTATTAAATAACTACCAGAAACGCATCAATTATGAGATGTTTACGGTTTATTGAATGCGATTGAACCTTACGATAAAAGATGACCTCATAGTAGTGTTGTATTTAAAGAAGATCGATTAATTTAATAAATTAATTAAACTTTTATGAACACATAAAAGTCATAATATAACTAGTATTTGTAATTACATCCATGCCTAGTGCCTAGTCACCGGCCATGTGTAACGATGGTCAAATATGACTACACCTTTCTGAAACACGTTGTATAAAAAATTGCATTTATAAGATACGCCTTTGTACAAAAACTAGTCAAGTCAAATATTTTTATTTTAAATAGGCAAGATAAACGTGCTCTTTTAAAAAGTTAGAAGCTGTTACGTCTGTTACAAAAGGGAATCCTATGGAGTAAGAACAGACAAGATTGTTTTTTCATTTTTTTTTCTATTATAATAAATATTCATGGATATTTCACACAACGTCCTCTTGTCCCAAGCTAAGCTTATATGCTTGTGTTATGGATACCAGAATACGGATAGAATACATATACTACTTTTTTTTATAAATACATACTTATAATAGATAGAAACACCCAGACGCAGTACAAACATTTGTATGACAATTAGAAAAATCACACAAATGATTGTCCCGAGCGGGAATCGAACCCGCGATCTTTTGATCGGCAGTCCGTTACCAGAACCACTACACCACGAGGGCCGTCATATAATAGTATTAGGCGACTAAAATAAAGGAGGGGGTTTGACATTATATTTTTATGCTAGTTTAAGTTAAATACGTAGTTACTTTTAACTGAGTAAAAAGGTAAATTTTCGATGGAGTTTATTTTGAATATTTAAGAACATCCTGTATTTTAATCGCATACAATTTAACCGTAGCACAAATTTTGTATTTTTTACTATTAATATCTAAACAGTTATAAATCATAGCGCATCCGAGGTGAGTAGTGTGTGTGTGTGTGTGTGTGTGTGATCCGTATTATATGGGTGTGTCTCATACAATCTTGTTGACCTCTTAAATATAATCTTTTTAAACTAACTGTTGACCGCGACTTCGTACGCGTTGATTTAAAAAAAATGGTCAAGTGCGAGTTGGACTCGCGCACGAAGGGTTCCGTACCATTATCTATGCAACATAAGGCAACGTTATTAGTATCGAGCAAGAAACGGTAAAAAAATCATGTTTGTTGTATGGGAGCCCCCCTTAAATATTTATTTTATTTTATTTTTAGTATTTGTTGTTATAGCGGCAATAGAAATACATCATCTGTGAAAATTTCAACTGTCTAGCTATCACCGTTCTTGAGATACAGCCTGGTGACAGACGGACGGACGGACGGACGGACGGACGGACAGTGAAGTCTCAGTAATAGGGTCCCGTTTTTACCCTTTGGGTACGGAACCCTAAAAACAAACTTTAACAAATTGTACAAAAAAGCCGTCCTCTACGAAACCACACTATCAATAAAAAAAACGGATCAAAATCAATAGCTTAATTTTGAAAATATAAGCTCATATAGGGACATACATACAAAAATAATGACTTTGTTTTATAATAAGTAAAGATATATATTATGCTGTCTAGCATCCTTAAAATTATTGTCTACATATTTGAATAAATGGCGTAGTTTAATTTCAAGGAGTGTTTAAAGCCAAGTGAATTTGCAATAGAAATATTAGACAAGTAGTTACTAAAATGTTAAGAACAAAAGGTGACAGATAGTTTGAAGAGAGCTATTAGTTAGAACAATGGACACATTACCATTACTCTGTAGGAATATTTAAATAGTGAGTACTAATATTTAAACTCACAATTAAATTTGAATATTACAAAATTCTTAGTTAATTTTTATAGGTTATACACAGTAAAAGTAATTTTTGCTTTTAAGAAAATTTTGTAAGTTAGTTAAGTTACTTAAGTTAGTAAGTAGCAATTTTGCCCCCTACCTCATAATTGGCTCGTACCAACAATCCAATGAAGAGTAACAGCGTCAAAAACTTAGCGGAACTAATCTTGCTTCAGCTATTTACATTTTTCTTTAATAACGCATACTATGCTAATATTAACAATGTTTTAGCATTATTCTAGAACAACTTACCAAAACTAAAGTAGGTAGGTACTATATAGTACCTACTCACGACACAAGCACTTTTCCTAGAACATCACTACTTAAGAAAAACTGGTGATAAATAACCGTATACCATGAAGCAAGAATTCTATGTATAACAAAGAGTCGTTTATCAGCAGGGTCAAGGAGCTAACGGATGTCTAATAGAGCAGCTTTCATTACAACATCATTTGAAAGATCATCGGTTTGGTCCCCAGTAAAAAGGTAAGGTAAATACTAGGGGTGGAAAACCCTTATCACTTAAGGGGTATGAAAACTAGATAGTAGCCGATCTTCAGACCTACTAAATATGCAAATAAAATTTCGTAAGATTCAGAGGAGTAGTTAACTAACATTGTGATACGAGAATCTTCTATTTATGTTAATGTAGATTTTCCGTGTAATAACCACGAGTAACACCATGGCGTGCCTTTAATAAAAACAAACTTTCTCTCTCCAGCCCATTTACGTCCCACTGTTGGGCACGGGCCTCCTCCACTTTGGGAGGGATTATGGTCTACTGTGTCGCGCTGACCAGGCGTGTTGGCACAGGGTTTATTTTTGAATTTTACGTCTCTCACAGAGGATGTTATCTGTGTGCAATATCCCTTAGCTGACTTTTACAGCACCCTTGGGAGGAAAAGGGGTGGTGACACTTGTATTCTTAATCCGTCACCACACGGAAAAAAACAAACCCTAGTATTTTGATTCTGCTCAAAGTTTACATAAAGCTTTTGATTTTACTAATAACTCATAACGACGCGATAATTAAACAATTTAAAGACAAATTTATAGTGCCTATTAAATTTAAGCAATTGATTAAAACTTTGTAATCCATACAATAATAAAATTATACATTTTAATGTATGGCTTACTGGGTTTACAATATAATAAAAACTTCAAATGACCCTATTTGTACCTTCAAGTGTATATAAAAGGCTTTATTTTATATAAATTTAAGCGAAACTAACTATATTCTCATTAATCACTAACAATAAATTATAGTCTGTCACAAGATGCAGTTAAGTTAATGGTTTTTAGAATATGTATTTTAAATTAGTTAAATATGTGAAGTGACAGTTAAATAGCCTTGTACATCGAGCTCATAGGTTCTAATTTAATTTTGAAAATAATAGCTTAAAGGTGTATTGTTCATGTTTACCTCTGTAGTAAGAGAACAGACTTACATTATTGTACCTCTTTAATAAGAATAAATATTAACTAAATATTCACGGACATTTCACACAACGTCCTCTGGTCCCAAGCTAAGCTTATATGCTTGTGTTATGGGTACCAGAATACAGATAGAATACATATACTACTTTTCTTTTGTAAATACATACTTATAATACATAGTAAACACCCAGACGCAGTACAAACATTTGTATGACAATTAAAAACATCACACAAATGATTGTCCTGACCGGGAATCGAACCCGAGACCTCGTGATCGGTAGTCCGTTATATGAAACACTACACCACGAGGCCTTTATATATATATACTAGCTGATCCGGCAAACGTTGTTTTGCCATACTAAAAAAAAATATAGTTTGAAAAATAGATGTTGGCCGATTCTCAGACCTACTAAATATGCATGTAAAATTTCATAAAAATTAGTCAAGCTGTTTCGGAGGAGTACGGTAACTAACACTGTGACACGTGAATACTGTGATATAAGATATATATATAAGAATAAAGGTTTACTATAAAGTGTATCCACGTATTAAATGTCGGGACAGATTCACGTCCAATAAAAGTATTATATTTATAGTTGAGGTGTTGTAGTAGTGTTTCTAATTATACAATTGTACCAACTAACAAAATAACAAGTGCTTTCTAAAAAACTAACAAATTTTGATTAATATTTATAAGTTTTAAACCATCGCGGCTTGTGGTCTAGTAGTTCATACAATGTATTACCGATCATGAATTCGCGGGTTCGATACCCGCATGGTAAAAGTATTGGTACGAGCTCTGTGTTTGTCAAACAAATATTTGTACTGCGTCTGGGTGTTTCCTATCTATTATAAGTATGTATGCATATTAAATTCAAGCAAATAAGGTTAGCTTTGAAACCATTGAAATTTATTTGTTTATTATACATTCGAAGCAATTTAAGTTTAATATTAAATGATGCTGTTTATAATAGGTTTCAAAATAATATTTTAAATACAATAGAATAAAAATATTCAATATGTAAATACCTTAGGAGTTATCTTTTTATCTATCTTATTAAAATAAAATCTAGAATAATTTTATAAGTTAAAATTATGCTTAAAATTATATATTTTTAAAACCTTGAGCTCAAAGTCGGCGAAGCTTCCGTGAGATCTGAGCGAGTCGTCTGTGAAACCTTTAGCTAATGTGTATCCACTCCCCTAATGTGTTTACTATCGTAAATATAAATATTCGTGGTCACCTTTAGAGGTTAACAGCCAATTATTATACCAATCCCCATACATATATATATTTAGAATTAAATTGAATTATGTAATATGTGTATTGACGAAAAATTTTTGCTAATTTCGCCCTGTATAATTTTAGATTTACGACTACAAAAAAAAATGAAGTCATTATTTGGTAAATGAGATAGATACAAGATTATGTACAACGATATTTTGTTATTATTTTACACGTTTCTTAAATTATCCGCTACTACTTGGTGATTTTTCTTCTATTGTAAGAATGACTCAGTATTTTTTGTTTATGTGTTATTGCACATCGATAGAAAGTAGGTATTCCTTATAGCATGCATCCCTAGACTACTGCTATACAAAATGAGAAGGATTTGCGCAACAAAACCCAACCCATTACATCACATAGTATTTGTTGTGGTTTGGTTCAGTTTACTTGTACATGCCATTAATGTGTTTGTTACACTAATATGTATTACAGCGTGTAGATAATTCTAGTAGACTAAGTATATGTGAGCGCCCTACTATATTTATTGGCTATATTTATATTAATTAGAAATACTATATTACCAGGTTTCGAGCATATCCGATGCTCATCTTCAGGACGAGTGCGCAGCGGCGTCTGCGACCTTTCGCTGCGCACTCGCACCTGGGTCGACATCTTCGATCCCAAAACTGTGAGTGTTAGCCGGTAATATAGTATTTCTAATATGACTCAAACTCACGAAAATTTCAATACGAAAATTTCTATTAATGTCTAATTTTAAATTAATTTGTTAGATTTTAAGTTATGTATCAATATATCGTTGTTACTATAATTAATATAGTTACTGTTTTGATAAAAGTATTGTGAAATGATTTCTCTTTATGATTTCTCTTTATACAAAATAGTATAGACTAATTAATATCTGTTAATTTATTTTAAATAAACGCTAATTCTATATTTTATGTTATTTGGTATTGTTTAAAAATAATAAACTTAATTATAATGAATGTTGATAGTATTGATAATAATTGATTTTGTATAAATTTAATTAGTTTGTAATAAAGAGAATTCAATATATTGTTTCCCGAAAAGATGGCGTCATTGTCGTAAGCTTTGCTACGAGTATATGATGCAATCATTTTTTATTGAAAAATTATTGTAGTGCTTAAATGTTAATATAATAAGTGTTAATCTATTGTGTTGATAATGTATACGCAAAGTTTAATTCGGTGTTCTCGCCGAAATATACTATAAATAAGTAAATATTATAAAAAAAAAAATATTATTAATAAGGTTTAACAACATCGCAAAATGTAGAGCTTACTGTAAACATTGGACACTCCCTTTGTGTCAATAGGTCATATAATTTAGTAAGTCCGTGTAGTCATGTCGTGTCATTAATAATATAAGTGTCACCAACCCATTTCCTACTAAGTGTACTAAAAAAGCTAGCTAAAAGATTTAAAAAAATAACATCGTTTGTAAGAGATGGCAAACTCGAAATTTATCCCAATGCCAAGATGTTTGATCAGCGTGACAAAGTACCAAGGGCAGATATCCTTCATAATGGAGTATAGTAGCCCCTCCTAAATAGAGATGTCCTGTGTCCAAATATGGGACATGAATGGGCTGAGGAAGAAGAAAAAAAGGAAAACAAAAATATTTCTAAATTATTGTTAGTATTTATTAATTAAAACAGTTTTTTGTCAGACTGTTACAGCTATTACCTGGTCATTATAAATGCCAATGTCACTGCACTACTCTGGCAGTCTTTAATATTTCATTGTCATATATTTAACACAATAACAATGAATACATTATCTAATTCCACAAACTATTCAAAAACAAATTCAGTGGAGTCCGAGGTCGATATTTATAAATAAATCATTGTTTACATCCTAATAATATAAGCAACATAAAGTATATTATAAAGTCAGTGACCTACTGTAATGAACGTTAAAATATCAACTATGATTAGCAAGAAAATATACTTGATACAAAAAAGGACAATATACATTGCTGCATTATAATCAAGCGTTATTCAAGTGACATAGAAAACCGTTAATTGATTCTGTGTGTATTTTGAACATTTTTGGTTGATCTGGTCGGTCACAGTGTATAATAATTGATTGATGTGACGCAATATAATGCAGCTGTACAACAGGTTGCATCGCTACTGAATGCAATGTCAACTACACTATGACGTGAGCTCATCATGTTGGGAGTGTTGATACTGTATATAAGATTGAGGAGTAGCCTCTAAACATTCAGTGTGGTTTCTTCTTCACTTGGACTTAAACATGAAGTTGTTTGTAAGTGTTTATTGTTGTTTTAGCTAAGTACTTAGTTACTTAACACATCAGCCATACAGTATTAGCTAAATTGTTTAGTTGTTAAGGACACGTATTTGTAAGTGACATCAATATGGCACATACACAATGCCTAATGATGTCTAAAATGTTTGACATAGAAAGGGTATAAAAAAAAACAAAATATGCAATTTTCTTAAAGTATCATAAATCATCTAATATAGGTTAAATTTCATTAACTATATTACCTCAAACTATGGTCGAAATTGTTTTAAATATTTTTTACAAATCAAGCTTTCGATACTAAGAGATGGCACTAACTACATTGCTGTTGCAATTGTAACAATAGTGCACAATAATATGCAGATTTCTTCTGGCTGCCACTTAAAGATTTAATATTTTAAACTAATTTTTTATCCATCAGCCTCTCACCATTCACTGTAGGACATACGCCTCCCCCATAGAACGCTTGCATCCAATGACATTCCAAAACCTTGACGATATTGCCGCTCCACCTTGTCGGGCCACCTTATTAAAAATTAATAGCCAAGCCCTTTACAAACGTCAGAAACTAGGCGTCTGTTCTAAAAGCGAATTCTATTTAGAAGAACAGACAGGAAATTTTACACATTATCTTTTTCTTTTAAAAATAGTATGAGGTTTAAGTATGACTCTATAAGTACGTTCATGATATTACTCAAGTCAATCGTGGTTGCATGTGATGTACAAAGTGTGTCGTGTATTCTGTACCTAAGAGTGGTTCTATTACCATACACAGAGGTGTGTACATCGTGTGTGGCTCTTTAACGATCTGTTTACATCCTGCGGTGAGCGGATATCTTTATTATGCATATTGACTATTATTGACTTATTAACAAATTATTTATTTAGTTGTAAGAAATATTTTTCTTCTTAAACTTGCACTAGCTGATTTTTTTGGAAAAGAAACCCTCCTCTTGTTAGATCTACTGCACGAGATGACTGGCAAGTTGATAGTAAAAATGCATTAGAAAATTCATACATTAAAGTGTTTGATTTTGACGGACTTTACGATGCAGTGGTTAGTGTAATGGAATGCTTTATAAAGCCGCAAGTTCATTTCCCTTATGTGACAATAATTAGTGTGTGTTTATATTTGTGACAGACATATTTATACTGTATTTGGGTGTTTTTATCACTTACAAGCATGTATTATTGGTATTCTGGTACTCATAATATATACTGTAAACTTCTGCCCTCTCATCTCAGACAACGCATTCTGCTCCCCAAAACAGAGGGCGTTATCTGAGATATCCGATATTCGTGAATGTTTACTATTACATTTTGATGCAAATTTCAAACACGACTCATTTACACAAATCTTTTTAATTACTGCATTATATTCATTAGATCAACTTGCTGGCTACCATCGAACGAAAAATTAAACACACAACAGTGCATGCTCGCGTTGATGTCTTCTCTATGCATATTGTACAACACATAAACATCTTGTTAATTTTGACACTAACTTAATGTAATATATTATCCGCATGAATTCGGCAAATATGTTGTGTTTACGCTTTTAATAATAAATATTTTCATACTAATTTTCTGTAAAAAACACATTGATGGTTGGATCAAATTATTATTCTGGTAATCAAATTAAACCTACGCTATTTTAAGTTAAAAGTTCGTTGATATCAATAGGAACCGGTCAGGTTTGTTTAATATTAGTCTTTAAACCTGAGTTCAGCCTTATGAATATTTAACAATTTTAATATACTTAACACAAAAATATGTTCATTCTAGAAATATTAATATATTATAGACTTCTGCTAAATTGTCATACAGTTTACGGGAAGTTCTCTTGTTTCCATATGAGCATAAAGTTTGTGCTATGGATAGCAATAGACATGTGGATAACAATCTAATCTAATCTAATCTTATATATAAAATTCACGTGTCACAGTGTTAGTTACCGTACTCCTCCGAAACGGCTTGACCGATTTTTATAAAATTTTACATGCGTATTCAGTAGGTCTGAGAATCGGCCAACATCTATTTTTCAAACCTTTTTTTTTAAGCTTTAGTATGGCAGAACAACGTTTGCCGGGTCAGCTAGTTTTTTTTATAAATATGTACATGACTGACGGGACTTGTGGTCTAGTGGTTCATGTAACGAACTGCCTTTCACATTGGTTGCGGGGTCGATTCCCGCTCAGGACAATAATTTGTGTGATATTATAACTGTCATACGAAACCATTTTATGTAGTCTATCCTTATTCTGGTACCCATAACACAAGCATATAAGCTTAACTTGGGACCAGAGACCGTTGTGTAAAATATCCATGAATATTTAAAAAAGACTTTTAAAAAGATTATTACATAGATCTTTAATGCTTCAAACATCTTTGACTTAAGAGTAAAACGAACCCATGACCATACATGGAAGGTGATATTGAACTAATAGAATGTCTTACAATTTCAGGTGGTGATCACAGCTCTCTGTGCTCTAGTGACAGTAACTAGTGCTGGCTATATCAGCAGTGGCTGGTCCTCACCATCGTATAGCTCAGGATGGAGCAGTGGTGGAGGATGGCGCGGAGGATACAGTGGAGGTTTGAGTAAAGGCTGGAGTGGAGGCTATGGAAGAGGATGGAGTGGAGGTTATAGAAAAGGATGGAGTGGAGGCTATGGTGGTGGATATGGTGGTTGGACAGGATCCAGCCTAGGAGGATGGTCAGGCAACACAGGTGGCTGGAAAATAGGAGGTTCTGGTTGGCGCGGCAGTACCGGATGGAGTGGTAAATCGTACGGTAATGGTGGTTGGGGAAGTAGCGGATGGAGCAGCGGTGGATGGTGGTAGATAAAAAGATTTACCGGATACTTTTTCAAATTATTTTTAATCATAACGCACTGTAATATAAAAATATATGTACATATGTAAAATTTATTCTTTTTATTTATATTCAACGTTGGCCATACAATTGTATTGCCTGTGTACTGATAGGAGAATATTATGTTTTAAATTTTAGCCCGACGTATTGAAGACTTTTCAGTCCCCATAGTCACTAGTGGGGCTGAGCTGTAAGGTGTCATGTCAGATATAACTGAAAAATAAACAGGCTAAAATTTTTCTAAGCAAACTAAGCGCTGTTTATGAAAATGTTTATCTAAGACCACTTTATCGTTGTATTTAAAAAGGCAGGCGTTAATTAAAGAGCTCGAATTAAATTCTGATTCTTTAAGACACCAAAGTTTTTGCTAACTTTATCTGTATCTTTATTTATATATATACGACTGACGCTTGACTTTATACTTAAGGCAAGTTACAATAAACAGAGCGATGTGAACTGTGCGCGACCTTATATACCGTCACTCCATGGAGTAGGGCGGCCATTTACGCAGCGTGAATGCCATGACATGTGAGGGGATAAGTTCAGTGAGAGATTCATTAATAATGTCCGTGTGTACTCTACTTCCACTTCCACTTCATTTTCTTCCCAATGAGCTGAAACTGCCACCTAAGAATAATATAAGCAGATAACGACGGTTAGAACTAAGACGAAAGACTTGTGTCAGGTTCAGAATTATGATCAAGGTCATTGACATTTTTGTTAGTAAAAATGTTTTTTATTGAAGGTCAAGTTTTAATTTTAACACTTGCTGCTTTCACTGTAAGACTTTGGGCTACTTGAGCTTTATAGCTTAAGATTGCATCAGAATCTGTGTGTGAAAAGACAAACAACATCCTCCATTTATAATATTAGTTGATAACATTACTTCATAGCTCAGCAGGTGGAATGTAAAAAAAACGGGCTTGTTTTATAAAAAAAAATGTGATATCTTCTAATATATAAAATTCACGTGTCACAGTGTTAGTTACCGTACTCCTCCAAAACGGCTTGACCGATTCTTCTCAAATTTTACATACATATTCAGTAGGTCTGAGAATTGGCCAACATCTATTTTTCAAACTTTTTTTTTTAGTATGGCAAAACAACGTTTGCCGGGTCAGCTAGTTTCTATATAATATGTTAAATAAATCTATGATTCTAATTAATAAAAAGTTAATGTTAAATTTTACAATACCTAAACGTAGGAGGTACGATCCTTATATTCCTTACTATACTCGGGTCTGTTTACCACAGTTTGATCACGAAAAATACTGTAGGTATATATTACTATATTATTTTGCTAATATTATATTTATTTATTTATTGAGATAAAAACGAATTAACCAGTTACATTTATCTCACAATAACATTATAGCAAGTTGAATTAAATTATATTTGTAAAAATAATATAAGAAGCATGCAAAGAAATTTTATACATTTTACAAACATTCATACTAATAATAAGATGATAAAATAAGTAGTTGGATTTAATTGTCCACATCATGCACATCGGCATTGCGTCTATCCCATAGGTCTTTTAAATTTTCCCAATATGTTTTGAGGGTTGAAGCTATAATGTGCCAATTATCGGTAATAATGTCCAAGTTGCTGTCATTGGCAAGGAGTGCATTAAAGTGTCGATGCGCACGAATTAGAGGTCACATAGAATGTGCTACAGTGCCACAACATTATAAGTTAAGAGGATACCAAAACAGCTTCGTGCATTTTTCTATGTACGAAGTTTTCATTGTTTCTTTAGATTGAATGGCTAGAGCTCTAATTTTTAAGTATATGTTTTTTCAATATATGATCTAGGATCGCATGAACTCAGACACGATGGAAAAAAGTTTTCTCGATAGAAAATCTTGGCGAAACACACTTGTCGGTCTATTATCGCGTATTAACTAATGAAAAAACTTTAAAAACATAGGTAACTATTATGTATAGAAACACGTCGATCAGAATTAAAATATATTTAGTAGATTTTGAGTAAATAGGAAAAGTATCCCTAATTCTTCATTTTCTGTGCCTACTGGCGGTGTTAATATGTACGTGTCGGCGATGATATTGATGTAGGCCCTTAAAGAGTACTAAATTCCTCTTTATACAGTAATCAGATGACAGCGGGTCCTCGATCTTGTATTACCAGCTAATAAATATTACAACATTACTAAACACTTATATTTGCTAATATCTGATCATGGACTAGGTATATCTCAATAGTGATGTTTTAATCAAATTTATATTAGTTTTAAATATTTCAACATATTTTAATATTTTCTGATTAGTTTTTAATATATTGAGATAACATTAAATTACTAGAATTGATTGCCTTTCTACAGCTAAAACCTTATTGTTATTACAGATAATTTTACAGCTTTTACAAAAAGATAGACAATTTATCGTAACCCAACTTTGCTTTTTCTAAAACATTTTTAGTCAGTAAGTAATTTTGATGGATAATTTTAGGCTCAAACTCTCGGTTTTTCCGAAATTGAAACTAAGTATTTAAAATTACATTCCTATGAATATTGCCATGACATTTGTACAAGTCAAATTAAGGTAATATTAATATAAAACACCTGTCAGATTGGGCATATATTAATCAGAAGCGGCGAGTGTAATTACGCTCGTATTTCTAACATGTAGCAATCGATCAACATCCGCGACTGAAGCAACTTTGTGTGTGAATGTAGATCACATTATATTTGTATCTTTACATCAAACCTTCGGATATTCACAAGGTTAAAGAACATTTTCTTTGAAATATTAATCAATACATTTTAGGGTTTCCTATAAAAAGAAGTCTCTCAGCGACTACTATTTATCAAACATTTTAAACTCAACATCAAAATATTGAATGCAGATAGTGCAGGACCACACGTGCTGGCTTTCTGTGGGGGATTTCTATGGACAGAGAGAGACTGATGGGTGGACGGATGGATGATCAAAATATTAAGCTGAAACTAACACCAGTTACTTAAACTTACACTAAAAATAAAAAAATATTTATGTCCAAACTCTAAGAAATTCAACTGATATGTTCCCATTATTTCAATACAGATTTGGCATATAATAGCTAGAGTAAATTTTAAAAAAATCAAAAAACCTTACTTAGGTATGCAGCCAAAAGTTGATACAAGTAGGTATTCTTTTATTTGTATTTACGTTTATTTGTACGAAACCCTTAGCCATGTCGATCTGCTTTCCACTTGACTGTTGTTTTCTTTATCTGATAAACAAGGGCAGCGTATAAACGTGATCTTACACAGAGATATAACAAACCTTCGAGCGCTCACAGAGTGCTTGAACGATGATACAAGTTCAACCAACGCCGTGTAGAAACTTACATTATATTTTCTCATCCCAAATTAAACCCAATATGCCAAGTACAATATATTACGGATATTTATAATCCTAATGCTAATATAAACGTTAATATTTGTAAGAATGTAACAACTAAATGTACTAAATGTACAATAATGAACAAATAAATGGTTGGGAGTTTATTGCACTTCCACAAAAAATCAGCTGGATGGATTTTAATGAAACTTTTGCAGTTATGCCTGTAAGTAGTTTATGTGCAAGCTAAGCACTGAGATAGTAACACGCAGGTGTAACCACGGTACATACATAGACTACTTCCTATTTTTGAGTATATTTGATACTCGTAAATAGACCCCACAACAACATTGAAGTCAACATCGCTTAAGACTACGCCACCAAACCCTACTCATTTTATAGGCAGAGATTAAATTTATTGCACCAAAATAGTCACACGATGCATTAAAATGATATTTTATGTGTTATCATACATCATAGTAATTAACAGATATTGAACATTATTACTGGGAGGCTTTACTCATGTTTCAAGTTAAACAAGTTGATGAACCAAATGTCAACATTACACAACAACCACGTTTACCTGTAGGGCTGTCAACCAAGGGCATAACGGTCAGTAATATGCACATTGTACATGTGGTGACGGATTAAGGAATTTCACCACCCCATTTAGCTGTTAGAGCTAGGTAAGATAGAGAAGTCATAAGCAAATTCTTCCCCCATTGTCAGAGACTAAAAAAGTCGATATTCAACAGAAAACTCGAAACGAAACCCTATACGCCTGATTAGTATGGCATAGAAGATGGAGGAGGTTCGTGCCCAACAGTGGGATCCTAATTGTCTGTGAAGAATAATGTAAACATGCTCCCTTTTTGTAAAAGAAAAGACAGAAGGTAATGTATGAAATTAAAGAAAAAAACACTTTTTACGGATTTAGACGTGTTTTAAATTTAGCCCTTATTTCGACAAATATTACACTATTTTTTTTAAGTCGATGATAATATATTAGTACAACATCTTTAACAATTAACAATTCTATATTAATATTATAAAGCTAAAGAGTTTATTTGAACGCGCTAATCTCAAGAACTACTGTTTCGAATTGAAAAATTCTTTTTGTGTTGGATAGTCCATTTATCAAGGAAGGCTATATAAAATCTCGCTGTGACTAATAGAAGCGAAGCATTAGTGGAAAACGTTGCAAAAACGGGTTTTTTAATTCATCAGCTGGTATTAAATAAATTAATTACTTATACGAGAGAAGTATTTTGACAACCCTAATACTTGTCAATCTGTCTGTGTCCACACTTACTGGTACTTTTAATCAGATACACGTAAAATTGGTTTATGGTTTATTTAACGATCCTATAACTTATTATAAACTGATACATTATAACAATATTAATGAGGTTTTTTTTAAACACACCATCTGGTCTGACGTTAATTGTTAAATTTGTGATATGGATATCAGATAGTGGATACAATACATTTTAAAAGATAAATACATACAATTCATACATACATAGACCCAAAATAAATACAAAATATCCATATCCTACTCACTCATGATAATATTATAATTGGTCTGAGTGGGAATCAAACCAACGACCGGCACAAGTAAGTGTCGCTATTGACTCTCCTCAGTCCATAACCTTCAGTTATTATAACAATGTGGGTGTTATGTTATATAAATGTCATGTATGTAACCCATACAGAGAGGTCATGAAATACTGACGGTGCGCGGGTCATTGTCAAGGTCACGCGTCTGAGGAGAAAGGCAACACTAGAGCATACACATACATTCATACAATGTATGTGTGTTCACATACACGCGATTACATCTTGGTGTGCAGTTTATACACAATTAGCTAGACGTTTCGCTTAGTACGTACTTTACGGGCCATGTGTCACTAAGTGTAACTAAGTGCCCTGAATGAGGTCTTGGATTCGATTCTTACTCGAGATAGATATTTGTGTAATGAACACAGGTATATGTACATTTGTGTGTATTCTATATAATAAATGCGTTTAAAAAACAGTAAATCCATAGAATATCCTGTAATGAAGGATAACATAGGACTACAAGATTTTCAGTAAAATGTCCACATATAGACATGTCCATTTAATCTAGTTTCGTGGCAAAGGCGAAGTGAACAAGGCAATATTAAAACGCATGAGTTTTAATATTGCCTTATTTAACTTTGCTTTTGCCGCTAACAGGATATACTTATGTATTATCACAGTTTATGCAATTGAAATTACATTACACAAACCTTACGCTTTATTTGGGACTAAATGACTCGTTTAAAATGACCTAAAGTATATCTACTTATAATACATTAAATTTATACGTATAATAACACTATTAAATTAAAACAGTGACTCAATGTTTATAGTCGGTACAGACAACTTGTTAATTAGTTGAAGTAATTATAACTATTGCCACATGTACATATTTATTCATCAAGCGTACTCTCATAAAAGCTCTCGTGTATTACAAATGTTTTAATTAGTTTTACTGTACATAAAAAAAACAAGTATTTAATTATTTTTTTTAAACCATTTTATTTGTTTATGTTAAAGTAGTGAAGATGTAAATTTTAAAAATAGAATATTTATGTTCGTTTGAAAATCGATAAATATTGTAGAAAATAAAATTTAAAGCGTTCGAATTTCGAACGAAGAATGAAAAGGAAAATGGATTTTTCTTGTTTACTGGTTGGTAAGTTTTCCATGGAGGTAACAATAAACAGTATAATATGCTAACTTTACAGATTATGGATGAGGCACAGATTAAAATAATAATAGTAAGTGATAGTGTAATTCAAGGACAACGTTGTTTTTTTACCTTTACACCTAGATTTATAAGATGTGTCTGCATAAGAAATCGACTCTACAGTTCGTCAGTTCATTTTAAAATTGTTACTTTCATTGCGAGCAAAAATGGTTGCAAATATAATATTTTCTAACACATGCGCGACTCATCTGCTTAAATAAAACTACTTTTAACGGATTTAGAAGCGTGTCTCACCCGTGACCGTGGTGACTGCACAGTCTCCGAAACGTCGGGGCAAAATTTAAATAAAACAAATACACGCGTGTAAATCCATAAAAAGTAGTTTTACTTAATGGTTGCAAATAGTTTTTATATTCTGCCTACTTCGAAGTGAAGAAATATCACCTTCAAATACCCTAAATTTAGCCCTATTATATAGCCTAGATTTAGCCCTAAATGTCAAATAACAACATTTATGATCGAAATTAAGTTAATTTCTCGAATATGTTAACAATTTAACGTGACCAGTATTGTACAAGTATTACTGATTCGAAATTTACGAATTACGTAAATCAGATTAAGGGCCTACATCAATATTATCGTCAACATGTACATATTAACACAGCTAGTAGGTATAGAAAATGAAGAATTAGGGATATTTTTTTTGTTTACTCAAAATCTACTAAATATATTTTAATTCCGGCTTACGTGTTTCTATATATAATAGTTACTTATGTTTTTAAAGTTATTTCATTAGTTAATACGCGATAATAGACCGACAAATAAAAAAATAAAAATGAGAGAGGTTGTTTCGCTAAGATTTTCTATCGAGAAAACTTTTTTCAATCGCGTTTCTGAGTTTATGCGATCCTAGATTATATATTGAAAAAACATATACTTAAAAATTAGAGCTCTAGCCATTCAATCTAAAGAAAAAATGAAAACTTCGTACGTAGAAAAATGCACGAAGCTATTTTGGTATCCTCTTAACATAATTAATATAAGTTAGTAGATCACATGGCGTGGTGTTTTAATTATAGTGTGACGTCATTTTATCGCTGCTATAATTAATTAGTGATTTCAAACAGTGGATTTAAACAAAATTCTATAGTAGGAATCTAATCTAACTCTAAGGTCATCCTAAGATAGGATGACAAGGGCTCGTTTCGATAGGTGACCGGGCGCCCTTCGGCGAGCACCCCGAGCGGTAGGGCCTTTTGGAAACATGATAACCTAGTGACTAGGTTCTTCTGTTTTCGCTACCTACATCGCATACATTAATGACTAGGTCCTAATCATTATGTAGCGAAAACAGAAGATGCAACAAATATAATATGCATGAAGTAGATACATCAATCAATGTTGAATATTTTTATCTAAAACTAATGAGAGGAGCTTGTTTGCCCGACTTACATAATATTTAATTTTAGACAATCCATTAATCTAATCAAGTAATTCACGGCCAATCGTTCTTGAAAACAACTTTTTTTTCACAAAATGTTATATTTATGTATATTTTATAAAATACCTATATCTCAGATATTAAATGATCTTTTTAATTAAGACAGATATAATAAAACTAGTATACTATTAGTGATGTTGTATAACATCTGTAGCTTAACGAAATTATAAGCTTGAAAGTTCAAGGTTTTGTTAACATAATATAAGATAGATAGCTATAAGTTTAACTACTATTAAACTAGCAATAAGCTGACTTTACAGATATGACATTAAATGACTATAATAAAGCGCCAATCTTTAGGCGTGATAATTTTTTAGTAAAACATATTACAAAACTGCACAGATTGTAGGATAATGCTCGGACTCGCTTCACTGACACAAAATGTTAATTAGTGTCCTCATTATAATATCAATGATTATAAAAGTATCCTGTGTTAGAAGTATAGCCACTAATTGTGGTGTGTTTGTCTGTTTGTCCTTGACATTCGGGCGTACACGAAGTCTTTATTCGTCGCACAGATCAATCGTGAAAGTTTGCAAATATATTTTAATACATATTCAACTTGTGTTACATGTTTAAGAAAGTATATTTAACAAGCTATTTTTAGAAAATTTCCCCGTTTCTGCAACATTTTTCAATTATGCTTTATAAAATTAAGGTGTTGATATCTCGGATCTTGGTCTAGAAAGACGATATATTTAGTTGCCGATTAAAACTCGGCCCAGCACTCGAATCTGTAACCCCATCGCATAGTGTTAACCTTAGTCATTGCGGTACGGAAACAGTTAATAATAGCAGTTTCTATTAACATTTACAAAATAGTAACCATCTTAACGAATCCGGCTTAAGATTTATATATCGATTGGTTTCTTTGAATAATTATTATAATTTGATTTTATTAATTATAAAATGAACCAATTGCCTAAATTAAAATATCGCAATGTAATTAGTTTTTTAATTTCACCCACTAAGTCGCTAAACATGTAAACATCTTGTAATTTAATTAAAAATATATGTACGCAAAATGTTACTACTGTATATGGATGTTAATATTGGGCAATATTTAACGATTTTTTTGCACTGGGTAATTACGGTCGCTTTAAATTTAATCAAATCTAAGTATATTTCTATGTTTGCGTATAATTTCTATTTAAAAAGGATAAAAAATATACATATTTTTTATATTGTAATATTAAAAAATTACGTTGTTAATAACTTTGAATGCTTGAATTGACACCCTCAGTAGCACCAAATCAGTTAATCCTCCTATTGTCCTTGTTTTTATCAGAATAGCAGAAAATTTAATAATTAAAGAATAAAATTTCGATTGTGTAAAGTTCGCAGTGCTAAATATTAGACACTAGTTGCTTCCCGCAACTTCATACGCCTGGAATTTAGAAAACAAACCTTCACAAATTATACAAAAACTAGCTGTCCCGGCAAACGTTGTTTTGCCCTACAAATGTCAGAGGGTAGACCACCCTTAACATTTAGGGGGATGAAAAATAGATGTTGTCCGATTCTCAGACCTAACAGATATGTACACAAAATTTCATGAAAATCGGTTGAGCCATTTCGGAGGAGTATAATAACAAACACCGTGACAGGAGAATTTTATATATTAGAATTCATGCTCTTCAAACAAACTATTATTTAAAAAAACCACATTATAATTCGTTGCGGAGTTTTGAAGATATAACTTCGCATAGGGACATACATACAAAAATAACGAGTTTGTTTTATTATAAGTAAATATAGTTGATACACTTCTGAATGTCGATGTAAACTTCCTGTATTTCTATTTACAACTTTATTATAATATTCATCATAATATTAAAAGTTTTCCTCAAATATTAGTTATGTTTATCAGTTAACTAGTTCTTGCTCGCAATTTCAGTTAACTTGTCGTTACTTATTATAAAATAAAGTCGTTATTTTTGTATGTATGTCCCTATGTGAGCTTATATCTTTAAAACTACGCAACGAATTTTGAAACAGTGTTCTTTTTTAGATGTTGGCTTTTTTGTATAATTTTAATTTGTTGAAGGTCTTTATTTTCTAAAATCCACGCGTACGAAGTAGCAGGCAACACCTCTCTCTCTCTCTTTCTCACTCCAGCCCATTTACGTCCCACTGTTGGGTACGGGCCTCCTCCTCTTTTGGAGGGAGGCAACAGCTCTGGGATATGAAAATATTTTACTAAGTTAGATTCTTAATTAATAATACGTTATGTGATATCAACATTCGATTCCAAGCAATATTTTTTTCCTAATATACATATAAACGGTCAGATTCAAATAAGTATTATAAAAACCTGTCAAGTACGAGTTGGACAGGCACACGAATGGTTTCATACCATTATTATCATAATATATAGGATCGGGGCGGGTTAATGATGATGATGAGTATTTGTAGCATCAACTGATGATATACATTAACTGTGAAAATTTTATTTTTCTATCTATCACCGTTCTAGAGATACACCCTAAAAAGGGAAAAGAAGGAATATTCCGGCTTTTTTTCTTTTATAATTTTCGTTGTACAGTACTACAGACATAACATTTAATTTCTATGTATAGATTTAAATATAAATAGCTTAGACACAAATATATCACCAACATGGGACTGGATTCCGGTTGGTAACTTAACGAATATTGTAATTTTGTGAACATTTAGGAACCGGCTCGAGAATAGATAAACATAAAAACAAATAATATAATATAGATCGATCTTTTTAATTCTCTACTAACAATATAGATATGTATTTCTGTGTGTCACTTCCATTTCATTTGTATAGTACTTATGTATTAACTTTAAACCTTATCCATGTAACGAGGTCTACCTTCAGTAAACGAAGAGTGCAAACTGAAAGAATACAAGTCAACCTAAAGCTACTACACACTACGGGTTCGATTCCCGCACAAGACAATTTATAATTTATGTCAAGAAATTTTATTGTACCTGGATGTTTCCTGGATGTTTTCTATGTGTTGTCTTGTGTCTTGTATCTTATACCCATAACATAACTTCATATATCCATCCATCAACCCCACAACTAGTGGTCCTACGCCGCTTGCATCCAATGGTAGAGCGACGATAATATAACTTAACAGTAAGAAATTTCTATAAGTATTTGCTTATTTCCTTCTAAGCCCATTATCAGCCCACTATTGGGCTCGGGCCTGCTTTATTTTGTGAGGGTATTTGGTTTCATTATGGCATGATCATCACGCGTATTAGCAATGGATTTAGTTTCGAGATTTCCTCGTCTTTCACAGAAGATTTTATCTGCTTAATCCTCAAGCTAGAGGGTAGGGAATGCTGTGGTGGCACTTATATTCTTAGTCCATCACCAAACTGACAAAATCTATCTACAATTTAATGACGTGTATTTGGTGTAGAATGTGTAAAAATTCCAAAAAAAAATATTGAGGCAAGTGAAGTCACAGTCGCAATGTTGTATTATGTCGTCATAGGATTGATACTGATATATATATGACGAGTCCTTGGACGACACTTACTGTCCATCCTCCATTACGACACACAACATGAAAGCCTTCGTAAGTACCTGTGTATCTATATTATATTTTCTTAGATTTTTGAAAAAAATTATATGAATTTTTCGTGTGTTTCGTCGAACCTTATCTTATCTATGCATATATTATATATTAAGGGGTTTTTTTCATTCACGATTCCTTTTTGGCTTTCTATTTGTGTGATGTACATTAAGCCTGCTTTTAGTTTTGAAATTAAAAGGATATCTTTACTTCTAAAAACATAATTATCATATTATACTACTGCTTACCCCTTTGAAGATACACAAGCGTAGTTAAATGCATTTTAATAACGTTCTAGTTATTTTTCGTTGCAAACACTCAATGTAGTTTGGAAATAGTTTCTACAATTATGTTCTTGTAGAGTTGCATCCATATTTGCGTAAAGTCTTAGGTTTTATTGTTAGATTTATTTTATTCTTATCTATTAATGTATCTTCACGCCTCGTTTATTTGTCTCGTGTGTAGCAGTTACGTTATATATGTGTATCGTAGTGTAGAGAGCAGTTTGTAACAATTTGTTCACTTTAAACGTCAGGTATTAGTTTTATGAAGATCATGATGGTTGCAATGTCTCCGAAACGTTGGTTAAAAATCAACAAAAGATATGATGTAGGATTTCATACACTGGCATTTTGACTCGATATCTTTATGGTTAAAATCAGATTATTATTATTTTCAGTTTAAAATATTTAATATCTGAGAAAATCTTTAAGTAATGCTATAAAATATTTTATTTATTCACGTAGGCATATTCTCTTTTTGCCAAAAAAAAATAAGCTCCTATGATATGTCCAAAATGTTTTTTCCCTACCACCGGTTCAGGACTTTTAATCCGCTGAGAAGAACCGGTGTAAGAAACTCAGCAGATATCGTTATCTTTTGTCATATTAATCTTTGTTTTTAATAATCATTACAATGGTTTTCAATCATTACAATTTATATAAATTACAATTATAATAATATGTGTTGCTCTGGAACAATTTACTCCCAAGCTTTATTGTCATTAACATAGTCTGAAATTTTATAATACGCCTTTTTACATAGTTTAGATCTTAAAAATTTTTTAAACTTAGATTTATTTAATTCTTTCACATCATTAGGGAGTTTGTTATAAGAACGTATACCATGCCCCATGAAAGAGTTACTTATTTTGTGGAGACGAGTAACATGCATTACAAGATTGTGCTTATTTCTCGTGTTAACATTATGGTAGTCGCTTTTCTTTTTAAAGTGCTGAATATTATTATGAATGTACAATAGATTTTCATATATATATTGTGAAGCAACTGTAAAGATATTTATGTCCTTGAATTTCTCTCTTAGGGAATCCCGAGGGCCTAGGTTATATATAGCTCTAACAGCGCGTTTCTGGAGCACAAATATCCGTTTAACGTCCGCACAGCTTCCCCAAAGAAGAATTCCATATCACATAACACTATGAAAATAACTAAAGTAAACTATTCTAGCCGTATCTGCATCTGTAAGTAGTCTAATTGTTTTTACCGCATATGCCGCAGAGCTAAGTTTTCCGGACATTTTTTCAATATGTGCGCCCCACTGTAATTTCGAATCAATAACAGTTGATTGAGACTGGAACCAGTACGGTTCCAGTCTCGCTCCACTCAAATGTACATTGGTCTCTACTTGAGCAACATTTGGCATGGAATATTTAATTACTTTCGTTTTCTTAGAATTTAATAATAAGTTATTAACATTAAACCAGTGTACAAGCTTTGAGAGTGCGTTGTTTACTTCGTCATAATCACGCATTTGTCTGTTTATTTTAAAAGTCAAGGAAGTATCATCAGCAAACAATACAATCTCATGATCGCTCCCGACATAGTATGGTAAGTGATTAATATATGTGAGGAAAAGGAGTGGGCCGAGAATGGAGCCCTGTGGGACGCCCAAAGTAACAGCAGTTCCTGGAGATCTTTTACCGTTAACATCAACTTTCTGTATTCTATTGTCCAAATAAGAGTTCAAAAGATCTAGTGCTTTATTTTTTATACCATAATGCTGTAATTTCCTAAACTAATGTTTCATGATGTACACAGTCAAAAGCCTTGGACAAATCGCAAAAAACACCTAGCGAATCTTGCGAGTTCTCCCAGGCCGAGAATATACCTTTCAATTCATTCATTCCAATTTCAATTCTAAATGTACTTCTTTTTTATACCTATATTTGCGAATAAATCAATTATGAATAGTTCAACCCCTGCATCGTACAAAAATCTTAATAATTGTAGATTGGTTGATACTACTTTCTAAGCAATAAATTTAACGTTCTAATTTGTTTATCAGGTGATCCTGTGCGCCATCGTGGCATTAGTGTCAGCTGACCTGACCAAGGCTGCTGACAAGAAGCCAACAGACAAGAAGGTCGCAGACAAGAAGGACAGCAAGGATGAACGTGACAAGCGTAGCTACTTCTACGGTCCCGGCTATGGTGTCAGCGGCCTCTACAACAATGGACTATATGGTGCTGGTGTCTACGACTCAGGAGTATACAACCCTGTCGCATACAGCGCTGGAAGCAACGTCTACCAGTCTGGTTTGGGATTAAACAAATTAGGCTATAACGCTGGCTACAACGCTGGTTACAACTATCCCGTCCCAGTTAAAGCTTACAGTCACGCCATCCCCGCAGCTGGATACGGCTACACTGCTCCAGCTTTCAGAGCACACGCTACCGGCTACTCTGTGCCCGTCTCCACAGGATACAACTACCCTCTCCCCGCAGCCAGCTACTCAGCCACCAACTTCGCTGCTTACAACACCGTCCCCGCTGTCAGATACTCCATCACCCCAACTTACTCTGAGCCATCCGTCGCCATCGCTCCCTCAGTAGGCTACACTTTACCTACCCAGTCTTACGTAGAGCCGGTCAAGCCAGCCTCCCAAGTGTTCGACATCCAAAAGGTAGTGAACGTACAGCGTGAAGTGACCGTGCCCCAGGTGGTGCAAGTACAGAAGGTTGTAACTGAACCTAAACTCGTCCAAGTTAAGAAAGTGATCAGCGAGCCTACCGTAGTCACTGAACAGCAAGTTCTCCCAATCACTGGTTACTCCGGTGCTTTGAACTATGGTGCCTACCCTAACGGATACAGATCAGACCTTGGCTCCGTCAGCAGCGCCTCTTCAGTAGGTGGTGCTTCTGCTACAGCATACAACAGCGGTGCGGTTTCATCCGCCACCACCAATGGCTACAACAGCGGCAGTGGTGCGTCTGCTGGCAGCTCCACCGGATCTTACACCTGCGCTGGATGCAACAATGCCAAGTCTGCCGCCGGTACTTCCTCCACCTGGTCTTCAAGCAACGCTGGTGCCTACTAAGAGTCTAGTCATAGTCTTCACTAAATAGTTAGAGTAATGCAATAATTTTCTGTTATTTCCCATAAGTACAAATGTTTTAGTTACAGATACATATTATGAAGTATTATGTTAAGAGTACAAAAATGCACATAAAATAAGGACAGCAATAAATCATTTTATAATTTTTGTAATTGTTTTATTATGTAGGTAACGAGTTGAACATAGCGTACCATATACCAAATATCAACAAATCATACGTGCACATAGTACAGTGTGAGTAGTGACACATCGCGCATGTCCTGAGGTACTTTGGAGAAACATATTAATAAAATCATTTAATAAAACCAAGCCGTCGTAGAAATCAAATTAAGGAGCTCTATCGTACAAGTCTCTAGTCTACCACTAAACATGATAAAAAAAAACAATTTATTTACAGTTCGTTTTATACCTCAGCTATACCTCGAATATAGGCAAAAGTAAATTTGTCACTTAGTTCAATCTATATTCTATATAAATTTTAATAGTAAACAGAATCTCCCATGTGCCAATCTCTTTTATTTTATCATTATTAACTTATGAGTCTGATAAAATAATTTGTGAATCAAAGGTTGACATTCACAAAGCGATTGTCTCCAAAACTAGTGAATTATTCTAGGTTTTATCAGCTTATAACTACTAAGGTATTGATATTTACCTAATGGTACCAGTTTTATATATAACCGGATGTTTGTCTGCTCTAACTTAAGTATATGGACTAAATTATAATAATTCAATTCAATTCATTTATTTGTTTAATATATAACATAATATATTGTGATATATTTCATGAAAAAAAAGAGCGAATGATGATCACTATGACCTTCACTATGCAACAATTATCCGTCCACAGCTGGAAATAAGCAGAATAAGCTTTTACAAATACCTGGTCTCCCATCAAGAAACGTACTTTCCCAAAGATCGTTCATTACGACTTTCGAGAACTGACATGGCAAATATATAGGTATGGATATTATTGAACAATCTACATATTATTGTTCAAACTACTTAAACTCAAAGACACTGGGGCAAAAACCTGACCTGAACATATTTAATTATTCAAAATTTAAGATTAAATATTAATTTATTAATAAATAAATATTCATGGACATTTCACACAACGTCCTCTGGTCCAAAGCTAAGCTTATACGCTTGTGTTATGGGTACTAGAATACGCATAGAATACATAGGCTACTTTTTTATAAATACATACATAGCAAACACCGAGACGCAGTACAAACATTTGTTTGACATTTATAAATATCACACAAATGATTTTCCCTAGCGGTAATCGAACCCGCGATCTCGTGAATGGCAGTCCATTACATGAACCACTCCACCACGATGCCCGTCTGAATATTACTGAAGTTAACTTTATAATTAGCCTTTACAGCACTCTTTGTAGGGAATGTGGTATTCATTGCCGATGTTGGGCTTAAAATTATACTAAAGATTCTTTAAGTAGAGTAAATCATTGTTACGTATATTGAATACTGAATAGGCATTCTGAAAGATGTTTATTGATGACAAACGTGTTGTCTGCTTCTCAGCTTTATCAACATGTAAGAAAGAGGACATCGTTCAATGTGTATTGCATTCACGCACGTCCATTCAAATATGTACATTAACAAGGATTACTGACCTTTTGTGGGTTACGCTATCCATTTTTTCCCAGAAAACTGTGAGAGACAGCTAAGGGACATAGCCCATTTTGCATTATTTAACAAGAACACACACGAATAGAGTGTGATAATTATAACTTTAGAAAAATACACGACTTAGAAATAATTTTCACACGATAGCATTTTGGCTATATAAAAATGTATGTCACAGTATTTTTTACATGATACAAACATATTTTATACGGACAATAGGAAGTAAATTATACCAGTCATGTTAAGTGAATCTAATAATTTTAATAGTATTTCAATACAAGCGGACATGACATAATAATATCTTTATCCCATATCAGTAATACACTATTGTCACCAAATTCTTGAAAATTATACAAACTTAATGTCCAAAAATTACATAACAGCAACCTCATGCTAAATATAGATTATCATATTTTTTATTTTGAGGTCGTTTAAGGTCAATTAATTATGTTGATATATATAACGTATGCACATGTATTGACATGGATGTAAGGGCGAGGTCCTGAGATTGTTGCGCCACACTGCCTATATAGGCATCTTCAGGTTGACAGACAGCATCAGTTGACACGACCAGCTCCACGATCTGATAACAAACAACAACAGATAATAACATGAACACCTCCGTGAGTATTCTCTTTTAATGTCATATATATTATTTACATAGTTCGAATCATGCCATGTTCTGTATCAAATAGATGAGATTTGGTTCCCACTTTAACTCCAGTAACATTCCTGCCGATGTATTTAAGTATTATTTAGTTTAGAAACAAAACGAAGTGTTTTTGAATAACTAAAGCGTTCTAAGCCAGATAATCACGGTCGGTATAACGAAAAAATTTATGAATCATTGTATAGAACAATAACTGCCATGATTCAGGGATTAGTCACATTTCACATTAATCTAACGATTCTAGAAGCAAATGAAAATTGCGTTTGATGATCATTCTGCCTGAAAAGATTAAATTTCCATTTTATGAAAGATTTGTTTTTGAGTACATTTTTACAGCTTCCTGGCGAGAAACGGAGTGATTATTTGTTTTAAAGTTTATGATATCACTGAATATAAATAAAATTGGTCAAGTGCGAGTCGGACTCGCGCACGAAGGGTTCCGTACCATTATCTATGCAACATAAGGCAACGTTATTAGTATCGAGCAAGAAACGGTAAAAAAATCATGTTTGTTGTATGGGAGCCCCCCTTAAATATTTATTTTATTTTATTTTTAGTATTTGTTGTTATAGCGGCAATAGAAATACATCATCTGTGAAAATTTCAACTCTCTAGCTATCACCGTTCTTGAGATACAGCCTGGTGACAGACGGACGGACGGACAGCTAAGTCTCAGTAATAGGGCCCCGTTTTTACCCTTTGGGTACGGAACCCTAAAAAGAGCCCTCTCGGGATTAAGCAAGTAAAACTATCACATTTAAACTGTACAATAATTTCTTTATTACTTTGTGTGCTTTTCTCTTGCTAGGAAGTTATAAAGATTTCCAATGAATGGTGTTCGGGAAGGAACGTTACGAGCTATCATTTTTCTACCAATATTTAATAAACTTTTGTGTTTGCAGATCATTCTGACTCTATGTGCGCTGATGAGCGTAGCCACAGCTGGCTACCTGCGCAGTGGACGCAGTCACTGGCACGGTAGCAGCGGGCTCGGCTATGTTGCCCCTTCTTATAGTTACACCGCACCTTCTTACAGCTACTCCGCACCTTCCTACAGATACACTGCTCCCCTTGCCAGCTACAGTGCCCCATCAGTCAGCTACACGTCACCCTCTCTCCTGTCTTCCACATCTACTCTAGGCTACAATCCCTTGTTAAATTACCCAACATCTTCTCTCAACTATGCATTGCCCTCCACAAACTATGCATCATCCTATTACAACTACGCAACGCCAGCAGTCACTGCACCAGCTTTGAGTTACTCGAGCTTGCCTTCATCATTAAGTTATTCGACACCGGCTGTAAGCTATCCATCGTCACTAAGCTACTCAACGCCAGCTGTTAGTTATTCTGCCCCTGCTGTCAGCTATTCCGCCCCGGCTGTCAGTTATCCCGCTCCGGCTGTAAGCTACACTGCTCCTGCTGCAAGCTATTCTGCCCCCGCTGTAAGTTACACTGCTCCTGCTGCAAGCTATTCTGCCCCCGCTGTAAGCTACAGTGCCCCTGCTTCCCGTGTTCTTGCCTACAAGAAAGTAGTGAATGTAAATCGTGAAGTGACCGTCCCTCAAGTGATAAATGTACGTAAAGTGGTGTCAGAGCCACGCCTGATCTCTGTTAAGAAGGTAGTTACCAACGGCGTATCTCCACTATACTCTTCACCTGCTCTAAGACCTTCCTCTTCGTACGCCAGCGGCTGGTGGTGATTATCACCTTCTAAGTTAACTTATTCCTTGTATCTATGTTTCAATATGAGCTGATTAAAAGTGTTTTCTACTACATCCTTTTTTTATTTTATCAAACTATTAACATGAAGTTACCTGTTCCTAAATTATGCGTTAAACTAAAGATTATATAATTTTCTCAAGATTAATCTTTTTTTGGCGTAAATTTTATTTTTGAGAAAAATTGTTGTTTTTACACAAATATATAAAATAGTAATTAATATTATAACTACCTATCTATTAAAAAAACCACATCAAAATCCGTTTCGTAGTTTTAAAGATAATAGGCTCACATCGGGATATACATACAAATAATTGGTCAAGTGCGAGTCGGACTCGCGCACGAAGGGTTCCGTACCATTATCTATGCAACATAAGGCAACGTTATTAGTATCGAGCAAGAAACGGTAAAAAAATCATGTTTGTTGTATGGGAGCCCCCCTTAAATATTTATTTTATTTTATTTTTAGTATTTGTTGTTATAGCGGCAATAGAAATACATCATCTGTGAAAATTTCAACTGTCTAGCTATCACCGTTCTTGAGATACTGGGTTCGGAACCCTAAAAATCATGTTTGTTGTATGGGAGCCCCCCTTAAATGTTTATTTTATTTTATTTTTAGTATTTGTTGTTATAGCGGCAATAGAAATACATCATCTGTGAAAATTTCAACTCTCTAGCTATCACCGTTCTTGAGATACAGCCTGGTGACAGACGGACGGACGGACGGACGGACGGACAGCGAAGTCTCAGTAATAGGGTCCCGTTTTTACCCTTTGGGTACGGAACCCTAAAAAACGACTTGGTTTTATAATAAGTAAATATATCTGTATTCATCACAATAATACTTATAATATGTCCTGAGACAGAATTGACCCCCGACCTCTTACTCAACAATGATTTGATTATGTCTAAAAGGTCGTTACCTCGAATCAATATACTTTTAATATTAATAATCTTAATATTGGAAACAAATAGATTCTACATAATTGAATAATAATAAATGCAAATCTGTTAAGCTATTAAATTTAGATATATGGAATGGAATCAAAGGTCAACAACAAGCCAAAATGGAGGCTCGCGAAATGACATCGGCCGTAAATAATATAAAATAAAAGATTTAATTTTAAACGACGAAATTTAAAAATTGTAACGTCCGTGCGCAAATAAAAAGAAAATAAATAAATAATAAAATTACGCTTTATTGTATATCAGAGTAGTAGTCTCCCGGTAACACCTAATTAGAATAACGTTTATGATCATACTAGCTGTTGCCTTCGACTTCGTACGCGTGGAATTTAGGCATTATTTCCCATTTTTGCAACTTTTTCACTAATACTTTGCTCCTATCAGTCGCAGCTCATGTTATTATAGCCTAAAGCCCTCCTCGATACATATACTATCCAACATTGAAAGAATTTTTCAGATCGAAACAGTGGTTGGTTCCTGAGATTAGCACAAACAAACAAACTCTTCAGATTTATAATATTAGTAGTATAGATTCGTTATAGCAGGGGTGGTCAACAAGTCGATCACGCGACCATATTTGGTCGATCACTCGCAAGTTCCATGAAGGGACGCATTCAATGTCAAATGTTTCTAGTAATTGATACAGGAATGAACATGTACGCAGCCCATGCTTCGAGTAGGCAGACGTTCTGCGTGACCACTTTAAGTAGTTTTCTAATATTTTCAAGAGTGCATGGTGCTATAAAAGCACATTGCATAAACGTTCCCCTTCTTATCTAAGAAATAGGTCGATCGCGACTCAATTTTAAAATAAAAAGTAGATCTTATGTGCACAAAAGTTGGCCACACCTGCGTTATAGCAATAGACGTTCTTATCCCAAGTTGCGATCTTTTCCATATAATACACATGTTACCACCATTACACATGTTATCTGTTTGTGTTCACACTTTATGCCTATTTAATTCTGACACGAATAAAGTTAGAACATTAAAAAATATGTTGTAATAAAATTTTCGTCTACCAGGTCTTGCGTTGATACTTGTGTTAAGATATCTTATTTACATATCTCTCCAGCCTCCTCCACTTTGAGGGAATTATCTTCTACTATGCTGCGCTGACCAGGTGTGTTGGCGCAGGGTTTACTTTTCCGTGTGTTATAGAGTATATTTTCTGTGTATAATATTCCTTGGCTAACAATTATAAAGAGTTGCGTGCTGCAATCTCTAACGAAACAATAGCTAAATATAATTCTTTATTTCATCAAAAAACACGCCATCCATTTATTTGTTAACTAATTACCACCCCACTTATCTACATGGGTTCTGTAAATCCTATCAGAAATCGACGAAGCAATTACAGCGTTATGGTAATTCTGACCCGAGATTCAAACTTGAGACCGCTGGTTTGCAAGGCTAGAAAACCTTACTGTACTACGATGGCAAATATATTTAGAAAGATTCTAAAAGAAAAAAAATAGTCTTAGCTAGTCTGAGATCAGTGACACTACATGACACTTAAGTTTTAAAAAAATATATAAATCTTATAATTTACTTTATGAAGTCACTTATAAAACGTACACACCTTGGCCTTGTGATATTGCGTCATCCATCCGCACCTATATAATGAAGCTTGATTGTGTTGTCGCGACATTTATCCGACTCACACCATTACGAGACAGTATCATTGTGATCATACCATAGAGCAAGATGACACCAGGAAAACCACCGAGATGAAACCTTACAAACACTTTGAGGAGTTGACTAAACGACACAAGTTATTGAGAAGATAATTCGTGGATATTATGACAGATGTGTCTGTGGATATCATAGACAATGATGATGATCAATCAGACGGATCACGAGGATCAAACACATCAATCGATATTCTGGTGAGTGATCCGATCAACCGAATATTAAGCGATGAAATAAATGTATTTATCGATGATGTCGTGGACGGCAATGATGTCATCATAGAAGATCTAGAATACAGAGGTTCCAATAATGATTTAGACATCCAACCAAGTCGTGTTCTAAGTGCACCGCTAAAAGAACTAGCCATATCTTCTATGAGTATACTTCTGGTGGCTCCAGTAATAACGGCACCGAAACGAACTGACTCCTGGACTGATTCCGATTACCCTGAGTCAGAATCTGATTGGGACATATTGGAGAAGACCCTGGCTGATGTTCCGGATGGCCCAGTGATTGTCGCAGACACAGTATCTAAAAGATTGTTCAGCAGTTGTATCCCAGTGTTATTAATCGTCAGTATATTATGTTATGTTGGAATAAAACTTTGGTTTTTGTATTATTTATGTGTTTTATTAGCAAGTCTTAAGAAACAGGTTATAAACCACATTCCAGTTGCGATGTTAATGCTGCTATCCCGTTCGTTAACTAAATAACCTTGGTGTTATTGTGCTGGAATTCTATGATACTTTGTATCAGAGGAAAATTATACATATTCGAGGACTGCTTATTCTACTGTTTAGCAAATATAAATACACATATATGCTAATGAATGTTATGCTACATATATTATTATGTACATATCTATAACTTTTTGTTGTGAAACTAGTTGCAAATCAAATTGTTATTCATACTAGACTCATTTTATTTTTATTTATTTTATTTAGCAAGAAGTCGAATATTCGATTCCACAACAAGACTAAGACAAAGATTTTTAAAGAAGTTCTGGAGGTATTGCGTTACAAACATATTTATAAAAGAATTTGTACGTTGTAAGACAAATATAATTGTTATAGTAATAATTTTTAACATATTAAATTAACCGGTATCCAAAACAGGTATAATTTACATTTCTGTATGGTGTGTGTGCGAGTGTGTGTTTGTATGTATGCACTATTATGGTGTGTGATCTAACATGATATAATCAAAATACAAGAATGACTGTGTATTATAATTGTTACTTATAATAATGGGAATTAGTTATACAAGGTCTTACTTAGCACACGTAATTTGTTTTAGTTTTTTGTAAACTTAGCGAAAACGTCTTAATAAGAAATAACAACAAACTCTAATATTATAATGTATTAGAAAGAAAGAAAGAAAATACTTTTATTATGACGGGCTTCGTGGTGGAGTGGTTTATGTAATGGACTGCCGATCACGAGGTCGCGGGTTCGATTCCCACTTGGGACAATTATTTGTGTGATATCCATAAATGTCATACAAATGTTTGTTCTGCGTCTGGGTGTTTACTATGTATTATAAGTATGTATTTACAAAAGAAAAGTAGTATATGTATTCTATCCGTATTCTGGTACCCATAACACAAGCATATAAGCTTAGCTTGGGACCAGAGGACGTTGTGTGAAATGTCCATGAATATTTATATTTATTACACTAACAAAACACACATCTTTAAACAAATTAGGTTGTCATAAATAAAAAGGCTACATATATAAAAATGTGATATCCGGTCAGCAGCAATAGGTCCCATTTCAGCATAATGTCAAGTCTCAAGGACTTGACGCTGGTTTTCAAATGGTCCCATTTGAAAACCAGCGTCAAGTCTTGGGTGGTCTTGGAGTGTTGACACAAACATCCTTACAACGTATTAGCTGTTGTCCGCGACTTCATACGCGTGAAATTCAGAAAACTTCCCCATTTTTCACTGATACTTCGCTCCTATTAGTCGCAGCCTTCCTCGATAAATGTACTATGCAACACACAGAATTTTTCAAATCGAACCGGTGCGGTGGTTCCTGAGATTAGCACGTCAAAACAAACGAACTCTTCAGCTTTAGTTATAATGTTAGTAAGTATAGATGTATTATGGTCAGATATTTACCCCTAAACTACTGGCATATTCTGATAAAATGAGGAAAGATTTAATTTTTATCTATGTATCTAATATTCGCTTGCGATGAACAAGTGAGAATAAGTGGATACTATTTCGTTTGTCACGATTACATTTGACAGCTCATTTTATTTACATTTTACTCTGTGTTAAAAAAGGACGTTGGGTGAAGGAACCCTAAACTAGACTCCATAAACAGCGGAAGGTGTCTGTGACCGCCATCGACCTTACGGCTGAGGGAGCCTTACGCCAAACAGTAAAAATCCCTAAATACAATATTATGTTCATTTATTTTATTATTTCCTGGAATCTATTTCGGGGATTTCTACACACTTTTTTACAAGATTTAGATTACATTACAATTTTTTTAAATTACTATCTAAAGATCCTCGCACTAAAATATGTGTGAAATAGAGGCCTCCGAAACAAACCTCGATAACGTCTGAATACCTAAGTCTAACACTGTCACTGATACACACAATGATATCGGTTATACGAGTAAGTGATGAGTTTCAGATTTATTATATCTGAGAATGTATTTGAAATGAATCACTTTTACATGTTTTACGAAACATCCTGAAGTAACACTGTGTATTATCTCATACCAACACAATACAATACTTTATATTACACTAACTTAACATTAAAATACACACTTTAAAGTTTATGATTACCTAATATTGTTTTCTTACTGTTCATCTCACTTGTTTTAACTTTAAAATACCTGAACTAAGGAGCTTATTGCAAAATACAAACCCTGAGATCGACATTTGACATTTAATAATATAACGTTATCCTGTTGCATATTACTTGGGTATAAGAATGCTATAAAAGTTAGTAACATAAGATGAGATAGATTTCATCTAGCTTTTGTAAAACAGCTTAGTTTTGGACTAGGCAACATTGTTTAATATAAAAAGTTAGTAAATAAACAAATAAATAAATAAATATTATAAATATTCATGGACATTTCACACAACGTCCTCTGGTCCCAAGCTAAGCTTATATGCTTGTGTTATGGGTACCAGAATACGGATAGAATACATATACTAATTTTTTTTTGTAAATACATACTTATAATACATAGAAACACCCAGACGCAGTACAAACATTTGTATGACAATTAGAAAAATCACACAAATGATTGTCCCGAGCGGGAATCGAACCCGCGACCTCTTGATCGGCAGTCCGTTACCAGAACCACTACACCACGAGGCCCGTCATAATAAAAGTATTTTCTTTCTTTCTTTCTTTCTAATACATTATAATATTATAATATTTATAGAGTAATGATTACATTTATGCTAAAATGTATTCAATCGACGGTCCCCAGATCTAAAGTATATAAGAATCATACTGAAATGGTATATTAATTCATGACACTGTACGTACTTGGTACATTACTAAACGTATAATCAGTATTCATTCGCTAAATTGGATTAATTGCGATACTCTGCAACAATGATTTATAATATAACGCAATTATTGTACGTTGTTTCTCTAATTTAAGCAGAAACACATTTAGCAAGTAATTCTGCAAACTACACTTATATGCAATAAACATTAAAGTTAGTAGGACGTAAATCTTTTGGTCCAATACTCGGACAACTCTGAAATAACAATTACGACAAGGTCCTGAGCCGTAGTCAGTTAAGTAACATGCGTGCACGAGACTGACAGTTTGATTCCATATTAATAAATTTATTTTACGATGAGCTTAGATATATTTATTCTATGACATATGTTTTCCATGTATTACCATAAAAAAATTCACACCTTGTTCGCGAACATAACGGAAAAATGTGGTGGCTAATAATTTTAGTAGATAGAGGATTGCCTCTGTCTACTAAAATTATTAGCCACCACATTTAAAAAAAAAAAATAATCAGATTGCTGGATAATTCCTTTTTTTAAATGAAAACGAATACTGAGCACATAAAGGTCATCCGAAACCACAAATTCACCAGATGTATAGTCTATTGATCGTATTTATAATAACTTATCGGACGTTTCAATGGAGATTTTATCGGAGAGATAGTAAACGTTTTAGCGTAAAAAGACTATAATGAATAACAAGTTTTGACAATTTTCGCGAACCAATTTTAGCAAACTTTTAAACCTCCGATAAGTCATTATGAATAAGACCATATAGCTACATCACTCAGCCGGCATTAAGCCACTTACATATCTAAGTGTGCGTGAAAGTGTATCTATGTGTGTCTATGATACAGGCTATACGTTATATAAAACGTTTTTATGATATGAAGTACAATTCAGCCAGGCTAAAATTACTTGTTCTCATTTTAAAACGTCAACCCACCATAATGTACACTAAATATATCATTAGAATAATGAGAATATATTTAAAATCACAAATACTGTGCTAAATGATGACCAGATGAGGAAAATCTAATGTATTAGTTATGGTCAATGAACAAGTAAGCCAAGTTGTACATACTAAACAAACAGTTACCGGTCACAACACTACTACCGCACTGACCAGATCACTAATCATTGTTGATTATATTCATCATTTTTTTATTGATGGCATGGTGTTTTAAGTATATAACTACAAGAATACATATGCATTTTTAGAAACCAGAATACGGATAGAATACATAAACTACTTTTTTTGTAAATACATACTTATAATACATAGGAACACCCAGACGCCGGATAAACATTTGAATGTCAATAAGAAAGATCACACAAATTATTGTCCCATGCGAGAATAGAATCCGCGACCTCTTGATCGGCAGTCCGTTACATAAACCACTCAACCACAAGGCTCGTCTTATCTTAAGGAAAAGTAAGTTTATAGGTAAGTAATTTTCCCTAAAAATTGGAGAGGAGAGAAGTTCATTTAATTATTATTATGAAATCATTGTCCTATTAAGAGAGATATATTATGAATAAATTGTCACAGTGCAGTAACATACATCACATGTTGAGTCAATATCGTGTTATAGTTTTCACAATGTAGCGTCATGTGAAGTTTTAGAAAGGTAACAATTATTTGTCAAATTACAGTTTTGAAATTATCGTCTTTCCCGCAAATCATCACCAATCGTACGTGCACAACTAACGTAACTTAACTTAATTTACTATTAATAGACATTTTTATTATTTTAAATCGTTAGTCTATAATTTAAAGGTTTTGTAATAAAAAAGTTTAGTTAACATTGTCGAATTGTGTTATTGACACTAAATTTTCATTTTTTTGTGCACGTAGCATCGGTACCATTAATAGGCTCAGACGAAGATGAACCAAAACCAAAATGTTCTTAAAGGGTTCTTAATATTTTCATAGATAAGTTGAATAACAAAGTTTTGTTTTTCTTTTCCAAACATGTCTTACACAAACAATGATCAAGTGAACTAATCACTAATGAACTATGTTGTCTCTATTTTATGTTTCACAAACAAACATACACTATACATACTTTCGTGGCAGAGTTGACGTCACCTCTCTACACCCTATTTGCCTATCTGGTAATATTATCCCCTTTTGCGATTCCGTTAAGAATCTGGGTATCATGATGGATAGTACCCTTTCATGGCATGAACATGTCAAGGAGGTAAGTAAGAAGGTTCACTATGCTTTCCATTCGCTAAAATGCCCACAGAATTTCTTACCTACGAAAGTTAAAATCAACCTTGCTCAAACACTTATCCAACCAATAATTGATTATGCGGACGCTTCTTACCTGGACGCCAATGAGGAACTACTGGACAGACTCGAGAGATTACAGAATTTATGCATTCGGTTTATTTTTAATCTTAGAAAATATGATCATGTTTCTCACTATCGCAAAAAACTGAAATGGCTCCCTATACGACTACGTAGGAACACTCGAATTCTATGCATTCTCTATAATATTCTTCACAATCCTGCTTCTCCCTCTTATCTACGTGAGCGTTTCTCTTTCGCTCATTCTTCCGATGCTAGGACAAACCTTCGCACACTACTCAAATACTCTGCTCACAAAACTGACTTTTTCTCCTACTCCTTTACTATACATGCAGTCAGATTGTGGAATTCACTACCGTCCCACATTAGAGAGTCCCGTTCCGTTTCTACATTCAAACTGAAGACCCGTCAACATTACTTATCAACAATCTCGTAATTGTGTCATCGTATTGTGTTGTTCAACTAGTATGTTTGTATTGTGTGCTTTTATAGGTTTGTATGTATTGTGTGTGTATGTTTTATGTATTATTATTATTGGTCGATATATATATTTATGTACTGTGTATTTATTGTATATATTATGTAGGCTTGTTAAGGATCTATGTATGTTTATGTATTTAGTATAAATTCATTTTAACTTAAATAGTTCACCGTATCTCCGTCACCCTACACTACACACCCATGGTCAATCTTTTTTTCACAATCTCCTCTCGCGGGTCTACAGGTAGAGATTTCTTTTAGAAATATGTGGATCCCTACACTACTTTTCTTATGTCTGTATTTACTATGGTTTCCTGGTGTAAAATCTTTTAAATAAATAAATAAATAAATAAATACACACCTATATTTACAATATAACCTTAAACATTATGTGTAAGTTTCTGTTGTTTTAGAAGACATCAATATGTTACCTTATTCAGGGCGAGGCTAACCAAAACATTTTATTTGTATTTAATAAACAATTTGTATAGCTGTACCATAAAAGTAAGACAATTGCCCTATTATAAACAGTTTTGGTGCAAACCATATCTATCATACAAATAGTGCAACTGACGTTCCTTCCTAAGTTCTAATAATATAGTACAAAAGAAAACTTTGACCTTCAAGTAAACTAAATTATGAATATAATAGACACATGTCTTTGTCTGTATGTTCATATAGAAATAACAACCAGACTTCACACAATAAATTAATCAATAATTGTTGTAACAGTTTATGATATAAAACACTTTATACTTATAAAAAAGATTGGAATATTATGTCACTTAGTTCAAATGCTTTAACAAACTTAAAAAATATAAAAAAAAAAATTGGTCAAGTGCGAGTCGGACTCGCGCACGAAGGGTTCCGTACCATTATCTATGCAACATAAGGCAACGTTATTAGTATCGAGCAAGAAACGGTAAAAAAATCATGTTTGTTGTATGGGAGCCCCCCTTAAATATTTATTTTATTTTATTTTTAGTATTTGTTGTTATAGCGGCAATAGAAATACATCATCTGTGAAAATTTCAACTCTCTAGCTATCACCGTTCTTGAGATACAGCCTGGTGACAGACGGACGGACGGACGGACGGACGGACAGCGAAGTCTCAGTAATAGGGTCCCGTTTTTACCCTTTGGGTACGGAACCCTAAAAATAGCTAATCTTAATGATTTTATTTCGTATATTGCAGTAATTATTGATAATTTCAAAGTTATTAGTTCATTGCAATCAAATAAAGAGCCTGAAATAAATCTACACTATATAAGTCCCACTGTTGGGCACGGGCCTTCTCCACTTTGGGAAGGATTAAGGTCAACTACGCCGCGCGGACCAGGGCATAGGTGTAATATTCCTTAGCTGACTTTTACAGCACCCTGGGAAGGAAATGGGGTGGTGACACTTGTATTGTTAATTCGTCACCACACGGACAGTATATTATACTATTAATGCTAAAATGCATATGATATATGCAAATAACAACGTCATCATAATCATAGCATCAAGCCTTTTTCCCATGGGGGTAGGCAGAGACTATAGAGCGCTATCTGTTACGATCCAAACATACTTTCTTGGCTTCATTTACACTTATACATCTGGTCATACATGCCCGACGGTATTAAGTGGCACGCAACAACGCGCAACGTGTTAATTAAAATTATAGATGACCAGTTGTCATACTTGTTAGAACATAATATATAGGATTTAACATAAATATAGCTCAGTTACTTGTCGGGAAATGCACATAACATGACTCTGGTATTACTGATTGCAAGTAACTCACAGATCAGCCACAATAGATTCCGCACACAAGACGATCAACGTACATCGGACATTTACGCTAATGAGCATGAAACCACACGCCGAGTCCTCATATATCCAGTTTCCATCCATATATAATATACTAACTGTGGTCCGCGACTCCGTTAGCGTGGAATTAAAAAAAAATTCTTTGCTCTTGCCACATTTTTCACGGATGCTTCGCTCCTTTTGGTTGGATGTTATATTATAGCATACAGCTTTCCTCGATAAATAGACTATCCAACACTGAAATTTTTTTTCAAATCAGACCAGCGGTTCCTGAGATTAGCGCGTTCAAACAAGTAAACAAACTCTTCAGCTTTATAATATCAGTATAAATGAAAAAAGAGGGCCAAGTCTGCTAATACATGATCAATCACTGATTGCATAATCGCGAATTATATCATGTTTGGTAGTCTAATATTAATTTTTTATCACAAATGACGCCATAATGGCATCAGTGACTGATCATTGTGACAACATTATATTAGCAGACTTGGACCCCAGGATGTATGAGAACCCTCCGACATTGGCATTGGTGCGTTTAGTCGTTAACAAAAATCTCGTAATGCGATATCTATTATATTGATCTGTGGTCTCACTATATTCACCTATAATTTAACTGTTTAAATTTATGTGTAACAAATATGTTGAGTTTTATAATATACCATTAACGTAATGATTTACAAACTACTCATAAGAAATATATGCTTGAATATGGCACACAGTTATGTAACACAATTATAATATTTCTAAGATAATTCTCTTAGTGTTTAATTATATTATATACTAGCTGTTGCCCGCGACTTCGTTCACGTAAAATTTTTGATGACCAGGGAATAAGAAATTTAAAGTAGGTTTTTCCGAAGGAATCACATAATATCATCCCGGGATAAATAAAATTGTAATCTATACTTTAAGTTAGATCTCTACCAACATATCACTGAAAACAGTGTTCAAGTTCCATGCAGTAGTTTTAGCGTGATGCACGTACAAACAAATAAAATTGTTATCTTAAATTCTTTACTAAAAACTCACACATACAAGTTTTTTTCTTGAATGTCTCAAATGTGCAAACTGTAGTAAAAGATAACCATTCTATTATACGTTTACATTACGTGACATGCGTATTATACCTATATTTATGTATATTATGTACATAAATTATACGCACTTTCAAGTAAATAACCCTTCCGTAAAAGCTGAAATCTTTCGCTTCTTAAAACTATCCACAATACAATTCAAAGGCGCTTCATTGACCTTGATATAGCCGCGAAGAGGGGAAATAATGCATTTCCGGCATGAGTCAATGATGGGTTTAATAGTAACATATCGATACTACTACTAAAATCTGAAGAGTTTGTTTGTTTGTTACGGGCTAATCTCAGGAACCACTGGTCAGATTTGAAAAATTCTTACAGAGTTGGATAGTACGTTTAACGAAGAAGGTAACATTACGCTGCGACCAATAGGAGCGAAGCATCACTGAAAAATGTTGCAAAAAAAAAACGGGGAAAATTTTCTTAATACAAGCGTACGAAATCGCGGGCAACAGCTATGGCATTATATAGTGAACACAGATTTACAATAGAATTAATAAGTTTAGATTTAGTCCATCACAATTAAGTGAAATATCTATAAATAAAAGTAATACAAGGATTTTTTTCAATACATTCTCTGACCGGAATTAAGATTGTGATATTGGTAACAAATAACGGATATAACAGGCATATTTTTTATATTTTTGTGTGTATATATGTACGTACTTTTTATTTATTATGTCTCACCTTGCAAGGATGCAATTACACTTTGACGAGTTTGTCAACAGCCGGATGGAACACTATTGAGAGAGAAACCAGCGTACGAATATTGTTAAGCAACATCAGGACTGTCACTGACTTACATGATACCAAGACTCTCTAGTCTTCGAGCCTCTTAGAAATAAAAAACGGGATGTTCAATAGACATTATAGTTACCATATTTATAGGGTAAGCGTGTCTGTGGGGTGACGAACAAAAATAATGTAAATGTCACCTCCCCATGTCTTTCCCGCGGGAATCGTAAGAGCCAACCCAACCGAGGCAACCTGCGCACATACCCGAGAAGGGTTTATATCGGGCAGACGGCCAAGAGTAACAATGAGCTAAATCCTATTGCAACATGAACAAAGTGCAGACTCCGAATAACGAGATAAGGACAGGAGAATGTTAATGTTTGTAATATAAGGATAAGGGTTAGTTCAAGTTAATTTAGAAAGAAAGTTGAATTTTTCTTCATGGATAAACTAACAAGCTACATGTACAAATTGATAATAAAGATACAACAGCGACCGGAGTTCGAATTCCGGCCCAAAATAATTAGTAAGTGACCAACAATAGCACATTTCCAACGTGTTCTGGTTACAACATTAAACAAAGGTGTGAAGGTTTTAAGTAAACTTAGACCAGTTTTATATTAGCCAACTTACATTATCTGTGCAAATCAACAAACATAATCATACAAATGTTTGTCCGGCGTTTTTGTAATATCTTTTTACAAGTCGTAATTATACACTATGTTAGCGATGTGACTTGATTCGTAATTTTTTGTAAATGACTTGAATGTATTTAAACAATCGATCGATCGCATTACCGCAACAAATTCGTGTATCGAATAGACGCACTTTTGTTATTTACTGAATGTTATTAGGCCGTTACGTTTTTATTTCAGTTACATTACAAGTGCGCCTCTACATGTCCTCCCGTGGATGCTGTAAAGTTATCTTTGCCGACACCGTGGTTTGTATTATTATTTGTTTGAAAGTTCCAAACCATCTTATGTGGGTGATAGAAACCTGTAAACTGAAAGCAATGCTATTGAGAAAGAAATTAAAGGCCTCATATGAGGTTCACATGCAATCCATTCAATTCATCCCTGAACATGTTCACGTTTGGAAAAAATCTTTAAGTACTTTCCCGAAACCACCTAGCGTGAAGGACAAACCTGTAATAAGATAGTTTGTTATTAAACCTAAGGAATTATGTTTATTTTTAGCCGTTACCATCTGAAAAAATAAATCAGAAATTTAAAAATTATAATGATTGATTAAAGAGTGATTAAATTAATGAATACTGTATAAATGTTTAATAATATTAATATGTTTAATTGATTTGTTAAATCTGAATTTTAATCAATCTCATTTTATGATTTGAAGTCAATTTCCTCTATAATTTTACATTAAATCATTGAAAGGCCCAGTAAAGTACCAGTAGTGATGCTCTGCCTGCAGATGCACAAGATCGCAGGTTCTATTCCAGTACTGAATAATTACTTACATATAAACAAGATACACAAACATGTGTACAAAGATAGGCTTAATATCCGATTGTGGTCACAAGTTGACTGATTTTGAATGACTTCTTGTGACCATGATCGATGCAATTCGATCGAAATGGGACTATAATATAAGTAACCTTACAATCTACACTGCAAAGAAGAGCCGATTTTTATACAATATAATTAAATATCATCAAAACCGCAACCTTGTGAACAGATTGGGATTGTACTATCAATGTACGATAGGACCAATTAAAGAATAAAAAAATATATCGTTAGCGTTTAAAGATTATTATCTTAATGGAAAAATTATTTAGCCTTTAGAAAGGAACTAAATAAAGTTAATGTAAGTGCAGCGTCCCGACGCACCCTTGCGTCATGTTACTGCCCAACCACGTATATATACGGCTCAGAAGAACAACTTGCATCAAACTTGGTAAAGCCGCTCACTACAACAACATGAAGTCCTTCGTGAGTAACACAGATTACAAATATTACATAAATCACTCCAATCTTTCGCACATTAAGCGTTATGTTAACTTGAAAATAATTGATAATGTAACAAAGAGTAAAAAGCTTTTTAATAAAAAAAAAATTCTAAAAACAACCTGATGCTTTTTTCAAAATTGTTTCAATAATCAATACTTATAATTATAGCAAATATTGCACATTTAATTTAATTTCCATTTTTTAAAATAACATTAACAGTTACTATAACTACGAAATTGCATTACAATAATGTAACAAATAGTAGAAAATTAACAATTCTAAATTCGAACAAGTAGTTAATATAATAGTTAATCTAATCATCTAAAAATAGTTATTAAAATTACATAAAATAAGAAAGTAAAATACAATGGTCAAAAAGTTTTAAATGATTAAATTGTTAAGGGCCTACATCAATATTATCGTATATCATCGCCGACACGTAGATATTATTATTAACACAGCCAGTAGGCACAGAAAATGAAGAATTAGGGATACTTTTCCTATTTACTCAAAATCTACTAAATATATTTTAATTCTGATTTACGTGTTTCTATATATAATAGTTACTTATGTTTTTAAAGTTATTTCATTAGTTAATACGCGATAATAGACCGACAAATGAAAAAAATAAAAAATTAGAGAGGTTGTTTCGCTAAGATTTTCTATCGAGAAAACTTTTCTCAATCGCGTTTCTGAGTTTATGCGATCCTAGATCATATATTGAAAAAACATATACTTAAAAATTAGAGCTCTAGCATTTCAATCTCAAGAAACAATGAAAACTTCGTACGTAGAAAAATGCACGAAGCTATTTTGGTATCCTCTTAACAAAAATAATAATAATTTCACCTTAAGTCTTCTAGGTATTCTATAAGAAAAAAATAAATTAAAATGACATATTGTTTTGTTTCAGCTGGTTATAAGTGCCCTCGTAGCAGTATGCCTCGCTGGTGAAGCGCGCGAGAAGCGCTGGTCAAGCTCTGGCAGTGGTGGTTGGAGTGGCAGCAGTGGCAGCAGTGGCTGGAGTGGTGGATATGGCGGCGGATATGGTGGTGGATATAGCGGTGGATATGGTGGAAGCAATGGTGGATATGGAGGTGGCTCAGGCGCTCGTGTGGTCTCTGTTAACAAGGTGGTTAATGTACAACGTGAAGTGACAGTTCCTCAAGTAATCAACGTACGCAAAGTCATCTCTGAGCCACAGATCATCACTGTCAAGCAAGTCGTGCCCGCCTCTAATGGATACTCGTCTGGAGGATACTCCTCAGGTGGATATTCCTCAGGTGGTCACTCCTTAGGTGGATACTCAGGTGGATATTCTTCTGGTGGACTTTCCTTAGGTGGTCACTCATCCGGTGGATACGGCGGATACTCCGGTTCTACTGGTGGACACTCTCTGGGTGGATATTCTGGTGGATACTCCAGCGGAAATTCATTGGGCGGTTACTCCGGCGGACATTCCGGAAAATACGGCAGCGGCTGGTAGATAATACTCAAATGAAGAATGTGTTAAACTCGTTGTGATTATTTAAATAAATATTTCTTTATTTTTATAAGTCTCATTTTTTTTATTCTGTGTACGTAATATCGTCATTCTCCTGCCCTTATGCCGTTATTGCAATGACTCCAAGTCATTGCAACATGACAACTTTTTGTCTGTGTTGCAATAGTGTGTGTACCTGTGTCTTTGTAATACCTAATCGAAAATGTGTGAGTAATAAAATAAAAGTAAAAAACAAACTGTAGCTTCCATGTCTAGCTAGATAGTGGCTTAAAAATAAAGTGCCACCCAACTAACTAATATATTTAGACACCTACAAAGTGCCTACAAATATTTTTACTAGTATTAAGTTTAGATTTTAGTTTCATGGATATACAAAAATTAAAGCAAATTGACATTATGTGCTATTTGATGCTCTACAAATATTATACTTCGAACTCTACCAATAATCTAATAGAAGGATGTTATGACATTGATATTACAATGTTGGTTATAAGTTATTAGTAATTACAGCGTCTTCTAACCTAATACTACCCTAATTAGAGTATCGCTACCGTCAACATAGACAAGCTCCACCACTCCTACTCCAATGATCTCTACGTGTCTAGATATTACAGCATAAATTAGAGATATGTCTAGATCAATTATCTACGTGGACGAGGGGCTTTAGAATTAGTAAATACTTAAAAAACTGTTATACTAGCGACACCAAGCACACCAACGACAATTCTAATGAATTTGACGGGCTTCGTGGTCTAGTGGTTCATGTAACGGACTGCCGTTCACAAGGTCGCGGGTTCGATTCCCGCACGGGACAATTATTTGTGTGATGTTTATAAATGTCAAACAAATGTTTGTACTGCGTCTAGGTGTTTACTATGTATTATAAGTATGTGTTGCGTTCAACCTGGGATTTTTTGCGTGTTAGTTTGTGGAAGCGTATTAATTCTTCAGGCCAACACGAACGAACTTAAAATCTGTGTTTCACAGCGTTAACAAATTTATAATAGTACAAACTTACCCTGTTTTGTTCTTCAACAATGTCTTCACCGTGTCACCCTAGCTATTGCATAACTATCGATTAAAATATTGGCCAATATTAAAATAAACAATCAAGCTTACCTAGCTTATTCAACAACACAACACGGGTAGACCACGGGCTCCTGATGACATCAATCGTCCCAATACAATTACACTATCACAATTATAGTTCAATTTCAAAATAGTTCAATTTACATTAAATAGCATTAAATATAGACACACAAATCGTATTAAGTATGGAGACACAAAATTCACTAGTTTTTATAACACATTTATGTCCAACAATTTGGCGAAGATTACATTTCGCGGTGACATTTCAAGGTTTTGTTTTCAATTGTAATTATCGATTCACACAACAAGGATAATTAGTTTTATCAGCAATTAATTCTAGTGACAATTTTTAACTTTTAAAAACCGTTGCGAGAACACGTGACAACTAGTCACAATCGAACGTCAACTCGCTTTCAACTCGATTTTTCAACTGAGGGGCGATCGACAGCCGCGTCGCGCGCGGGGCCGGACTGCGTCCGCGCAAGGGCCGTACTCCCGCGTATTTATACGATAAGTTAATCGTTTAGTACATAACATCTACCCGCCTCGGCCAGGACTACCTGGCCGCTAATTCACTGGCAGTCGCGACAAGGTTGATACAGCTCTCTTCAAAATTGAACCGTCCACCCGGACCTCAGCAAAACGGGGCACTCCATCTGCTCCAAAGACGAGGTTGAGAATGCGCCCCCTGCGCCAACACAGTGGCGGTGAGTTAGCGTCCTTAACCAGAACGAGGTCACCAACATGAGGTGGATCAGTCTTGTCAGTCCACTTAACGCGCTGCTGGAGAATGTGCAAATATTCTAAATTCCAACGTTTCCAAAAGCTCTGAGTGAGTTGTTGGACCAATTCAAACCGCGAGAGACGATTAGGTCTCACATCAACAAGGGGATATTCCGGCAGGGCGTTCAGTGGCTGCCCAATCAAAAAATGGCCCGGCGTGAGGGCTTCCAAGTCGTTAGGATCTGAAGAGATCGGGCACAACGGGCGTGAATTCAAAACGGCCTCGATTTTGCAAAACACAGTTGCGAGCTCTTCAAAGGTCAATACAGACTCGCCAATTACCCGTCGCAAATGTGTCTTAGCAACCTTTACTACGCTTTCAAATATTCCTCCCCAGTGGGGACATGACACGGGACTGAACCTCCAAGTTATTCTACGTGTAGCTAGTCTAGACGCAATTTCAGTCTCGTTAGCCGACAAAAAATCATACATCGCTTTTAAATAGTTGTTTGTGCCTTTGAAGTTGGTACCGCAATCCGACCGAATCAAGGACGGTAGTCCTCGTCGTGACACGAATCTATCTAACGTCGCAACAAATGCCTCTGTCGAGAGGGCTGAGACGAGTTCCAAATGTACCGCCTTGGTGGACAGACAGACAAAGACGCACAAATAAGCCTTGACAGTTTTACTGTTCCTGAGGGTCGAGGTCTTAACAAAAAAAGGGCCTGCAAAGTCCGTACCAACTCCAGCAAAGGGCCTTATCTCAGTGACCCGATCCGAAGGAAGGTCACCCATGATAGGTTGCATGGTAGGGGCCTTGAGCCTATAGCAAGGCATACAACGAAAGACCACACTACGGATCGTCCGACGGGCCGATAAAATCCAAAATTCCCGTTGCAAAATGGCCAATAAGGCATTACAGCCGGCGTGGGAGTTCTTGATGTGACGATCAGTCACCAACAGGTTCACCAAGTGGCCACTCTTTGGCAATAAGAGGGGGTGACGAGATCCATAAGGGAGGTTTGCGTTCCTAAGACGCCCTCCGACACGCAAAAGACCCTCACTATCCAAAAAAGGGTTCAGCTTACAAATGGCTCCAGACAACTTGGATTTGCCTTTCCTCAAGATGTCGATCTCGTCTTCAAAATGTGCCTCTTGCACAGAACGAACCCAGTGAAGAAGAGCATCTTGGAGCTCTTGTGGCGATAAGAAGGCCTCCAAACATTTGTTCTGTGGATGTCTACAATTTCTCATGAAGCGCTTGATCCAAGCGGTGACACTCAACAATTTGTCTAATGAACTGTAACGATTAAGTAAGAAATCGGGGTCGAACGGACGGTCCTGCCGTTCGAGCGCAAGCGTTCGCAACCCAGGCAGTGCGACAATGTCTAAGGCCGGAGTTCGCGGCCAATTAGATTCTGATCTGGTCAACCACTCAGGTCCCCACCACAGAGAGTGCTCAACTAAAAGGGGGGCCATACATCCCCGTGACGCACAATCAGCAGGGTTGACCTCGCCAGGCACATGCCTCCAAACCAACGGGGTCTCCGATTTCTGTATCTGAGAGACACGATTTGCTACAAACACCTCTAAGGTGTGAACTGACGTCTTCAGCCAACATAGCACAATTTGACTGTCAGTCCATGCATATATCGTGGAAATGTCAATTGACGTGCACAAGGTAGACATGACGTGATTCAAAAGGCGAACAAGAAGGGCCGCCCCTGACAACTCTAACTTAGGGATTGTCAAGGCAGTTCGAAGAGGCGCGACCTTGCTCTTCGCCATGACCAACAACACTTTCACCTGACCATCTGTGGTCACGGTGCGCAAGTATACGGCTGCTGCGTACCCACGTTCCGAAGCGTCCGAGAAACCATGAAGGGACGCGGTGTGCTTCCCTGGCGGAAGCAGAGCACGGGGTAACGATATCCTATTGATGGCAGGCAATGAGGAAGCAAATAGGAGCCAGTCCTTCAAAACAGCTTCGCGAAGTGGCTCGTCCCATCCAAGACCTGCAGTCCAAAGTTTCTGCAGGAAGCATTTGGCCCAGAATATGACCGGGCATATCCAGCCATTGGGATCAAAGGTTCTCGCGACAGTCGACAGAACCAGTCGTTTCGTCCAAGTGTGATGCGAATCCAAATTGACATTAAATGTAAAGATGTCCTGGACTGGTCTGTACTGGATTCCAAGCACTGACATCATGGTAGGGTTGTCACGGTTCTCAAATAGGTGAGGATCCTGCTGGTGGTCGTCCGGTAGCCCTTCCAAGAGCGCAGGTAAGTTGGAGATCCATTTACGCAACTCATATCCTGCGGAGGCTAGAATGCCAATCAACTCGTCACGCAAGAGCAGGGCCTCTCTCTCCGTGGCCGCGCCAGTGCACACATCGTCAACATATAGGTCCTCCTTCAAAATGGCGGCTGCGCGAGGAAACGACATACGCTCTCGATCCGCGAGCTCCCAAAGCGAACGTATAGCCAAAAAGGGGCTAGACCTCAGCCCGTATGTGTTCGTGTTGAGCTCGTAGACAAGCATGGGATCTTGCTGGTTTTCTCGCCACAATATCAGCTGGTATCGGCGATCATCCGGGTGAATTACCGTTTGCCTGAACATCATCTTGATGTCAGCCACAAAAACAAATTGATGACGTCGAAACCGCGTGATGACGTCACAAAGGTCCTTCAGCAATTTGGGACCAGGATGCAGACACTGGTTCAATGACACTCCTGAAGTAGTCTGCGCAGAACCATCAAATACTGTGCGTAACTTACCACTTGATGGTTTTATTACAGCATGATGCGGGAGAAAGAAGTGCTCCGTCGAACGCCAATCCAATTTTGACACAGACATGTGTCCCAAATCCTCATACTCCCGCATGAAGTCAATATACTTCTCCTTGAGTAGTGGGTCCCTGCTCATACGGCGCTCCATCGCCAACAAACGCTTCTCTGCAATAGGCCGCGAGACGCCAAGTGGCGGACGTACGGCGAGAAATGGCAATCTTGTCATGATCCGGCCAGAACGGAGATAACTGGTGTTGGTCTTGTAGAACTGCTCACACTCTTCATGCTCCGGATCAGAGCGGGGAGCTTGTGGTGGCTCCTCCACTTCCCAGAATCTCTGCACGGCGTCAGAAAGGGCGGACCCCACCATCAAGGCCGTTCCAAGTTCGGCAGGGGGGGGAGTCCTCAATACAGGCCCCATCAGTGCGAACCCAAATATGGTCCGGAGGGCTACCAAGCCACCTGGCTGCAAAACACGATCCTTGCCGAGTAATATTTTACCCAAAACATCGGCACCAAGCAACAAATCGACCGTGCCAGGCAGGTCAAATTTAGGGTCAGCCAAATTCAAATCCGCGGTCAATTTTACCGCATCCGCAGACAAACGAACTTGCGGGTGATTGCCCAAGATATTCTCCATCACAATGGCCGACGATTCCAACGTCGGACGTGGAGAATTTGAGGGGGAGAACTGAAACCAAACGCGGCCCTCTACCGTGGCCACGGGGGCGTTCCCGACACCCCTTATTACATCTGAATATTTTTCAATAGTCTGGCCAGTCTGCCCTACCAACCAAGACGAGGCTATGCACCCCTGTGAGCCTGTGTCCAATATCGCTCGGACTACAACCGAGGCGCCCGTCCGTCCCCAGACCCTGACATGGGCCGTAGGCAAGAGGACGGTCTCAAAAGGGGGCGGTGCATAGCGGGGGCAGACGCCAACATCCTAATGTTGGCGTGGCGGCGACTGAGCGCCGTTGTCCCGAGACGGCAAATCAAAGTGCGGGTAGTGCCTAAACTCGGCCTCCTCTCGGTGACGACTGCCACGAGCCATAGACGGCGGTTCGTAGCGCCTGGAGCGTCCGTACCGAGGGTTGCGCGTCTCCAAACGGGGACGTTCCGCCAGAGGGGGGGACGGTAGTGGTACCGGACGCGCGTCACGGTAATCGTGGTACACTACTGGAGGTGATCTCACTTGATCACGTGGAAGCGGGGAGGGCGAGCGGGACACAAAGGTGCGGGATTGAACCCGGGGCCCGCTTTCATACCCGCCCGTGGGGCTGCGCGCCGAACCAACTCGGCGATCAACGGCAGCGTAGTTTGCGCGGCGTGGGGGTGATGAGCCGGACTCCAAGTTGCGGGACTGGTCCCGGTGTCCGCTGACATACCCGCCCGAAGGCGACCCCGCGTGGTCGCGACGGCCATTCGCGTTGGCGCACAGGATTTTCAAATGGTGCCCTCCGCAAATAGGACACGGGTGAGTGTCGGGGCAGGCGCGCTGGTAATGGTCCCCTAGGCAAGAGAAACACCAGCCGCGGGCCTGGGCAATACGCCTACGAGCGGCCACGTGCAGGACCGCGAAGTCTGGGCACCGCACCGTTTGGTGTCCCTGCGACTTGCAAAAACGGCAGTCCGGTGGCGCAGCTTGAGCGACAGCGAAGCGGGCGGCCGTACCTCCCCTTGGTGCAGGTTGGGCATTGCGCCGTTGGTTGGTGGGTCTGGGACGTGATGCTTCCACCGGCGTGTCGGCGACCATGACGTCACCCATGCGACACTCGTCCTCCAGGAACGTCAGGAGCTGGTCAAAGGTAGGGAGAGCAGATGCCTCATCCCTAGTGTGCCCCTGTTCAAAACGTGCCCTCAAAGACACCGGCAATCGCTTGAGTACGATACGCACCAGTAGGTAAGACCACTTGGCAACCGGCAGTCCTAAGCGGTTGAGCGAATTGGTGGCTATTAGGAGGGGGTTCAGCAGCTCGGTCCTCAACTGGGCAGCATTGCTCACGACGGGAAGGTTCAAGATCTGGTCAACGTGGGTATCTGCCAGACAGCGCTGGTTGTGATAGCGCTTGGTGAGCAACGCCCGCGCGATCCCATAGCTCCCGTCACATATTGGGAGGTGCTGTACTAAGCCCCTCGCCTCTCCATCAAGCACGGAGAGTAAATAGGCCAGTTTCTGAGACGGACCCAAATCGTCCCTCGAGTCCACAAGGCTCTCAAACAAACCAATGAATCCCATCCACATGTCTAGTCGACCATCAAAACGTGGAAGATCCAAGTTGGGTAACCTGGTCAAAAGGCCCACGGGAGTCTTCAAGGGGGCCCGGTGAGCCGGTACTCCGGCGCGCGAGGCTAAAATCTCCCGCGCGCTCTGGGCGATGTCGTCGGCAAGGTCCATAATTTGGACGTAGTCCTCGTGGACTTGGTCCCGTCGCTCCTGGGGGAATGACTCCAGGGGCACATCATCCAGATGCAAGATGAAGCGCCGGTAAAGCGCCTCCACCTCCTGAAGTCGTGTAGGGCATTTCTCATGCCTGTCCAACAATGCCTCGATTCGGTTCTCCCTTTTCACCAAGGCGGCAGCTGACGTGAACCATCTCAAATGAGTCGCAATCCCGGAATATGTCTCGCGGACAACATTATACGCGGCGGTAGACATCTTCAAAGCACAAACGGCACGAAACAAACAATCTTATAATAACAACAAAAAAAAAACAAATATCTTTCACAAACAAACAATATTACAATAGCGAAAAACAAAATATCTTTCAATGAGACAAGCCGCTATTATTCTAAACAATTATCAAATCTTAAATAGTTTAAATCAAACAAACAAAACAATTCTTTGCCAATGTGCAATTAATTTAAGACTTGAATTATTTATTTTAAGGTAAACAACAAAACAAACAAACGTATAAAATAAATGTTGTATTATACAAACGCACAACGCCACAACTTAACTATAACGTTGTTCAATATTAGACAATAATTAAATAATAATTTATATTAAATAATAACCTGAGCAACAACAAATACGATTAGCAATAGCACAAATAATTATCAAACCCTTTAAAATCTAATTGCCAATTCAAGTGCTCAAATTAATTATGCAAAACTATACCAACAATTTAGATTAAACAAACAAACAACCAAATTAATCAAATTAAATTAATTAAATTAATTAAATCAATTTTCCCAAATAATGAGGGTATAGTTTGTTCAACATGGAACATTCGAGAAACGGAGTTTAAACCACGCTCTGGGTACCAAAATATGTTGCGTTCAACCTGGGATTTTTTGCGTGTTAGTTTGTGGAAGCGTATTAATTCTTCAGGCCAACACGAACGAACTTAAAATCTGTGTTTCACAGCGTTAACAAATTTATAATAGTACAAACTTACCCTGTTTTGTTCTTCAACAATGTCTTCACCGTGTCACCCTAGCTATTGCATAACTATCGATTAAAATATTGGCCAATATTAAAATAAACAATCAAGCTTACCTAGCTTATTCAACAACACAACACGGGTAGACCACGGGCTCCTGATGACATCAATCGTCCCAATACAATTACACTATCACAATTATAGTTCAATTTCAAAATAGTTCAATTTACATTAAATAGCATTAAATATAGACACACAAATCGTATTAAGTATGGAGACACAAAATTCACTAGTTTTTATAACACATTTATGTCCAACAATTTGGCGAAGATTACATTTCGCGGTGACATTTCAAGGTTTTGTTTTCAATTGTAATTATCGATTCACACAACAAGGATAATTAGTTTTATCAGCAATTAATTCTAGTGACAATTTTTAACTTTTAAAAACCGTTGCGAGAACACGTGACAACTAGTCACAATCGAACGTCAACTCGCTTTCAACTCGATTTTTCAACTGAGGGGCGATCGACAGCCGCGTCGCGAGCGGGGCCGGACTGCGTCCGCGCAAGGGCCGTACTCCCGCGTATTTATACGATAAGTTAATCGTTTAGTACATAACAGTATGTATTTACAAAAGAAAAGTAGTATATGTATTCTATCCATATTCTGGTACCCATAACACAAGCATATATAAGCTTAACTTGGGATCAGAGGACGTTGTGTGAAATGTCCGTGAATATATATTATTATTATTTTATTATTTATAATTGCTGAGGACACCGTATTCGAAATCAGTCGAGAAGGAGTTATTAGAGTTCCCGCCCTAATATTGAGACATTGCTGTCCATCCGAACGTCTGTCACCAGAAAGTATGTCATGAACGGTCATAGCTAGAAAGTTGATATTTTTTTGAATCGATAATGAAGTCTAAAATCATAATACAACGGTATCAATTCTATACCTAAGCCTACTTTCGTAATGATGAAGAATTGGAAATCTTGACTACGCACATAAAACAAAGACCTGACCTGATTTGTGTCAAATAGCTTGATCTTTCACTCTTTCCTATTCGCTAAGTTTAAAGAAGAATAGAAAACTTCCTCACATTAAGTAAAAACTACTATTACAAAAGGAGGTAGCATATCACGTGACACTATCCCGCAAGTTATTTTTATGTCATTTTGTAACACAACAAAGTTACACTCCTAGATTATTACAAAGGTCTATAACAATGATTACTGCGACACTGTTCATGTACATGCTCCATACTGTACATTCTTAGATTATCTATATGATGTGTCTCGTGGTCTAGCGGTTTATGTAACGGACTGTCACTCACGAGATTGCTAGTTCGATCCCCGCACACGACAAATTTTTAAATAAATAAATAAAAGAATATTCATGGGCATTATACACAACGTCATCTAGTCAAGCTAATGTCAAGCTAATGTTACGGGTACCAGAATACGGATAGACTTCATAAACTAAGAATATCTTTCGTAAATGCGTATTTAAAATACATAGAAAACACTCAGACGTAATACAAATTCAACCATTTCTATGACAATTATAAATATCACACAAATCATGGTCCCGTGCGGGTACGAATCCGCGACCTCAGTGAACGGCAGTCCGTAACATGAACTACTAGACCACGATGGCCATCAGATATTAACTTAAAATCTGTAACTAACCAAATTATTGCAATTCTAGCTTTATGAGTTGTTGCTTATGAGGCTATGTAGTAAAAGTCTTTTAAAAGCGGTAAAAACGTAACAAGTCCATGTCTATACTATGGACTCTATGTTTTCATTTCACTGGAAAAACTGTTGAAACCCAAATTTATTTACACGAAAATAGTCAGCATCAAATAGTACATATTTGAAATATTTTTTCTAAAAGATCAAAGTAACAATATACTATTGAGATTAATAATCAAGTCCACGACCTCGTGCGCGGAAGTTAACTCACTCAACGCGGTGGAAAGGTATATACACTGAAAGCGGATGTGTTAAGAAACTAAGCTAAATATTGTTTACGTTAATAGTTGGTATATTTAATTGTAATATGAGTAATATGCAAGTAGTGAAGCGTCCCGGCGCACCCTTGCGTCACGACGCTCTCCACCCGCGTATATATACGCCGGCGGGCTAACACCAACCAACACACTACAGCCGCTCACTACGACGACATGAAATCCCTCGTGAGTAACTACTAACTAAAATATACAAAATTACATCATTATTACATAAATAATTATTTAACAACAATTACAATAAATTTTACTTGAAATTACGTAAATTAGACTTATCTCGGTTTAAAATTGAATTAATTGTGCTTATTTAGACCTACTTAGATCTAATTAATAACCAAATAAAATTTATGTACTTATACAATCTACATAGTTTCCCAACTAAAAAGAAGAGAAAAAACCACAATAAAGACATCGCTAATCCTGAAGGATTCATTATTTTAAAAGAAAAAATCAAACGAGTGTATCATTTTTGTATTTTTTGCACTGTACTAAACAATGTTATATTATTTTCAGTTGGTTCTATGCGCCCTCGTGGCAGTTGCCCTCGCCGGAGAAGTGCGTGAGAAGCGCTTTTCTAATCTGGACCACACCGGCTCGGGTGGCGACGGCGGATGGAGCGGCAGCAGCGGCTGGAGCGGTAGTTACGGAGGCGGCTACGGCGGAGGTCACGGTGGTGGTTCTGGTGTCAACGTGGTCTCCGTTAACAAGGTGGTTAATGTACAACGTGAAGTGACCGTGCCTCAAGTGATTAACGTACGTAAAGTGGTTTCTGAGCCACAGATCGTCACTGTAAAACAAGTTATACCTGCCTCCAATGGATACTCCTCAGGCGGATACTCCTCAGGTGGATACTCCTCAGGCGGACACTCCCTGGGGGGATATTCTTCTGGTGGACTATCTTTGGGTGGTCACTCTTCTGGTGGGCTATCTTCGGGTGGATACTCAGGCGGATACTCCGCAAATGGTCATTCCTCAGGTGGATATTCCGGCAGATATACCTCTGCTGCTCATTCCTTGGGAGGATACTCAAATGGATATTCTTCCGGTGGTCAATCCTTAGGTGGATACTCAGGTGGATATTCTTCTGGTGGACACTCCTTGGGTGGATATTCATCAGGTGGACACAGCTTAGGAGGTTATTCATCTGGTACACGCAGCTTGGGCGGATACTCTGGCGGATATTCTTCTGGTGGTTACTCATCTGGCAGACACTCATTAGGTGGTTTGTCATCTGGTGGACATTCTCTAGGTGGATATTCAGGGGGATACTCGTCTGGTGGACACTCATTGGGCGGAAGTTACGGTGGACAATCTGGCAGTAGTCACGGCCAGGGTTGGTATTAATTAACTAGTCATCGAAAAGCATAACTGATTATAATTATTTAAATAAATATATTTTATTGTTTAAGTATCGCTTTTCAATTTGTTAAACCCCAAACTAATAGGTCGAAATCATCAATCATCATCATCAATTAATCATCTCATTAAATAAATGGTATGTTCCTTTTGACATATTTACTATCGTTACTGAACATTTTAGTAGGCAGATTTAGCTATTTATCGCTACAATTAATTTATTCAAAAGAGCTTTAATGACCTGCTTGTTACCAAATGTACCACGTGGTACGGAGACTATTTTCCTAAAAATACATAATTATTCGATATGTCGAGCATCAATGTAGTAAAATACAATAAATTAGTATAAAGTACAATAAATTCCGACCACATTTTGGTTAAACGAAACTATAAAAAATAGTTAACCTACATAATAACAAAAATTAGTCAAGTGCGAGTCGGACTCGCGCACGAAGGGTTCCGTACCATTATCTATGCAACATAAGGCACGTTATTAATAAATGAGCAAACAACACACACAATACTTAATTAATCACGTTTGTTGTATAAGAGCCCCCCTTAAAATATTTATTTTATTTTATTTTTAGTATTTGTTGTTATAGCGGCAATAGAAATACACCATCTGTGAAAATTTCAACTTTCTAGCTATCACCGTTCTTGAGATACAGCCTGGTGACAGACGGACGGACGGACGGACGGACGGACAGCGAAGTCTCAGTAATAGGGTCCTGTTTTTACCCTTTGGGTACGGAACCCTAAAAACTACTTACACCAAGCTGAATAAAACTAAAATAACAATACATCAATGACAATGTTTGCGCCTTATGCGTGGAATATTATTAAAAAGATATTTACGCGATAGCATTTTATAATATGGATAATTATGCATTCATCAACTTCGCTTCAACTTGGAAGTTGATTTATGACGTGATTTAAAACTGTTTACTATATGATTCTCTACTCATTGACGACCCAATATTGGGCCAAGGTTTTCTCCGTAATGTAAATGTAGTTTATTTGCTAGTAGTTTACCTGGAAAACGTTGTTCTGCCAGTATTATAAGCAATCCTTAAAATATGGAGATGGCATTTACGGACTTTTTTGTCGATCTGTAGATAAAAAATACTCTCAAGACCCATTTTAGTTTTTTTTTTTTATTACCTTTGGCGGCAGACGAGCCAACGGCCCACCTGATGAAAAGTGGTATCCGCTGCTCATGGACTAGGCAACACCAGAGGCATAGCCGAGCCGCTGCCTACCTTTGGAATATTACTCTCTTCAAACCTCGCTTGAAGAGGGACATGTCATAGCGCTTGGGAAATACCGCAGCAGGTAGTTCGTTCCAGAGATTGCACGTGCGTGGGAGAAACGACCGCTGGAAACGTACCGTGCCACAAGTGTACGTACCCAGGTAGTGAGGATGAACTTTGCTGCGGTATCGAGTGGTACGCTGATAGAAAGGTGACGAAGGTACCAGTTCAAACAGCTCCTCGGAGCACTCCCTGTGAAAAAGTCGGTATAGTTATAGATATTTTTTTTTAAACTCTTAATTCGAAAACCATTTCGGGGAATAGAGTTTTTGATCATGATCCACTAGTTTTTTTGGGAAAATTTGCTATATTAACTATTATTTTCCCAAAAAAGCAAATGATCTCTATTTGCCCTTGAAAAAAAGGACTTAAATTGTTTAGGCGTTCTTAGGGATATACTACTCTGGGGTGGAGTTGAAATTGGTCTATTATATTAACATGGCAACTTTGAAAAGATGTATTGCAATCTTTCTTATGTCTATCAGGAAAAGGCAACACAAAGATTGCGTACAACGATGACGTCACAACATTTAAAATAATATCTTTAAGTATTTTTTTTTTAAATTATATAGCGAATATTTCAATAATATTGAAATTGGTTGCTTAAAATAGTCTATTTTCTAAAAAATATATTAAAACAACAGGTAAAAAATTATGAACAATCCCAATTAACGTACCAAATGGTACATACTCGTAGTTACGAAATTAAGATTCACGTAAACAGATCTAGTTATCCGTATAACGAACAGTTTCAATAGATCACGTTACACTGCCGATACTTTATTGAACCGGTTTATTTTATGTCTAACATTTCACGCGACATCTGCAAAATTCGTTTCATACAGAACTTTACTTTTCAACTACATGTACCGCTCCGACCTCCATCTGGCACGGAACTCCTACGTTACGAATTTACGATATGAGATCTACGGTCTAACGTACCACGATGACCGGAAGTATTGGTACAAAGGTTTCGAAATATCCGTCTCACGTAGAATCTTATCTACTTACATTTTGATTGTGATTTAGGTTTCAATCCCCAAACAGGACATAATGTAATTTATTAATTTTTGCATTTGACATGCTATGCTTTTACTTAATAAATCAAATTATGGTAGAAAAAGTGAAATGCCGCAAGTGGGGCTTGAACCCACGACCTCGGAATACCGTTCCGAAGCTCTTCCAACTGAGCTTATTGCGGTCTACTTGCAACACCTCATAGATATAGATACACCTGATAGATGGCGGTGTACGTAAAAATATATAAACTCATACGAGTGACAGATGTGGTGGTTAATTTGAGGTGTTGCAAGTAGACCGCAATAAGCTCAGTTGGAAGAGCTTGGGAACGGTAGTCCGAGGTCGTGGGTTCAAGTCCCACTTGCGGCATTTCACTTTTTCCACCATAATTTGATTTATTAAGGACATAATGTGATGTACAAATATTAATTGTGCTACTTGAAAATGTTTTCTATGTTCTTAGTAGTTTGTTACATTCATTTTAAACCATAATATTGTGTAACATCACATTTTAAATGATTGTACCAACGTACATGTTGCGCAGTTCCTATTACTCTTGTTTATTACCTTGTACGCACACCTCGAGACAACTCTATCATTTTTATGTATTTCTGTAATAATAACAACAAATTACATCACCCTCGTTTATCAGACTTTCTTTGTCTAATATAGGGCATAAGCCTGGTCTAAAGAACAATCCAACTACCACCATTATGCTTTTTGCATCTAACAACTCTCTAGAATCCTGACAGTTTTACCAACCACGGAGCCGCCCTACGGTGCATCCTCCGTTATGCTATCGCTCGGTACATAATCGCTCTTAAGAACTTTCAGTCAATTATCCAAAAAATAACTTTTAAAAAGTTATAAAATTGTTAACAAAGAACTTTTACATAACCTTGATCTGCTTTTATTTCATTTAATTTGCTCATAACATGTCGTATACATAAATGGTCAATGTCATATTATATTTACATTGAAATGTGTGGATTATCTATACTAATCTGTACTATCTACACTTCTATACTATATACTATAATATTATAAAGCGAAAGAGTTTGTTTGTTTGTTTGTTTGTTTGTTTAAACGCGGTAATCTCAGGATCCGCTGGTCCGATTTGAAAAATTCTCTTAGTGTTGGATAGTACATTTATCGAGGAAGGCTTTAGGCTATATAACATCACGCTACAACTAGTAGAAGCGATGCAGTAGTAATAAATGTTTCATGGAAAATTTTCTAAATTCCACGCGGACGGAGTCGCAGGCAACAGCTAGTGTATTATATGTATATTGATATGATTTTAGTGTAACAATCTAGGAAGAGATTCTAGTGTTTGTTTTCCCTAACGAATTCTAACTTTTCTATTACTTGCAAGTCTTGGTATTGATGTTTTGATAAATGTATTTTTCTTAAAATGAAAAAGATTATTCAATATGATGTAAATATGTAGTTAAAAGATACAAAGATTAGGAATAAAGTAACTTGTAATTTCCATTGAAAGTTTTCTGTAACTTAATACCTACATTAAGAAGAGCCAATGAATATTTGCATGTGATTATACTATCTAATCAAGAGTTGAAGGTTGTGGGTGCAGAAGTGACGTAGGAGCACTCGACGACGTCCCCAAGTTGATGGAAGTGGCACTTAGAGGATGCGCTTACGCAACCGAGCACACTGCACGTATATATATGTACTGAGATGAGATCCAGCATCATAACACAACTACAATCACAAATACAACATGAGATCCTTCGTGAGTATCCCACAACTAAATATATATAACTATATAGTGTGTGTGTGAACAACTACAACTTGGAGTTAATTAACAGTGATTGCAGTTCATAGTGAGTGTGGAGTGTTCAAAGGGAGTGATTGTGGTTATTGGTATTGTCAATAGTTATCGACGATTTAACAGTTTTGTTGACGTTATCTGCTTGGAAGAGCTCCCTGTTAATCTAGACTCGTTTCAATATCTCATTCATTGTAAAGTATAATGTATTAATATCAATACGTTTGTTCTTTAGCTGGTTCTGTGCGCGTTGGTAGCTGTGTGCGCCGCTGGAGCAGTGCGTGACAAGAGGTGGAGTGACAACGGCTGGAGCAACAGTGGCTGGAGCAACAACAATGGCTGGAGCAGCGGCGGTTGGTCCGACAACAGCGGCTGGAGTGGCAACAGCGGCTGGAGTGGCAACAGTGGCTGGAGCGACAACAGCGGCTGGAGCTCGCAGCCAGCGACACGCGTCGTTGCCGTCAAGAAGGTGGTGAACGTGCAGCGTGAGGTGACCGTCCCTCAGGTGATCAACGTGCGCAAGATCATCTCTGAACCACGAGTCGTCACCGTCAAGAAAGTGGTGCCCGCCTCCAGCGGCTGGTGGTGAACGACCTACCTGATTGACAAATAACTGCGTGCCATATAATAAATTGATTTTAGTTTTAACAACTTTCTTTTGTTTTATTATAAACACAAAGGGTGGTAATACAATATAATGTTGAACCATAACATACTCGCTGACTTTTAATGATAATTATATTCTTTATCAAGAAACAGATACACTTAGAAAATGGACACTTCACACAGAAAATGTTAGTTACTCAGTGTTACCTGCCTAGGTTACACAACAAGACATAACAATTTAAAAGAGCATTTTAGATCCTTTATCGGGTCCTCGAGATGAATGAAAGTTCTGTGATTTCATTTTATTTTGGCACTGCTAAATTATATAAGGTAAAAACATTATGATTATGTTTCTGTAAAGACGAACATAAAGGTGTACCTACTTGAGATGAGGTACTTCTAAATTATTAAATAGTTCATACTACCATACCGTTATAATAATTACGTGTAAGTGTATCATCAAGTTCAAGATAGATGGAGCCATTTTCTATGTTTTACTATCTGTACCCTATGTTTTCGCTTGCGCACTTTCAAGGAAGGCGGATATGTAAACAAAAAGAGATAACAACTTATTCTCACTTCTGTTGATAACATCATCATCATCATCATCATAACATCACGCCTTTTTCCCATGGGGGTAGGCAGAGACTATAGAGCGCCATCTGCCACGATCGAAGCACACTTCCTTGGCTTCATCCACACTCATACATCTGGTCATACATGCCCGACGGTTGTAAGTGCTGTTGATAACAGATACCGACTGTTGATAACAGATACATATAAAATTTTATAAGATTCAGACAATGAACAATCCAAATATTTAAGGCCTTAGATATTTGATTTATCAAAAGCCTCAAATATTTGGAGGGAATAATTTCTAGAAAATTATGATATTTTTGCTAAAACTTAAAAAAATCATATTAACTCCAATGTTTTGATGTTTGCTTATTGTTGGATGTATGAATATAAGGATGTTTGTGATTCTTTCACGTAAAGACTGCTGGATGGATTTTCATGAAACTTTCCAATAATATAGCTTACAGGTCGTTACGCCGTTATCCCCGACATATCGGTATTAAGTTGGTCTTTATAGGCGTCGGCGTCGTCGTCGGCGTATGGTGGTTACGCTGCTCAAATCCCGACGTATCGGTGCTAAGTTGGTTTTTATAGGCGTCGGCGTCGGTGGCGGCGTCGGCGTATGGTCGTTACGCTGCTTAAATCCCGACGTATCGGTGCTGAGTTGGTTTTTATAGGCGTCGGCGCGTCGGCGTCGGCGTATGGTCGTATCGCTGCTCAAATCCCGACATATCGGTGCTGAGTTGGTTTTTATAGGCGTCGGCGTCGGCTTCAGCGTTGGCGTCGGCGTCGGCGTATGGTCGTTACGCTGCTCAAATCCCGACGTATCGGTGCTGAGTTGGTTTATACTATAGGCGTCGGCGTATGGTCGTTACGCTGTTCAAATCGTGACGTATCGGTGCTTAGTTGGTTTTTATAGGAGTCGGCGTCGGCGTTGGCGTCGGTGTATGGTCGTTACGCTGCTCAAATTCCGACGTATCGGTGCTTAGTTGGTTTTTATAGGAGTCGGCGTCGGCGTTGGCGTCGGTGTATGGTCGTTACGCTGTTCAAATCGTGACGTATCGGTGCTTAGTTGGTTTTTATAGGAGTCGGCGTCGGCGTTGGCGTCGGTGTATGGTCGTTACGCTGTTCAAATCGTGACGTATCGGTGCTTAGTTGGTTTTTATAGGAGTCGGCGTCGGCGTTGGCGTCGGTGTATGGTAGTTACGCTGCTCAAATTCCGACGTACGTATCGGTGCTGAATGGGTGTTTATAGGAGTCGGCGTCGGCCAAAAATTCAAAAAAAATCTTTCTTTATGTACGCTATAATATAATCAAGTATTTTTATTTATTAATTTTGAGATTAACTTACTTAATTAATTGAAAGAACAACAGAACGTTATTCCCAGGTCATGGGTTTAAGTCCTGTTTATGGTAATCCTTATTTTGACAATAATTTCAATCAAGTGTTATTCGCCGGGAAGGTGAAACATTTTTCTTCATGGCTTCGACTGGTACAAGTAAAGAAATACGTAATTATTATATGTTCTAATATTGTTGTAATTTTACTACCTCGATTTAGTGCAGTGATTTAAAATTCCATATGAAGGAAGTAGCATTCAACAACTTAAAACGGAAGCAATTCTGTGTCTCTGTGACTCTTTCACGATTAACTGCTCAATTGATGTAATGACAACTAATACACATACATAAATTAACATAGATAATATAAAACGTAAAAAAACCAGTAGCGAGGTATACTCGAACGCTTAGGGTTCCGTACCTACTTGACCGAAAAATATAAAGAACTATATACAAATAAACAGTTAATTAAGCATATTATAGCAACTCACCAACTTAACTTTGTAGCTGCAATAAAGGGAATCGCCTACATTTCAGCTACTTCATAAGTTCGTATTAGTTTTTAGCAAATCTTTCATGTGATGTGGTAATAAATTACAAGTTTTTTTTATTTTTATCAGCACTATGTAAGCTTGGTCCATGCCAAATTTCAAGTCTCTGGGATAGTGGGAAGTAACCTGTAAATTTTGATTCCCTAGCGAAAGTTGAAAATACTCAAAAATGGCTGTAATTCGGTTATATCTTCTGAATGCGTAGATCTAAATTATTGATTGTATCTTTTGCAGCAAGGGACCGTATAGATCTACATTTGGTATAAGTTTCAAATTAATACCTTCAGCCGTTGCCGAGTAAAAAAAAGTTTAACGGGCGGATAGACAGACAGACGGACACCGTAGTGAGACTATAAGGGTTTGTACGAAGCCCTAAAAAGGTAAAACTGTGAGATATCAATTACTAAAATGACATTGGGGCCATGTGTGTTACTTCTTTAGAATTGTGCAAAAACAGAAAACCAAACGGACGATTTATTACTTACTCGTAGCTGTAAAATGGCGTTATTGTTAGTTCATTTAATTTTTCGTTTCTAAATTCCACGCGTACGAAGTCGCGGGCACTGCTAGTTGTTTTATAAGATGTAAAGATATAAGTAATGATATACTGACATAAAGACCATAAAGAGCCATAAACTCTGTAAAAATGTGAAAATGTTCGAGGCATCTTATTTAGATTTAACAATCCTAATTTCGATGCTTTTGGTTTATAATTCTGAGTGTACAAAGTGCAGAGGAAAGAAGGCAACAAGAATGATACCTAAATATGTTCAAAAATCAAATCTATTTGATGTTTTTGGATTTTTAATCAGTCTTAATCTGTCTTACATGACTAATAAGTTTGTTGTCTCTAGAATATTGTGCCTTCGAGAAACTTTATAAACGCTGTTGCCCATACTAATTTCGATAAAAGCATTTTGTTGTTTTTTCGGTATTGTCTTTTCTTGCTTCATTATATGCTACAACAAAATAGTTGAAGTGAGTATTTTAAAATTGGTTAATTTATTAAAAAAATACATTTATTCAGGAAACCTCTAACTATTAAATAAGTCTATTAATTTTTGCAATTGACTTGCTATGCTTTTTACTAAATAAACTAAATTATAGTGGAAAAAATGATCCATGATATCAAAGATGGGAGAGCAACGGAACGGTATTCCAAGGTCGTAGGTTCAAGTCCCGCTCATGGTTAACATTTTCTCCACTATAATTTAGTTTATTTATTAATTAAGTGTTATCAGATGTTAGCTTCGAACTGATGATTATTTTAAAATGTATCCACACAAGAAATGTTTCCAATTGAACTTGATGATACGCTTAAACGCAATTATTATAACCGTATTGTAGTATGAATTAATTAATGATGTAGAAGTACCTTATCTCAAGTAAATTGTTGATGTTTTTACGTTATTTAATTAATCAGCGCCAAAATCTCGAGGACCCGATATAGGATCTAACGAGCTCCTTTAAATTGTTATGTCTTGTTGTATAACCTAGGCAGGTGCACTGCGTGACTTAATATTTTCTGTGTAAAGTGTCCATTTTCTAAGTGTATCTGTTTCTTGATAAAGAATATAATTATCATTAAATGTCAGCGAGTATGTTATGGTTCAACATTATATTGTATTACCACCCTTTGTGTTTATTAATAAATAAAAGAAAGTTATAAAAACTTAAATCAATTTATTATATGGCACGCAGTTATTTGTCTATCAGGTAGATTGTTCACCACCAGCCGCTGGAGGCGGGCACCACTTTCTTGACGGTGACGACTCGTGGTTCAGAGATGATCTTGCGCACGTTAATCACCTGAGGGACGGTCACCTCACGCTGCACGTTCACCACCTTCTTAACGGCAACGACGCGTGTCGCTGGCTGCGAGCTCCAGCCGCTGTTGTCGCTCCAGCCGCTGTTGCCACTCCAGCCGCTGTTGTCGGACCAACCGCCGCTGCTCCAGCCATTGTTGTTGCTCCATCCACTGTTGCCCCAGCCGTTGTCACTCCACCTCTTGTCACGCACTGCTCCGGCGGCGCACACAGCTACCAACGCGCACAGAACCAGCTAAAGATCAAACGTATTGATATTAATACATTATACTTTACAATGAATGAGATATTGAATCGAGTCAAGATTAATAGGGAGCTCTTCCAAGCAGTTAACATCAACAAAACTGTTAAATAGTCGATAACTATTGACAATATCAATAATCACAATCACCCCCTTTGAACACTCCACACTCACTATGAACTGTAATCACTGTTAATTAACTCCAAGTTGTAGTTGTTCACACACACACTATATACTCGTATTATTAGTTATACTCGTATATATTTAGTTGTGGGATACTCACGAAGGATCTCATGTTGTATTTGTGATTGTGGTTGTGTTATGATGCTGGATCTCATCTCTGTACGTATATATACGTGCAGTGTGCTCGGTTGCGTAAGCGCATCCTCAAGGTGCCACCTCCATCAACTTGGGGACGTCGTCGAGTGCTCCTACGTCGCATCTGCACCCACAACCTTCAACTCTTTATTAGATAGTATAATTACATGCAAATATTCATAGAATCTTCTGAATACATAATAAATAAAACAAATTGCTGCGAAAATCTAACCGTTATCCATCTGATATTGAGAAAGCGATCCAATGTTGTTGAAGGATTATTGTTATAGCAACTCGTTATTATTACTAATATTATAAATTATTCATTTATACATATAAACTAGCTGTCCCGGCAAACGTTGTTTTGCAATACAATTCTGTGTAAAAATCAACAACAAAAAACTTCATCAAAATCGGTCCAGCCGTTTAGGAGGATTTCAATTACAAATACACGTACAGAAGATTTATATATATAAAGACATATTATACGCTAATATTTAATTAAGAACTGGTTACGTTTTCGCGCAAATTTAATGTTAATGTAGTTTATATAAACTTAATAGAACATTTAATAATAAAATGGAATAAGCACATTTTTACAGCTCAACTTAAAATAATCCGATAACTCATTGCTGATTTTGCATAAGGTATCCACCTAATATCTAGTCTCTATTTGTATGTATGGTTTCTAGACAGTAGCTATATCTCTACTAATATTGTAAAGCTAAAGAGTTTGTTTGTTTGTTTGAATAAATTCAACAATTCCTTGTCACGGGATAAAATATTTAAAAATAAACTATAAACAAAAAAGTACTTAATTAATCAATTGTCACATCTCGCTGCTTCTTCGGTGATCTTGGTTACCAGTTGTAACCGTATCTATCATACTGCAGAAGTGAAATTGGCAATGGGAGCCCAGAAGTCACAGTTTCACCTATTGTTTCAGTCAGATCCTCTCCAACCGTTTCTATTTCGACCACTACTGTAGCCAGTAGTTAATGAATTATTATTTATTTATTTATTTACCACTAGGTACAGTAGTTTTGTAGTAGTAGTTTTGTTTTGTGTAGTTGAGCCACATACGTGACTGTTATTATCACCTGCTGTAAAAGTAATTTACTGGACAATTAACGCTTTCATTTCAAGATGGAAAACTTGAAACACAATCCAATGCCAAAACGCCTGGTTAGCGGGACAAAGTGGTGCGCTGAATACTCCACAATTTGAACAAGGGCCGTCCCTAATAGTTAGATGTTTCTGGGCTGGGCTAAGTATAGTCTCAAAGTGTCGGGTAGCTTTTGTCTCTCACAGACAGGATCTCACTTCCATGCGACTTAGGTGTTGACAGAATAAGAATAAAATAATAATATTCAGACCATGACCTGAACCAGACAATATTTGCGACCACAACTTAATTAATATACATATGAATTATATAAATAATTGATTTGAATATTATTGTTTTTAGCATGTTTATAACAAGGTTCTATCAAAGACTTATGTCTGATTAAAGCTGAGATTAAAAGACTTTGTAATTAGTATCAAATTCCGCTTTTCGAAAATTTCCAAAAATTGTAGTAAAAGTTATGTACAATAAATATGATTGAAATGAAAATGAAAAAATATTATGTACAATAAATATAATTAAAATGGAATGTCATCTATCATTTCATTTATGTATAAAAGCTTTTTGAATTCCTTAGAATTTTAATTAAGAAGAGGTATTAATAAAGGTTGTGTGTGTAATATTATCCGAAACAATGCACAATGTATAGATAAATTCAAGAAGATGTGCAGGGAATTAGACAATTGTTAGTGTGTGTATACTTTGAGTGTATTTCTCAGAAACTCAGAACATAATTGCACCGCATCACAATTATTCTGACTGCTCATAACTATGGTTCAAATAACAAGAAGTGACAAATAACAATAATTATTATTTTAACAAAATACAGACTATTATCTATGCGCAAAATATGTACATATAAGTCTTTAACAATAGCGGGTAAAGTTAACCGGTTTTCAAAGGTACCAATTCTAAACCCACAACATACTAACTTTGGTTGGCTGGTAGATAATGTCTGAGGCATTAAGGCCGCCATTGTACATCTTAAGTGCATAAAGTTTGAAATAAATAAAAAATAACTAAAAATGAATTTTGATAGTGTCGATAACACAGTTTGGCAATGTCAACTGAACTTTCTTAATATAAAAACTGCTTAATAAAGACTAAAGATTTTAATTAAAGTTAATGTGTACAACGAAGTAACCAAATAATAAAAATACAGCAATAGTTCTTTTCATTTTTTAGTTAAATTTAGTTGTGCAAGTAGAATTGGTACCATTGTTGTGGCCACTTCTCAACATTATAAGCATCTTACTGTGATCTTACATATCTGAAATAATTTAATGGGTATGTAAAATATTCCAAACACAAATTTTTAACATATTGCACCTCGTACATTTTTATCTTCCTTGGAGTTCCTAAGTTCAATGTCTAGGAAACAACAAGCACCGTAAGTTCCACACAAGATTAAAAATTGTTGTGGACTGTCCCCGCCATCTCCATAATCGTTAGTTTTATTAATTTTCAATACATTATTGTGCCTAATGAAAGTATTTGTATACTCACAGCGAATTCTGTTTTGACTGGTTTTTAAACTGGTAGTTTATTTATGTCTTCAATGTGTGGCATAGTGATAACATAGTACTTTATTTTTTCATGTATTGATTTTTTTTCAGGAAGCTACTTTGCATAGTATGCATCTTGTATACTTCGTGTCGAATGTGGACCAATAGAACGAGTGATCATTTAGTTGTTGAAGCGCTTGATACAATGTTCCATGATATTATGTAAAACTGTCGTAGTAAACGAGAAAAGATAGCAAGAAGCTACTAAACTAAATCCATGTAGGTACTTAATACTGGATCTATGTCTGTAGATGTTTATAAAAAAGGTTCTATCTTTAATAGCAGACGGAATAAAACAAATACATTGACAAATATTAATTTTTACTTAATATCAAAAAAATCGGAAATGGATGGATGAATGGACAGATGGTTCACAAATGGATCGTTCTAAAAACATAGCCATAGCAATAATATAATAAGAAATCTGTGATATATTTATTTTACTCTTTCTGAAACTGGAGATATTTTCTCTTCGCTGAAATCTAATGTTTAAATTAAAATATTAGCTATTAAAAATTCGTGCTTAATTTCTTGTACTAATATGTTGGCGGTTAAGTAATCAGACATTTCACCATAAACCTCTGATATACTACCTCTAAAAAACTGTCTTAAAAATACACACAGTCCTTTAAAAAAGGCGTAACCAGAATTTTTATCTAATTGATGTTTTATAGATATAGAGTAGTAGATACCTTTTTTCTGTTGTAGTAATTATAAAGACTAAAAAATTCACTCTATGTGAAATGTTTTGCTAAGTGTCGGGAAGAATAATACACATTGATTAAACTAAAAGTAATATTTATTTATATAACTATGATCTGTGACTAGATTGTTCACCACCAGCCACTGGAGGCGGGCACCACTTTCTTGACGGTGACGACTCGTGGTTCAGAGATGATCTTGCGCACATTGATCACCTGAGGGACGGTCACCTCACGCTGCACGTTCACCACCTTCTTAACGGCAACGACACGTGTCGCTGGCTGCGAGCTCCAGCCGCTGTTGTCGCTCCAGCCGCTGTTGCCACTCCAGCCGCTGTTGCCACTCCAGCCGCTGTTGCCACTCCAGCCGCTGTTGTCGGACCAACCGCCGCTGCTCCAGCCATTGTTGTTGCTCCAGCCACTGTTGCTCCAGCCGTTGTCGCTCCACCTCTTGTCACGCACTGCTCCGGCGGCGCATACAGCTACCAACGCGCACAGAACCAGCTAAAGAACAAACGTATTGATATTAATATATTATTATGATTTACAATGAGTGAAATATTGAAACGAGTCAAGATTGATAGGGAGCTCTTCCAAGCAGTTAACGTCAACAAAACTGTTAAATAGTTGATAACTATTGACAGTACCAATAATCACAATCACACTCTTTGAACACTCCACACTTACTATGAACTGTAATCACTGTTAATTAACTCCAAGTTGTAATTGTTCACACACACACTATATAGTTATATATACTTAGTTGTGGGATACTCACGAAGGATCTCATGTTGTATTAGGGATTGTGGTTGTGTTATGATGCTGGATCTCATCTCAGTACGTATATATACGTGCAGTGTGCTCGGTTGCGTAAGCGCATCCTCTAAGTGCCACCTCCATCAACTTGGGGACGTCGTCGAGTGCTCCTACGTCACATCTGCACCCACAACCTTCAAAACTAAAATTGATACAAATTCTAATTTATTCAATGTAATATCTTATAAATAATACCAGTCGTAATAAAATTCTCTGATACCTGCCAATTGAATAGTAAAAGGCGGTTCAATAAAAAATACTTGATTGATGAATATTATTCAGTAATTGCATGTTTCGTATTAGTTTATTTTTTGTAGCACATATAGTGGGCTTCATCTCCATTCAATGTTAGAATATCAAGGGATAAATCTATCCGTATTACTTTTTCTTTTGATATTGACTTGTAATGACTGTTTGTTTTCTTGAAAAATAAATAAACAAATAGACATAGAATATGAAACCAAATCTTAATGGTTTGTGGTAACTCCCTAAGAACATGTACTCGTACATGAGAGTAAAAGTCGTAAGAGTCATCATTATTTCTGAAATATATTCCATCCGGGCGTTAAATATTGCGATAGCTTTCCACTAAAATTTGATACTTTATCTAAGTTGGTTTTAAAAAATTCCTAATTAGCTTTGTTCAAAAACTAAAAACACCTTTGAAAATCCTGAATATCCAAAATTTCAGATCAATACCACTACTACCAGTGGATGAAAAGTTTACTTTTAAGGATTTAGTTATTACATAGATAGATTATTACATTGATAGATACGTACCGAGCTAATAAGAACGTTTTAATAATGTGGCACCGGATAGTAAATAATATAGCATGTATGCCTGACAACAACTTACTGTTGGTTGGGTTAATCGATTTTCCAATGTAATGACAATGAACTTGATTTTACATAATTCACTAATCCATATTTAATATTTCAAGTTTCGATACTGCGCCATCTATTGATTTAAGCGAGAACCAAGTTCGTATGTTTCAGTATGACCATCATATCGAATAATCCATTCACAGACGATAAAACACGCTGTATACTTTATAGTAAATAAACAAGTAGCGACATCTATAACGCTTATAAACACTTTGTGTCCAAAATTTAATAATTATGTTCTTCCTACATACTTACAAACGCGATTCAGGTGACTTAAGAAAATCCCAATATTTTTTATTATTTGGTGATGTTAGACTTCCTTCGTTTAATAGTTAGATCCATCGTAAGAGCGCTAATCAAGTTCTCTATCGGTTAGTAGCTAACAGTTCATGCTCGATACAAAAGAGGCCGCTATTTGCAACACTATACACTAGTGCGCGTTATTTTTTCTCTGGCCTACGACTGATCAGAGCACGAAGTATAGATAGAAGGAGTCCGAACGTAATGTTGAACGAATGGTCTCAATTTAAGGGACAGATTTTTTGCCGATAGAGCGCGCCATTTTTCAAGGAGTACTCGTATTACTCGTATCGTACTATTTTATTTATTACAACTAATTTTAAAATAAATAAATAAAATAATATTATGTATTTAATTAAATTAAATTCAACATTCACGAGCCAGCGCGTGTTTACATGTAATAATAATAATAGCATCGGTACGCCCTGAACACTTGCGCAGCCAGTGGCAGAAAATAGAACTATGATCTGGGGTTATTATTGTGTACACGAAATATTATGGAAAAGCCTATACCGTTCGGACTCCTTCTATCTATACTTCGTGGATCAGAGTATGGGGCCGGATCTACTCCCAAACGACACATTTGGTAGAAAAAAAATCCCTTTATATCATAGGTCGGAGGAGGTAGGAGCTTATCGCATATTAGTAAAGAAAAATTATAATTGTCCCTCTTTCTCTCTTTTTCCACTTTTTAATTTTGATGCACCATACAAGGACTTTTTTTATAAATTATTGCTCTCAAAATTTATGTAATAGCAAGGATCAAGATCGCAAATTAAGTATGGGTCGGATACAAGCAGGCTCGTTTTATCCACTGGGCACATACTCGTACTCCGGGCCTCCCAATTGAATGGGCTTTTCTTTTTCTCTACTTTATCATAATTTTCTACTATATCTAATTGGTGATGGTACGGCGTATAATCTAATGTGTCTAGGGCCTCATAATGGTAAAAGACAGCCCTGTTTACCTGCAGGGTTAATTAAAGAGTGTTCGAACGTAAGACTTAGGTACTTGTACGAAAATAATTTACTTCTGCAGCTTTAAAAGTTTTCTAAATATCTAATAAAGTAGGTAATCATAACGTTATCGATAGCTATTTAGTACGCAGTGAGTTATGTTAATACTATAATAAACTTTTAAAAATAGTGTGTTTAATCCCTAGATAGTATACAAATATCAGCGTACAGGTCACAGTACCTACAGGTATGCTAATAATGATAACGGTGAGACGTAGGCGCAAGCGCAATAATCATTTAGTAAAATACCAGGTAAAATTGATCTGTTGCGAGTTTGCGTAACGTTTATTGATACTTACAATATTATTACAACAGACTTACTATCGCTCTATACTTTATGAAGGTTTATTGGATGTTTTTAGTCCTTTTCGCTAGACTACTGCACGGATTCTGTTACAATTACAGAACAGCTAGAGATACTGTGACAGCTTTAACTTCTAATTTGAATAGCACCTGCATTTTCTCTCACATAATTTTTATAATCCCCTATTTCTTGATTTTAGCCTGGTGATAATCTTAAACATAGCCTACATGCCATTCTGATATTCGAAGTTTGACAGGGAAATGGGGTTCTATTAATTTATAGGTCAGTTGATTAAATTGGCCCGGGGCGTCAAATCAAATAGCCCGGGGCGCTAATTTTAAAATACGCCTCGGGTACGAACATTTAATAGTCGATCTTTTTAGTATGTTATCAAATATTAATAAACGTGCGTGCTCACACAACATAACGCTAGTTGTAGAATAGTTCCTCATTTCAATCACTTTCTTATAATTTATTCACGTTATTAAATTAACTGCGCTAATTAACAATATAGGTACACTAATGAGTCGTGTTATTTTGTATATTCGTACCTAAAATTTACTAAAATAACTAAACTGTTAGTTTTAATTTTACTTCCTAGAGCCCAATTATTTTACATTCCACTATTGGCCACCGCCAAATATCGTGCAATTCGAAAGGATATTTGACCAGGGAGGATCACTTGGCATACTGTTTACTTTCGAGATTTCCATCTCTCCTAAAAGTCTTTACTTGCTTAAACTGGACCCTTACCTGATTTTTACAACTCTTGGTAAGAAACACAACTAGATAAGTTTGTATTCTAGTGTTATGGGTACTGGAATGCGAAATAAATAATTGCTTTTGAATTTTTGAAAAATAAATCGTTGAAATTGATATATGAAATACTAAGATATAGAAATACTAGAAAAAGTGCAACGTAAATTTTTGAAATTCGTTTCATACAAGTGCTTACATGCTAGGGTTTCATATAACTTATTACTTGAAAAATTTTCTTTGCCTACTCTTAAGTTACGTAGGCTATGTCTTGACCAAACATTTTTTTATAAAATCTGTCACAATCTTTTTGACTGTAATGAATTAATGAATCAAGTATACATTCGCATACCCAGTGATTCAATTAGGATTCGTAATGCATATAAACATAATGTATTTGCTCCCAAATTAACTAAAACTAATGCTGGCGAACGAGCTCCTCTTCGAAGAATTATGAAATCTTACAATGATCATTTCACTCACATTGATATATTTCATTTATCTGCTTCACAGTACAAAAGGGCAATCGTGGATAAGTGTAACAGCATGATATGCAGTATGTACCTAATGTACAGTATAATATTAATGTAGCGTCGTATCTTACTTGTATTTAAACATTTGGCTTTGGCTTTCTTTGTGCTCTTTTGTTATTCTATAAATTTTGTTTTTTCCTTTCTCGTATATAGTTTAATCTTTTACCATGTTTATGTTATATTCTATTTCTTTATGTTTATGGCTACTTACTTTATTTTAAGTAATTTGCGGAAAACGGTGTTGATTACGTAATTATTTAAGTGTAAATGTATAGAATTTACTTGTTGTAATTCTTATTATGTAGTTGTTTGTTTTCCTCAATAAAATAAAATAAAAATAAAATAAGATGAAATTAGAAAAATTCGTGAGACAAATAATAATCGTCACATAAACCCTAAATATGCGGGAATCGAACCCGCAACCTCTCGAACGGCAGTCTACAACGCTTACCACTACATCATGGAGAGCGTTGAATTTACTTTTTCGCTATGGTAAATGTCTAGGTACTTTTATCTGTTAGGAATACCGTCATCTCAGTCTGGTGACAGTGCCCTTGTACCACGGACAGGTCAAGGCAACACAGATGACCGCTACCATGAATCAAAAATACATATTTATACAGGGTGTCCCGTAAGTAGTGGACCAACGGGTTATGGGGGGTAGTGAGACTTATTATCTAACAAAAATACTAAAATTTATAGACCTAGGCCTTATAGTTCTTGAGTTATCCTTTGTTTTCAAAATTTCGTAAAAACATCATCCACGTAAGCGTTGATGTTTTTTTTTAATTTTTATTTTTTTTGTTTTGATGTTTTTACGAAATTTTGAAAACAAAGGATAACTCAAGAACTATAAGGCCTAGGTCTATAAATTTTAGTATTTTTGTTAGATAATAAGTCTCACTACCCCCCATAACCCGTTGGTCCACTACTTACGGGACAGCCTGTATATTGTTTAACATAATATTAACAAAAACTTCGAGAGTGTATCATGTTAAAATGTATAAATTAATTAATCATTGTATATGCAGCTTTTTAACTCATGTCTACTCATTATTTATACATGCTAATGACTAGTAATTAACATAGAATAGATTATTTTCATTGATAAATTATTACATTGTTAAAACCTTTTTTGCGGTTCATCATCATAATAGACACTTTAGGGTTTCTATTCGCAGTTGAAAACCTTCCTAATTTGTAGTCATGTCATATTTATAACCAAATCATTTTGTCTGCAGTTAAACCTGAGTATTTGTAGTCTACTCTACATTATTTCAAATTCATTTCATTCCAAGTCTATAAGCCACACAAATTGGTAATGCGCCTGGCGGCCATGTTGGTGACGTCATAGTGACGTATAGATGAGAATATTACATTTTGTTAGCTCTACTTTTTCTTTGCTGATGACGTCACAAGGGCGTTAATTTGACAAGGTTCCAGCGCATTACCAATTTGCGTGGCTTATACTCAACAATACTTTGTTATGAATTCCTATAGCTTAAATAAGTAACGATCTCTATTTTAAGAACGACAATAAATTTGTTAGGTTATTACCGTAATATATGTATAGTCACTTGTGGATCAACTCATGATTGACATTTTAACATTTTGTTTTTGCCTAACATTTTGCTCTCACATTTGTATCGATATTAGTTAAGAAATTATTACTGTCAATGACATGGGTTTGACACCTTCAAGTAGTGCGTCCCTTAAACATAACGGGATCGTTACCTATCCTGTAGAACGCCAGATTAGAAATAAGTTAGTCTTAGTTTGGTCATGGTTGAGAATAAACGCCTTGATTTAAAAGTATTAAAGTATTTTTAATTCATCCCCGGCCTGGCAAAAATTTGACTACCTCTATATCGTTGTTTAGAAAAACGAGAGTGATGGCAAACATTTGTTTACTCTACATTTTTCTTAGAATTCGTCTTAAATTAATTTTAAACTGGTATCAGATAATAAAAACATAGTAACAAAACGGAGAATTTGATTATGGATGGCGCAATCTGCAGTGTTTATAATTATGTTTATTTATTAATAAAAACGCACACACTTCAAAACTTCAACAGATGGACTAGAGGGCGGCCTAACATTGACATTCAACGTTCAATCTATGTGGTTGGTTATAATGGGTTTAAAAAATGGGTATAAACACTTTTATTTATAGCAACCAAAGTGTTTATACCCCTTTTTTATACAAACTTTTGGAAAACACTGCCCCGCCTCGCGCAGCTTAATCTTTCATTACTTTGAATGACAAGATAATTTACTTAAGTAATTACATTGATCTAAGAACTAACTAAGAATTGTATCGAAAGAAGATAATAAATTTACAAAATAATTCATATACTTACCTCATTTACAAAAAAAGTTCACAATATTATTGAATTACTTCAAAAGAGCTATGAACAGTTTTTGCCTGGCTAGTAATCTTAGGTTAGCATAGAAAGTACAAAAAATTTTGAAAAATATATCTCATCTGGCGACTAGATGAATGAAAGTAAATGTTATACCGCATCTTATACTTAAGTTGTTTATCAAATCACAAATTAACATATACAATGTATGTATATGTTGACTTAATTATGCAATATATCGTATACGAATATATAAATATATTGCGATACACATGTTATACATTATAATAATCTCAATGATATATTTATTGTATTTATTTTTAAAAGTAAAGCATTAATATAATAATATTATGTTACATAAGATGAACTAAATGTTCTTACATTATATAGAGCAGTTTTATAATATCGACGACGATATAATGTCGACGGGCTTCGTGGTGGAGTGGTTTAGGTAATGGACTGCCGATCACGAGGTCGCGGGTTCGATTTCCGCTTGGTACAATTATTTGTGTGATATCCATAAATGTCATACAAAAGTTTGTACTGCGTCTGGGTGTTTTCTATGTATTATATGTATGTATTTACAAAAGAAAAGTAGTTTATGTAGTCTATCCGTATCTGGTATCCATAATACAAGCATAGAATAGCTTACTTTGGGACCAGTGGACGTTGTGTGAAATGTCCTGAATATTTATTTATTTATCTACTGGCAACCCAACCCTTGGTTCCATATGTGTAGTATTTTCCCAAACATTATACTTTTACCGATATATTTAACAATTATCATCATAATATCTAAAATCTTCTCTATTTATTATTCTTATTGACGGGCCTCGTGGTCTAGTGGTTCATATAACGGACTGCCGTTCACGAGGTCTCGGGTTCGATTCCCGGTCAGGACAAATATTTGTGTGATGTTTTTAATTGTCATACAAATGTTTGTACTGCGTCTGGGTGTTTACTATGTATTATAAGTATATATTTACAAAAGAAAAGTAGTATATGTATTATATCCGTATTCTGGTACCCATAACACAAGCATATAAGGCTTGGCTTGGGACCGGAGGACTTTGTGTGAAATGTCCTTGAATATTTAATATTTAATTAATATTTAATATTTATGGCTAAAACCTGAATGATCATCTGTCTGTCGGTTTGCAATCAACTTAAGAGTTGTTACATGATTTTTGGTTCAGTAGTTTATAATATTTCTTTCTATATTTTAATATTTCTGAAAATTTAAGGGTTTGAACTTCTGTATAGCTGCCGTATAACCTTCAACTATGGAAATAATAAAATTATATTAATTCCACATGGGATGTCTTCACTGACTTCGACAGCAATTATCAGATAAAATAGGTTGGTGACGATATTCTTTTCCGTGAACACAGTCGTTATAAAGTCTATGTAACAACGAGCTATAAACTAATTTGTTAAAACATACGCTGTTTTATTCGATACTAGCCGTTTCCCCCAACTTCGTACGCGTAGAATTTGAAAAATAAACCTAAACAAATTAAAATCAAATGTGGGTGCAGCTTGTTACCACTGATCGTAGAAGACACGTGACCATGGTGACTACAAAGTGTCCGTAATATCGGGCTAAAATTTAAAACAAACACACAAAAATTACTAACAAATTATACAAAAATGACGTCCCTTTTAACCAATCTATCATTTAAAATAAACCGCATCAAAATCTGTCGCGTGGTTATGAAGATATTATAAGCTCACATAGAGACAGACAAAAATAACGACTTTGTTTTATAATAAGTAAAAAAGTAGTTTTACTAAAGGCTACATAAAAATATCACAGAACGTTGTTCTCTATAAGGGTTAATCTGCTAAACATTTGCATTAAAAATCTTGTTTCAATGATTGCTACAACCATGTCCAACAGATCTAAATCCTATGTGAACACTGTAAAGTCCACGGTCACTAGTTTACAATATTTGATATTATTTGTGTGATGCAAGTCATGTGGAATATTGCAATCAGGCTCTAAGCCGATACTCAATATTTATATTTATTATTCTTAATTGTTATTTTAGAAGCTAACAATATCAAAATCCGTTGATTTTGTTAACTGTTTCATTTAAATAATCTAAACACCAATTAACTGGAACAAATTCGTATACTAAATAATTACATACAACAACATTCAAGAGATAGTAACTTATTTTACTATCTCCTGAGTTTATTAATTTGTAAACAGGAATCAAATTACATTCTCCTTATTTAAAAACTAGCTGTTTCCCGCAACTCTGGAAATTCGCACGTGGAATTTTCAATATTTTCTTCGTTGCTGCAAAATTTTTCGCTATTTTCCTCGATAAATGGACTATCCAACATGAACAATTAGCGCGTTCAAACAAACAACAAACTCTTCAGCTTTATAATATTAGCATATGTAGAAGCATAGATAACCTGTAGCTGTTGCACTAGAAAAAATTATAATCGTTGGGTAAATGTTGAGGAAAATATTAATTTATCGATAAAATTCATTCTAGAGCAGCGATCAAAAATTGGCCCTAAAAATATCAAAGGAGGCGTCCAGCAGTTGACGAATGAATTGATGGATAGGAAATTTATTTAAAGTTTAAATATGATGCAACCGCTATTACTTATGCCAGGGTAGCAGACTAGATCTCTAGATGAGGCAATATATAATGTTGGATTTTCCTGTTACGAATATTTCCAACAGGAAACTTGTGTACCTGTCTGTAGCACTACAAAGATATTATTTGTTTGTTTAAGTTATAAAGATAACTTCGTTAAGATTATTCTTAGCTATAAAGCTTGTGAGCTTTATTGTTTATTTTTTTTGTAATTTCCAGTTAATGTTACAGGCCCCATAACGTGACCTTGCTACATAACTTGTATCGTGTTATTACAGTAAGTGTATCGTGTAGTATTCGCACACGATGGCGCGTGACGTACACTAAACTTGAATGGATCTATGTAATTATAATAAAACATGAGTTTTGCAAGAGCCGCGCGAACATTTTGCTCAATTTTGTAAGTTTGTCACTGCGTGCGTGTATATAACAGTGAGCCGCGACCAACACATCATCAGTTCCTCAGCATCTCTGCACATCCACACCACCAGTACCTCACTCACTACTCATCATCAACATGAAGGCTTTCGTAAGTATTGAACACAGGACAATACATGTAGAACTACTCCAGACACAAGTACATATTTTAAAAACCATTATTTTTCTCAGCCCTAAAGGAACACCTGTTTGGTTTTCTAACAATCTTAAATATCAGTTCTTCTTCATCAGTCATGTTACCACAAGATCCAGTATATTTAAGACAACTTAAAGCTTAAACTTAAGCTTGTAAATTCCTCTACTAAACATAAAATTAATGTCCAATTGAAACCGTAACAGGTTGAACTCAAATGTTAATCGAAATGTGTAGGTAAAATTTCATCTTAATAATTTCTTTAATACAAAAGGCTTTTAAGGGCCTACATCAATATTATCGTATATCATCGCCGACACGTACATATTAACACAGCCAGTAGGCACAGAAAATGAAGAATTAGGGATACTTTTCCTATTTACTCATAATCTACTAAATATATTTTAATTCTGATTTACGTGTTTCTATATGTTATGTATATAGTTACTTATGTTTTTAAAGTTATTTCATTAGTTAATACGCAATAATAGACCGACAAATGAAAAAAATAAGAAATGAGAGAGGTATTTTCGCTAAGATTTTCTACCGAGAAAACTTTTTTCAATCGCGTTTCTGAGTTTATGCGATCCTAGATTATATATTGAAAAAACATATACTTAAAAATTAGAGCTCTAGCCATTCAATTTAAAGAAACAATGAAAACTTCGTACCTAGAAAAATGCACGAAGCTATTTGACATGTAATCAAACTTTAAATGGGTAAAAATCCTATACTAACAAATCACACATAGATGTGCTCTACACGTTCTATTGTTAGTTATATCGTATATTAAGTATATTCTAACAATGCTTCATCTCAGGTATGTGTTGTCCTGCTCGCCGTCGCTGCTCTCGCCGCTCCCGCTCCTGAAGGACAACGTGACAAGCGCAGCTTCCTCTCCTCAGGATGGTTGGGCTCCGGTTGGGACCACGGTATCAGCCCCTACTCACTTGGCTCACCGTTCATTGCTCACGGGTCACCGCTCATCGCTCACAGCTCACCTATTATCTCTCACTCCTTGATCGCTGAGCCCGCTCTTATCCACAAGCCCGCTATTATTCACAAGCCAGCCATCATCCACGAGCCTGCCATTGTCTCTGTCAAGAAAATTGTTGAAATACCCAAGGTAAGAATACTATTAACCTTAATATATATTACAGTTCTTCATTTACCATCATAAAAGAAAGAATTTAAATAATCCCAAATTAATATTGTTTTTACTCTTAGCATGTTCTCTTAGAAACCTTGTAGTTTTCACCTAACCACATCCGTATTTATTTTATTTACTTCTGTTTTAAAACTTAAACTCTTGGAAATCGAAATCAAGTTCTAGACTCCAGTTGCTGGAATTCAGTTTCTATCACGATCAATTAAGATGTGGGTCGTTTTTCTAAAAGTAATAGAATGTAGTACTGTTAGTATTAGTTACAACAAAGTGTACTCAATGAGTCGTCGTCCCTCATTAAGGGCCTACATCAATATTATCGTATATCATCGCCGACACGTACATATTAACACAGCAAGTAGGCACAGAAAATGAAGAATTAGGGATACTTTTCCTATTTACTCAAAATCTACTAAATATATTTTAATTCTGATATACGTGTTTCTATATATAATAGTTACTTATGTTTTTAAAGTTATTTCATTAGTTAGTACGCGATAATAGACCGACAAATGAAAAAAATAAAAAATTAGAGAGGTTGTTTCGCTAAGATTTTCTATCGAGAAAACTTTTTTCAATCGCATTTCTGAGTTTATGCGATCCTAGATCATATATTGAAAAAACATATACTTAAAAATTAGAGCTCTAGCCATTCAATCTAAAGAAACAATGAAAACATCGTACGTAGAAAAATGCACGAAGCTATTTTGGTATCCTCTTAAGCATGTTTTGAACAAGTTTATTGTGAGTAATTCGTATGCCGCCGACGGCTATCATCATTATGTTGTACAAGGCTCACATTGCCACAGATTATGGTAAATGTGGAAGAATTGGTAATTTTGTTGTAAGTGGATCATAAGTGCGTGTGCGCGGTCCTCGCACATTTGTAACATATGTTTATTTTCTTGTGACATTACACTATAGTATTATACTAGATCAATTTATTATTTGACTACAGTAAAAGAATAAGCGATAGAGGATACCACCCTCGCCGATTCTATTAGATGTTTTATCTCAAACAGCGATTTTATAAAAAATATAGAAATTTTGTTGCTTTTGTAATACATAATATTAAGGAGTACTCGTCGTTATTAATAATATAATATGTAATAAATATGAATGCTATGTCCTCAGGTGGTGTCCGTGAAGAAGCTCGTGTCAGTACCCGAGGTGATCTCTGTTCCCCATGTCAGCAGTCACATCTCATACGCTCCTTCCTTCTCCTCAGGCTGGTGGTAAACACTTAAACCAAATATATTTGTGTATATGTAAATAATTAATTAGAATAAATTTATTTTTTACTTTATCAAATTGTTTATTTTTATTGAATAGAGAACCATCTCACATAAATACGGCATATTTTACAACACCAAATTCCTCACAGTTTCAAAATATGCAGCAAATTAACTATATTAAAAGCATAATATTTTCTAACACTTGCGTGACTCATCTGTTTAAATAAAACTAGGTACTTTTTACGGATTTAGACGCGTATATTTGTTTTAAATTTTGGCCTGACGTTTCGGAGACTGACTGAGTGAGTCTCACTCGTGACCATTAAAACAAATATACGCGTCTAAATCCGTAAAAAGTAGTTTTATTTATATTAAAAGCAATTTAGGATTATTTCGAATAGCTACTACTTGTGCTTTGACTCTGATTTCGAATACAAGATTTATTTTTCTGTAATTACAATACACCACTACGCCACTTGTGCAAAAGATCTGTATTAATTACTTACTGATCTGCCTAGTAACATCTGCGTATTATTATAATTTTTCCAAATTTAAATTGCGTAAATCGAGCTCTAGTGATGCGTTTAGCAACACATTAGATGATCTGTTTTGATTTTTCTGGCTAATATATTCATGCTATAATAATGATTTATGCGTTATTATATTGTAATCTAGATATTTATGTAGATGTTGTATATATCTAGATAGTCAACAACAAATGTCATAAATGTGTGTTATCCTCGAATTAGTTAAGTATAGAACCTCCTTGGTGCTATCTGTCGCAAGTTCACATTAGTTTCATAACATTAGTGATCAATGACTGTGATGAAACACACATTCTATATAATAATATTATTATCATACATTAGATATATCTACTTAATGTATTATCGTTAAGTTTAAAGCTGCAGTGCTTCAATATCATTATAATTTAATAGTTTAATAGAGCAATTTAAAATAACAAGCATCATGATAGGTAGATGGTCTTAGTGTTATGTGCGTGAGGTTGTCAATTCGATTTTCAAATAATAACATTTATGTTTGTTATGAATACAATCGTGCCTGGCTAATGACCGCTTTCTGCTTCGACTAGTCGCATCACTACGATGTCGCAATCACTTTTTCATAGTCAAATTAATTGGGCACGATGCATTAAACAACATTATTTTCACACGCAATTAGTTAATAATAATATGGTAAAAACTTAGACATTTTGTAGTTTTAGACACACGGCTTTTGTTTTCCTAGAAATGCTCGTACTTGAAATACAATACTAAGCATATCTCTACACAAATAGAGGCATATCGTAAAAGCTGTATTGGTCAAAGGCTGTATTGGTCAATAAATAAGCAGTGTCCAAAACAATCTACTATTTAGTAGATTGTTTTGGACACTGCTTCGTATTTACGAACGAACTAAAAAGGAGAAAACATGAATACATAGAAAAGACTAAACATGTTCGCAAAAAAACACAGTTCGCACAAAAACTTCGAGGTGTTTTCTTTAAAGATATAGACATGGGTAACGCTTTGAACCAGTAAAGTAAATGTATGTATATATGTCATGATCTGACCTCCTGTATTCGCAAATTAATAGCAATACGTTACATGTAATCAGTTTATTACTTACGTGAGTAAATCTCTACAACAACTGGTTTTGGACATAAACAACAAATTGTTACAACTAGCGGACCACTAAGTTGTAATATGTAACATTGCTCATAATTATCTCACAATCTCAACAACAATGATGTTTTTTTTATATTCATGGACATTTGACACAACGTCCTCTGGTCCCAAAGTAAGCTATATTTCTATGCTTGTGATAAGGATACCAGAATACGGATAGACTATATATACTACTTTTCTTTTGTAAATACATACTTTTAATACATAGTAAACACCCAGACACAGTAGGCACGAACATTTGTATGACAATTACAAAGATCACACAGATGATTGTTCCGAGCGGGAATCGAACTCAGGACCTCGTGAACTACAGTCCGTTACATGAACTGGTCCACCACGAGGCCCGTCAAATTTTGTTTCATTCATAACAAGGCGATGCTAAGGGATACATCTTTCTTTGTAACACGGACCTCCTGTGTTTGAATCACAGGTTATGCAAAAAATGTTATTTAATATTATTGGCTAATAATAAATCAATATAATAACAAAATGAATTGTTAATAGGAAATGTTATAAACATGTCTGTCTTGTTGTGTATATAAAAAGTGAGTGTTCGTGCTGACACGGAGTTGCATGCGGGAAGGAAGCGCGCCGCTGTCAACGAAGAGTTGCACGCACCTAGTCTAAGGAGTTATATAGAGCTGTTGTAGCTTCTTAATGTTTGAAAATTCACTCTGTTATAAATATTAGTAAATTCCCTCTAAAACCTGTTTTCTGATAACTACTATCACTCAAACGGTATGTAAAATATATACACCACCCTCTAAAGTAGGGCCCATAATTGGGATATATTATTTTGGACCTACATACTTTCTCTTAGTTGTATAGCCACACCATTTTGGGTCTCACTTAGTCCCTATCGGAAGGGTACTTATCTTATCTGATAAATTTCAATTTAAATTATCCATTTCTCACTCTTTTAACAATAGTTTGAAATCGATATCATTGCTGACTGAGGTACATAAATGTATTTTGTAGTGATATTAGTCAAAGTAGAGCAGCTCTATAGAATATCGAGTGCAGTTCATTACGAGGTGCACATATTCGGTCCAGGTACACACTCCACATCAGTAAGGCAGTAGTGTGCAGGCGCCGCGGACAACATGGACGTGCTTGTAAGTCATCTCCCATCTCTAATTACTGCACTTAACTGTGATACATACTGTGTAGTGAATAACCTAACAGATTAACACGAAAACAAACCTCTGTGCTGGTCTTTATCACAATGTAGTAAGCCGACACTTGAGGTCCTAAAGATCTCTTGTACCAAATAGGCAGTAAAAAAAACTTAGTTAATAACTGATCAGTGTACAGTTCGTATGCAAGCACTTTTTAGATCTTAAGACATTAAATGGAAGAATGATCGAGTTTCACTTAATTTCAGTAGCATAAGCCCGGTAGTCTTCCATGTTTTCTATACAATAATACATAACTTTTGCAGAAGATTGTATAGTTCCATTCAATCTTATATTAAAAAATTAAACTATCACAAGCAGAAGTTTAAGCAATAAGTATGTATCATAATGGTGTCGATTCCAGAGCAAGTCCAACTTGACTAAACTTAACCATAAATAAACTATTTTTAGTTTGGTTTTAGTGATAAACCTATTCTGTTTCAAACAGAAATTAAACTTAAAATTTTAGTTGACAGCACTTATTTGATTTTGACATAATCATTTAAAGCTGCCCACTAACAGACAAAAATGCCTTTTATAGTGAACGAATGAATGAATGAATAAAAAAATAACTAATATAAAATTCCTTTTCAAACGTTATTTGAGCAATATAGGTATTTATAAATATTTACAACTATTTCTGCATCATTGTTATGAACATTTATTAATAATTTAATTAGTTGGCGGCCTTATTTCAGTGTATTTCTCATCTTAGATATGAGCATAGTGAGCATCAAATCTTTTAGGTTATCTGTGGAGTGATTAGCACTACTTTTACTCTGTGGTATGCCTATATTACTTTCCTTGATTACTTTATACAAAAAACAAACAATTAAATTCGTTAATTATTTATTTTAATAGATGTTTAGTGTAAATAATTACAGCAACTAAGGAAAAATATGCTTATAAGCAAATATTTACTTCTCATCTACCATAAACTGATGACGGAAACTCATAATTATCAAGATAACAATGACAAAAGCCAAAAAGTGTATTTATGGAAGCATGAAAATCTGTATTTATAAAAATTTGTGATATCATGTGGTGTATAATTATGCAAGAGATATTAAATGAACCTAATAATTTATTTCTACTTTTATTTATAACTTATAAAAGTGTGTTAAGTTCAGTATGTAGTTGTATATGTTAAGTATTCTGATCTATTATTATTATACACATTAGTAATTAATTCATCATAGTCTTTTCTTAAGGGCAACATATATCCATGAATTCTTACAAACATTTAGATTAATAAAATGTTAAGAATTCCAATAAATTATATACTTTATTTCTAACTTAGCTAAGCCTGCTAGTGGTTACTATAATATAGCCTATGTGTTAAGTATTCTGATCTAGCTATAAGCTACAAAACAGTATTTATGTATCTATGAATTCTTACAAACAATCTATATGGATTATTAGAATGTTAAGAATTCCAATAAATTACATAGATGCATAACACATTACTTTTTGATATAGTAAGAGGCTTAATACTTACTTATTATACAAATAAAAATGCAATATTTGTTTAAATACATGTTTTACTAAATAAATCTGAATGTTTTCCGAGTACATATAAATAAATGTTGGTCCACTGAACTCTCTGGCTTGGCTGATTCTATTCATTTCTTCATTAGTTATTTTTAATAATAAATTTAGAAACCTACTGATAAAAAATATAGCTCTTTGTTCTAGAGACAAACTGTTAGACACCTTATTAAGTATCACAGTTCAAGTAGCACCATTTGGTAGGTATAGTTTTAAGACTGGCTACAATTATTATTTCTACTATTTAATGATATTTACATAACTTTAGGCAGACACACACAAATACACATTTTTTATCACTAGTTTCAATGTTCCAAACTATGGTTCCAAAGATTTCTAGATTTTTCCTGTAGTTCACTTAATATAATTGGTAGCATTTATAGGTACTGGACCACAATTTTCCATTAGGCCACCAACTGGACATTTATTTTCCCCTGCATGACCTGGAAAAAAGTTATATTTATCATTAGACGCCATTAACCTCAAAATCGTTCACTTTGTATTAAATTATATATGTTTATAATATTTTTACGATAACGTGTATACTTACATAATATATGATGTCTTAGAATTCTATGGCTAAGTAAAAATACGTATTATATTATGTATGTAAATTACAAAACTATTTCGACAAAAATTAAGTAAACAAAGAAATACCTAAATAATTAGTTCTACGAATCTCCGCACTTGACTGTGATTCGTCTGTTTTTCGCGCTTTGTTTAACCTCAATTTTGGCGCCAATATTTAATTTATCAAGTATAATTTTAATTTATAAATATTTTTTATTTGCTAACAAACATTTATTATTCAATATTTAATCAGAAAATCAACTTTTAATGTTCAAAAAGCCATGATAAAATTTAGTGAATTTAAGTCGGCACCTACTCACATCCCGACTAAATAAGTCGAGAACTCACTAAATTAAGTGAATTTTTGACATTTATGATGTACACCAGAATAGCATTATCACTAAATTGTATAGATTGACTAATTTTGGTCCTGTCGAACTTAATTTAAGTGAAGTTGTGTCTTTCAGAATAAGAAAGTGAGATTTGACAGGAATAAATCAATTTTTAGTTAAGTTTAGTTAAGTTCTTGGACACAGAATCGACACCAATATGTAATTGTGTTATTGATTAGACTTCAACGCGCTCTGCATACTTGCCCATGCAGTACTTCCTAAAATATAAATACAATAATCTATTAAGAGGATACCAAAATAGCTTCGTGCATTTTTCTACGTACGATGTTTTCATTGTTTCTTTAGATTGAATGGCTAGAGCTCTAATTTTTAAGTATATGTTTTTTCAATATATGATCTAGGATCGCATAAACTCAGAAATGCGATTGAAAAAAGTTTTCTCGATAGAAAATCTTAGCGAAACAACCTCTCTAATTTTTTATTTTTTTCATTTGTCGGTCTATTATCGCGTACTAACTAATGAAATAACTTTAAAAACATAAGTAACTATTATATATAGAAACACGTATATCAGAATTAAAATATATTTAGTAGATTTTGAGTAAATAGGAAAAGTATCCCTAATTCTTCATTTTCTGTGCCTACTTGCTGTGTTAATATGTACGTGTCGGCGATGATATACGATAATATTGATGTAGGCACTTAATGATATTGTTTGTCGGATTGTGTGATATGTTACACGTGTTACATAGTTGTACTATCGTGGTTGAACTACAGAGGTAGATCAAATTACGAGCTACTTTTAGTCATACCTATTGAAGAAAAACAAAAATGATCTAACGTCTCCTAAACTCATCTACACTGTTTCTTAATTACTCTTGTTATCAATATCATTAACAATACATATTTATGTACCTAGATAATACTAACCTTACTTGTACATAACATTTAAAATAACAAATGCGTAAGGTCAAACAGAAAGCCAATGAAAATCAAAATAATTAACATACGTAGAACTAAATGTATTCAATGTTGATCTTTATGTATACTGTTGTTGCTTTTGTGACATTGAATATGAATTATTTGATATGTTTTTGTTGAAATCTAATATCTAACGTGTATCTAACATATTATTCGCGTTGTATCAATCGTTTGTAGATAATGTTAGAGTATTTGTGGGTGTAGTGTTTTCCGTAACAGCCGTTGTTGCATAACATCACTGTATGTCTCGGCGCCTCATGATTTACTTTGCAAGTCTGTACTGCTCATTTATCACTTTGAATTAAAAGTAAATAAGCTAAATTATTACTGTTTACAGAGGCAGATGCTGTTGTTGTGTATGTGTGTGTTTACGCATACTACACCACTCCAAGACCTCCACTACCGGCATAAAGGTCCCAGCGCACACGCGAGTGACTTCGACGAGCCCTTCGTGTACGCAGCCATACCACTACACGGACCTGTGCCGGTGTTACAGGTGCTGTCCAGGAAGCCTCTATCTGGAGAACGCAACCATGCGCCTTCATACCAACATCCTGTCTACGCAAGACCACCTCGCCACAACATTGAGTACGCCTCGTTTGACGAAGAAAACGAATACTCTGGGTACAGACACAGTGAACCACAGAACTACCTTGACCCATACCAGTTTTCTTCAAGTTACGCCCAGCAATACGCAGCGCCATCATCACCCGATGAAGTAACTATTCTGTACGCGCGGCCCAACCCACATGGAGGCTTTTCATATCGCCGAGGTCCCACTAAAACAGCGCCGAAGAAGTTACCAACACCAATCACAGAGTCACCAGTCATCATTAGAGTACATAGATACAGGGTTGTTAGAGATCCCTAGATATATTTTTTTATAAACTTAAATTGTCTAGTAGTTATCTTACAAGATATTGATTTAATTTATTGATATTACTTTCATGAAGTCAAAGTCAAATTTTTTTATTTCAAGTTGGCATATTTTACAAGCTCTTTTGAAACGTCAGAAACTAGGTGTCTGTTCCAAACGCGAATCCTATGGAGAAGAACAGACAAGAAACTCCATATTTTATCAAATGTAAATCTATCAACTATTGTTAGGTAATTCAACCAATTTAAATATTATCATAAATTATAACAATGCCTTTTGTAAATATGTAGAGATAAGCACAAAGCTCTAGGGAGCTCATATCAATCTTTCGCTTATGAAAAATTAACATGAATTGAAAACAATTGTGCAAAACATCTGTTTTTCAAAACTCGTTTTTAACAATTACATTTATATATAGCTATATAAGTTTATTTAAGTAACGGTCTATTATCAGTTCCATATTACAGCGATAGTTTGCCAATGTATTAGGTAGGTAGTGTTTAATAAAATTATGTAAGATATTTGGTAAGATATTTGGTATTATTTTTTTCGACTGCAACTGATAAATTAGAATTATTTTACCTACAGTAATTTCCATATTTCAGTCATGTAAATACTAATTGCTATAGTTAAATATAGCGCTGTAAATAACGGCTAATAAAAAGACAGAATTTTTGATATATATCATTATAATATTTGCAAACAATGCATAGGTAGTTTTTTATTTTATTTTAACCCTAACCGATATTTCTTTTAACCGATATTTTTAAGGTATATCATAATATAATCTAACTCTTCAGCCGCGTTGAGTGAATTTTTGTAAGGAAGAAAACAGCACCTAGAAATTTATTGTGCGTTATGGTCACGATTTTTCATTACTAACGCCATCTGTTAAACGCTTGAATAAACATTTAAATACGTGAACAAAATATTATGATCTATATAATCTATGAATATTACTCTTTACTCTAGTCTATGACCGAAACAAAACAAGTTATGACATGACCAAAAAAGTGCGCCAAAAATTTTAATTGAAAATTGAAAAAGCAATAATATTTCTGGGATATTTTATGAAACATGCCTCGAGTAAAAATAGATTATATTGTAAGCTTTAGTAGTGAAGATCCGGTAAGTAATAGCAGTAGTTTACAAATTATTAACCTATATTTATACCAGCTGTGCTGCACTATAACAATAAATAAACAAGCTTGGATCACTTGCCTTTAATTTTGAATTAGAATAGGATAAATATGATAAACAGTTAATAATCCAAAATATATTTAAATATTAAAACATCTAAGTAAATTTGTGAGAAAGAGACACAGAATAAGAAATAATAAAATAATAATAATATCTTATTCTGTGGAAAGAGATTACTACTATTTGTAACATAAATTGTAATGTTTTTAACTAAACTTACATTTTACACCTTAGCTAAGTAGTACTTAAGTGTGTTTACCTGAGACTAGAACAATGTTTTCATTGTGGTCCATTATTATACACTTTATAAACAAAATTACAAAGATATATTAATTTCCTTAATTAAAAAAAATAATTTCTAATTATGTTTTGTTACTAGGACCACCCAGCAAGTAATCTATTAGCCTGGGAGGTGAGCAGGAAGAAATGGTTGTGTAAGAAAGGAGAAACATCATGTTCTGTGGTGCTGCAATTGACTAAGGCTGTCAAGGTATATATTACACACCTTGTATTAAATTTGTTGAATTTTACTAATAATTTTTGTTGCATTACATAATACGGACAATAAATAAATTATCACAGACTTCCTCTGATCCCTGTCTTAATTAACCTGTCGAGAATATCACTTAATTGGTTACTACCTAGAAAAAAGCATTGCTTAAAAAAAATCTGGCAACATGAAGTTTATGTACTTATTAAATTTTTACATCTAGAAATAAAATTGTTAAGTATATGAAATATTTTTTGTCTTTTCATTTTATATTGTTTATGTACCTATAGCATTAATTTGTAATATTTGTGTATACATTTAATTTGTTAATTTCAGATAAGTTCAGTACATATAGGTGCGTATCACTCTGCACTGGTGGAAGTGTTAGTGGCTCGCTCAGAGAAGGGAACTGAACAATATCAGGTTCATTATACATATAATATAATTGTATCTTTATAGGTAGTATGGTGTTGTTTTAATGTTGGATTTCTAAGTGAATATATTTGAATAACCAGAATCTCAAAATGTGACTACTGTATTTTTTTATCTCAACTCTCTGCGTTCCATACAATGAAGTGTTAAATTATTGTTCCGGCAACTTTGTACATGTAAAACTTAACAAAATATTACAAAAGAAACATCCTATTGAAACACTCTGTCTATTTAAAAAACAGCATCAATATCCATTGCGTAGTTTCAATGATATAAGATCACATACGGACATACGTACAAAAATAACGACTTTCTTTTATAGTATGTTATAATATGTTCTTGCTTTATAGTACTTGCATGTAATAATATTAAATAAATAAATTAAATAAAATAATAAGTAAAGATGTATTGTTTCCTAAGGTGCTAGTACCGAGCTGCGTGTTCGTACCTCCGACAGAGTCCCGGCGTGACTCTCCAGTAGAACGAGTACGTTCCTTCAGCTCAGAACAGTTGTCTAGTGAGGCACGTGCCCAGCGCTGGGACCGGGTGCGGGTCGTCTGCTCACAACCATATAACAAGCACTGCAAGGTATGTATAGTAATTAATTCCATAAATTTTTTTTTAAAATTATTTATTCAATTATCCATCAGACTTACTACTACTACTATCTACTTCACTACTACTAGACATATGTCTCCTCATAGAATACTACAACCCGTGATCCTGTGCTCAGAAACGTATTTACCCTAGGGCCATCGCCCTGGGAGGCAGCCTGCGAGACCCTCTGTGGTTCTGATGATATCGTCAGTTCACTTACTTATGGACAGTATATTCATGTACATTTACTCACAAGTTATATTAACATAAATAGTATTTGTCAGTACGGTTTGTCATTCATCCACATCGACGAGTCTGGTGATGATGCTGCTAGCTCAGCACCGGCGCCGTCCACAACGGTCCCAGTTTCAGTTCCAGCCAGGGTGCTTGCACTGGAGACATACTCCTCAGATGAGGACGAATTCCGCCCTGGCGAACTATTCGCAAAGCATCACTCACAGAATGCCACCACTAATACTGGTCAGTATTAAAACAGTTTATATGTCTAGTTATTTTGTTTATCTATAAACAAAATAACTAGACATATAAACTGTTTAAATTACATTTAGCCAGAAAATTATTTTTAAAAGTAACCGCTTAAGGGCCTACATCAATATTATCGTATATCATCGCCGACACGTACATATTAACACAGCCAGTAGGCACAGAAAATGAAGAATTAGGGATACTTTTCCTATTTACTCAAAATCTACTAAATATATTTTAATTCTGATTTACGTGTTTCTATATATAATAGTTACTTATGTTTTTAAAGTTATTTCATTAGTTAATACGCGATAATAGACCGACAAATGAAAAAAATAAACAATTTGAGAGGTTGTTTCGCCAAGATTTTCTATCGAGAAAACTATTTTCAATCGCGTTTCTGAGTTTATGCGATCCTAGATCATATATTGAAAAAACATATACTTAAAAATTAGAGCTCTAGCCATTCAATCTAAAGAAACAATGAAAACTTCGTACATAGAAAAATGCACGAAGCTATTTTGGTATCCTCTTAAAGCTTAATAACTAAATAACCCTACACAATAACTAAGTTTCCCTTCATAATAGCTAAATAACCCACTTAACCCTATCTAATATTAACCACTTAACCCTATCTAATAATTAAATAACCCCACACAATAACTAAATAACCATGTATGACAACTAAGTAACCCTGCATAATAATAATCATCCATAGTAACTAAATAACCCTACTGAATACGAAAATAACCCTATATAATACGTAAATAACCCTACATAATAACTAAATAAGCTGTCTTCATTGAACAATTTATGGACCTTATGACTAGCTCAATCAGCAGTAGATTTTGTAATCAAACTTGAACACTAAAGAAATAAAACTGTATCATACAGGTGCACAGATAAGACAAGCAACATCGCAAGCACTTAAGAACATACCAGAGTCTAACACTAAACTGATGAAGACAAACATTAACAAACCAAGCTGTAAGAGAGATCACATCACATGTGACGAGAGTCGCTCAGATAGAACAAGAGACAATCTGTTGTATACAAACGATGATGATCAACCACACGCTAAGATAGACCAAGTTGTTAAGAGACATAAAGATATTAAAGATAAGGAAGATAAAGCTATCCATGAGAAAAGAGAAAAAGATGAAAGAGCGAAAGCTCTGGACAAAAAAGACAAAGAAATGAAAGCGTATGAGAGAAGAGAAAAAGAATATAAAGAGAAAAAAGATCAAGCCAAGCCTCATGAGACAAGAGATGGTAGTTTTAGGAAACAAAATGACGATGGTGGTGCTCGCAAACGCAGGAAAAGTGACAGTCCTGTGGAAGAGACACCCCCTAAGAAGAAAGTAAACAAAGATGCTAGCAGTTCATCTGACAATACAAAGAACAGAAGAGAGGAAAAGAAAAGAAGACGTCAGTCAAGTGCTGAAGAGCCTGGACAGGAACAAGGTAACCTATGTTTAAATAAAATTATGTTGATTTAAAATTTTGGTCAATTTATCATATCAGTCAGTCAGATCAAATCAAAATTACTCATCAGATTTTAATGTTAAATAGATAGTTAAAGTAATTTATTAATTTTGCAATTGACTTGCTATGCTTTTACTTAATAAATTGGATTATGGTGGAAAAAGTGAACACCGCAAGCGGGACTTGAACCCACGACCTCGGAATACCGTTCCGTAGCTCTGCCAACTGAGCTTATTGCGGTCGTGCTAACAGTAACCAATTAGACCACCACAATCGTCACTCGATTGAGTTTACATCGTATTTTGAGGAACAACGCCATCTATCGAGAATGTTTTGCAACAATCTCGACCAGTATTCCGAGGTCGTGATGGCGATCACTTTTCAAATCAAATCAAATCAAATTCATTTATTTGTGTTCATAGGTCTACATGATGGTATAAATTACAATTTCTCTTATGGTATAAATTACAATTTCTCTTATGGTATAAATTACAATTACGGTATACACGGTACAGTACGGTAATTACAATTATGGTATAAATTACAATTACTTTTTCCACCATAATTAAATTTATTAAATAGATAGTTTTTAATGTGAGAAAGAACATTTATGCAATTTTTTAATGGGAGAACGTTGTTTGGATATCACAAACATATAATATATACATATAACATATTTTTCTATGTATTATAAGTATATATTTACAAAAGAAAAGAACAAGCATAGAAATATAGCTTACTTTGGGACCAGAGGACGTTGTGTGAAATGTCCTGAATATTTATTATTATTATTATATACATAAATATATTTTATAGAGGAAATATCAGAGCCTCACACCCTGCTCCAGGACGTGGTGCTGGTGCTGAGTGGATACGAGAACCCTCAGCGAGCCACTGTGAGGAACACGGCGCTCGCACTCGGCGCTAACGTACTGAGAGACTGGGGACCTGCGTGTACTCATCTTATGTTAGTATAATATTATGTGAAATGTCAATCAGTAATTTACAAATTCTTATCCCTAAATCACCAACAAATCAAAACAATTTAATTATTATGATTTCTGCTTTTATTTAATTTTTAATGAACGTAACAATTGCCCTCAGTTGTGCTTTCCCGAACACACCTAAGCTCCGTCAAGTGCGAGCGGCGTCAGGTAACAAAGTACCAGTAGTACTGGCTGACTGGATACTGCAGTGTAGTGAGAGGAAACGACGACTACCGTGGCAGTGGTTCGCTACTGAACCCAAGTATAGACGACCTGAGGAACCCTTGCCGCCATTACTGTCTAAACGAACCCCTACACCTAAAGACAAATCACCCACAACTAATGACAATTGCGATACAGGTAAAAACAGTTTTGTTATGATTTACGTAACAACATTCTACTATTTTCTAATTGTCACTTGGGTATATCATTTTGTCAAGAGGATACCAAAATAGCTTCGTGCATTTTTCTACGTACGAAGTTTTCATTGTTTATTTAGATTGAATGGCTAAAGCTCTAATTTGTAAGTATATGTTTTTTCAATATATGATCTAGGATCGCATAAACTCAGAAACGCGATTGAAAAAAATTTTCTCGATAAAAAATCTTAGCGAAACAACCTCTCTCATTTTTTATTTTTTTCATTTGTCGGTCTATTATCGCGTATTAACTAATGAAATAACTTTAAAAACATAAGTAACTATTATATATAGAAACACGTAAATCAGAATTAAAATATATTTAGTAGATTTTGAGTAAACAAAAAAAATATCCCTAATTCTTCATTTTCTATACCTACTAGCTGTGTTAATATGTACATGTCGACGATAATATTGAGGTAGGCCCTTAAACTAGACAAGAAATTTGAATTATTTTTGTTTATTTTTTACAATTCAAGATTGTGATACTGACGATGAAATAGAGAAAGTACTGCAGAAACAAAAGAATAAATTGGATGCTACCAGCGATGACGTCACATCCACGAGTTTAGAGGATAAACCAGCACAGCAGATGGAAGTAGAGGACGAGTGTTCCACTGACGAGGATTGTGCAGAAGCCACCGTGGCTAAGTTTGGTGGTGCTTTGCCGAATTTCTTTGACGGACACACATTCGCTATTGATGCAGAAGGAACTGACGCAGAACAGCTTAGCAGATATGTTAGAGCTTATGGAGGACTTGTGATACAGGTTACAAATCTTTTATCATCTTTTTTTATTCACCGTTCAACATAGACCCTCCTCAAAGAACATCAAAACGCATTCTTCCATCTAACTACCCTCGACAACGACAAGTTGCCACCTCATCACCGCATTTTCTATGTATTATAAGTTTGTATTTACAAAAGAAAAGTAAGAATCAGTAGCATAATTTTATTCAGTTTTTATTATTTATGGATTTTTATACTCTATTTATCTTATTACAAAATAGTCGTTATTTTGTATGTATGTCCCTCTGTGAGTGTATATCTTCAATACTACGCAAAATATGTTTTAATAGATAGATGATGATGGCTTTTTCACTTGTTTTTTTTTTGTCCAATGTCACAGTGTCATCACAATACAGTACCTAACTACATATTATTTGAATATTCTAGTTATCAGAGTTGGATGAAGAGACGCGTGTGGAGTACGTGATATGTGGAAGTAGAACTGGTACACTAGACACTAGTGGAGCCAGGCGCGTGTCTCCCGGCTGGCTGGCGGACTGTCACCGAGCTGGACGACTGCTGCCACCTGCTGACTACTGACACTATCATGGATCCTACACAATATTACTACATCTGCACAAAGTAACTGTGTTTCTAACAAACAAATAAATAGATAGAGAACTGATTTCTTAACTTTAACTTACATTGACTAATTTAAAACATAGTATTTACAATGATTGCAAGCCTGAATAAGGTATCATTCTAAAGACTTATTTTTAATAATTGTTTTTGTTAAAATAAATGTATTAAAAATACAATCCAGCATTTTTTATTATATATACACCAGGCACAAATATAATATAAACTATGTATTATCACTCCAGCCCATTAACATCCCAGCGCTGGACATGGGCCTTCTCCGCTTTTTTTTTTATGGCGTGTTGGCACGTGGTTTATTTTCGAGTTTTCAGTCTCTCACATAGGAAGTTAAATGTGTTGAATATTCTTTAGCTGGCTTTTACAGTACCCTGGGAAGGACTTGTATTCTTCAAGAATAGTGTCACCACCAGGGGCGTATTTACCCAAGGGTCATTGCTCGGGGCGGCTAGTCTGAAAAGGACAACGAATGCCTTCAAGTTTAAAATTCTCTTTTAATTTATAGGGCGGCTAATAAAATTGGCCCGGGGCGCTTAATGGCCTGGGTCGCTAATTTTCAATTTATGCTTCTGGTCACCAACCCTTTTGTGATGTGTTGTCACCTATACAGACATTTTGTTGTATGTAGGTACTAAAAGGCAAAGCTTTTTTAAATCCTGTTATGAACTTACCTCCCAGAGTAACTTTATAGAAATTGAAATAAAATTGGATAGGCGGTTTTAGTTGGCCAATAGAATCCAAAACAATAATTTACAAAATGTTTAACAGTTTTCTTTTGCCTTTCCGTCTGTCTGTATGTTTGAATGCGCATCACGCCAAAACGACTACATGGAATTCAATACCGTTTTCAGTGATATTTTGGTAGAAATGTAACTTAAACTATAGGTTGCAATTTGTCCAGGGATAATATCAAATTATTTCAGGAAAGTTTGCTTTAATTTCTTCACTGCCCAGTCATGCAATATTTTACGTAAACGAAGTCGCGGGTGACAGCCAATAGTGAAAATAAAATGAAAACAAGTGTGATGTTGTAACAAGTTGTTATTATAATGTTAACATACAATAATGTACAAACTCAATACAATAGTGTGTCTGTTAGTTCACTGTGATGTCAACAGAGTGAGCTTCTCATTGAGTTGTAGCTGAGTCTTGATCAACTGAGCGAGTGTCACCACCTGGAACAATAACAAACATATTAGTATCACTTGTTTGTGTTAACAGTTACTGTTTATACATAAAATCTTACTAAATACAGAAACTTATACTTCAGATTAACGCGTTCAATGCTGAATAATTTGCGAATTTATAGCCAATGCTAATAAAAGAGTCATTCGCCCAGTGCTGAAAACGCGTATGTGCGTTCAAAAAATTTTTCGCGTAGTGCTAAGAACGCTTATAAGCGTTCATAGAAAACTCGCGTAGTGCGGCTGGACGCTATAGCGCGTTGTCTTTTACCTTCCCGCAGTGCGGCCGACGCTTATGTGCGTTCGGTAACTTTCGAGTTTTATGACTGTCATATAACAATTACGGGTCATATAAAGGTGTTGGATGGATAAAGGTGCTTCCACACTAGTGTTTATTTGTAAGAGATTTTGTGAAGTTTACGCCATAATATACCTTCGTTCGGTTTTGTTAAAATAGTAAGTTATACCTTAATAAAACAGTAATAGTAAAGGTACCTTCTCCCGAACGCCCTTTTATTCTTAATTTTTTTTATTTACGACACTTCGCCCGCCTCGTAATAGACACCATTTATAAATAGACTAAAACTACCTATTACTTTAGTTAAAAGAGCGAGTCATAATAAAATTATTTCAATAATCTATTGTACTAAATTAGGTTATTGTAGACGGGCTTCGTGGCGTAGTGGTTCATGTACTGGACTGCCGTTCACAAGGTCGCGGGTTCGATTCCCGCTTGGGACAATTATTTGTGTGATATTCATAAATGTCATACAAATGTTTGTACTACGTCTGGGTGTTTTCTATGTATTTTAAGTATGTATTTACAAAAGAAAAGTAGTATATGTATTATATCCGTATTCTGGTACCCATAACACAAGCATAATAAGCTTAGCTTGGGACCAGAGGACGATGTGTGAAATGTCCATGAATATATATTTATTGTTGTCGTCGCCGCCGCCCCCCCCCCCTGCAAGATTCGTAGCAGAAACCTGACTAGTGTGTAGTCTCCTTTACAATTCCACATTTTACGACCGCTTCGAAACAATAGACACCCAGAATACACGCTATAAACGCACAGGTGCGGCGCACCCCGCTTGCCTACAGATTTTTTTTTGTATGGACGCGTATATGCGTCGGCCCGCACTTGGTGAAGATCAGAAAAACGCGCATAAGCGTTAGCCGCACTGAACGTATTAAGGTAATTTAGTATAGCATCTATCAAATTTTACTTGTGAAGGCTCATTAACACGCTTTTTTTTATTAATATGGTCTTATTTATAATGACTTATGGAACGTTTAAACGGACATTTTATCAGAGAGATAAACATTTAGCATAAAAAGACACAATTTTTGACAATTTTCGCGAACGGATTTTAGCGAACTTTTAAACCTCCGATAAGTCATTATGATTATGAATAAGACCATTAGTCACAACAAAATAATTACCATAAGCAGATCCTTAACACTGGAGGCAAACGAGGCAGCAAATGTGTCAGCTGATAAGTTTGGTACAGAGTTCACTAGCTCCAGGAGTTGTCTTCCAGCTGCATTGTTGGGTTCTGTACGCTCGGCGAGGACATCCTCCACGTAAGCCAACACCTGGTCCAGGAGGGTGGACAGTTTGGATGCTGCCTCAGCCACTTGAGTCAAGTCTAACATGGGCTGGACCTGACGGGACCTGCCGCCACCACCCATTGTTTTTTGACAAAGATTCAGCCCTACAATCTGTAAATAATTCATTACATGTCAATTAAGGGCCTACATCAATATTATCGTCGACATGTATCTATTTACACAGCTAGTAGAGAAAATGAAGAATTAGGGATATTTTTTTTGTTTACTTAAAATATACTAAATATATTTTAATTCCGGTTTACGTGTTTCTATATATAATAGTTACTTATGTTTTGAAAGTATTTCATTAGTTAATACGCGATAATAGACCGACAAATGAAAAAAATAAAAAATGAGAGAGGTTGTTTCGCTGAGATTTTCTATCGAGAAAACTTTTTTCAATCGCGTTTCTGAGTTTATGCGATCCTAGATTATATATTGAAAAAACATATACTTAAAAATTAGAGCTCTAGCCATTCAATCTAAAGAAAAAATGAAAACTTCGTACGTAGAAAAATGCACGAAGCTATTTTGGTATCCTCTTAAAATGTAGTTTTAAAATAGGTATATAAATTTAACTTTAGTAGGTATATGTATTGTATTCTCTCATCAAATCTAATCAATCTTTTAATTTTGAAAAAAGGTACATTCCTTGTGAAATTATGTATTTTCTAAATTTCAGATTTAGCTCCAGATTTGGCACATGGCTACATGTGGAATGAAGTCAATACTAATTGAGTGTACATTTGTCAGATGTAAGTACCTCAGGGTCGTAGCATGTGACGGACACGTCTATGGGTGTGAACATGCAGCCGAGCTTGGCGCGCGGCACGCCCAGCGCCACGCACACGTAGGCGCGTAGCCCCATGCGGGCGCCCTGCAGCGACGTGTCCAGGGTCACGTGGACCGGCTCCTTACACTCGCGCGAGTAGTACTCGTGGATCACCGACGAGTGGTTCGTTACCTCGTTGCCTGTCGCCCACCAACCTGACACACACAACACAAACCCTCAACTTGCACCTGTTCATTATCATCAAAATATCATACTGATAAATCACGTCCTGTTACTTCATCTCTGAAAGTTTCAACTTTAACCATCACCTACCTACCTACCTGCCATACAGACTGGTGATAGTTACAAATGGACAAACAGCAGTCTCAGTAATGTTGACTTGTTTTACCTTTTAATAAGGACTGAAAATCAACCACAATCTGCTAATAAGTAAAAAAATATAACAATTATAACTATACCTTAGCAGTTTCTCCAGTCGCCATGTATTAATAAATAAATAAATAAATATTTTATTAGTAAGAGCACTAACATATTCTGATCAATATTTTTTAAATTAACTATAAACATTAGGGTATTTTGTTTTGATACAAATTAACAGTTTCATCTCATTAGCATGACTACTAACTACTACCACCAGCTAGCTACCAGTAAGAAATACAAATAATACACCAAAACTATTAACTAATCTAATTAGGCATAATAATTCGTCAGGTACTTGACCGATATTATAATAAATAATAATAATAAATGAATAATATGACTACTTGTTAATAGCATCTTACCAACAATGTTTTCAGAGGCATTCACCCGTCTGTTTAACTCGTACACGTCCATAGCATAGTTGAGCTCGGCCTCCACCTGGTCGGCATGTTCCTTGTGCGGGACGCAGAAGCAGTTCGTCACTTCCACCACTCCCTTGTCACTGGTGCCTATGCATCACAATAACATAACCTCTACAATATTACAACGTACCTTGTATTATTGTGTGCTAATCAACAATTAATTACTGGACTAAGAAGTAACAAAACCTCGCAGTGAGTAACTTATGCATTAGAATATCTACGCAAAAACGTAAAATCGGTGAACACATGATGAAAGATGTCATGGCAAATTTTGGTCTCTTCGAGTTCTTTAAATGATAGGAGATGTAGCTAACAATACTTACCGAGTAAGGTACCAATAACTCTGTGAGAATCGGCATTTCTACGCTCGTAAGCATCTACAATTTGAAATAATACTACAGGGTGAATCTTGACACTTAAGTTAAGCGCCATGTTGAAAACAAGACAAGAACCATAGACTAATACTTTCTACCGTCACTGACCACAGAATAGATAGTACCTATACACTCACAGACCTCTTTTGTCTATGGACAAAGATTAGGGAAAGGCATAGACTTAGTATATTATATCCTCCTAGTGGCAAGGTGCTTCTATTAATGATTCATTGATTCAGAAAATTCCGGGATTATGGATGGGCAAGGAATAACAAAAAGATTGCTTCGTGCTTGACGGGCTTCGTAGTCTAGTGGTTCATGTAACGGACTGCCGTTCACAAGGTCGTGGGTTCAATTCCCGCTCGGGACAATCATTTGTGTGATGTTTATAAATCTCATACAAATTTATGTACTGCGTCTGGGTGTTTCTGTATGTATTTACAAAAAAAAAGTAGTATAATAATTTAGAATAATATGTATTCTATCCGTATTCTGGTAACCATAACACAAGCATTTATGCTTAGCTTGGGACCAGAGGACGCTTTGTGAGATGTCCATGAATATTTATTTATTGCTAAATCACGTAGCTAACTCAGTTTCATGTACAAATCACAATTTTGTTATAAACATAATCACAGAACTGCCTGTGAAAAACATCACTGACATCTTTCAATAGGATCAAGTGGTAGCAATAAATTCTATCATATCCTTCTAACCAGCTCAGGTGAAGATGAACACTTCAACAGTAATGGATTATTATCAGTATTAAAGTAGACGTGTCATTTTTATATATAGCTTACAGGAAGTATACAGTTAAAATTGAGGACAAGTACCTAACTTTAGTAGTCCACCTTTAGCCTGGCTAAATCCTAGGAAGATAAATAGGTAGGTATACTAATTCTATGGCTACATCGTACTTCATAGATTAAAAACGTTTCACATGATGTGACAGCCTATAACATAGACACATAGATACATTTCACGCACACATAGATTTGTAGGTTCAAGCCGGCTAAGTGGTGCAGCCATAGACAGTACAGCTGGTAAATCTATGAGTAACAATTTATTTATTTTCTTTATTAAAATATAATCTCACCACATTGTTGTTTGTTGATTTTAAATAAATTTTTTCAGTAAATCACTCAACATATTGAAATAACAATGAGACATTAAACACTAGGTATTTATATTTTAAATCACAGTCTGCTAGCTAATATGAAGCTTATTTTAAATTCATCAAGATGATTGAACTTATTATATTAGCACTACAACACAGTAATATTAGAACTATTTACAGAACATCTCATGTTTGACTACTTGTTTTCCGGTGAGGGAGAGGTGTGTATTCGAATGCCGTGCATCTCAGCTATCTCACTCTTCAAACATTCATTAACTAGACGATGTTGTTTCACAGTGGACAGACCAATAAATTCCTTAGCTTCAATACTGACCTGAAATAAAAAAATTTTGGTGTTCAATGCTTATGGTACAACTCAACTGAATTTTCTTCAAATTCTTTTGTATTTTTATTGCACAGAATGAGGTAACAATATTCTAGTGCTACAAGATGCACACAAAGATAAGAGATATCTTAAATATTGTTTTTAATAATAAGTTAACCACAAAACTGTCTGTATAACTCTGTCAGATAGAAAAGTATATGTGCACAAATAAAAATATTTTTTATATAAATACCAATCACCACATTTAATTACAAGGTCACCTTTAACCATATAAATATAAAATTTTGAATGACCTCAAACATAGCACCACATCCACCAGAGATATCTTGTACACTGATGTATGTGATACCGGGTAGTGACTGTTTTAGTGTATCAGACAGCATCTGTTCTTTGGTCACGCTGTTACGCTGAAACGCTGTTCCATTGGACGGTCCAGTGGTATTGCTGCCGACAGCCCGTGACTATAAATAGATAACGAATACACGTTGAATATTAGCAATACTTATTTAAAACTATAACACTAGCCAAGTCGATAAGCAGCCACAGATTTACCTATTTCATAACATGTAATTTTAGCAGTACCCACCAAACAATAGCTAAAGTCGGCACATAGTAACAAGGAATATAGTACTTACCAAGTGATTTCTCACGGGGTTTAAAATTTTCAGTAAATTACTAAGCATTTCATAAAATTTAATTTAGATACCAAATCAGGTATGTAACCTCCAAAATAAAAATTAATTTAATTTCAGGACAAGCACAGATTAACCAATAAAAACAAAACAGTAAAACAGCTGATGCTGATTGCTAAGTACCTAGCGATTATGTACCTACCTAGATAGATCAATGGATAGATCTTAGTTAGTGTAGTTGTGGTGTAAAGATAGAAGTTCTTTATCTTATAAATAGGTACTACAGCTAAAGTTTAATCCTAAACACTAAAATACTGAAACTAAACTTATTATTACGCTCTTAAAATATTAAAATAAAATACTCCATATAGACCAATAGGCAATTTCTCATAGTGCTTAAAATTTACCACGGATTATTGTATATTGCATAAAATAGGGAGAAAATATGAAGAAATTAGTATTTTAACTTAAGGTATTATAGGTATCCTTGGAGCATTAAACCACCAGGAGCGTTGTATGAATATAATGCTCGCGTGCCTCTTGGGGTAGTTGGGTCACGTTATAATATGGACTCCTGTTGTATTAATGTTCTAAGGTCACATCGTTTGCATTTAGAATGTAACTCAATAATGTATATAATACCTACCCAATGTTTCATCTCAGCTAGAGTCGTAATAACCAGTTTCAGTCCTAGAGGTGAAACTGTCTATTCACCTCATGAATATTTCTTGTAACTTTTTCAGGGTGGTGGCGTCATCTAACAATGCCGACTTTTATTGGATTATTGCTCTAATAAGATTTCATAGCCGGCCGGACGTGATATAAAAGAAGTTAGTTACATATGATTAGTCTGTGAACTTTATAGATTGTTTTTATCTATGGTTAATTTGTAATAACTTAATGCCAACTTCAGTGTTTTGATTGCGAATCTGTCAAACTAAAATCATGAAATTTATAAAACACGTGTAGTAAAATAAAACCAGAAAATTCGTCGATTATAACGTTGTAAATTGGAAAATAGAGTACCGTAGATAATTTTAAGTTCAGACAGTGTGATATGCAATAGAAAAAAATGCCTCCTTTTAGAAACGGCTTGCTTAAACGAAAAGCGAATGCCGAACAACCTCAACAAACTGTAGACGAGCCTAATGTTGATGTAAGTCTGTTATTTTAAATAAACTAAAAGAAGAAGAGGTTATTTTAATTACTACTCATACCTATACAATAACTTCATACAGTAGCAACATGAATTTTAATTTGTAATTACATAGTTGTGTTTTGAGGTGTCAGTACAAATGTTTTTATTTAGTATAACCTATATGTAGGGACACATTGTATGAATTCATTGTTTGCAAGTAGACGTAATGTCAACAGGTCTACGAATGCATAGAGACCATTGTGCTAGCCACCCAAGTTAATATAAACAAATATATTTATTACAGCATGTATGGTCCTATTGTTTGCTCGACGCCTAATTTATTGTATACAAATATATTATGTAGGGATTCATTGTATGCAACACTATCAGCAGTTTTAGGAATATATAGAAACGATTGTTCTCCTTACCTATATAAGCTATAACTATATCAAATATATTGAGTCGCAAATAAACGCCATGCAAGTCCGGACGTATTTCATTTTATTCTTTAACCAACCGACACGACATATATAACCCTAAATATATAATAAAGTCGAGAAAAACACAGAAGTACTTAGTTAACCACACCGGTGACATTGAACATTGTTTCAGACACAGGAAGACTCTGGTAATGAAGATCTGCTTGCTGGAGACTTAGACCATGAAGCAGACGACACCGACTCAGAACATGAGGAAGAGGAGGATTCCGACCATGAACAAGATGTAAGATTAGTTTATTTATATAAATACTTATAATAAATAATATAGTATAAATAATAAAAATATAGTTTACTAGCTGGCTTTCGTGCGTTCTGGAGTTATAGCGTCAGGAAGGAAAATCCGACTTATTTTTATATAGTAGATATAAATAAACTTATCTAACCTATTTCTTGTTCATCTGATCCTAGATCTGGGCAATATGGACTACGCCAAAAAGTAACAAAAGTGGAGACCCAATGGGGTATTCACCTAATTGTAAATAATACATAAAACACATCTGCTCATAGTCCAAGTGACTGATCGCATGATATAAAGAAAAAAAAATAATAATAATTTCTTGTTCATGGTTGGAATTGCAATTTATCTTTATTGTGTATGATGTGTACTGTTATTGCATAACATATATAAGTCAGTTTATTTTAAATTGGATTTTGTTCTTGTTTTTATTGATAGCCACACATATTCCTTTATGAAACTTCACATACCCTGGGGGTACGCATGTTACTAATTGGGAAACACTAATCTAGTCTAGTACATACCAATAGGACAGTTAAATTGATTACATAATAATATGAGTGACCCTAAATTGGCTATAAAATATTGCAGAATCTCACTGATTCTGAAGATGTTGAGGATTCAGATGAAGATGATGAGGATTCAGACGGAGATGATAATAGTTCTGAAGACTCGGAGAACAGTGAAGAAGAGAGCAGTGTGGACAGTGGAGCTGAGTCAGGACCAGTGCAGGGACAGTCTGCACACAGCGAAAGTGATAACGAAAAAGAAACAAATAGAATAAAAAAACATAGAAACAAAGTAATCAGTAGCAAAGATAAACAAAAACCTGACAAAAGTGATACAGCTGTACAGAAATTAGCTGATAGTATCAAAGAAAGTCAGTTAATACCAGTTGGACAAAAAGGTACATTACTAACTGTTTATTAAATGTATTCTAAATAAATACATATTTTACATAACTTCACTAACTACTGCTTCACTTTAGGCCTGCCTGTTAAAATGTTGTTATATAGAATCTTTATTTATTATGAAACAAAGTTGTTATTTATGTATGTATGCCCCTATGTAAGATTGTATATTCAATACTATGCAAAAGATTTTGACAACAGTTTTTTTCATAAAAAGATTGTTTTAAGAGGATAGCTTTTATGTATAATTTGTTATATTAAGGTTTGGTTTCTATATTCTATGTGTACCTACGAAGTTGCCAGACAGTCACTAGTGTATACCTATTAAGCATAATTCTTTTAACCGTTACGTGGCTAGATAGGGGACACTACATAAATACGAAAACCTTTATTCTGAAAGTCACAAATACGAATTTCAAAATACCGGTTTTTAAAATTCCGAATTTCATAATACCGGTTTTTGAAATTCCGAATTTCATAATACCGAAACATTTTATGTCTATTATTAAAAATCACGAAATGTCGTAAATCTGATTACAAAATTCGGTAAAAGTTTTTCGAAATATTTGGGTGAACCCGGCTAGAGGCATTATTGTCCTTGTTAACAGTTCAGTCAAGTATGAGTCGGACTCACAAACGAAGGGTTCAATACCATGATTATCGTAATTATATTCCTCATACCATCCTCAAAACAACACCAAATAACGAGACCCCAAACAATGGGCAGCAAAATCTCAGGGTAATAGGGATATGTTATACGTTTTGATATGGAACCCTAAAAAGGGCATAAATATTTTTTGTTCCTTTGTATTAATGAAACATATTAACATGTGAGATGAGTACGAGTCTGGCGACACGTCCGATGAGGAGGACCGGCGCAACACGGTGGGAGACGTGCCCATGTGGTGGTACAAGGAGTACCCTCACGTGGGATACGACCTGGACGGACGACGCATCATCAAACCGCCGCAGAGGGACCACATCGATGACTTCCTCAAGTTAGTATTTTACAAATAGTAGCTGATAGTTTTACCGTATCATTGTTAATATTTCTTCAAAGATTAAAATAATATTGACAAAATACCTCGTTGACCACAGAAAATGTGAAGACCCAGACTTCTGGCGTACGGTGCGGGACCCCAGCACTGGACAGGATGTCATATTAAGTAAACAAGACTTAGAGCTGATACACAGGATACGACAGGGCCATGTGCCCGACCCTAACCATGATGAGTACCAGGTAACCTTGTTATTTAACATTCTTTTTATGATACATAATGTTTAGTTGTACCTAGATCTTAAATACTCATGCTTATTTTAATGCAAATAACTTTTTGATGTTATTGTTTCCCTTAAATAAAGTAACTAGGTAGCGTGAATAAGTGATATGACTAGGGATGGTGTATATTTAATATTCCAGCCGTGGGTGGAGTGGTTCAGTCGCGAGGTGCTGCAGACTCCAGTGCGCGCGTTCCCGGACCACAAGCGCTCGTTCCTGCCGTCACGCTCCGACCAGAAGCAAATCAGTCGCATCGTGCACGCGCTTAAAATGGGCTGGGTCAAAACTAGGAAACAACTCGCAGACGAGAGAAGAAATAAGCGGGTAACAACACTCGTAATATATTCTTTACAGATATGTATCACATTCATTACTTTGGGAGTACAATTGACTGTTTCACATATTCCTACAGGAGAGGAAGTTCTACAACCTGTGGGGTTCCAATACTGCCGAGGAAGAGGAGCGACTGAGAGGCATCCACAAGCACATCCCCGCGCCGCGCCGACCGCTACCCTCACACGCTGAGAGCTACAACCCGCCCCCAGAGTATCTGCTTGATGATAAGGAGGTACTGTCTATCAGCGAGCATTACGTAGCTAGCTGCCTCGACCCTACTGCTACATTATATAATATGTACTATGTTGTACCTTACAGTTGAAGGAGTGGAACAAACTATCAGAGACCCCGTGGAAGCGCAAGTACACGTTCCTACCGACACAGTACAGCAGCCTGCGACAGGTGCCAGCATACGAGCGGTACACCAGGGAGAGGTTCCTGCGTTGTCTAGACCTGTACCTCGCGCCCAGGGCTATCAAGATGAGGGTGAGTGCTTCACTTTTATACTTAAACTGTACACCATAATCTACATGATACTTAGCTAATGTACTTACAATAGACCATGTACTATGGGCGGTCTTATCGCATATTGGGATCTCTTTCAGACAACTTTTAGATGTACTTAATTATTCTGAAAAAAAAATCACTAAACATTTGAATTTTTAGGTGACATTATGTGCTTTATGAATCTTGATTGTGTACATAGCGCACATATATCTTGTATATAACCAAGGTATGTAGTATAAATAGGTATGACTATGTTAACAGCTGACGATCAGCCCCGAGGACCTGGTTCCCAAGCTGCCCTCTCCGCGGGACCTGCAGCCCTTCCCCACGAGCGAGGCGTTGGTGATGCGCGGCCACAGCGGCCTCGTGCGGAGCCTGGACTTCGATCCGGCCGGACAGTACCTCGTCTCTGGAGGGGACGACTGCACCGTCCGAGGTATGTTGTGCACAAAGATTGTATATTATTATTGTGAGCACAGCTGTATACCATGTGTGTCCTGTACGTCCATGTTGTTTACATATATCTGTGATGTGTCAGTGTGGGAGACCAGCACCGGTCGTTGTCTGCGCACCATCACGCTGGAGGAGGCAGTCTCACGAGTCTCGTGGATCCCAGTGTCGGGGCTGAGCCTGGTGGCGGCGGCGGCGGGCTCCAGGCTGCTGCTGCTCAATCCCGGGGGAGATGTGGGGGCGCACCGCGTGGCGCAGGCTACGGACCTGCTGCTAGAGGAGCCGCCACCTAAACACGACCTGCAAGGTATAATAACATACACAATTTTATGCTACTAGTCTGGTGAAATATTCTGTAACAGACGTGACTATAGAATTTATTTCATACAGGTTCATAATAATGACCTAATTAATTGAACAGTCGGCGTATTATGAGCTTTTTAAAATCATTCAAGTTCCAGGCAGGCCGTAAACTGCATGGCTAAATAAGGTATTATGGCAGAAATAAAACTTTTACTTGAAAATTTTTAGTTAGTACTTTAACTTTTAGTTGTACCTTCTCCTTACACATATTAATGTATGACTGGTTTAGCGAACTGACTGACTAATAATTTGTTCATAATACGAATTTGCCAGACAGTTCAATTCACGGCGTAAACTGCCTGTAAATAAAAGCTCATAATACGGCCGCTGACCTTGTCCACATAGTAATTTGAAAATATGTTATTTGTACATTCATTACAACAACACTTACTTTTACTAAAATGAAAATGGTAAAAGAGTTTTATTATATACTTCTTGCTAATTGATAGACTCAACATGAATAATAGCCACCGGTGTATGATCCGATCTTTCTAGAGCTTTCGACTGTGTACATCGTTTAATGTTTCTACTAAAATTCGTTTAGAATAGAAAGCATTTTACTTATAACTTAATTGCAAAGTTACATCTGTAATTAATACAACATGTATCTACAAGTATATGGAATAAAGGTCTTTTAAATATGAAATAAATAATTATAATCATGCTACAAGGTTCAATTTTTGGTTCTATGCTTTTCTTGTGTCACGCGAATGGATAAAATAAGTGACTGAAAAAGTGAAGAATGTGCGGATGTCCTGGTATGGGCATGTTATGAGACGAGAGGAAAGTAATATCGTTAGGAGAGTTCTCCGAGTATAAATGTGGAAGGAAAAAAGTCTAGAGGAAGACCTAAGAAAAGATGGATTGACTGAGTGAAAGAGGACACGAAAGAAAGAGGAGTTGATATAGACCCCAGACCAGCGCCGACCCCAAATAATGGGATAAGGACAGGAGGATGATGAAACTGCAAAATAAATATATCGAGATGACACATATAAACCAGCTGCAAATAGTTTTAAATTACTGTTATGATGGTCGATTGTATGTTGTATTGTTCCAGTGGACGAGCGCACGTCGACCGCCGTGGAGTGGGGCCGCGTGCTGCCCGAGCAGTGGGCGCGCGGTGTGAGGATACTCATCACTCACTTCAAGCCTGTCACACATGTTAGTCATTATTTATACTTGTCTTGTATATCTTTCATTCATTATTCCTATTTTTTTAGTAAAATATGCATGCAAAATATTTTATTTAGCAAAATATGATATGCAGTTGCAAATTATTTTGGTGCATACAGTTGTACTTTTATAGTATAAATAACTGCATACCAAAATTTTAGAGGTGTATTTTTATATTATAATTGATAACATTTTGCGATCCTCTTTTGTTAAATCATTTGTTTAGTAATTAAAGTAATACAGGAGTGGTGTGTGTAGGTGTCGTGGCACGCGCGCGGCGACTACGTGCTGGTGACGCTGCGTGAGGCGGCGTCCCGCGCGGTGCTGGTGCACCAGGTGTCGCGGCGCCGCTCGCAGCTGCCCTTCACGCGCAGCAAGGGGCTGGTGCAGTGCGCCGTCTTCCACCCCACCAGGCCACTACTCTTCGTCGCGGTCTGTACTACTGAACTCGCTTAGGCATTTCATATATTTCATCACGTCATTTTAATATCTATAAACACCTAATTTCACTTCTAGCAACACTATGTTTATTTATTTCTTTCGATTCTGTACCGCGTAAACGTTGAGGATCGTTATTTAATAAAATCGAATAATAAATAACAATGATAGTGGTAGAGTACCTCAAGGCACATGTTTAGGTCCTTCCTGTGTTATTATCAGTACTGTTGTGTATGTGTGTCATATTGTTATGTTTGTATGTGTGTGTAGACTCAACGCGTGGTCCGCGTGTACGACCTGGTGAAGCAGGAGCTGGTCCGCAAGCTGCTGACGGGCGCGCAGTGGATCAGTCACCTGGCCGTGCACCCCGCAGGGGACAACCTGCTCGTAGCCTCCTACGACAGGAAGTGTATCTGGTATATACATACTTTAATGTATTATTATATTATAGTTAAACAATAATAAATGTCACTTTTCCTTTATACATACGATGTGTAAGTAAATAATACCAGCAATTACTATAAGTGCACCATAGAAATGACTTGACAGAATAATAATGCTTTTCTCAGTTTAAAACATTAGAACTGCAAGATAATTTTATTGAAATGGTTAAAAAGATGATTTTCTTAAATGTTTTTACTGCTTATGTGTGTGTATGTGCTAACATAAGTAAAGTAAGTAGGTACATATAATATCTTATATATAAAATTCACGTGTCATAGTGTTAGTTACCGTACTCCTCCGAAACGGCTTGACCGATTTTTATGAAATTTTACATGCGTATTCAGTAGGTCTGAGAATCGGCCAACATCTATTTTTCAAACCATTTTTTCTTTTTTTTTAGTATGGCAAAACAACGTTTGCCGGGACAGCTAGTAATATATATATATATATATATATGTGTGATACAGTAGAGTATTGTGTGTCCAGGTTCGACCTGGAGCTATCCTCGAAGCCGTACCAGACGCTCCGCCTGCACGGTGGTGCGGTCCGCTCCGTGGCCTTCCATCGTCGGTACCCGCTGTTCGCCTCCGCCGGGGACGACGACAACATCATCGTGTCTCACGGGATGGTCTACAAGTATGTCATATACTATTATTATTATACAGAGTAATTAGTAATCCTATCACAGAAATATTTCTTTCGCTTAAAATGTTCAGCAAAAGTACATACATATTGCTTAGTGTTAGTAGTGAGTGAGCAGTGTAAAGTGACAAGTGTATTGTTCCAGCGACCTGCTGCAGAACCCTCTGCTGGTTCCCCTGAAGCAGCTCCGAGGCGGCGCGCGCGTCGACCCGCTGTGCGTGCTGGACGTGCGCTTCCACCCCACACAGCCCTGGCTGGCGGCCGCCTGCGCTGACTCCACGCTCAGGCTCTACACTTGAATATTATATACATACAACAACACTGACGCGTTTATTTCACGTACCCGCCACACTACCAGCAACCTCACATCCTCACACCTCCCACCTCCCACCTCCCACCATGTAACCATTGCATTGACGAACTAATCGCTGTTCAGAAACAACTAACAACAAAAGAAGACGAGAACGCTGCTGTGCTCTCATAATCGAATAAAACCGGTCAAGTACGAGTTGGACTACTACGTGAAGGGGTTCGCACGATTATTATCATGATATAACTGCAATATTCCCGACCTCAAATAACGGGATAAGAGCAGGAAAGTAGATATTTGTAATTATAACATCAATAAATGAACTGAAATTTCCAGCTGTCTAGAATCTAGCTATCACAGTATGTAAGCACTTAATAATAGCTTGTATGCCTTTTGGTACAGAACCCTAAAAATGCAAAACTTCCTACAGACTAGAAGATGCAAGTAGTCGTGGTTTTCCAATTACATAGCATAATGCCTCTGTGGCGCACAATGCTGAGCTATGCTGACGCATAATTGGAACATGAATTGGTTTTCAAATGCACCAGCAGTGCGCTAAGTTCAGTGTTGAAAAAAAAAATACTAAAAAAAAATTGTATTCGCATTTTATGAATAATAATACTACATACATAACGATATTATATGAATAAAATTTCAATCAATGCCAACATAAGAGAAAAAGCACTTATTAATTTTCAGTCACTGAAGTTGGTATCGATTGCACGCATCACTTTTGATTGTGCGAAGCGTTGCTGTAGTTGGAACACTCAACGTTGAGCATTATGCCGCATAAAGCGCTCTTGTGCTGTAATTGGAAAACGGGCAGTGATTTCCTTCGAGTGCCTCAAGATACCCAAGGCGAGATAAAGACCAGCAGAGTGCGCTACACTCTGCTGGTGCATTTGAAAACTAATTCAAGTTCCAATTAAGCGTCAGCATAGTTCAGCATTGTGCGCCACTGAGTCGCATTATGCTCTGTAATTGGAAAACTAGCATTATCGATCAACACGTTCTTATAGAGTGGTAGAGTACAGAGTAATAACAATACTTCAGTAATATTTCATTAGCTTACTCTATGAGACTTTCAAAACCATAGGCATAGTAATAACTAGACTGGTGATCAAAATGCTAACTCTAAACCACTTGCAGAAGTTTGATTTATAAATAACTAGCTTCTGCCCGCAGCTTCGCAAGCATTAGTGGCCGAATTGAATTTGAAATTAAACCTAAATTAATAACTGAAATTAATAGATACTAAAATCCATAGCAAAATCTACATCAATCAACAATCGATACAAAAATACTATGTATAAGCCACGCAAATTGGTAATGCGCTGGAACCTTGTCAAATTAACGCCCTTGTGACTTGTCATCAGCAAAGAAAAAGTACAGCTAATAAAATGTAATATTCTCATCTATACGTCACTATGACGTCACCAACAACATTGTGTGGCTTATATCTAATAAAATCAAGTCACTATTCCTGAGATACAGCCTGATATAGTGGTGACGAACGCATGAATACTTACTGGCAGTGTCGCCAACTGTTTGAAAACTTTCCCCCTAAAGCAATTTCAAAAACCACTAAATTCAAAACAAAACTCCCCAACGACGAACCAAGTATTTATTCATTAATTTACAATTTATGTAAAGAAATAAATAAAACAATAAATAATTAGTTAATAACAATAGTTATTTAGTATTTTAAGTGTTTTTCTTTAATTTCATCACAAATGTAATTTGTATTTTTTAACAGTATTTTTTTTAGTAGGTACGAAGAAAATTTTACAAAAATACAAATAAAATTTTATCCCTACAAATATCCTCAAAAAATTTCACCCCCTAAATAAATCCCTATATAGATTTTTTCCCCCTAAATTTGGGGGGAAAACCCCGGAGTTGGCATCACTGCTTACTGGGTGCCATTGGAAATTTCACGTACGTACGTATATATACCCTATCTATATCCTTCTTAGATCTATGTTTAGAACGGCATTGTCGGCATTGTATTTATTTTGAATGCAGTTGGCTTGGCTGTCAAAAAAATTCAAACCAAATTCAAACGCCAAACCCGCGTCGTGATAGTGAGTTGTGCGTTCAATTTGTCGAATTTGTTTTATCGAAAAATCGTTCTTTCAATAAGAGAAACTAGTTATTTTAAGTTAATTTTTATGAACTCCTTTTCGTTCCGTTTGTTCAAAAACCCATCAGTTCGTGGGTTTCTTTGATAACATGTTGTAACATAATATTTATAAAAATCACAACGGTCTGTGCCTGAGTCGTCGGTGAACGTTATTTTTGTTTCGATAGATCGTTGATGCCGGACGCAATCGAATGCTTACGGCATTTCGCGTGTTTAACTACATTTTGTGGTAAAATAATTTGATTGAAGCTATTATTAGGTATATGTACTAGTATAGAGATGTTTATTTATTTAAGTTCGGCGAGTGTGTTTAACGTTTGCATCGTATCGTGATGTCGCGGGGCTGTGCGTGACTGTCGGGATAGCAAGGAGCGGTGCGAGTACAAGATGTCGGGCGCCGGGACTCCCACGGGTGCGGAGGCGCCGCCTCTGGACGACCGTGACGTAGAGCCGCGCACTCCCATGAAGCGGCTCGGCTCCACCAGGAAACTGGCCGCCTTTAACAGTGAGTACGATCATATCGTGTTCGACATATAACTACTTAACATCATAATGTTAAATTCTACGGAAGGTGTGCTGCACATCAGGAAGACAATACCTACAATTAACAGTAGACTAAATATTTGTTAAATTCAACTCTTTTAAGTTTAAAGTCACCAAGAATCATTCTGGGAAATAATGTAATTACATATATTTCTCTGGGAACAACCTTCACATTTCAGCATTCCATTGAAGAAGAATATGCTATCATTTATTTATTGTTCCTACATATTAGGAACTATAGTTTAATATAGATACAGTTAGTCTTATAATTATATAATTGAGTGCTGGGAACTAGAGAGGGTCACTTGTTATGAACAAACAAAGTTCAATTAATAATGAAATGTAACACTTGATGCAGGAGCCTATTGTTGACATGACTCTCATAATCTGATGTCTTATAGTTGTGACACTTCACTGAAATGTACATTAGTAATGTTATAACTGACAACAGTTATACAAGCAAGCTGTACTACAAACTGGTTTGTACACAAACACTATCACAATAAGACTTTCTTCAAAGGTCAAGTGAAAGGATATTTAGTCCACATAATACATTTATTGGATGACTGAGAGTACTATGAAAGTATTCTACCACAACTGAGTACACATTATCACACAACAATATACTTAATACATATTGTAAGGGCACCATGCACAGGATTATGGTGCTGAATAATATCAAATAGTTAATATCAGATAGTTAGATATAATTTTTCATAATTTACATAACTAATAACTCTAATGTGGGTTGATCAATACTACTACTTATTATATCAAAATAACATTTGACAGCATTATATTAAACACCAAGGAGTAGAACAGCACTACATATAAAGGTGGGTCAAACAGTTGGCTCTCAAGTAATAGTATGAATACACAACACACACACAACTAAACTTAGATAAAAATCAAAACAACTATTGCTAATTTTGATTATTTGGTTTATTTCTTGTGCACATTTATATTATGTAAATAAAATTGTTAGTGTAGTTATAATAAACAGTTTTTATAATAAGACACACATGACAGGTTGACATTGTCGAATTGTGTTATAGACACTTTTGAAAGTATTTTTTTAGTTAAGGTTAGTCTGGTTAGTTTACTTGTGCGTATAGAATTGGTATCACTAAGTAACTATAAACATATTGTTACACTTGCCTGTTTCTTATAACTATTTGCCAAACATTTTATTTTATAGACTTGTCTTTGTTGCTAGATGTGTGCAACTAATAGTCCCAAACAGGTGGAGGATATTAATTTTGATTATAATTATTACATTAAATTGTAAAAATCAACCGCTTTTCTATCGCACAAAATATTTACAAAAATGAAGCTTATGTTTCAACTTAAAATTCTGGAGTTTTACGTGATGCACATACAAATATACACAGACAGACAAATTAATTTCTAATTACTTGGTTTATCTTTGATCTAAGTAACTAAATACAATAATTCATATAAATTCTTTTACGTTGGAGGTTAATAAGTGCCCTCAGAAGTCAGTCTCTATGGTGCCACGTACATTTCACGTAAGTGTAATAAACACTGTCTTTTCTATTTCTTGGAATTCAGACTTATTTTTTATTTGTTCACATTTTCTTCATAATACTTTATTTTTTGTCCTATGATGTTTAGGTTCAATAATTCCCTACGACCTTAATTAATTTGTCGGTAAATTTAATAAATTATCATCCCACGCCTGTTCGTCCGGTCTGTGCGCCGCTACCACTTGTTATTCACTAACTCTGTCCAGTGATGGGACACCAACTAATATAAATATGCACAATCTTGTCTTTTCTTTGTCAACAATTACTTACTCTTATTGTTATGTTGTCGAGAATAATATCGATATACAAAATATCGTCATCAATATTTCCAACTTCGAGATGTTAATCGGTGTTCATAATTGTGTTTTATTCCACTTTTAATGATGCAATTATTGTGGAACATAATAATATTATCTCAAGGCAATAAGTTCGTTCACCTAAACAGGAAAGGAATCGTCTAGCCCTCTACTATATTCCCCATATGTAGTTAGTTATTGAAATAACTCGATGTGTACGTAAACATGGGTTAGCATAACAGGAGGGTGCAAGCACTAGGGTCTAACCTGAGGGGCTGCGAGACAGACGGGGCGCGACCTGACTCATGCCACTGATTAGCGTTTTTTTTTCAAATAGTCGTAATAAAACTATCTCATAACTGAGACCAACTTCATTTACAAATCGTAAAATAAAATTGTGTTAAGAGTCGAATCTTTAACGATCCTTGTGTTCTATTTTTATATTATTGTGAAACATATCGTCTTGCATCAGTTGGTTACCAGAAAACATTTCCGTTGAAAAGTAAAAGTAGTATTAGTCATCAGTGTTGGCCGGATACCGCGTGTTCTTACCGATGAGGATAAAAGTAACAGAACTCCTTCAACTAAGATGCGTCTTGAATTATTTATTGAAATGTTTTCCTTTTTTGTGGGCGGAGGTATTACTAACTAACTAGTATTGGGGAAGGAAGATTGGCGTGACGGAGCTGACTACACCTTGCCAATACACGAAGCCAGGTGTAGATAAACCTGTTTTATCTCAGAAACCTGGCAGGTGCTGTAGACACGGTGCGACGGGGACTCAACGTATCAGATCTCAAAGAAATTATTTTCGCACACGGGGAACAACGTCAACAATCATCGTTTTTGTTCAGTTCACGTAGCTACCACTTTATTGCACCAATTTAAAATTGATTGAGTTGATCGTCAGTCTCAGTTGATAACTGTGTGATCGTGTGTCACCTCCACATTGTATCACGAGACTACACCCACCAGGCTGTAGAGTTGTACCAGCGTCTCTGTCCAGTAACAATACCGACAGCACAAGCGATACATTTAAGGGCCTACATCAATATTATCGTCGACATGTACCTTTTAACACAGCTAGTAGGTATAGAAAATGAAGAATTAGGGATATTTTTTTTGTTTACTCAAAATCTACTAAATATATTTTAATTCCGGTTTACGTGTTTCTATATAAGTTACTTATGTTTTGAAAGTTATTTCAGTAGTTAATACGCGAAAAAAATAAAAAATAAGAGAGGTTATTTCGCTAAGATTTTCAATCGAGAAAACTTTTTTCAATCGCGTCTTTGAGTTTATGCGATCCTAGATTATATATTGAAAAAACATATACTTAAAAATTAGAGCTTTAGCCATTCAATCTAAAGAAAAAATCAAAACTTCGTACGTAGAAAAATGCACGAAGCTATTTTGGTATCCTCTTAAATGTATAGAAGTAATGTAGGTGCGTCGTGTCGTACCGTTCGTTTTACCCAAATAACATTTATTTACATTTGGTTCAATTAGGTTGAAAGATATTTGGCAGCCAGCAGTTTGTTTGTTGAGAACATTTGGGTAACGCTCGACCTCACCCCCCCGCGCGTCATATTAATTGTAGTTAATGGTGAATCGATCGAAGATTGTTTGATAAGCGAGCGCACGATATTATATTAGCGAGTGGTCGGTGGCCCGAGCCCGGGCCGGGGCCGGGGGCTACAGACGTGTCTCGTTGTAAGAGCGCTCATTGTCCACTTCCCGTGTCACCCACGCGCCGCCTCATCACCACTACACTCAGGAACTGGCGACCATTAACACAATCACTGTACTCCTCGACTCTCCTACTCATATTAATAATATTCATCTATTTCCGTCCCTAAAGAACATGATGTTGCTTCGAAAAAACGGCAGCTTGTTGCTATAATATGTAGTTTAATTCGAACAATGTTTGTTGTTCAACTGAGAATCCAAGCTGATTGTTTCAATACATGGAACTGTTAAACCTTGTTTTTTTTTTATGAGATATAATGTGCTCATCTTGATTGGTTCGTTTTAACATTTTTTAGGGTTCCGTACCCAAAGGGTAAAAACGGGACCCTATTACTGAGACTTCGCTGTCCGTCCGTCCGTCCGTCCGTCCGTCCGTCCGTCCGTCCGTCCGTCCGTCCGTCCGTCCGTCCGTCCGTCCGTCTGTCACCAGGCTGTATCTCAAGAACGGTGATAGCTAGAGAGTTGAAATTTTCACAGATGATGTATTTCTATTGCCGCTATAACAACAAATACTAAAAATAAAATAAAATAAATATTTAAGGGGGGCTCCCATACAACAAACATGATTTTTAGGGTTCCGCACCCAGTATCTCAAGAACGGTGATAGCTAGACAGTTGAAATTTTCACAGATGATGTATTTCTATTGCCGCTATAACAACAAATACTAAAAATAAAATAAAATAAATATTTAAGGGGGGCTCCCATACAACAAACATAATTTTTTTACCGTTTCTTGCTCGATACTAATAACGTTGCCTTATGTTGCATAGATAATGGTACGGAACCCTTCGTGCGCGAGTCCGACTCGCACTTGACCAATTATCTTAAAGTATTTAAGGTGTATTCTACTTTATTAGATGTAGTCTCCTACGAACGTCGTTATCTTATTGAAGCGCATCGTTCCTAGTTAGTTGTTACTCATGAGACTTTCTTGAGTTGAACACTAGTGATCCTCTGATAACTGGAATGATGACTATACCTTGTGTATCGATATTTGACACAACATCACACGTCTGCATATACATATACTACCTGTCCCGGCAAACGTTGTTTTGCCATATAAATGTTAGGGGTGGACCACCCTTAACATTTAGGGAAATAAAAAATAGATGTTGTCCGATTCTCAGACTTAATGGATACGTACACAAAATTTCACGAAAATCGAACGAGCCGTTTCGGCGGAGTACGGTAACTAACATTGTGACATGGAAATGTATATTATACTAGCTGACCCGGCAAACGTTGTTTTGCCATACTAAAAAAAAAAAAGAAAAAAAAGGTTTGAAAAATAGATGTTGGCCGATTCTCAGACCTACTGAATATACATGTAAAATTTCATAAAAATCGGTCAAGCCGTTTCGGAGGAGTACGGTAACTAACACTGTGACACGTGAATTTTATATATTAGATAACTAGGGACGGCAGCGGACTGATGGTGAGGAGCACACAGACACCCACTCGGTGGTACTGACTACTACAGGTCGATGAACTGTTGTGTTGTGACAACATGGTGACGTCACCATAACATTGTCTATACATTGTTAGTATATTACGATAGGTCGTACTCAACACAACATACTGTTATGTTGGTATGATGCAACAAGCGCTGAAAGTAATAATAAGTTAACAGTGCAGGTGCTAATAGTGTCCTCCTCCTTCCCCTCCAGCACATTTACGTCCCACTGTTGGGCACGGGTCTCCTCCACTTTGGGAAGGATTATGGTCTACTGTGCCGCGCTGATCAGATGTGTTGGCACAGAGTTTATTTTCGAGTTTTCCGTCTCTCACAGAGGATGTTATTTGTGTGCAATATCCCTTAACTGACTTTTACAGCACCCTTGAGAGGAAATGGGGTGGTGACACTTGTATTCTTAATCCGTCACCACAAAGGTTAGTTGGCATTGTTCATAGTTTTTTAAAACTATTAATTCGAAAACCATTTTGGCGAATAGAGTTTCTGATAATGATCCATTTTATCGGAAAATTTGCTATATTAACGATTATTTTCACAAAAAAGCAAATTATCTCTATTTGCCCTTCAAATGAAGAACTTAAAATAAAAAGGCGAAAAAAATAAGGCGTTATTAGGGATGGAGTGTGGTGGAGTTGAAATTGGTCTATTATATCAACTTGGCAACTTTGAAAAGATGTACCTATTGCAATCTGTCTTAAGTCAACGAGGAAAAGGCAATACACAAATTGCGTACAACGATGACGTCACAACATTTAAAATAATATCTTTAAATATTTTTTTAAAAATTCTATAGTTACCATATCAATAATGTCGAAATTAGTTGCTTAAAATAGTCTATATTTTACTAAAAAAAAAAATATAAAAACAGCAGGTAAAAAATTATGGACAATCCTAATTGTATAATAATCAAAAACAACAACAACAGAGTCGATGAATGTTCTAGTGTAGGTACTGTTGGTAGTTGTGTTTCATACTGTTTTATATGTTGAGTTGAGACTAGAGTGTGCGGTGTGCGATGTGTGGGCGTACACTTAAATAACCAGCGTGTTCTGAACACGTCTCATCTACTGTACACACTACACAGATACAGAGTGTAGAGTGTACACCGACCTCGTACAAGGTCGTCGGTCACACTATCACTTGTTTACACTCACACCTTCACTATAAATATGTCCGACACACATTATTTAATATTAAATAATCATTCATTGGTTTATGTTTATAGTAACACAACACTATTGGAACGTACTTCCTTATCGCGCGTTACGAAAGGGGGCTAGACGGAAAAAATTAAGACCAAAAGTTGTAACAACACTTAGTTGTAGTTGTAAGCTGCGCGCTGAGAAAGAGAGAGAGAGAGAGATGTCTCTCTCTCACTCGCTCTCTCTCTCTTCTTCTCTCTTTTATAGACAGCAAGCCAGTTATTTTCGTTTAGTCTTTCTATTTCGCATTGAACAGTGTGGTAAATAAGAAAAAAATATAACTTAAAAAAATTGGTCAAGTGCGAGTGGGACTCGCGCACGAAGGGTTCCGTACCATTATCTATGCAACATAAGGCAACGTTATTAGTATCGAGCAGGAAACGGTAAAAAAAATCAGTTTTTTTGTATGGGAGCCCCCCTTAAATATTTATTTTATTTTATTTTTAGTATTTGTTGTTCTAGTGGCAATAGAAATACACCATCTGTGAAAATTTCAAATGTCTAGCTATCACCGTTCTTGAGATACAGCCTGGTGACAGACGGACGGACGGACAGCGAAGTCTCAGTAATAGGGTTTCCATTTTTACCCTTTGGGTACGGAACCCTAAAAAATTACAATTCCATCACTAATTGATCGAAAAGAAATTTGTTCCATCCGGGTGTTCCTTGACACCTCGCAAGTTTTTTAATATTTTAGTAGGTGTTGCCCGCAACTTCGTACGGCGTGGAATTTAGAAAATGTTCCTATTGGTCGCAGCGTGATGCTTATAAATAAATAACCTTTCTAGATTAATGTATTATCTATCACTTAAAGAATGTTTCAAATTAGATCATCTGTTCCTGTGATTAGCGCGTTCAAAAAAAACAAATTCTTTAGCTTTATGATATTAGTAGGTGTAGGTATAGAAAGTATAGATTTTGTAATGGATTTTAAGTTTGTTTCTAAATCGCTTCTAAATCGTTTCATAGTTTGTAGCCACCATACGTAGATCATTCATAAACAAGTGTGCTTCCCTTGTTGATGAACCACTGTTGGGTCTTTTGGATATATGCCTAAAGTAGCACTGACCGGAAGGGTTTGCCTGGCTAACCACAAGTCTGGGGACTGTTTAGGCAAATGCCATTTTGAATGTATGAGTAGTCCGACGCTGTATATCATTCCCAATTGAACACCACAAGGCACAGCTTTTCGCCACCTGCATCCTCGATCACCGCGACTATGAAATAGTGAAATATTATATAAAATGATCGTTTGTATGAATTTTTGAGTGTAAGTTATTAAAACAATGTATGTCGCACACTCTTCTTCTCGTCTTGTAATACTTATATGAACATTGTCATTTGACTGTGAATCCATATCTAATATGGTGACCTATTTGTGTGCTGTTATTTTAGTTAATGACTTGTCACGTTACTGTAAGTAGTCAGCGACTTGCTGAACATGTGTGTGCGACACTAGAGGACGTCTGATCATTACACATAGGGTTGACGATTGGACTTTACATAAAACCACACATAAAACTATTTTTTACAGTTTAAAAAGTGTTTTATCGTAATAAACTAGTGCCGCAATTAATAGAAAACTGGATTTTATATAGAACAATGGATAATCCTAAATGTTAATGCGCAACTTGGCTAGAAAATAGACGGGCCTCGTGGTCTAGTGGTTCATATAACGGACTGCCGTTCACGAGGTCTCGGGTTCGATTCCCGGTCAGGACAAATATTTGTGTGATGTTTTTAATTGTCATACAAATGTTTGTACTGCGTCTGGGTGTTTCTATGTATTATAAGTATGTATTTACAAAAGAAAAGTAGTATATGTATTCTATCCGTATTCTGGTACCCATAACACAAGCATATAAAGCTTAGCTTGGGACCAGAGGACGTTGTGTGAAATGTCCATGAATATTTATTTATTTATTTATTTTATTTAAAATACAGAAATAAAAAAAATTACAACTGCTAACGCGGCTCCTCAGATTTCTTTATGTAGATTCTATGGGGGCCTTAGATCTGTTATTGTAACAATATTAATCTTAAAGCATACATATACATGAGAATACAATTTAACTGTGTTACATATTAATTAATTATTTGTTATAGTACAAATACGTGTTTTATCCTGTAGTAGTGAGCCAGCTCGCTACTGATATGTCTGTAGTGTTGTGTTGGTCACCTCGTCTACTGTCTACACGTGCTGCTACTGTGTGTGTGTTGGAACATAACTAATTGTTACTTGACATGTTATTCATATTGATTTGTTTACAATAATTAAGCATTACTTAAAGTTATTGGCACTTTGTAATTATATTATTTGCACAACTAGGTTGTTTATTATTGCTCAAATCGCTTAAATAATTATTCTCACTTAATAATATTTTCTTGCTAAAAACTGATAAAAAATTGTAATTTTACGTGTACAAAGAATAGATAGTTGTATGTTTTGTGATAGGTAGATATATTGTCGCCCACACGCTCCTTCTATTTTATAAAAGTGCTTTATATGAGTAGGTACCAAGTTATGTACAAATACATTCATGGAAATTACACACAACGTCCTCTGGTCCCAAGCTAAGCTTATATGCTTGTGTTATGGGTACCAGAATACGGATATAATACATATACTACTTTTCTTTTGTAAATACATACATAGAATACATAGTAAACACCCAGAAGCAGTACAACATTTGTATGACAATTAAAAACATCACACAAATGATTGGCCTGGCCGGGAATCGAACCCGAGACCTCGTGATCGGCAGTCCGTTATATGAACCACTCCACCACGAGGTCTGTCAAATGTATAATAAGATGTGACAGAGACCTTGTGTGTGTATACTCTAGTGATGTGTACTATGTGTGAACATTGTGAATGGTTCAGTGAACAACACTCGGCTATATCGGTACTCTCTACACACTACACGACACCAACCCTCGAATGTCACAGACAGGCTCCTCATTGAGTTAGTGATAGTACTGGTGACCAGTTTTACAGCATTTCTTCGTAATATAAAAAAAACTCTTTTGTTCCCATAGATTTATTATTAAGTAATTTTATCCGGCGAATATGTAGCTTATTTATGATGAAAGAATAAATAACCGCAACACTTCTTGGGCTATGTCGCAACATATTTATAAACCAACTAAATATTAAATTTTTCTTGTTATTTAAACAGCGATGCTTTTAAAGCATGACAATTGTCAATGTTCATATATTTTTAAACTCTTATTTCGAAAACCATTTCGGGGCATAGAGTTTCTGACTCCTTAGCTCTGAATCTGCTCCTTAGCTCCTTACTCTGAATCCTTAGCTTTTCGGAAAATTTGCTATATTAACGATTATTTTTCCAAAAAAGCAAATGATCTCTATTTGCGCTTGAAATGACTTAAAACATTACATTGGCGTTCTTAAGGATATACTACTTTGTAGTTGAGTTGAAATTGGTCTATTAAATCAACTTAGCAACTTTGAAAAGATGTATTGCAATCTGTCTTATGTCTATCAGGATAAGGCAATACACAGATTACGTACAACGATGACGTCACAACATTTAAAATGATATGTTTAAGTATTTTTTAAAAATTCAATTATAGTGAATACTTAAAGTAGTCTATATCTTCTTCATATATATAAAAATCAATTGCTATTCGTTAGTCTCGCTAAAACTCGAGAACGGCTGGGCCGATTTTTGTGATTTTGGTCTTGAAATATTCGTGAAAGTCCAGGGAAGGTTTAAACGGTGACAAAATATATGGGAATCTAAAATTCCACGCGTACGGAGTAGCGGGCATCAGCGTGAACAATCCCTTATTCAACCTTATTCCAACCTTTTGTAAAAATAATAATAGCTAATATAGCCATATTTGATAATTACTAACCATGATACAATTCAGTAGACATAATACATATCAAACATGGTGACAACCCTATGTGACGGAGTTGCGGAAGTAATGTGAAAGTGTATCAGTTAAATTATTGATTATAATGTTTTGTCTCTACAATCAGTTACAGAATAGTTTTTATATTACATATAAGTAAGTAGTCAGGAATAACAAAACATTAGAAGCTAGACGTAAGAAAATAATAAAATAGTTCTAATTTACACTTGTTACTTGTGTAAATTAGAACTTGCGAAAGCTATAATCTTTATCTTTACTTCTTATAAAACAAAGTCGTAATTTTTGTATGTATGTCCCTATGTGAGCTTATATCTTCAAAAATACGCAACGGATCTCGATGCGGTTTTTTTTAATAGATAGAATGGTTCAAGAGGATGGCTTTTTTCGCATAATTTATTGAGGTTTGCTGTATATTGGATGAGATATGGTTAAATTTTCCGAGAAATTCGACAGCGCGCGAGCTATAAATGAAAACGCTGCCTTATCTATGTGAGGTACAACAAACTAAATAATGTATGGAGGAATTGTTTCTTACCTATAGTTCTTCAAAAAAGTCCGCGAGGGCATATTATGTCTATCTTTTAAGAGAAACCCGCTGTACCCATAATAATGTCAAAAAAATTATCAAATTCAATAGGGTGTTTTCAAAAGCTATTTATGTGTATATAGTAATATTTTTTATCAAATTAAATAGCTTATTTAGCTTACGCAATTAATATAGATTGTAACTGCTCTTTACAGCATGCAATTTAAATGAATTTCTTAGGAGATATGACGAAAAAAGAATTACGCGCTATACAAAAAAATACTTAAACTGTTGGCTGAGCAACGCGAACGTTTCATCGGTCTTCTATCCATACTCCAATGTTTGAATACGTGAGGATGTTTATTGTGCTTTCACGTAAAGACTACTGGATGGATTTTTATGAAACTTTCCAATGAAAAATAGAATAGAAAATGAACTTATATTTTATCCCTTTTACCGCGGGTAACATCGCGGGGCACAGCTAGTATAATTCATATAATGAAAACTAGCTTTAGGCTACAATGCATATACTATCCTAAGTTATAGTTTCTTAACTATAACTTAGGTTAATATATAGTAGAGTAACTTAGGATGTATAGAGTAGTAGTAATAGAAGAAATGATATTTTATGTTGTAAATAAATTTCAGGGCTGACCCATGGCTGACCATTGAACTTTGCATCCATTTAGATGTAATGTTTTTCTTGAATTTGGTTTTCATTTCGATAGGTTCGCTAATGTCACGATATTTATATTTGTATATTCATGTTTTGCGACAAATTTAACTAGTTATGAGTGCATACGTTCGTTTATAGTTCGTTGTCACGTCACATAAAGTTTCAGGAATTAACTAACTTGTATGTGTCCACGTAATCATGCGTTGTATTTCTCATAGTTATTACACATAATGACAGTAAACCAGACTGTAATTATGACAATGCTTATACTTACCTACTTGGTAACTGTCTCTTATAATTTGAACGAACGACACGTAGTTAAGAGTGTATTTGTTACTGAGTTGTGTAATTATCTCACTAATATACATCTAAAAACCTACTTGTATTAAGAATACAAGAGGCCTTGTTTTTAGTTTCAATGTAGGATTTAATACATTGTAAAATGTTTATAATAAAAGCTAAGAACTAACTGGCATACATTCTGTGAACATTCTGTATTCGCACGTTTTATGTTTGTGTTTATCCTCTTTGCGCAATGCAAATACTACAGTTGATCCATACTTAGCGTATATTTATGATATAGTTGTTGTTTAAATCTAGTATTTGAGTAAACCCAGTTGATAGAGTTAGTGTGAGCCATATGTTTGTCGACACCGCGTCCGACGTCCGACGTGCACGAGACGCAAATAGCCTCGCGCTAAACATTCAGTTAGAACTATAGTTGTGAACAATTATAAGTTGTTTGTTACTATCCATATTGTCTGTGAGGAGAGTCATTAGCATGATAATTACCAACTATTGTAGTCTCCTAATATATTGATATAGGTATACAATGTGCGCGCGTCACACGACATACATTTAAATAATCGCTCCCCGTGCGGTGGTGGTGCCTATTGTATGCGAAGGAAACAGGACAAGTGAAGTGCCATACACACAGTACAATAAAATATGTTGTATGATTAATTGATGCGATTTACTTGGAAATGTGACTGAGACGTGTGGCGCTGTCCCACAGATCACATCCAATATTAAGAGTTAGTAGTAGTAGTAAGCATTAAGAGTTGTTAACAACTAAATGCACTGAAGTTGGAGGAACGCGCAAGTTGCGGACTAGGGAATAATGCATTTTGCATATTTTCTTTGGTATTACAATTCGGTGGTTGTTTCTATTGGTCAAAATATTACCCCGACTTATGAATGTTTTCAAACATTATGCGAAAATAGTTCATACTTTCGGTGAGCGTTGATCGCCTTGTGCGCATTCTATTGCGGGTGATTTACGCTGACTTTATTGTTGTGTGTGTGTCTCGGCTGAGTCCGACGACATATCCAGTAAGGACGAGCTCCTCGCTCCACTGTAGGAATATTTAAATCCGTGCACTAACGAGGGCTGGCAAACATTTTATCTCAATAATACCCAATTTAAACGAAATAAAATTCACACCTCAACAGATAAAATTCATATTATAAAAACTTAAAAAATAAGTGTGATAGATATAATATTAGATAAAATTGGTTTTAAAGATGTAATGTATCTACATTAACATAAAGTCGAAAAATGTGTGGTTAAATATTATACTTAATTATATTATTTACAAGATTAATTGAATCTAAGATAAATGTTCGTCGTAGTATTCATTATTTCACATACATTCATATAATCTTTGTTCTCATGTGTATGGTTTAAGATCTTTATTTTCTCATGAAAATTTGTTATTCACTTACTCAGAAATTAAGTTTTACAAAATTATTTTTTATGTTAATTGAAAACATTTAGTAAACTGATATCAGTTTGTTTGTTGCGTTCAGTGTTCATTAGAAATAATAAATAACAGTTTTGTTTAGTAAACATGAAAGTATTAAATGAAAACCCAGTTGACAACCCTACACGATGCTCACTATCACGTCGCGTATGTATGTGGCTGCACTATCATTGGTATTATATTATTGTATGCAACTTTACATTACTTGTTTTCATTTCATGGATATTTTACACAACGTCCTCTGGTCCTAAAGTAAGCTATGTTTCTTTTCTATGCTTGTGTTATGTGTACCAGAATAAGGATATACTACATATACTATTGTTCTTTTGTAAATACATATTTATAATACATAGAAAATGTTTTACTGTACGCGTCATTTTGTATGATTGTATGACAATTATAAAATTAATTAATTATTTTTTGTATTTCATTATAAATATCACATAAATGATTGTCCTGTGTTCCGGGGATCGAACTCAAAACCTTGTCAAGGGCAGGCCTTGTAAACAAGGCTCGTCAATATTATTATTTAATAGTTAAGTAACTATGTATTAGTTTGTGTTTGTCGTACTATTGATACAGTTAAAGTAGTTAGTCTTAATAGTGTACTGTGAGCTTTATGTAAATAAATAGATAGTGTTGATCTCGGTGACAGTTATCGTCGATAGTCAACTAATTAGAGGAGCGCGTCGCACTTCACATTAGATTAGATTAGATTAGTCGAGTGATACATGCACAGAGTAATGATCCGTCGGTGGGGGCACATCTATTTATATGTACCGTTAGATACTCACACCACTTTATGTATAAGCTTATACCGTACATACTTACGTATATATGTACACTACACACATAGGTATTACATGATCGATACCTATTTTAGAAAATCTCACAAGCTCGCCTCTATACGTCCCTGTATACATAGTGGGTAGCGGTAGGTATATGATACATGTGACTAAGATTTCATCATAAACAACTTGCCGAACATATTATATATTGATAATTATCAAAAACTACTAGTACTTAACAGAAATGTGAAAATGTACGTGTTTAGATATTTCTTAAAACTAGCTGTTAGCTACATAATTTTGTATATAGATAGATAAAGTCCGATTAACTTTGACTAATTACCTATGTACCAAATAGTTAGATGAATCTTTGCATCGAAGTGTTGTGTCGAAAGACATATCACACTATGTCCTCTGCTCTCAAACTGAGCTTATAGCTTGTAATACAGGTATCTGATTACAGATACTTTACAAACGTCTTGTAAATAGATACATAGTTAGATGGGAAACATTTAGACGTTGCGCGTTGTATAAGCCACGCAAATTGGTAATGCGCTGGAACCTTGTCAAATTAACGTCCTTGTGACTTCATCAGCAAAGAAAAAGTACAGCTAACAAAATGTAATATTCTCATCTATACGTCACTATGACGTCACCAACATGGCCGCCAGGCGCATTACCAATTTGTGTGGCTTATACAGATCAATTTGTGTGGCTTATACAGATCAATTTGTGTTGATCATACAAGTCTTATGCGCCATCATGTGAGGGGTATTTGCCATAATCGCCACGCTTGGCAGGCGGGTTGGCGATCGCAGTAGATGTTATAATGCTCAGGGAAACGCTGCTGCCCGTTCTCCTGGTGCTCCCTTAGTCGCCTTTTACGACACCGACGCGGGAAGAGATGGGAAGGTGCAATATTCTATGCCGGCACCCCACGGCTTCCTCGTAAATAAGCTCAAGGTTGCACAGCGTGCTATGGAGAGGCGAAAAGTTAGCACGCTGAAGTGGCAATGGGCAGGCCACATCGCTCGTAGTACTGACGATCGTTGGGGAAGAAAAGTCCTAAAGTGGCGACCACGTCCCGGACGACGCAGCGTTGGGCGGCCCCCGACAAGGTAGAGCGACGATATCGTCAAGGTCGCGGGGAGACATTGGATGCAGGCAGCACAGGACCGCGCGTTGTGGCGTTCTATGGGGGAGGCCTACGTTCAACAGTGGACGGAGACGGAGAGAGGCTGATGGATAGATGGATACAAGTCTTGTAGGAACAGAGCCTCATGTATGAATGTCTAATACACGGTACCCATGGGTACCGTGTATTAGACATGACTCGTAGTACATGTACCACGAGGCTAGACATGTTAGATAATCACCAATTCTGAAATTCTGAATTCAAATCTCAATCTACGCAACTGAACACATAATGTCTGCCTAATAAAATATAATCGAACGCTATAGGTAATAATATAATCGATACATATAATTGTAACGATTGTTCTCATCTCTATGTTAGTATAGTGTTGTAGTGTTGTGGTGAGTCAGTGACACGTGTATTTATAGAGGCGACGCGTCTCGGAGTCGCCGCCATCAACACATTACGTACTGAACCAACAGGAGTAGATATACACCACGTTTTTTATGGCAAATATACTGCCATGTGGTCGGCACACAAACACTACCTATATCTTACGCCCCACCCAAAATCGCTTAACACACGCTAAGAGACTACTGTCCGTACATAATGAGTATGATCATTGTTCTTGTACCTTTTTTTAGCGAAAATCGCCTTATAATATCAACTCGTGTTGGTTTAATGCTGTAAGGCGCCGACATCACCACAGCTGCGGTGTTGCACTAGAGTGTAGGGGGCGATACTGTCTACACCACACACTGTATGATAACATAAGACAAAAATACTATTATTTATTGTAGCACACAAATATTGATGAAACAAGTAAACTTATTGTAGTATAGTCAGTGTACCGAACTTATTGATAAAATACACTTATTGTAGTACCTACTCCATCAGACTTTCACCATCTGTCGCTGGACGCTGCTGCCTTGTGCTAACTGCTTCCAGCGGCTACCTGCACATTTAACGATATTGTCAGTAGTAGTAGTTTTATAGTAAAACTAGGGCTTATTGATACAATAAAGGTTTAAGTTGAACACACTCATGTTGGAGTATTATTTAAGTTGATTCCTTTAGAGGAGTGATATAATAACATAATGTTGATTTCCAATTGGTATATAATAAATTATTAAACAATAAGTAGAATATGAGTACTGTACCTACACACACACTGACACTGTCCACTATTACATCACCACAGATATCCCACCATAGATACAGCACATAACGCGAACAACGGTCAACGATAGTACGCACTACTCGCGCATACCTAGAACAACTTCTTTTGATAATGTGTGTCTATTGTTGACTCCTGCACATAGTACTATTAAGTAAAACACGATCGAGGCAGGCGTAGTGATCGCAGTGGCGGGACTCGGCGGCATTGAGGACTGAGGGTGTGGGGTTCATCCCGCGGGGAGCACACACCCTCAACTCGTTCTGTTGTGTTTGAGGTGCGCCACTCAAAACATACATTAAACATTTAATTATAAAAGTAACCAGTTAACTTAATACACGTACCACTAATGAAATATTCAACTATCCACCAACACATACCGTTTCACTCACACATTCATGTAACATTACTCTGATATATGTATACATCTTAATATATATATTTCTTGTGTGCGTGTGTATGTGACTGAACTCCTCCTAAACGACTGGACCGATTTTGATGAAATTTGTTGTGTGTATTCTAGGGGGTTTGAGGATGGTTTAGATTCACAATTGGCTGGACCGATTTTGATGAAATTTTTTTTACACAGAATTGTATGGCAAAACAACGTTTGCTGGGGCAGCTAGTATAATATAATATATTAAGGGCCTACATCAATATTATTCAATATCATCGCCGACACGTACATATTAACACAGCCAGTAGGCACAGAAAATGAAGAATTAGGGATACTTTTCCTATTTACTCAAAATCTACTAAATATATTTTAATTCTGATTTACGTGTTTCTATATAATAGTTACTTATGTTTTTAAAGTTATTTTATTAGTTAATACGCGATAATAGACCGACAAATGAAAAAAATAAAAAATTAGAGAGGTTGTTTCGCTAAGATTTTCTATCGAGAAAACTTTTTTCAATCGCGTTTCTGAGTTTATGCGATCCTAGATCATATATTGAAAAAACATATACTTAAAAATTAGAGCTCTAGCCATTCAATCTAAAGAAACAATGAAAACTTCGTACGTAGAAAAATGCACGAAGCTATTTTGGTATCCTCTTAAGTATCCTTACTCCTTACTAATTTATAAATGTGAAAACGAGTTGATGACACTACTTATAGAAATTTTGACGAGCGTAAGTGTTAATATGTCGAACGAAACTATAGCGTGATTTAAAAAACGTACAACGCCATCTATCGATTGTCATAGTAAACTTCTGTTTGTTAAGATTTAATTTCTAAATTTCACGCGTACGAAGTCGCGGGCGACAGCTAGTAAGAAAATATATTTGTTAGTTATTTGCACAGTTATTTGTTACAACAGGAGCACCAAAACCAAGGATATAGATTGTGGGTAAATCACAATAGTTTAAATTGTAACTTGGACTACTTGTTGATATCGTACACGAGGCTCTCTTTAAAGTTTTTAACTACTATTTGTTTTTAACTAATTATTATGAGATTATCCCATTAGATTATTTAGTTTCAATTTTGTGCCTAATATTGGTGTGGAACATTCTCCTGGGTTGGGATCTACTAAGATAGGTAGGTACTTTATATCACTGTAGTTAGATCACAATATAAATGTTGTCGTAAGGTTTGATGATTACATCATGATTATGATGATACAATGGGGTTGACATGTCCATATGATCAAAAACCCCTAATTTTAGTTTGTAAGTTAGATTAAAAAAATTGTTCAAGTGCGAGTCGGACTCGCGCACGAAGGGTTCCGTACCATTATCTATGCAACATAAGGCAACGTTATTAGTATCGAGCAAGAAACGGTAAAAAAATCATGTTTGTTGTATGGGAGCCCCCCTTAAATATTTATTTTATTTTATTTTTAGTATTTGTTGTTATAGCGGCAATAGAAATACATCATCTGTCAAAATTTCAACTCTCTAGCTATCACCGTTCTTGAGATACAGCCTGGTGACGGACGGACGGACGGACAGCGAAGTCTCAGTAATAGGGTCCCGGATTTACCCTTTGGGTACGGAACCCGAAAAACATGATAATTATTTCTATGAAATTTGGCAACATTGTGTATTAAATAGATTTTTATAAATAATACTTATATGTATAGTGTGTATATAATAATTCATACATTACTAAGAATCGATTGTTTCTCAATGGCGCGTGTATAAAGTTAACGTTTGTTAATAGCGCGCGATCATAAAAGCTTTTGTACAGCTTCCTGTCGACAACACGTTGGCTCTCATTTACCTATACGAATAGTTTCACTTTAACATTGAGATTAACAATGAGATAGAGAACATGGTGAACATACTTACAAGCGTGATCGTGTCACGTGTACTCACTAGAGATTTGAACTATTACTGTTAGAGATGAAAAACTCGATAATAAACCGTGTGCCAACTCGCCTGGTCAGAGCGGCACAATAGACCATAATCCCTCCCAATGAGGAGGAGGCTTGTGCCCAACAGTGGGACTTAAATGGGCTGGAGAGAGAGATTACTCATTAATTATATGTATACTTACAATGTGATTATAATTATATAACACACACATGTTATGTGTGAGATGTAAATTATATAATGAGGATGTATAGCGGCGTGGTCGTGGAGGTGCACCAGCACGTGCGATACACCTATCATTGTGTGACGTAGGGATGACGTGCTAGTGTGACGTCACAATACGAGCATCACACGCTCAGTGATTAGAAGAGATTAGTGTGATACATAGATCCTGTTAGTTTATACAAGTGGTTGTTGTTATGACTCTACTAACATTTGTTGTTCAAGTATTGTGTGTTTATATGTTAAGGGCCTACATCAATATTATCGTCGACATGTACCTATTAACACAGCTAGTAGGCATAGAAAATGAAGAATTAGGGATTTTTTTTTTGTTTACTCAAAATCTATTAAATATATTTTAATTCCGGTTTACATGTTTCTATATATAATAGCTACTTATGTTTTGAAAGTTATTTCATTAGTTAATACGCGATAATAGACCGTCAAATGAAAAAAATAAAAAATAAGAGAGGTTGTTTCGCTAAGATTTTCTATCGAGAAAACTTTTTTCAATCGCGTTTCTGAGTTTATGCGATCCTAGATTATATATTGAAAAAACATATACTTAAAAATTAGAGCTCTAGCCATTCAATCTAAAGAAAAAATGAAAACTTCGTACGTAGAAAAATGCACGAAGCTATTTTGGTATCATCTTAAGTGAATAGAAATAACAATACGTCCGAACTGAGCAAGTTGTTTGGTAACAGTTGACCCGTATGTCACGCATTATCAGCTGTACGTGAGGGTGAACTCCTCTCTCTCTCTCGAGGGGAAACGGAACTATCATGTCCTGATTACACATTTGAACTATTACCATACAATATATTAACAGATAACAATGTTAATTGTTCATTAAACATGTTAGGAAATATCACTAACATCTATGTTGTACATGTTGTTTATTTATTTATTTTCTTCTTCTTTTTTTTATGTACAGTATAATCAAATACAGCCCTTATCATACAAAAAAGCAATAAAGAACCACTCTGTCTATAAAAAGAAACTGCATCAAAATCCGTTGCTTAATTTTGAAGATAAAAGCTCACATAGGGACATACATACAAAAATAAGGACTATGTAGAGACTGCACCTGAACATGGGGCAAGATCAATGTCTTGATGATAACGTTAATGTTAATACATATGTATGTATGTATATCAACAAGTTATAACATATTGTTACGTGTATAAATATGTACATTGTAATCTGTACATTATATTGTAATGAGTAGGTACACAACAAACTCTACGTCACAACACTCGGTAGAGTTCTCATTTCTTCATTGTAATTAATAATTTTTCTTAGTGCATTATAATTATTGCTATAAACTTGTAAGGCCTTATTCATAATGATTTGTCGGAGGTTTAAACGGAGATTTTATCGGAGAGATAATAAACGTTTTAGCGTAAAAAGACTATTATGAAGAACAATTTTTGACAATTTTCGCGAACCGTTTTTAGCTAACTTTTTAACCTCCGATAAGTCATTATGAAAAGTCAAAAGTCAATAATAATCACTCTGTACATTAAATTGTCGAACAGTTCGCACCTTATAATTATTAGTATCGAAATTTCAATATTGCCTGTCTGTATGTAAGTCGTTATGGTACTGTATAGTTAGATAGATACATTGAATGCACTTTATAGTTAACTCGAGGTTGTGGAGGGAGACGCGGGGGAGCAAGGGTGAGAGGGGGGTGTGTCTGCGACCGGTTATATCCACACCCGCACAACCCTCCGTGCTACTGCTCTCAGTGTAGGGTTGACACTTTTGTGTCTGACGTGTCATATTAAACGATATAAATGTTATGATTCATGTTGACAAATAACATAATATAACTAGCTGTTGCCCACGACTTGTTACTTGTGGAATTTAGAAAATGAAAACACTAACACATTGTGCAAAAAAGCTATCCTGAACCACTCTTTCTATTAAAAAAACTGCATCAAAATCCGTTGCGTAGTTTTGAAAATATAAGCTCACATAGAGACATACAAACAAAAATAACGACTTTGTTTTATAATAAATAAGTAAAAATAACTTTTTAAAAAACTAAATCCTTATATTAGCTTACAATATAAAACTACGCAACGGATTTTAATGCGGGCGAGAATTCATTCATTTCAGAGAGAACGATTCATGAAGAAGATTTATTTTATACAATTTGTGAAGGTTTGTTTTCTAAATAAGTGTGCGAAGTCACGGGCAACAGCTAGTTTATGACATCTCTGTGATGTGCCTGTAATTACAGGATCGTTGTTGTGACTAGTAGGTACCTACGTGTAATGTAATATGTTGTTGTCGTACATTACGTTTACCAAGAAACTGTCTTATAGTTATTTATGTTTCTTTAGGTACATACACACATACATACGTGTCCTCATTGTATTAATTATTTTCCATGAACTCGTTCCCATAGCAAGTTACAATAATGAAACTATATTTATTTACGATTATTTTATTAAAATTATCAACCTATCATGTGATTTAATAATTCGTAACAGTTTAGTACCTTTGTGTAACTATTAAACTCTAAATATAATTCTTTTTTTATTAATTACTACATACAGATGCTATAATCTATATGATATACTGATATATTAGAGTGTTTGTCTGTATGATCTGATGTGTGTAGGTGCTATAAAGAACGCGACGCGCGACCGTGATAACCCTACCTGTAGTTAGTGTTGTACACACACACACACACACACTGTGTGCGTCTCTTTGTTATCATTCATCGCAGTTATGGTATTTAGGTTTAATATTGGTACCAATTCTAGGTACACAACTAAACTTAACTTAACTAAAAAATGAAAATGGGTAGTGTCAATAGAGCTATTACTTGCTATTTCGTTGTACGCATTTATATTAATTAAAATCGTTAGTCCATAATACACAGTTTTAATAATAAAAAACTTCAGTAAACATTGCCGAAATGTGATAATGACGCTATCAATTTTAATTTTTTAGTTAAGTTAAGTTTAGTTGTGCGCTCAGAATCGGCACCATTGTTTGATATTATTATTATATTTATCAGTTATTACCATTAGATATTATAGTACATATTTCGTTAATTGTTTAATAAGAAATTGTTTTTGTGTATGTTTATTTATCACAACAATATGTTCATCTATGACTTTGTGAACATCATATACATATATACTGATACTCTACACTACAAGATAGGGTATAACGGTTACGTGTACTTTTAGTTATAGTTAACTGTAGTTAAATATAACAGTTTTATGATAGTTGTGCATGGTGGTTACACGGGCTTTGACCTTTACATACAACAATCGAAGATAATCAATGTGTTGTGTAACAAATTAACAACATGAAATATATGTATAGATCTCAGGAACTAACTCGACGGATTTTAACGAAACTTGGTACAATTATTCTTCATACTCCTGGGCAGGTTATAGTATACTTTTCATCACGCTACAATCAATAGAAGCAGAGTAGTGAAGGGAAATGTTGGGAAAACGGGAACCTCGACTAGGTACCTGTATATTGATATTAGTTGTTAGAGCCAAGTGTTGTGTATAATGTTGTTATAGTTCAGTTGTTGTATTGTGAACACGTGATCACAACAAAAGTCATCTGTCATCATCACACAACAACGGGGAAAATATGAACGTGAGCGATCACGGACATTTATTTTTAATATATTTACCTAACAGTTGCCAATCGGTCGTCTAGTTGACTACAGGTACTTCTCAGAAGCCAATCCACAGTTAAAGATAGATTGTAATAGTACTCGTTTATCAATATTCTCTCTAGGTATCAATAGTTTATGGAAAAGTGAGCGAGGGCGATTTTCTAATAATTAAAGTATATTATGATAAGTAATATTCGTTCTTTGTGTGATGTAATATTACAAGGGATAAATAATGCCCTGTGAGAGCAGAGGGTGTGTGCGGGGGGGTGATGCCTCTACCGGAGGGGTCCGTCCTGTAGGCGGGGAGGCTGCGCGCGTCACTAGTGTTGTGTTGTTGGTGCGGTGTGGAGTGGTGTAGTGTTGTGCGGTGAGACATGTTCCAGTGCGTGGTGCAGCCGCGAGCATGCAGCCTGCCCGACACACAACATGCACACGGTACTGTACTGTGTTGTGTGCTGTACTGTTGTGTTGTGTACTGCTGTGGGAGTTGGAAAACACTAACGTAACACACAGACACACATAAACTAACAATATAAACAAACAGTAATTAACTAATTCATATACAATCGTATATATATCTTATATGCTATCATTATAAGTGTGACGGTCTTCATATAAATAAATATTAATTTATTATTTTAAACACGCAATTTGATCCCTTTTACTTATTTCATTAAAACACAACTATGTAAAGGTTGACGACACCATGGCGAGTATAACGACGGACACATAAAATAAGATCAAGTTAATAATAATAAACACAAGATCGCTCGGTGTCCGTGTACATACAGACTGTACTGTACTGAGTGTGACCGCTACCTTACGTTGTATGTAACGGTACAATCTGATAAACATACAGACATACATACACTGTACACAGATATATTTACTGTTAAGTAATCGAATATCATGGATTATAGCGATGGACGAACATTAACAATAATAAACAACTGACTTTTAACTTTCGTTACCTATATGTTAGGTACATAACAATCTAACTATTGCAGACTTTAAAGTTAAATACTGATCAATACTAATATTATAAAGCTGAAGAATTTGTTTGTTTGAACGCGCTAATCTCAGGAACATAGTCCGATTTAAAAAAATCTGTCACCATATTATGATAGTACATTTATCGAGGAAGGCTATAGGCTATAAAGCAGTAGTAAAAAATATTACAAAAACGGGCAACATTTTCTAAATTCCACGCCTACGAAGTCGCGGGCAACAACTAGTAATTAAATAAAACAATCGTCGTGTATGTACGATCAAATATATTAATGTAAATAATAACAAGGGAATATATTTAAACTAGCTGCGCCGGCAAACGTTGTTTTGCCATACAATTCTGTGTAAAAAAAATTTCATCAAAATCGGTCCAGCCAATTGTGAATCTAAACCATCCTCAGACCCCCCTGAATACACACAACAAATTTCATCAAAATCGGTCCAGTCGTTTAGGAGGAGTTCAGTCACATACACACGCACACAAGAAATATATATATTAAGATTAGATAATTGAATGAACTTGCAAACAGCATTCGATTATCTCTACCTAGTCGCATAAATAGAAGCAACATGGTATGTAATAAATAATGGTGAAACACATCCCTTTGGTACCGTTGACTTATGAATCAGATTAAAAATAATTATACAAACAAGAGTTGGTATGTACAAGTTCTGGTAAACAGTCTACAATAATTATGTGACGTCATCATACTAAACATTAGAACATATCAAGGAAAGTCGTGAGAATAACATGTGGTTACAATAAATATAAACAAACACAAAGTCCTTGTACATAATTATTAGATTTGATCCAAACATTGTTGATGATTATTACTATGATCCAGTGACGTTGAAACAAGGAGTCCAATGTTCTATGGCTTAACTGTTTATAATTTAGTTGTGAACGAAGCAAAACACCGAACAGTCGACATACAGTGAGTGAACTGCATTCACGTGTTATTTACGAGTATACAGTTAGTGATCAAGTTTATATGTACATAGTTTTATTATATACTAGATGTTGCCCTCGACTCAGTCCGTGTAGAATTTAGGAAATTTTCCCCGTTTTTGGAACATTTTAACTACTGCTTGAGTGAGAGTATTATAAACGTAAGAGTAAACAAATATAATCAGAATGAACGAACTGCTAAGCTATCAGGAGTTACACGTGTTATTGTGAGTCAACCATAAAATATAGATATGTGCTGTTTCGGGATATTTTTTAGACAATTTTATGTAGAATATTTCCGTCATACATGATTTCTATGTAACTTTAACCATTAAGGCTGCACACGCGACGGAAACTTAAAAAATGGCCTGGTTGTGATCACGTACTTATACCACACGGAAACTATACTCTAATATTGGCTTCATCATTACTAATTTTATATAGTCGGACATTATCTCTTTAACTAAACACACAAGTCGGATATTATTAGGTGGACTCTCAACATCTCAATAAATCAATAATATTTGAACAGGATTATATTTCTGTATGTTGTCATAATTGTATGTACCCTGTACTGTGTTAGCTACATCACTGTGCGGGTAGTTCTCTAATGTATGTATTTGTGGCGGTTTCAGACATCCGGCTGCAGCTGGCGGAGCAGAGCCGCGTGCTGGAGGCGCGCGCCGAGGCGACGGCGGGAGTGGCGGGCGAGCTGCACGACTACTGCCGGAGACGAGCCGAGCTCGAGCACGAGTACTCGCGGGCACTCGACAAGCTGGCTCGAGCCGCGCACACCCGCCACAAGGAGCAGCGCCACAAGAGGGAGCAGTGGCCGCTCGCCGGGGCCGCCGCGCTCTGGCACGCCGCGCTCGACCAGACCCGCGCCCTCGCCCGGGACCACGGCGCGCTCGCCGACCTGTACGGCGGCGCGCTGGCGGGCAGGCTGGCGCGCGCCGGGGAGGACGCGCTGCGCCTGCACCGCAAGTGCCGGGACGTAGTGGCGGAGAGGCACGAGGAGCTGGGCGCCGCGCTCGCCGAGGCCGCGCAGCGCGCCAAGCTGCACCTCGCCGCCGCCGCCGACTGGCGCGCCGCGGCACTGAAGCTGAGACATGCGTATGACACCAGGCAGAGACTGGCAGCCGCCTCACCGCCCAGGAATAAGAAGATCAAGGCGCTCGACAAGGAACTGGATAAGGTAATACCTACTCACAACAATAACACAATACACATACGTCGACGTATGAAACAAGTGAATAACCAAAGTGTGTATTTGTAAAGGTATCTTCTTCTTCTCCAGCCCATTTACGTCCCACTGTTGGACACGGGTCTCCTCCACTTTGGAGGGATTATGGTCTACTGTGCCGCGCTGACCAGACGTGTTGGCACAGGGTTTATTTTCGAGTATTCCGTCTCTCACAGAGGATGTTATCTGTGTGAAATATCCCTTAGCTGACTTTTACAGCACCCTTGGAAGGGGTGGTGACACTTGTACTCTTAATCCGTCACTACACGGTGGGTGGTTGTAAAGATGTACAAAAACTGAATAACTACTGACTTTCAATGTTGAATTTGTAACAAGATAATCGGCATGCAACAAGTATTCGAAGTGCTCTTTAAAATAATCAATAACATGAATTGCAGTCCACTACGCGACACGCAAATTATGAAGGGCCAGCCCCTTCTTCATTTGAGCTACAATATATAGTCCGTCCACCGCATTCCACATCCAGTTCCACCCTGCGACCTTCTTCAGGTCGTCATAATCAGTACAACTAGCAGGGGGACGCAGGCGTCCTATCTTACGCTTAAGGAGTTCCGCTCTCCGCTCTACAACTTGTATATTCCGTAGACCTTTTCCTCGACAGACATGACCACCCTAATCTAAATTTTAACGAGCTAACTAGACTATTTAAGTTGTTTAAAAGATTACCTAATTGCGAATTTTATCCCTCAAAGACACCCCGAGTCCTAATGTAAGTGTATGCATTCGAAATAAATACCGAACCACGTCTATTTAGTGGTGTTATATTGACAGACCAAGATCTGAGAGGTATGTGAGAGGTGAATCTTTTAACTATTTTTCTCAGCGATGAAATCTATTGAATAATATTAAATTTATGTAGGTCATAAAAATTTATTATGGCTCTTACTAGACGCCTTCCACCTGCCGTTACTTAAAAAAAGGCTAAAGTAGTGTACATGTTGACGAGAGCCGGTGTGGTACTGTGTGCAGCGTCGTGCTCGTCACAGCGAGGCGCGTGTGCGCGCGCTGCGTGCCCGCGCGGAGTACGTGCTCAGTCTGGAGGCGGCCAACGCGACGCTGCAGCGGTACTACCTCGACGATATAGCGGACATCGTGCTCTGCATGGAGGTCGGCTTCGAGGCGGTCGTGGGACGCGTCGCGCGCACCGCCGCCGCCGCCGAGACCGCGCGCGGCCACGCCGCCGTCACCGCCGCCGCCGCGCTCTCACACGCCGCGGACGCACTCGACGCGCTCGGCGAGCGACAGCGTCTGTTGGAGGCGCACGCGCAGACGTTCGCCCTGCCCCGCCCTCTGCCGTACCAGGGCGCCGCGCCGCACGAGCAGGACGTGGAGGTGCGCGACCTGCTGGGCGACGCGGACGCCTCGAGCGAGCCCGCCGAGCTTGTGGCGGCCGAGCTGGCGCAGCGCCTGGCGCAGCTGGAGGCGGGCGCGCGGGCTCTACGCGCAGAGTGTCGGGAGAACGCCAAGACGCTCGACGCGGCCGAGGCGGAGCTAGTCAAACAGGTCTACTATCGTTGCATTCTAACATTGTTACATATTATATTAGCTTCTGCCCGCGGCTTAGCACCCATTTGTTAAAAATCTGTTTTAATACACCATATTCAATTGACACCATTGTCAGTTTGTAGTGTGAACGCCGCCACATACAAAAAAAACAAAAATGATGAAATGCGCAGTCTTTGGGTTTTCTAGTGTATCAAAACCAATAAAAAAATGCCACAACATAGGATTTCACAAGTAATTTTAAATCAAATAATTCATTATATTCATGCAGTCAAGTATTTGGGTATGCACCTGGACAGGCGACTCACTTGGAAAACTCACATAAAAACTAAACACGACTAAGCCAATATCACTTTTAGAAAGTTCTACTGGTTGCTTGGAAGAAATTCTAAGTTATCACTGTTAAATTGTTAGTTTACAAAGCTGTGATAAAACCAATCTGGACGTATGGGATACAACTATGGGGTAGTGCCGCAGAATCTAACATAAATATAAACCAGTGACTACAAAATGGAATGCTAAAGTCAATAAGCAACGCACCATGGTTGAGTACCACCGCTGAAGTGCATGACTATCTAAAAGTAAATACTGTTAGACAAGAGATACAGAAGACAGAGATGGCATATAAGCAAAGACTCACAAAACATCCGAACTTGATGGTGTTGGAGCTCATGCAACCAATCACATACAAACGCCTTAAAAGGCACCAAATATTAGAGGCCATGCTATAAAAGTTATATCCAATTGTGCGGTACTCACTGGAGAACTGCGCATCTCACGCCAAAAGACAAAGAACACACTTGCTTATAGCTGAAAGGCTGATTGCAAATGACTAATAAAAAAATAATAATTTTTTTTTTCATATTCACATAAAAAACACATTTTATAAATTAAATGACAATCGTGTTTTGACAGACGTCAATAATGTTGCTCCGGGCAACCAAGCAACTTCACGTTGTACTTCACACACACATAGATATTTTTTTGACTTCAAGCCGGGTCATTGATTCAGCCGTAGACGCACTGTCTTATATGTCTATGATTAGTAAGGATAGTATGATTAGTAGAGATTAGATAGTAGAATTAAGAACATCTTTAATTAATTGACTGCTAGTTTCTATATAGAGTCCGCAAAGTGCAAAGGCAAAATGATATCGGTTCGACCTGTGCAAATATTGTTACTTTGGATTTTAACAGTTCCTGTTCAAATCGAATGAAATACTTATTTTGTGATGAGTGTACTGGTGAACTACTGGTCATTGTTATCCAACTGTTCAGTGAGAGTGTTGTGTTGTGTGTACAGATGGAGGGCACAGACGCGCATTGGGAGGTGGGGGGCGTGTTCGGTGTGGGCGGGGCCGGCTCGGCCGCGCTGCCCTCGGGCCCCGCCCCCGCACCAGAGGACCAGGAGGACTACTACCTGGCCGTGAGTACCGCACCACCACTACATACCTGTGTGTGTGCGTGTGCGTGTGTACTGACGCGCGTGTTTCTGTGTGTGTACAGAAGTTCCGCGCGTACGTGTCGTGTGCGGGTCGGCTGGCACGGCTCGAGAGCAAGGCGGCGGGGGTGCGCTCCCGTCTGCTGGGGGCGGGGAGCTGCTCCCCGCGCGCCCCCTCGCCCCCCACGCCCCCGCTGCGCGCCGCGGCCCGCCTGAGGCGCGGTCAGTTCGCGGCGCCCCTGGACCACAGACTGCCCGTGGTGCTCACCTCGTGTGTCAGGGTGATAGCCACGTACGGACTGAGACATCAGGGTATCTTCAGGGTGTCCGGCTCGCAGGTATAACATACTATACTACAGCTACCTACCTAATGATTATTGTATTTCGTTTAATTTTTAAACTTCACAAGTCGTGATTATTCGAGTTCAATTTAAAAATACAAACGAAGTAACGTGTGTGTATGTGTGTGTAGGTAGAGATGCAGTCTCTCCGCGCAGCATTCGACCGCGGCGAGGACCCGCTGTGCTCCGTGAGAGACTCGTCCGACATGAACACGGTGTGCGGTCTACTGAAGCTGTACCTGAGGGAGCTGAGACCGCCACTCCTCCCGCCGCAGCTGCAGGACAGGCTGCTCCGCCTGGCCGCGCTCCAGGACGACGAGGCGTTCATCACGAGCACGCGCACCACGCTCGCGGCGCTCCCGCAGCCCAGCGTGCTCGTGCTCAGGTACCTGTTCGCGTTCCTGGCGCACCTCGCCGAGCACGCGCACCACAACATGATGGACGCCTGGAACCTCGCCATCTGCCTCGGGCCCACGCTGCTGGCCGCCTGGGGCGAGGGCGGCGCGCAGGTCACCGCGCAGAACCTCGTCAACGAGCTCGTCAAGAGGATCATCCTGCATCATCAGAGAGTGTTCCCGCAGGACGTGGCGCCGCACGCGCTCTACGTCAGACCCACGTGCGTACACACATACACATACACACACACACACATACACACACACACACACACTCACACGCGTACTGACTGTATGTGTACACTACAGCGAGGAGCAGTCGACGGAGGGAGGCGCCGCGACAGACGAACACGACGCACCAGCAGGGGGGGAGCACACCGCGGGGGGGGAACACGACGAGGAGGAGGAGGAGGAGGAGCCGCACAACGGACACGAGCACCACCTGGAGCACGACGTGGCGGATGAACTGTCACTGTACGATGATGATGAACAAGGTACTCGCTACATATCACAATATACACACACATTTATTTATTTATTAAAATACAACTGCTTACTCCATTTACAGTTACCCAGCGCGTGAAGTAAGCTAAATACACTTAATACAGTTTTACATTGCATTTTATGAAACTTTTACATAAAGTAAGAAATATTATGTATTATTCTATCAGTTTACATGTTACTAACATTTAGTTCTGTTTATTAGATGTATATCAATAGTATATTTGTTGTTGTGAATGTTACAGAGGAGATGACTGACGAGGAGCAGGATGCTGCAGACTGGACCCTGCACTATCAACAGTACGTACACACACTACTATATGTCTGTCTGTATGTCACATATGTTATTATATATGAAATTGCCATGTTTGTGTTTGTAAATGAATTAAAACTACACGTTATATGTTATTTAATGAGACCACTCGGGAATCACCAGCTTTCAAATAAAAAAAAATAGAATCAAAATCGCTTCGCCCAGTTAAAAGTTATGAAGTAACAAACAGATAAAAACAACGAATTGAAAACCTCCTTTTTTGAAGTCGAATAAAAATAACCCTTCTGTAAGTAAATAATCCATGTTTGTACTGTTGAAAATTGATAACAATCCCACTGTTAGTTCACTTACTGTCGGGAAAATTAAAATAATACAAGAATAATAAAATAAACTGTATTCTATAAACAAGGGCCAGTTACCAATGACGTATTTTGAAAATTGCCACCCTCTATCCATTTTATTTGCCATCCTATAAATTTAAATGGAGAAAAAGCAAAATATTGAAACTAAAGGCTCACTGCCCTGAATCATAGTCTCTGTTCCCTTAACACACACTTTAACACTCCACCGCTAGTTACTAAATTCACTGTAAACTTACAACTAGTTGTTCAATATAACATATTAAGGGCCTACATCAATATTATCGTCGACATGTACATATTAACACAGCTAGTAGGTATAGAAAATGAAGAATTAGGGATATTTTTTTTGTTTACTCAAAATCTACTAAATATATTTTAATTCCGGTTTACGTGTTTCTATATATAATAGTTACTTATGTTTTTAAAGTTATTTCATTAGTTAATACGCGATAATAGACCGACAAATGAAAAAAATAAAAAATTAGAGAGGTTGTTTCGCTAAGATTTTCTATCGAGAAAATTTTTTTCAATCGCGTTTCTGAGTTTATGCGATTCTAGATTATATACTGAAGTAACATAGTAGAACCTAGAATGAAAAATAAAATTTCGCAATTTAAAAACTATACAACACGCTTGAAAATATTCTTAAAAATTATTGCATTGTCATCGATCCTTAATGAGCATGCAAAATTTCAGATCAATCTGACCACTGCAAGTGGATGAAAATCACTTTCAAGGATTCCGTTACGTGATAGATACGTACCAAATTGATATAAGCGTGTTAAAAAGAACAGAAATTAATACTATAAGTCTATAGTGAAACATTGATTTTATTTATTGACACTAAAAAAAAATACCTTGAAGTCGACGGATTTTACGTGTTGCTATAACAACTGTAAAATAAACAAAAATAACGGAAATATTTAACAAACGTTAATTTTAATTGTCTCGTACAGAGTTTTAGCGAGATAATGTATAAGCTATACCAGGTGGTGTGTCTACAGCTAAATAACTCGGCCGACTTGATGCCACCTACATTTATCTATGTGTGCATACGTTCTGTGTCTATAATACACGCCACGTGTTAATCTAATGTTGTAATGTCGATGTCTCTTATTGATACTTGTTTTATTCATTTTATTCATGGAGACTAGAAGAAAGGAGGAATATCTTGTATGGGGGATCAGTCCAAAAAGTGTCCACTTGTAAACAGCAAATAACACTCACCGAAATAGCGCTAGTGTAGCAAGATGAATGATATGAATGTAGCAGTTATAAGCAGAGTGAAGTGTAGCTACTGCTGCGGTAATATCTATAATACTATTTTCTATTTGCTATTTACAAATATTTGGGGTACTTAAAAACGCGGTATAATTATAATAATAATTAATATAAATTTATTTCATACTCATGTTTGTCTATATATTATAATAATTTAAAAAACTGCGCTGTAACAAAGCGGAAGTTTTTCTTTCCTTTCTAATAATTTGTGGCGCTCTTTTTAAAATTCTTCCACTTGCTACTATGGCGCCATCTTAATTTGCTGCCTTTCAGCGGACATTTTTTAATATACTGAGATATTCCTCCTTTCTTCTAGTCTCCATGACTTTATTGCATGTAAAAGTGACGTTTGCAGTTTGCGAAAACTACACGTCACATGAATACGGAATACCACATTTTATTAGACCCTAAACTAACTTTAGCCAGGCTAAAGTTACGTGTCTTCAAGATTGAATGCCTATTTACTATCTGGCGTATATGTGAACCTGAGTTATCTTCCAGACTATTTTAATTTATGTGAAAGAAAATTAAGACATTGTATTGACTTTGAATAGTGTCACAGTTAGTTGATAACTGGACTAGACCAACATACTTAAAGTTGTCGAACAAATATGCTACTGAACAATATTATATTATATTAATATAAACATAATGACATTGTGATACACGGCAATTTCATAAATAATAATATGGTATTGATGCATATATTATCGTTATTCTTACTTCCTTACTAATTTATAATTGTGAAATCGAGTTCATGGCGTAACAAAAATATTAGCGAGCTTAAGTGTTAATATACGTAACGAAACCATAGTGTGATTTAAAAAACTGTACAACGGCATCTATCGAGTGGTATAGTAAACTTGTGTTTGTTACGGTTTAATTTCTAAATTTCACGCGTACGTAACTAGTTACGTATATATTTATTTGTACTTATTACAAATTGTGTTTGAGTAAGCAACAATGATCATTGAAGTGTTTGTTATATTATAGTTCCCACACTACACTTCTTGTTAGGTATATGGTATAACACCTTTGTATTAGCTTCAATCAGATCTATTTGTCAATCTATATATCTAATATAACAGAAGTTTTGAAAGTGATTTTCACCAACTTACAATAGCCTGATTGATTTACAACAATATTGAAAATAATTAAAGATTTTAAGATGATACCAAAAATGCACGAAGCTACGTGCATTTTTCTACGTACGAAGTTTTCATTTTTTCTTTAGATTGAATGGCTAGAGCTCTTATTTTTAAGTATATGTTTTTTCAATATATAATCTAGGATCGCATAAACTCAGAAACGCGATTGAAAAAAGTTTTCTCGATAGAAAATCTTAGCCAAACAACCTCTCTCATTTTTTATTTTTTTCATTTGTCGGTCTATTATCGCTTATTAACTAATGAAATAACTTTAAAAACATAAGTAACTATTATATATAGAAACACGTTAACCGGAATTAAAATATATTTAGTAGATTTTGAGTAAACAAAAAAATATCCCTAATTCTCTCATTTTCTATACCTACTAGCTGTGATAATAGGTACATGTCGACGATAATATTGATGTAGGCCCTTAATGCGTGTTATTTCGTTATAAAACGAAATAATTTTTTTTGTGTAATTATTGTATCTCCAAGCCCATGAATGTCCTACTGTGGGGCACGAGCCTCCTTTACTTTTGAAGGTCTCCTGAGTAGACGCATTATGGCATAGTGATTAAATTCGAGTTTTCTGTCTGTCACAGTAACTGTTTACAATATCAGTTGTCTGTGACGTCACCGTGTGATGATGTTATTGTTGTATATATGTGTGTGTGTGTGTGTCTCCATGTGTGTGTGTCGTGTTACAGGTCGGACGGCGGCGCGCCCACACACGCACACCAGGTACCCACACACTGACGCGGCGCGCGCACACACACACTGTGTACACGTGCGTGTGTGTGTGCGCGCTAGTAATAATGGTTGCTTTCCATTTAGTTAACACAGAGGGACTCTGCGTTACATTGTGAAACACTGCCAAACACTGTGTAAAAGTTTAAATGAAACAGCTAGTTGTCTCAAAATAACACTAGAGTGCATCAATATCGCAAAATTATGGGCGTTTTTTTTTACCTAAATGCAAGTTCCTTGACAAAGTCTTGGCTCAATAATTTATAAACATAGCCTTCCAATAAGTTAAAGAATTTCACTTCAATAGTGCAATATTTACATTTGAACATTTTTATTAAATTTTAATTAGCAGTAACAGACAAGCTCAATTTAATAATCTCAAATAATACTACTAGAATCTACCGTAAATCGAATCGAATCTACCAATCTAAATAATTAAAACTCATAAGTAGAGAAAAGAATTCTTCTCTTATTTGTTGGTAATTCTTGCTAAGCATCTGTCAAACACCACTTTTTCGAGTGTCGAACAGTGTACGACTGTGTTCAACAGTGTCGTTGATGGAAAGCGCTTTATCGAGCACTGCGTTACACTGCGTCACTTTTTGTATTAATTGGAAATCAACCAATGAAGTGTCACTTGCGTGTAGTTGTTGTATTGTGTTGGATGTGTGGTGGTAGCATCTTGTATGTGTAGTGTAGTATACGCTTACTGCTCACTAGTGATACATTTACACAACATTTAGTGTACACTATTTAATATCATAAAGCTGAACAGTTTGTTTGTTTGAACGCGCTAATCTCAGGAACAACTGGGCCGATTCAAAAAATTCTTTTAGTTTTTGTTATTACATGTATCGAGAAAGGCTTTAAAACATCATATTGCGACGAATAGGAGTAGTATTTAATGAAAAAACTTGCAGATAAGGGATTTTTTTTTCTAAATTTCACTTGTAAGCCGTTGCAGACAAACAGCTATACATATTGTTAAGTAGATTATATATTAGTAATATAACAACATACATACATACACGTACACATGTGTACTGACTGTTGTGTAAACAATACATAATTGTGTTAGTGTGTACTTGTTGTGTTGTGTTAACATTATACATATTTGTGTGTATTATTTATAGTTATCGCTTATTTGTATATAGGTATGTTGCTTTTATAATTTGTCTAATAGTTACGAAGAGTTTTATATTTAGTTTAATAGCTAATTAAATGATGTGCTTATTGTAAATATAGAATTTTATAACGCACAATATATTTGTGTATATTAAATAATGTTTAGTAGACAATTTGTTTAGTATTCATAATGTAGAAATATACGCTTTTTAATATATATATAGTACTAGTGTAGTGCATAATAGTACATTACCATATTAGTGCGTTATGATGGTTATAACATGCGAGGCGGAATTTCAGCCCGAGCCGAAGGCGAGGGCGTAATTGAGCCGAGCATGTTATAACCAATACGCACGTATATCGTACTACGTTTTTTAACACATTTGCGAGGGAACAGAAAAAAAAACCATTTTATATTTTGTTCAAAGTACAAAGAAAAGAAAATTTGAGAAAAATGGCGCGAGGATTATTTCTGCCGTGGCTGCGTGAAAATGTTGGCAAAGACGCTAGAGCATGCAGCCAAGTTTACCGAATAAACTGTTTTTTATTTTTATTTTAAATAAACTCAATCTGTGATCTGTTCGAAATTTGAATAGCAACAGCGCGCTGCTCGAGTTGTGCGGCGGCGGTCAGTTCCATATTTGAAATGGCAAATAATACTGTTATGAAATTTGTATGGACTATAACTTAACTATTTGATTTGATAACATACGCGTTTGTTATGACCCGCTTTACATATTTAAAACCGGTGGAATTACATCAACTTTACGAGCAAGGGTGTTAAAAAACATATATTTTTTAATTGTCTTGGACATACATAATTATCTCTACAGTCCACTAACGTGTCACTGTTGGACATTGGTCATAATGTCTGTGCCGCGCTGCCTAGGCGTGATAGCACAGGGTTCGTTTTTGAGGTTTCCTTTTCTCACAGATGATGTTATTTGTGTAGAAAATTCCTAAGTTGGCTTTAACAGTTTGGGAAGTACAAGAGATGGTGACACTTGTATGATTAATCCATCACCACACGGACAACAGACATATCTACGTATAAAAAGCTTAAATGTAGTAAATACGAATGTTTGTCCTGTGTCTATATATAACTTGATGTTGCATCATTAGTAGAATTACTAACGATATATACAAGTTAGTGCAGCAAACACATGCACTGTGTGTGTGTCGTGTTGGTGTGTATAGTACTACACAACAATATCGGTAAAATAATATAATAATTTAGTAACAGTTAGTTATTGTTCAAAATACAAATGAACCAGGCAGGAGCACTATAATGTGACAATTACTAACCATATTTATATCTAATTCCAGTTAACATCACTTCAATTATGTGTAGAGTAGTATAAGTAGGGAAGTATCAAGGTTGTAGTTATCGTAAAATTCTACAATTTTAATAGTAAACGTCTGCATGGTGATGGATTAACAATACAAGTGTCACCACTACTTTTCCTATCCAGGGTGCTGTAAAAACCGGCTAAGGAGTATTGTACACAGATAACTTCCTCTGTGAGAGACTTAAAACTTGAAAATAAACCATGTTCCAACACGCCTGGGCAGCGTACCACAGTAGACCATAATCCTTCCTAAATAGAGGAAGCTTGTTCCCAACAATGGGACGTTAATGGACTGGAGAGAGAGAGTGAGGGAGAGTGAAAGAGAGAGAGAGCGAACTGTAATCAAGAGGTGAGTTGTGTGTGTACAGGCGAGGAGCAGCCCCGTAGAGAGTGAACCGTCCACGTCACAGTCACAGAGACACCTGCTCACTGAGAGCACCCCCGACCTGGTGCTGGACCTGCCGGCCCGGGACACGGACCTGCCCGCCGCGCCCGCACCTGACACCGCCGACACCTTCGCGCACAACAGAGACACGCTCAAGAAGCGCCCGCCGCGACCCGACCCGGCGCCGCCCCCCACGGAGGCGACCTCCCCGGCGGGCAGCCCGGTGCCGGCGCGCAACACTCAGCGCGTCGCCGCCAAGTTCGCGGAGCTGACTCTGACGGGCGGCTCGCTGAAGCCCGCGCTGGCCGCCAAGCCCGCGCTGCTGCGCCGCCCCACGCCACACCCTCACCGGCCGCAGCCGCCGCCCTAGAGGAGGGCCGCCCCCTCATATTTTTGATACGCGCGGCGAGGAGCGCCCCCGTCGCGTCATATACAGGTGTCGTGGTGCTCGTCACTCCCACGCCACGCTACGATAGTCTCGTACTCAATATAACAGTATTATACTTACATTATACTTGATGTTTCATTCGATACACACGGCCCTCTCTCTTACATCTATATTCGTACCTACTCTATCCTCTCCGCTTAATACAAAAGCAAAAATAAGTCATTGTGTATTGTGGCACAAATTGAGGGCAGCCTTATGTCCAGCAGTGGACTGCAACAGGTTGACTCTTACAATGTCTGAGCTTAACTAATTAATACGAGGGTGATTATTTTATATTGGACTAGCTTCTGCCCGCGGCTTCGCACGCATTAGTGGCCGATTTGAATTTGAAATCAAACCTAAAATAAAAACTGAAATCTGAAACTGAAAATTCATAGATAGGTACAGGTACCTACATATTAAAATCGATACTGAAATCCAGAGCAAAATTTACAACTATCAACAATCGATACAAAATACCATAATGACAACTACGATTGATATCAAAACACAAACCAAATTGTAAGAAAATAATATTAATTCAATACTGCAAAAATAATAAAAAAAAGTCCACATAGGTTAGAATAGTAATTAAAGGATCTTAAAATTCCATAGCACATTACATTGTGAAAATAACTAAAGTAAACCATTCTTGCCGTATCTACATCCGTAAGTCTTCTAATTGTTTTTTCAATTTGTGGGTCCCACTGTAATTTCGAATGAATGATGATTCCTAAAAAAATATAGTTGACTGTACTGGTTCCAATCTGGCTCCACTCAAATGTACATTCATCTCTACTTGGGTAACATTTGGCATAGAGAATTTTATTACTATTACTATTATTTAATAATAAGTTATTAACATTAAACCATTGTACAAGTTTTGAGAGTGCACTGTTTACCTCGTCATAATCTCGCAATAGTCTATTAATTTTAAAAGTCAAGGAAGTATCATCAGCAAGCAGAACAATCTCTTGATCGTTCTCAACATAGTACGGTAAGTCACTAATATAAGTAAGGAAGAGGAATAGGCCGAGAATGGAGCCCTGTGGGAAGCCCAATGTAACAGCAGCTCCTGGAGATCGTTTACCGTTAACATCAACTTTCTGATTTCTATTGTCTAAATAAGAGTTTAAAAGATCGAGTGCTTTATTTCTTATAAATATTCATAGACATGTCACACAACGTCCTCTGGTCCCAAGCTAAGCTTATTATGCTTGTGTTATGGATACCAGAATACGGATATAATACATAAACTACTTTTCTTTTGTAAATACATACTTATAATACATAGAAAACACCCAGACGTAGTACAAACTTTTGTATGACATTTATGAATATCACACAAATGATTGTCCCAAGCGGGAATCGAACCCGCGACCTTGTGAACAGCAGTCCAGTACATGAACCACTACGCCACGAAGCCCGTCGTTATACCATTATGATGTAACTTCCTAACTAAGGTTTCATGTTGTACACAGTCAAAAGCTTTGCACAAATCGCAAAAAACACCTAAAGAATCTTGCGAGTTCTCCCAGGCTGAGAATATACCTTTTAATAGTTCAACCCCGCAGGTACACGGTGTCCAACGAGTAGAAATACGCCGCCCCTCCCCTAAAATCGATTATACTTTATTGTCCTGCGTGTTATTCAATTTCCACTGGTGTTATCTATTGATTTTTAAGTAACAAATAAATTAATAGTCAATTTAGTTATCTAAATACTGGACGTAAGTGGTACAGGACCACGCGTTTTGGCGTTTACTGGTGAGATCTACGGCTAACTGTGGACGGAGAAAGATTGAAAGATTTATAACGTAATCAAGTAGGATTTTCGTCTAAGGTTTATAAAATCAAAAGCATAAAAATAATAATATTATTGTAAGAGACTGAGTTTGTCAAGAACAGACAATAATAATATAATGATGTGATGTACTGGCATCACAGGCGGCATGCTCAAGGATGCATCCAGCTTGTGAGCAGCGCCATACTTCCGGTGTGATAGCGGTCACTAAAATATATCATCTAAGATTTGAGTTTAAAGATAGCTTTAAAGTTTACCGTTCCTGGGATGGGAACGATTCTATATACTTGTACTCATTTTATAGATATAATAATATGGTGATAGACGAACGGTCAGCGACATCTCAGTAAAAATCATTTTTTCTTTTACTATGCCCCGGAGACGGCCAGGGGGGCCCCTGCCGCGCGTGGCTCTTAGTTACATAACATGTTATGTAGCGGACAACTATCGATCGTAACCATCAAGTTGTTGTAGGTAACGTTAGTAATGAGGCAGATATTCAGGTACAGGTAGTCATGAGGTAGAGACAAGACGCCAGTTCGGTGGGAATCCATCATTTAATGAATATTTTGTACATAGCATCGAACATAGCATATTGAAATATACACCGACAGTAGAGCAGGGCGCCGCCTCCAGCCTCCAGCCGGCACAGCTGTGGGAGGGAGACAGAGATACTGTTAGTAACATGATATTATATACTGGGCACAGTGACGTGCTGTAGGGAGAGAGTCGCCACAAGATATCAACACTTCCACTGCAGCCACTCAGACAGACAGACAGACGGATTTATATATATACAGTACTTAGTGTGAATAAACATGAGACGTACGCGTGGTGCGGCGCTAGTAGCGCAGGCAGTGGTCGTGGTGCAGCTCGTGGAGCGGCGCCGCGTTCTCCTTGTCGCGCGCGTAGTGCGGCGCGGGCGCGGCGCCCGGCGGGAACTCCGCGCCCAGCGCCGGCGCCTCGAACTCGTCGCCCGACCCATCCGACGCCTCCAGGTAGCCGAACAGCCGCGCCGCGCCGGCGGCGCGCACCTCCCGCCGCCGCCCCGGGGCCGCGGGCCCGGCGCCGTCCCCGGGAGCGCCGGCACCCCCGCCCGGGGTCCCGGGGAAGGCCCCGGCGCGGCCCGCGGTGGCCGGCACCTTGAGGTTGCGACTCTCGATGTGGTGCGCGTCCCGCAGGTGGTGCGCCAGCTGCAGCTGATCGTCCGCCAGGTAGGGACACTTGGCGCACGCCTTCTTGTTGTGCACCTTGTGCACGTGCGTGGCGAGTCTCTCGGCGCGCGCCGCCTTGTACTCGCAGAGCGCGCACGCGAACGGCTTCAGGTGAGTGTTGAGGTGACGCTTCAGGCACCAGTTGTCTACACCCGACCACGAGCAGTAGCAACACGCGTACCGACGATCACCCTGTACACACACAACGGGGATTTGTAATTTAAATTAACAAGTTATTAAACTTTACGAGTTGCACGATGCATTTATCTATTTACTTATACTTAATACGTGGAAAACTTGCAGCTGTAATAGGTGGCATACCTAGAGCCAATAGCAAGTCTTCACTTTACAATGATGATACACGTAAAAAGAAGAAAAATAAGTGTGAACATCTAAAATAGAGTACAGGCTAAAAGTTTGTTACATACCACTTTTGTAAGTAACAACACCGCATAAATCGTAGAGATAATTAACTATTGAAAGAAAGTTGAGCTCGAACATCTGGCCGACGATACGCTGATGGAATATGGATCGATATTGTGTTGTTTGCATAACCTGTTGTTCCGATAGCTCTCACCATACGACTGTTCTGCCTGTAGTTTGTTTTGTTAGATGTGGGTGAGTGCCAACGATCCCAATTAAAGTTGTGTTATATGATTTGGCAACTCGGCAACGGCAACTTCCTTATTTCCTTAGAGATTATTCTTATATGGGTTTTCAAAGTGACTACATTGTATGTAGGGAGCCGCTCCGTCCTGTCTGGGAATCGAACCCTCGAGGATGGAGGTCGGTCACTGTAGTCGTCGTGTGGTAGTCACCTTGCGTCGTGCGGGGGCTGCGCTGGCGGCGGACGCGGCCTTGTGCAGCGCGGCGGACTCCTTGCCCAGCGGCGGGCGTTCCAGCTTGACGGGCGTCGCGCCGCGGTACTCGGAAACCGCGGGGGAGGTCGCCGTCCCCGCCCCGGGCGGGGGCTCCGCCGGAGGCTTCGCGTAGTAGTGCAGGGCGGGCACGGCGCCTGGCGTCGCCACCGGCTTGGCGCCGGAGCGCCTGATGCGGTTGAGATCGTAAGGCTGGTCGCGGTGCATCCGCAGAAAGTGCTTCTTGACGTGGTCGGCGCGGTTGAACTGCTTCTGGCAAAGGTAGCAGTGGAAGGGTTTCTCGTCGCGGTGAATGTTCTCGTGGCGCGTAAAGAGATCGCGGCGGTCCGTGGCGTAGGGGCAGGCGGCGCACGCGTAGCGTTTGGCTCCGTCGGGTGCGCCGGGGCCCTCGGGCGCGCCGGGCGCGGGACCCGCGTCGGGGGCGTCCGCTCGGCGATCGGAGCGCGCCGCCTCGACCTTGGCCTTGAGGCGCGCCAGGTAGCGCGTGAGGTCGTCGAGCGCCGGGTTGTCGCGCAGCAGGTGGTCGGCGGCGGCCGGGTCGGAGTGGTGGTCACGTGCCAGGTGTGAGCGCACGCCGCGGGCCCAGCCCGACGCGAAGCCGCAGCCCGCCAGCGGACAGGCGAAGGCGCGCGCCTGCGAGTGCGTGCCCAGCCAGTGCTCGGCCAGGCGCGCCAGGAAGCCTACGCACTCGCAGTCCGCGCACTTGAACAGCCGCTGCGCCGGGTTGTAGGAGGCCACGCGCGAGTGGGCCCACGCCAGCGGCTCCTCGGCGGCCGTCCAGCGGTCCTCTGCCGTGGGGTCGGTGCGCGGGGTGAAGTTGGCCTGCAGAATGCCGGGTGGAGGGAACCCGTTCTGCATGAGTGCGGCGAGCCCCCACGCGGTGATGTGCTCCTCGGGGCGGAGCTCCAGCTCCAGGTCGCGCTCCGCCGCCGGGAACTCGACGCCGACCACGCCTACGCCCACGGACGTCTCCTCGCCGTACAGCTTTTTGGTGATCTCTTTGAACATGTCCTCGCAGTCCATCGTGAGCGACGCCACGCTGCCAGCGCCCGCGCCGCCTTCCATCGCGAGGCCGGTGGCGCCCCTTTAGGGCCCCGCTGGGGGCCTCGTACCTGGAATTAATTTATTTAAATAAATAAATTGATGGCGTTCGTGTATCACTTGACTAAGTGAAGCTTTTTTGGTTTCTTATACCTGCGTATTTTGTAATTAATGATCTTATAAAACTGTTTTATAGTGTTTAAACTAGGAACTAAGCTTCTTTATTAAAAAGATCTCTATTCGAATCAAGAGACTCTTTTTCCATATTGTCTCACGATCATAGATACTAAGTACTACTATGTACCTACTGTCAGTGAGTTTATTAATATTATGTACTATGTTACTTTTATATAAAACTAGCTGTCCCGGCAAACGTTGTTTTGCCATACTAAAAAAAAAAAAGTTTGAAAAATTGATGTTGGCCGATTCTCAGACCTACTGAATATGTATGTAAAATTTGAGAAGAATCGGTCAAGCCGTTTCGGAGGAGTACGGTAACTAACACTGTGACACGTGAATTTTATATATTAGAAGACTAGTATATCACAATAGCGAATAGCTGTCAGAAAAGAAAATGACTTTTTCTTTTTCGTGTTTCTTTAAATATACTTAAGCTCTTATCATCTCAGCGATGCGCTACATCGCTGAGATCTGTCTAGTTGGATATTCATTATTATTGTCATCGGTTATCTGGAGGAACGTGCGGCTGTTATCATAATATTATTAATGACAGTCACAGGGAGCACCCAGAGTGGCGTGAGTTGGGCGGGGTGCCCCCCGAGAGGCGTCAGGCGCACTTGAGGGCCCCCGGGGCCCCACCACGGCACTGCATTTCCTCACTGTACAGTTGTGTTGTGTTGGATATACTTCACCTCACTCACTTGACGGGACATTTAATTTCACATAGTCAAAATATAGGTGTTTCTTGTGACATGACAACGAATAGAATTTTAATAAATATTTATCACTACATAACTATGGTATGGTTTATTTTATTATTGAGAAATTAACTCAATTCTCAACTCAAACTTACTCCGCTAACTCATTTAATATTTCGTTTCTATTGCAGAGTGTTTCTGTGTAATGCCTATTTCTTGGTAGGTATAAATTAAATATAAAATGTACCTTCAATGTTAATCCGTATCGATAGTTAGAGACCAACTATATGATGAAAGCCTTCCTGCTTTGAGTTCAGTCCACGCGTCCAGTCGGGCACTTGGATTAACAAAATGGGTTTTATTACTTATGCCGAGATGCGTAGCAACAACGTTGTTTCAACTAAACTTATCAACATCGATGATGTTCGATTCAAGTATATTTCAGTGTAGTGTTTGTATGTGTGCGTGTAATGTGTGAATATAATGTTGTGTGTGTGCGCGGCGACCGCGGGCCCACCAGTGCGTCCCCCGCGGGAGGGCCCCGCGCTCGCTGCGTGTGTGGGCCCCGCGTGTGCCCACAACATCTGCAATTAGGTCGAGTATCGATCGTGCGGGGCGGAGGGGGCGGTATCGAGCGGTGCGGCTCACCTGTGGCGGCGCGCGGGGACACCTCAGCTCCGCGCGACGCGCCACACGCGACTGACGCCACCCGCCGCCCTGACCCCCGCCTCGCGCCCCCCTGCGCCCGCCCCTCCGCCCCGCGCCCCCTTGGCCCCCGCCCATTCACTCCCATGTTGATATTGAGCGACGCGTATCCCGCCGCCTTGCGCATGTAGCACGCACACACTTCCGCCGCTCGATATCAGATATACTAAATACCTCAAATTCGAAGCTCTATAATATTTTAACGGTCTGTGAGTATCTGGTTATAACCCCATCACATTATTAGTAAGATATATGTGGTACCGTCGACTAATGACGCATGAACTAATGAGGTAGATGCTGGTGCCGCAGTGGGTAGTCTCTGTGGTAACCGAGGTAGAGGGGTCATTGTTACGAACCCCCGCTACAATCAACGAGCGGTATTGATCGATTTTTTTTTATTTTTCTCGCTGTAGTTCCACAATATCAGGGGCTGAGGAGAAAATAATGTCGTCTACTTATATAAGGATATTCCCGAAAATAATTTGTATAATCAACCTGAACAAGACTCAGTAGGTACTTTTGTAAAGGAAATCTTCTGGCGATGTGGGGTGCAATAAATTAATCTCTCTCTCCCGCCCATCAATGCCCCACTATTGCACACGGGGCTCCTCCACTTTAGGAGGGATTGTAGCCTACTGTGCCGCGCTGACCAGCCTCTAGGCGTGTCGGCATAGAGTTTAATAAAATTCGAGATTTCCGTTTAATATTAATAAATTAATACACTGCTAAAATTTTAAAACAAAACGTCTAAATAATTAACTATCTTTATCTTTATCTTCTTTATCTTTATCTTTACTTCTTATAAAACAAAGTCGTAATTTTTGTATGTATGTCCCTATGTGAGCTTATAACTTCAAAAATACGCAACGGATCTTGATGCGGTTTTTTTAATAGATAGAATGGTTCAAGAGGATGGCTTTTTTGCATAATTTGTTGCTGTATATTGGATAAGATATGATTAAATTTGCCGAGAAACTCGGACGCGCGCGAGCTATAAATTAAAAAGGCTGCCTTATCTATGTGAGGTACAACAAACTAATGTATAGAGGAATTGTTTATTACCTATAGTTCTTCAAAAAAGTCCGCGAGGGGCATATGTCTATCTTTTAAGGGAAACCCACTGTACCCATAATAATGTCGAAAAAATTATCTAATTCAATAGGGTGTTTTGAAAAGCTATTTATGTGTATATAGTAATATTTTTATCAAATTAAATAGCTTAGTTAGCCTACGCAATTAATATAGATTATAACTGCTCTTTACAGCATGCAATTTAAATAAATATTTTTTTTTTATATCTTAGGTCGACAGACGAGCAAACGGCCCACCTGATGATAAGTGGCATCCGTCGCTCATGGACTCCGCAATACCAGGGGCATAGCTAAGCCGCTACCTACCGAGTAATATCTTAGGAGATATGACGATAAAAGAATTACGCGCTATAAAACAGATTTTTATATCCTTTTTACCGCGGGTAACACCGCGGGGCACAGCTTATACTATAAATTGCGAAGTTTTTTATACTAATTCAAAAATTACGCAATTCATAGAAATGTGGTTATTTCATAGTTTAAATTGCTTTATTTTTAGGTGATATGTGCAATTACCGCAATTATAAATCTAACAGCCGCTGGCATCGATTAAAGTTTAAAAAAAATGCTGTGACAATACAAAATTGTTAAATGAATTAAACTAAATGATTGTCAATTCCTGATGGTATGCATGCTACGACGAGTTCGGAGGTCTGCGTAGCAGTAGCGCTACGCGTGCTGTAGACCGCTACGACAACTGTGAACTCGGTCCGTAGCGCTACACAATAATATCGTTATTGTTTTGTAATGTGCATTTACCCTACACATAACAAGGCGCGGTGAGCGCTCATATTATAAAATGTGGAACAGTTCCTCGTAGTTCACGTACATGTCAGGGAGGTGCTTTTACTAACGTCACGTCATTTTTTATAATACTTTGTTCACTACTGAATATTAAGTCTCAACATTTCTATACTCTATACGTTTTCCAAAAAACTACAATAAATTATGAGTGCTGATTGATTTAATGAGGGTGACTTTGTGAGAGTGAACGTTTGGTACATCTGTACTTATTATAAAACAAAGTCAAAGAATAGTTACAACTTAAAAAGTTCCTGAACTAATATAGGTATATAAATAAATAAATAAATGTTCATGGGCATTTCACCAAACTCCATTACCTCCAAACAAACAAAAGATTAAACACTGACACTTTATTATTTAATACATGCTATTAAATACACAATAAGATGTGTGATGGGTCATACACCTCCACATCATACCAAATGTAGATCTATGCCGTCCCTTGCTGCAAAAAATACAATTAATATTTTAGATCTACGCACTACAGCCATTTTTGAGTATTTTCGACTTACGCTAGGGAATCGAAATCTACAGGTTACTTCCCATTGTTATAGATACTTGAAATTTGGCATACACCAAGCCTACATAGTGCTGATGTAGGAAAATATCCAAAAACTTGTAATTTGTTATCACATGAAAAACTGTTTAAATTAATACCAACTTATGAAGTAGTTGAAATGTAGGCGGTTCCCTTTATTGCAGCTGCACAGTTAAGTTGGTGAGTTGCTTTAAGCTTAATTAACTGTTTATTTGTGTTTAGTTATTTATATTTTTCGATCAAGTAGGTACGGAACCCTAGGCGTGCTAGTTTACCTCGCACTTTACCGGTTCTTTTTTAATTATATAAAGCGGTTCGTGAGGATGAGCTTTTGTCTTCTAAATCCTAGATGGAACACAAATGGCCTGGCACCCAACAAGGATGACGTTCAACTTCTCATCAATGAACATAGATTAGACATAGTTTTAATATCTGAAACGCACTGCACAAGCTCCAGTAATATTAAATTAAAAAAAATTAATACTTACCTCACAAACCACCCTGATGGTATAGGTCAAGCTGGTACAGCTATACTTATTCAAAAGACCTTAAAACATCATTTGATGCCAGAATTTAAGACTGACTATCTACAAGCTACCACTGTCACAGTGGAGGACAGGTGTGGATATTTCAATGTGTCTGCTATATACTGCCCACCTAAGCATAAAATAGACCAGCAGATGTTTAACAACTTCTTTTCTAGCCTAGGACCTACATTTATTGCCGGTGGTGATTGGAACGCCAAGCACAGCCACTGGGGATCACGGCTAACAACAACCAGAGGACGTCAACTTAAGAGCAGTATTGACGAAAATCGACGACGACGACCTCTTGGACTTTTTTGTTGTGGGTGGGTTGTCCAGGCACTATTTCAGGGCTGAGTCTTGCCTTGATAGTTCCTCTGATCACACGCCGGTCATTCTAACCGCAAGTACGACTTTAATAGAATACGAGAAGGATGACAAACTATATAATAAACATACGGATTGGCGTCAATTCAGGGAATATATTGAGAGCAATATAGATTTGAGAGTCTCAATTAAATCACCACGGGACATCGAGGAGGCCACCAAGTATATAACATGCTTAATACAAGAAGCTTGCTGGAAATGTACTCCGAAAATTAAACATAAGCATTTAGTCGTATATCAACCACGGCACATCAAGCAACAAATACTTGAAAAGCGACGCCTTAGAAGAATTTGGCATCTGACTAGGAATCCAAAAGACAAAGCAAATTTAAACAAAGCCATCGTAAATTTGAAATTGACGCTATCACTGCTCCACGAATATACTTTGCAGTCGAGACTAGAAGCACTGACAGCTACGGAACATACCAACTATTCTTTGTGGCAATTCACTAAAACACGGGATCGCCTGCAAGAACCGAAACCGGCTATAAGAACAAAGACAGATAAATGGGCTAGAACACGTCAGGACAAAGCAAATGCGTTTGCGGAACATTTGTCTTCAGTTTTCACTCCAAATGATGCAAGCGACACAAAATACGACAAGGAGATCGAAAGCATCTTACTTAGAGATCTACAGCTGGGTCCGCCTCCGAGACCAGCTACAGTTCGGGAAGTCTGGAGAGCAATAAGGTCCCTAAAGGACAAGAAAGCGCCGGGTTTCGATCTTATAACCAAGGAAGTCCTAAAGGAACTACCCAAAAAAGCTGTGACTTACTTGGTGGTTCTTTTCAATGGTATTTTGCGCGTGCAATATTTCCCGCAAGCAAGATAGTAATGATCCATAAGTTGGGAAAACCTGCTGATGATGTTACTTCTTACCGACCAATCAGTTTATTACCCATCCTATCTCAATTGTTCGAAAAGATTATCCTAAGTAGAATTATGCCTATGTTGCACAAGAACAATACAATACTTTGGAATAATATTTAACCTTCGTATAATTAAAATAAATAATACACGTTGGTGTGGATGTATAATGGTTTACGGCGCTCGTACGCAGAAACTATTGATTTTAGGGAAAAAAAAATTATGACATAATTGTAGGAAATTTTCTCTATTTTTATTTTGTGTATATGTTTTCCTGTAAAATGCGTGGGAAAGGAGTTATTATCAAAAAACTGATTTTGGGCGCCATTTTTTCAATATGGTGGCGCAAACGTGCAGCATACGAGGTGGCAAAGTTGAAATTTGGAAAGAGCACATCGAAATCTATAAAATTACCAATTTTCAAAACTTCCGGAAAACTTTCCACGTGACCCTTTATTTATTCCACCAAATGACTGAATCAATAGTTCACTTTAACAACACTGTTTCTGAACTATTTCTAAATTCACGAACAAGTAAGTATAGATTGTTGATAACCATTTGTATTTGAAATGTCGAACGTTATTGTTGTAACTAGTACTATGTATGTATGTATGTCCGTCATAGGGTCATTATTATATCATATTAAAATAAATATGTGTTGTTGAACATTCTGAAGTTTCATTAACACTTATTCGTTATGTGTGATCGTTCAAAATACTGACTGTTGTCTGTTGTTGTGCTTCTAATGAATTTTCTAAAAACAACAACTATTATTCATGATTTACATATTTTTGATAATAAATGTACAGAATGCTAGTCGCAGTAAACCACTATTATTTATATCATGATGTGTGTTAATCTTTATTTTATATGCAAACCTTGTAACAACTGATCATAGAGGAAGCTACAGCCCAGTCTCACCCGTGACCATGGTGACTGCAAAGTCTCCAAAACGTCGGACTAAAATTTAAAACAAATACACGCGTCTCAATCCGTAAAAAGTGGTTTTATTTGAGTAAATCCTTCACTTAGTATTGTTTAGATTTAGTTAACAAGTACATGTACTACGATAGATCTGTAGACCACGGAACCACATTCCGATAATCATTTATTATATTTTGATTTATTAAACAGTGTGACAATTAATATGTTGGATATTATATAAACTGAATGTACGTATATTGTGTGACACACTCGTAGCTGTTGTTGTCGCTACGAGAGTCACGTAGCTCTACGCGGTGCTACGAGCCGCTCGCACGTAGCGCCGCGCGTAGCAGCAGCACGCACGTGTACTGTACACGTACACGTTGTGATGGGACGAGCTCGACACACACTCGCACAGTGAGATCGACCAACACGTAAACAAAAAACGCTAAATATATCACACCGTCATCTTGCTACTTACTTCACATATTATAATGTACAAATATTATACCACTGAACAGAGCAACAGAAGTCACAGTATTGCGCTATAGGTATTTGTCCTGGTTAGCGACATAATTACATCTGGCGAGTAATTGTATAATGCTATAAAAAACCAAATATGACTTTGTCGTCTTATTTTTAATGATCTCAATAAGTATAAAAGCAAGTGAAACTGCAGTCAATAGCACACACACACACAACAGTTAGAGATCGCTACCAATATTACAATTATACCAGTTTACTATTCACATTTTGTTTTTTTTTCTCACACACACATACACACATGTTTACCAATTATACAGACATTTGTTATCACTCACAGATCTATCTGCGGCATACATTATGTTACCGGTGCAAATAGAACTTTATCTAATATTGTAAATAGAGTAGTAAATAGTTTGTAGGCGCGCACTCCCGACCTAGTTTATAGCGGGCGCGGCGCCTCAACTCTCAGTCTAATGTTTAGTTTTACAAGTTCGATATAAACGTGAACTTATACAATTATTGTACACAATATTAACATTATATCTGTTACTGTTGTACACTATATTATTATTTATATCGTTTCAGCAATATACTGAGTGAAGTATCCTCCACTATTAGTTAAGATGAGCTTAGTTTCACTTACGTGTTTATCAGTAACGCGAAATGTAACATAAGATTTTTTATAAAATTAAATACCGTGTCTGTCTAAGACTAGACGTAGACATAATTTGTTATAATATCACACATAATATCACAAACTTGTTTATATAGGTGTAGCGGACAGATAGTCACATCTCAGCTCAGGTCTCTCCTCCCCACGCTGCCTCGTCTGATCCATGGTCGCCACTCTAGAAATTTTCTTCTCCGACAATTTGCAGTCCTACGAGCGAACACTGCTGAGGTTATTGAACATTGTGCCAAGATCCTCCAGAGAGTCTGCCATGACCATGATCTCGTCTGTAAACCGAAGGTGAGTGATGTATTCGCCATTAATGTTGATGTCGGGTTCGGCCCAATCGAGGAGCTTGAAGACGTCTTCCAGAGCAGCGGTGAATAGTATCGGGGAGTCCACACACGCTATACTCCTCCACCTTTTGTACGATCTGATGAAGCGTATGTATGTGGTCTATGGTACTAAAACCTTTTCGGAAACCGGCTTGCTCGGGAGTTGAATTTGCGCGTGAGAGTCAATTTGTAATGATTCTCGAAACCAGCTTATAGACGTGATTCAAGAGCGAGATAAGTCCATTGGCTTTCGAGCGGGTTTTATCGTCCTTCTTGAAAAATAACACAACCACTAATAACTACTAACAACACGCCAGGAATCTGTCCGTGTGACGCGCGTCGATCAGAACTATAATTATATAAGATAAAGTAGTGTGTAGTGGCGCCTGTCTGTCTGTACGAAACAACAGTCACACACGCACGAGTGTATCAACAACACATCGCTGTGTCAATATTACTCAACATCACAGAATGGTTATGTATCACACAGCTGTCGCCTGCGACTTACACCTCTAGAAAATTTTTCCTTGCTTTTGCAAGATTTTTCATTGAAGCATCGCTCCTATCGGTCGCAGCGTAATGGTATACCTGTAGCCTATCCTAACCTTTCTCGATAAATGTTTTATCTAACGCTGAAAGAATGTATTTAATCGGACTAATGGTTCCTGAGATTAGCGCGTTCAAACAAACAAACTCTTCAGCTTTATAATATTAGTATAGATATATTGATGAGTGAGATTAGTAGAGTCGTGTGGTGCGTGGGCGCGGCTCCATACTCCATGTAGCTCCGGTACATGAGTGATGTTGTGCGAGATGATCACTCGATTCATGTTTCCGGCTTCATTGAGGGTGCGCGGTGCGGGGGCGCGCACCGGGGGGCGGGGGGCGGCCGGCCAGGGGGGGCGCGGCGCCGCTCGTCCTCAGTCGCGCCCCGGCCGCGGCGCGTCCCCGTGCTCTCCGAGGTGCCGCGTCGTGTGCGGCCGCGCGCTCGCCGCATGCCGCGCCCGCGCGCGAGCGCCTAGCGCCGGCGTGGCGGCGAGCCGCCCCCGCCCCCCGCAGGTGAGCCCCCCGGCCCCCTCGCCCCTGCGTCCTCCCGGCCCCGCGCATGCGCCCGCCGCGCGCCGCACGTCGATAGCGCCGGGCGGGCGAGTGCGCGACTATTAATACTCGCGGCGAGCTGTTACACGCGCACGCACACGCACACGCACGCACGGCGCCTCGCTGGGCGGCGCGCCGCGCGTGCACCGCCATGGGGCGCGCCCCCTCGAGCTGATCTGACGGGAGCCCGCCCCCCGGTACGGTCACTAGTATCTCTGCGTCCAACTTCAATGAATGATAGTGCAGTGTGCGCGTGGAACAGATCGTTCCAACAACACATTGTTTACGTGTGAGCGTGTTGTGTCGGCGCCGCGCCCACTACCCTGCGGCGGGCGCGGCGCCACACACCACGCGGCACGTGTAGCGCGCCCTCACACTCATCACCTGGTACACCTGGTACACCTGGCTGCAGCAGGGTGCGGGTGTGATGAGACGCTGCCGGTGGTCACGTCCCCCAGGTGCTAGTGTATCTCTGTGCGTGTGATGGTGTCAGTCAGTGAGTGATGGTGTGTATGTTCCAGATGTGTAGTCTGTCCGCGTTGTCGCGCGGCTGTCGTGGGGCCGCCCCCGCGCCCCCCGCCCGCGCCTGCTGCCTGTGCTGGTGCTGCTGCTGCTCCTGCTCCTGGTAACTACTCCCACACGCTACTGTCTGTACAAACGGTTGACACGTTAGAGCGACATGTAGACTTGTGTCGGTTAACTAATCCCTCTCTCCATGTTGGAGTGTGCTCATCTTACTGAGAATCCATCTAAAAACTGTAGAAGACGTATAGGTACAGTTGACAACTATGTACGAGTGTGTTTTGCAACCTTGTGTAGTGGGTTACCTTCACTTTCTACCTTAACATCCATCATATTGCACCAAGCCAGGGGAAAATATCAGTTTATCAATGAAGTAACTATCAGTATACTATAGCATTCTTGTAGGAACATACAAGTAGTAATTATACAGCCAGGGGGAGCCTTCAAAGAGTCCTGACCACATATCTTGTCAGGACGGACAAACATAAAGAACTAACAATATTTAAAGCTACTCAACTTCTACTACTACTAATTCTCTCCACCACTTGTGGATTTTCTTTCCGGATTTCTCCATTATTAGAAAACCCACACTACACACTTATAGACTAGTGCAGATACCTTTAAAAATAATAAAAAGTGAAAAAAAATATAGTGGGATGAAACCCATTAGAAAAGGAGGAGAATATTATAAAAATGAAAGGAAAAATAATTTACGGGCGATCTGAGTTCGGAAAGGGGATGGGGGGGAGCAGGGTTTAAGGGTAAAAATGCTTTTTCTCGATTTCCGGCAAAACTAATAGTCCTATGGAAAAAAGTCAGAAGGCAAAGTTGTAGGCAATAAAAAGATCTAAAACTTTTGTATTCACACTTTATTCACTTAACCTCAAATTTATGTGAAAAATTCAAAAAACCAAGTTATTGGTTTTTTTATTTTTATCTTTTACAAAAATGTTTTTTTACTAACGAAATATGTTACTATAGAAAATCTTTACAGAATATGCACTAAAATATCATTCAATTTTAATCTTAAGGTAATATGTTACGTTAAGAATACTATTTTTTAAAGAAAATATTTCTATTTTTATGTTCGATTTGATTGATACAGATTAAAATAGAGATCAATCAATCAACTCAAACATAAAAATAGTAATATTTACTTTAAAAAATAGCATGCTTGACGTATATACAACCCGCCTGGTGGTCCCAGGTTCAGGTGTACTGTACCGGTGAGTGTGTGACCGAGTGTTTGTTGTTCTGTTCCAGGGCCAAGTGGTGAGTGTGTGCGTCTCCACGCGCCGTATGTATGTACTCACCACGCGCAGGGAGTCTAGTTAGTTAGAAATAAATAGAACTTATTGTAAACATTAACGGTCTTATTCATAATGATTTATCTAAGGTTCAAACGAAGATTTTAACGGAGAGATAATAAACGTTTTATTATGAATAACTAGTTTTAACAATTTTCGCGAACCGATTTTAGCGAACTTTTAAACCTCCGATAAGTCATTATGAATAAGATCATAACTCGTTACATTGGTATCAATTCTACATGCACAACTAAACTTAACTAAAAAATAAAAACAACTGTGACGTGTTTTAATTAATTGGCTATTTTATTATACACAGTTTTATTAGTTAAAGTGGATAGTCTATAATATACAGATTTTCTAATAAAAAAAGTTCTGTTAATATTGCCGTTTAGTTGTGAACGTAGAATCGCTCCCACACCAATGACACTGAACCTGTGACCTCACAAACTTGAACATTATTTAACTAAAACGAAATCAACTGTGATGTAATTCGATTTGATAAGAAAGTTTTGTTCTATTCACATAATGGCGCATGTTGTTATCAACACTATCAATATTCACGTTTTAGTTCAATTTAATTGTGAACGTAGCATTGGTACCAGTGTAGATAGACACTGTATGAACTATTTACAGCCTTATTAAACATTATGTGCTTATATTAATATTGTGCTAAACTTATTAATACAACTGAAATGTAGACATATTAACATGTCAGACAATCAGACAGACACCCTAGTAATAGTATAAGGGCTCGTTTTTCATTGGCTAGACGGAATCCATTTAAACACTTCTCCAGCAGAGTTATTATTTAGTAAAACAAATGTTAATCATAACCTTGAGCAACCGATTAATTAATTGTTTCAAGAAATCAGTAAGACGCGACGCCATGTTGCTTACATTTACGCATTAGTGGCCGAATCGAATTTGAAATCAAACCTAAAGTTAAATACGATAACAAAATGACAACTACAATTGAAACAAACCAAAACAAATACTAAGTTCAATTGTTATTAAAATTGTAAGAAAATATTAATTCAATAATATAACTCTTCTTTCTGCCAAAACAAAAAAAAATCGACGTAGAACAGAATATAAATACTTATCTATTCAAACTTCTTTAATCACCTCAATTAAAAAAAAAGTTGGAACTAAGTAGGTACCACACAACGAGTTTCTATTCCGAGATACCGCGTAAATCGTATGTGTCAGTCTGGGCATAACCCTTCTTGGCCAAATTAAAAAAATATACCTATAAGTCGAGGGATTCTATGTGTTGCTATGACAACTGTAAAATAAACAATATGGCTGAACTGTTATTTTATACCATATTTCACAAACATTTGCTTTATTATCTCGTACAGAGTTTTTAGCGAAATAATATATAGCCTGTGTTACTTCCAGGACTATAAATTATCTCTATACCAATTTTCGTGCAATTCCATTCGGTGGATTTTGCATGAAACCGTCACAAACAAACAAACTCACTTTCACTTTTATATATAAGTAAGGATACTATTAGGTTATTCAATGAAATGATAGTTAATAAATAAATACATACGGACACTTCACACTAATAACATCCCCTGTTCGAGGCGGAAAACTCGAAAATTAACCCTGTGCCAAAACGCAGTGCGGCAAAGTAGACTATTACCGTTCCCAAAGTGTAGGAGGCCCGCGCCACAAATCATTGTCCTGGGCGGAAACCCACGCCCGAGAACGGCTCCAATTGTATATCGAAATGAAAACCTAATAAGAATAATATTGTTTGTTCTAGCACCTACCTCTTAGTTCGTTATCTTTCCTGTTAAAAATACTTCCTCAGTATAGAAACTGCACACTAGACTCATGTAAATGTGTTTCCTTTATTCATAAACTGTGAAACAGTCTGACAATACAGGTAACACTCGTAACATTCTAAAATGAGGTCAATAGTGATGCTTCATAAACATATAGAGCAGCCATTTTAGGGGTTTAACCTCGAAATGAAAATATAATAATCATATAAAGTTATCGTGTCTGTGTCTTAAGATATTAAAGGTAAATAAGTAATATTAAAGGATAAATAAGTTTATATATTCTAACATTTTTTTTTCTAACACAGTCTCACCCGTGACCATGGTGACTGCAACGTCTCCGAAACGTCGGGCCGTCTAAAACAAATATACGCGTCTAAATTCGTAAAAAGTAGTTTTATTTGAACTAATGAGTCGCTAAGTGTTAGAAAATATTATTTAACGAAAAATAAGTTCATATAATTGAAGAGAATTTTCTACTCTACAATTTCGTTGGTGTAAATCTCATTAAAGCAATAGAAAGCAAGATATTTGAGAAAAAACAATTTTCATGACCTTTTTGGTTAATTTATAGCTCGATTTGCCCTTGCCTCGATTGACCCTTTTTTTCCCTAAAATGGCTGGTCTAATAACTATAATAAATACAAATATGGTGTATTTTGATCAATTTATTTGTTTCGTTGTACACATTTATATTAATGAAGATCGTTATATTATTTACACAATTTTTTAGTAGGTAATGAGAAAGTTCAGTTATCATTGTTGAATTGTGTTTTTGACTCTATCTATTTTCATTTATTAGTTATGTTTAGTTGTGCACGTAGAATTGGTACCAATATTATATCTATTCTAGCTAGTAGACAATATCTATAACAATCTTCTAAATTCCGAACTAAATTGTAACACTATATTATTTTGTCCGCGACTTCGTTCACGTACACACTTGAGAGGTGATAGCACTCAGGAGTAGTCAGGAGCACTGTGTTCTTTTATTGATGAAAAAGGATATCCTATAAAGTACGGTATCTTTTTTCATTAAAAGGTAAATTTAGTGTGTGTGTGTGTACAGCCTGGCGGCGCGCGGGTCTGACGGCGGGCCCGGTAAGAAGCCGCGCGACCCCCGCGGGCCCCCGCACGAGCCGCTCGTACCGGACGGAGACGTGCCGTGAGTATACTACACAACACACTACCTGTATCATACACACTACACTGTACAGCGAGGAAGTATCACGTTAACACAACTCAACACAACACAACACACTACATGTATCATAAACACTACACTGTACAGCGAGGAAGTACCACGTTAACACAACTCAACACAACACAACACACTACCTGTATCATACACACTACACTGTACAGCGAGGAAGTATCACGTTAACGCCTACTGTAATACGACGAGCAAACTGTTCATTGTCAATTTAATGTTAGAGTGCATCAGACTCGCTATTATTTATTAACCGAATTAATTCAGCCACATAACATTATGTGGTCCCAAACCAAGCATTTATAAGTAGTATTATAAGTAGTTTTTAGGCTGTGGTACCAGTAGATAAAATAGGAGCCTATTACCGGAAGTACACTGTCAATAGTCTATAGGCTACTTAGTATGAGACATACATAGTAAGCTGGCTACGTAACTGACAGGGTACGTACTAGGGGTCTATGTGACATACGCGGTACGTACTGAGGGTCTACGTGACATACGGGGTACGTAGCTTCATGTCTATATAGCAGACGGGTTACGAAGCTTGATGCCGAGATAGTAGGGTCTACGTACGGGCCTACTTAGCATTCAGACTACGCAGCTTGATGACTACGTAGTAGGAACTTCTTAGCAGACGACCTACGTAGGGCATGATTTGGACTTAGTAGGGTCTACGTAGCAGTCGTGCTACGTAGTTTTATACTTTTGTAGTATGGTCTACGTAACAGGCGTAGCTTAATATCTACGCAGAAGGTGTAGCCGTAGCGGACTTGCTACCTAACTGGCGAGCTATGTAGTAGGAGGGCCACGTAGGAGGTTCACTGAATAATTCTTAGTCAGTGACGTTAAATAAATAAAAGCCTGATGTTATGTTTGTGTATACGATGTACATGTAAAAATTAACTAATGTAGTTATATGAACGTGTGTAGATTATTATATGCATAATCGGGGGCCGGACGGCCGAGTGGATATAGTGTCTAACATATTTTATTTTAATAATGTAGAAAACTTGTAGCTGACATTACATTATTAAAGGGAGTTATATCTGCTTTAAGTTTTCGCAAATGCAAAAAAGACGACCTAATGATGCATTGAACGTTGCTGTCACTCCACACTATCCTTTGAATCAATTAACAATTAACTACATATCTGATTCATAGGTAGACGACTATTGTGATTATTGTCACATAGTAGGTGCGGCGATAGTTCGCTAGAGGGCGCTACAGTATAACTTCAAGCAATAGTTTTAAAATATTATGTTTGTAGTTTGAGTGTGGTGTTACAACATACTATCATTCTGTTTGTGATATGTTGATCAATTAACAGATTAATTAATATAGATTGAGATCACAGATCTGGCCGACACTACTTATCTCCAAATTAAATCAAATGTATGGCCTAATGTATTAATTGTGTCTATTGTTACTGTATGCATACATAATACTTTGTCCTGTCGGCTATTCTATGTAATAATCTCTAAAACGTACATTATTATAACTATCTGTCTTGAGTTTTCCGTCTCTATCTGACATAATATTAATATTTAGTTACCAAACCCCTGCTGACTGTGTTTGACTATTCCACGTCCATCATGAAATGTAAAACCTAATTCATTGGAATGCAATCACCTAATTATGTTTGAGCTGTTCGTTTATGATAATATTATTATAATCCGTGATAATTATTGTAATCTATATTTGATTATAATATTGTTGATATCTGTGGTGCTCTGTTGCAAACAATATTTATTTGTATTTAATTTGTTAAAACTATCGTCACTCATGTTAAACTATATTGTCAATGCGAATATTTGGAAAAAATATTTTTAATTTACAATAGCTTATTACTAATAGAATAGGTACTTACTGGCTGAAAGACATTTTGAGGTTCGCGGCTGTTATTTGTACAATATAGTAAATAAAAAGTGCCAAATAATAATAATAAATAAATAACAATAAATATTCACAGACATTTCACACAACGTCCTCTGGTCCCAAGCTAAGCTTATATGCTTGTGTTATGGGTACCAGAATACGGATAGAATACATAAACTACTTTTCTTTTGTAAATACATACTTATAATACATAGAAACACCCAGACGCAGGACAAACATTTGTATGACATTTATAAACATCACACAAATGATTGTCCGAGGCGGGAATCGAACCCGCGACCTCGTGATCGGCAGTCCGCAATATAAACCACTACGCCACGAAGCCCGTCAAATATATAAATTTAATAAATATCAATGCAAAAGGACTGTGACTGAATGGATATCTACATTGACTTATGAGGAGACAGAGCAGTTATTTGTAATAACAACAATAAAAACAATTCACCTTCTATATATGTATATTGTATTGTCCGTGTGGTGACGGATTAAGAATACGAGTTCAAGTATCACCACTCCTTCTCTTTCCTAGGGTGCTGTAAAAGTCAGATAAGAGACATTTTACAGTTAACATCCTCTGTGAGAGATGGAAAACTCGAAAATAAGCCTTGTACCAGCACGTCTGGTCAACACCGCATGCTTGATCATAATGCCTCTTAAAGTGGAGGAGGCCCGTGACCAACAGAGAGAGAGAGAGAGAGAGAGAAAGTTAATTATTATAGTTCAAGTTTATCGCTATTCATGTGATATTATATTGACAGGACTGTTTCATTCATCTTGTCTGTCAAATAATTGTGTTCTCTTTCTTCACCACCATCCTATTCGCACCTCCTGTTTTACCTACCTGCTTACAAAGTGTTTCTTGCATAACAATAGGATTCCATTCATAACCTCCACAAAAGGTTAAGTTAAAAAAATATTATAACTGATGAAATGAAATGAAATGAAAAATCATTTAATCAAGTAGACACAATTTTTCAGAAAAATTATGTGCTTATGACATGTCAAATTTTTTTTCCCTACCACCGGTTCAGGACGCAATCTGCTGAGAAGAACTGGCGTAAGAAACTCAGCAGAGCTTTTAATCAAATCAATATTTTTTTAATTAAATGTCAATTATACTTACAATGCTAATAAAACTTTACAATATAGAATATGTATTGCTCCAGAGCAACTTACTCCCAAGCTTTATCATGATGACTGTGAAGTATGTTGATATTCCTTCGTATATTTAGTAATATGTGTCATATTTGTATGTTTTTGAAGGTCGTCGTGTTGGTCACCTGGTCTCCACACGACGTATCGTATTATTTTATATTTGTCTTGTAGTCGTTTTAACATTAAGGGCCTACATCAATATTATCGTATATCATCGCCGACACGTACATATTAACACAGCCAGTAGGCACAGAAAATGAAGAATTAGGGATACTTTTCCTATTTACTCAAAATCTACTAAATATATTTTAATTCTGATCCTCGTGTGTTTTTAAAGTTATTTCATTAGTTAATACGCGATAATAGACCGACAAATGAAAAAAATAAAAATTAGAGAGGTTGTTTCGCCAATATTTTCTATCGAGAAAACTTTTTTCAATCGCGTTTCTGAGTTCATGCGATCCTAGATCATGTATTGAAAAAACATATACTTAAAAATTAGAGCTCTAGCCATTCAATCTAAAGAAATAATGAAAACTTCGTACATAGAAAAATGCACGAAGCTATTTTGGTATCCTCTTAACATTAAACATGATATGAACAAATATCATTAGTACAGGTGCTACTGATAATATTGTTGTGTGTGTGTGTGTGTGTCCATCAATATTTATAATTATTATTGATTATCAAGTTTTGGAAAAACCAGATCAGTGGCGACAGATTATAATGTATTAATATAATTAGTGAGTTGTGATAACAGACATGCTCACTGATAACGATACTGTTGATGCAAACATGTCACACAACATACATACAAACAAACATACCTATATGTATTCATTTGTATGTATCTGTCACTGACAGCTGTGTGTACCCTGGACTCTGGACCAGTACTGGAACCTCTGGGAGGCTCTCAATGGTGACAAACATAAATAACAACAAGTTCTCTGAGTGTTCTGTTCACTTTCAAGTTTCACAATAATACATACCACATCAATTTACTGTGCTAGAATCTTCCAGAAAACTTATAATAATTGACAAGTCTGTTACATGAACCAGTAAACACTGGTTCATGTAACGGATTGCCGTTCACGAGGTCACGGATTTGATTTCCGCACGAAATAATTGTTAGATTGATATGATGTTTATAATTGTCATACAAATATTTTCTATTTACAAAAGAAAAGTAGTATAATATGTATTCTATCCGTATTCTGGTACCAATTACACAAGTGCATAAGCTTAGCTTGAGACTAGAGGACGTTGTGTGAAATGTCCATGTATGTAAATCACTTCTATTTTTTTATAAACGCTATACTTACCTTCAGTTTGATAATAATTTAATAACTAACAGAAGAGCAGCAATATAATGTTAGCAAGATACCTAGTACTACTACTACTGTATGTCTCATGTTATTGTGCTACTTGTATTGTGTTGCTAAAACATCTTAGCACTCTTAGTGTAGATGTACATAGAGTGTGAGGCGAGGAGTGGGGGGTGTCGAGTAACAACAACACGTGCTCAGTGATCAGTTTATTGAAGGTGGTGCGCGTGCGGGTGTCTACAGCCGCTCCCTGATCCAGTTGATGTAGGAGGTGACGCGGGAGAACCCGGCCGGGGCTCCTATCTGGCAACCGCGGGACGCGCCGAATGACGTCACACCGATCTGATACACACACATACACACGGTTATATGGCGTACACACACACACGCACACGCACAGTAGGAGGGAGGTACTCACGAGTGTGGGCTGTCCGCTGTTGTTGATGGTGAGGGGTCCCCCGGAATCCCCGCTGCAGGTGGAGCGTCCCTCAGCGCCGCTGGTGCACAGCGTGGTGCTCACCACTATGTTACCGAACACGGAGTGACACGCCGCGTTCGTGATCACCTGCAGCGTCACGTGACTCTGCACCTGGCCAGATGATATGGCCGAGTCTGTGACATACACACATACACGTCATTGTACATAATACACAACTTTTATAATAATAGGGTTTAGTTAATATCGCCAAATTGTGTTATTGACGCTGTCAATTTTCATTTTTTAGTTAAGTTTAATAATTATGCACGTAGAACAGGTACCAATTTCGTCCTCCACATATTGTATCTAAACTAATAATAATATTAGAGGAGACTCTACTGTCACATCACTATGTGATGTATAAAGAGATTATTTGTACAGTGAGATATACACTGTCCATTACATGAAAATCGTACTTACAAAAGACGAACTTTGTCAGCAAATAAGAAATTATTTATATGAAATTAGTTCAGAACGTGCACCGCCATGAAAGTGCGCGATGAGATGTTTCAAGTTTTGCGGTTTGAATTTATTTATACCGCTCAGTGTTTGCAAGATCTATACAATAATAAGTTGAGCAGTATCAGTACTAAGAGTACTAACTGTCGCTGGTCTTGCCGTATCCCGCCGCCTGAGCGAACGCACCCGCGAAGTTATTGATCGCTGACAGACCGCTGGGCAACGAGACGGGCTTGATTACATCTGTAACATACATACGAGCATTTAAATACAGGAGTAGAGTCCGTGAACCACCGACGTGTCAACTGGTTCAACATTAAGTAAATCTCACTAGTGTAGGCGACGTGATTGAAGGCTATCATGGCGAGGTCGTTGACCAGAGTGCTGGGGTTGTAGTTAGCGTGCAGCTGCACGTTGGAGGTGCGCACGCGCGTGCCGCCCGAGAAGAGCCTGGTGGAGCCCAGCACGAGCGTGAAGCTGCGCGCCTGGTTCCTGCCGTCCCACCAGCAGTGGCCCGCCGTCAGCGCTCGACTGTTGCTCAGCATGGACGAGCCGCACACCGACGTGCCGCCCGTGCTCAGCGCTATCACCAGCCCCACCAAGTAGGGGTAAGCGCCCAGCGCGGTGGGCTGCCCTCCCACGATCCTGCCGCCGTCGAAGTCGAGCGCCTGCTCGCGCTGCTTGATGCGCGCCGCCTCGGCGATGCCCACGCTCTCGTGGTAGTACAGCTGCACGGGCTCGTAGGCTGCAGCCGCCGCCACCAACAATGATACCAACAACAAGCTCTGCATCTTCGCTCACTCGACACTTGTGCTTCCTCTATGATCCAGCTCACGCTTCTTATATGCACGCACGCACCGTTATGGTGTCATTATCTTATCTAAACTATCTCATTGTTTGGTAATGTTGAGATGACCCCGTCTCCCGGACCTGTATCCATATCTTCAAACCATTAATTACCAAGTCCTTGTGTTGTTATTGTAACATATTTAGTTATTTATGATAACGCGAAGGTACTCGTACATATTTAGGTAGCTACATGTTGTTGTCTCTTTGTTCACTCTTCAACAACGTTGCTACTTTGACAGACAGAGATCAGAGCTCCGTCTCTGATTTTTGTTCTTTAAGTTTTTTTATTCTTACAACTTTCTCTACTTAAGGTCCTATACAGGAGTATAATTCATTGTTATGATACAAATTCAAATATTGGCTCTACAAAGCAGTATAATGTCGTACAACATCTCAATGTAACTAAGTTTTCAGTGAACACGATGAGATCTATGTATAGTGTCCATATAATACAGCTGCCTATTGAAAACATGTAGAAGAAAAGAGCATGTTGATGTAAGCTTAGAGCAATGAGACATTCATCAGACACAGAAGGAGGATCTATTTGTTGTAGCACCTGAATGTGAGGGACGTGTTCGTACACGTCCCTCACAGTCTTCTACATGTACTTGTGTACTGTTGAGCTATTTATTATATTGATATCGACGATAACTATGACAACATGAACCATGAACTAGCTACAGTTGTTGTTGTTACTCATACACTTGGGGAATTGACACCAGCCTGTATTTTATAGCACTAGTATGTATATTTGATGAGGAGCTGGAACTGTCACAACCTATGTGTACCTAGTCACCGGAGAGGTGGAGATTATTAAACGACTTTGAAAATAATAATGCAAAGTTCTAAATAATTTCCATTTATTTATATTTTTGTTGACATATTATTAATTTGTTAATGTGTAAGTTTGGTACAGTTTTATATTATAATCAACAAAGTTTCCACTAGTGGTGACTCCAGTGTTCAGTATACTACCCACAGCTCAACACTTTGTCATATCTGTGTATTGCATGACATGTATTAATATTCATATCATTATATTATTAATGCGAGTTCTTATAAAAATGGAAAACCCACTCGGGGGATTATAATTACATTAATATTGTTCATGATTACTAAGTATTAATTTGTTGTATATTATGTTAATCAAAAAAACTCAGGATTATCCATTACCTAAGAGCGACATATACGACAATACGACATTATTATGAATATTATTAAATGCGGAAAATGACGGAGAATTAAGAAATTTTAATAGTCTATGATATTATCTACTAAAAACTAGATAATATCATAGAAAAATTGTATTACTTGGGGCGACTTCGTCAATATTGACAAAGCCCCTTAAATAAAAGATTTAAAAAAAAAAATTGTATTACTTAGGTTGAATATGTGTCAGTATAAATACAGGTATATCAACAGAATAGAACATCGAGATCTAGTTCAAGCTTGATTTTCGTTTGTTACGAAATCAAAGATAACTTGAATTTAATTCAATTAAAACTTTTTTATCAATAAATTCGTCAATAACACGTCAATGTTCAGCGGCCGTATTATGAGCTTTTATTTACAGGCAGTTTACGCCGTGAATTGAACTGTCTGGCAAATTCGTATTATGAACAAATTATTAGTCAGTCAGTTCGCTAAACCAGTCATACATTAATATGTTTAAGGAGAAGGTACAACTAAAAGTTAAAGTACTAACTAAAAATGTTCAACTAAAAGTTTTATTTTTGCCACAATATCTAATTTAGCCATGCAGCTTACGGCCTGCCTGGAGCTTGAATGATTTTAAAAACTCATAATACGCCGGCAGTTAAGAGGATACCAAAATAGCTTCGTGCATTTTTCTATGTACGAAGTTTTCATTGTTTCTTTAGATTGAATGGCTAGAGCTCCAATTTTTAAGTATATGTTTTTTTCAATGACAACATGATTCTAAAATACGTATTATTATTTATTTATCTGTTTAAGAGGATACCAAAATAGCTTCGTGCATTTTTCTACGTACGAAGTTTTCATTGTTTATTTAGATTGAGTGGATAGAGCTCTAATTTTTAAGTATATGTTTTTTCAATATATAATCTAGGATCGCATGAACTCAGAAACGCGATTGAAAAAAGATTTCTCGATAGAAAATCTTGGCGAAACAACCTCTCAATTTTTTTTTTTTTCATTTGTCGGTCTATTATCGCGTATTAACTAATGAAATAACTTTAAAAACATAAGTAACTATTATGTATAGAAACACGTGGATCAGAATTAAAATATATTTAGTAGATTTTGAGTAAATAGGAAAAAATATCCCTAATTCTTCATTTTCTGTGCCTACTGGCTGTGTTAATATGTACGTGTCGGCGATGATATACGATAATATTGATGTAGGCCCTTTTTTTCAAAGTCAAAGTCAAAATATTTTATTTCAAGTTGGCATGTTTTACAAGCTCTTTTGAAACGTCAGAAACTAGGTGTCTGTTCCAAACGCGGATCCTATGGAGAAGAACAGACAAGAAACTCCATGGATTTTTTTTTTCCATTTCCTTTCATTTTTTTTTTTCAACAATATTATACATAATTGTATCAGGGGTGTGAGAATGATGCCGATCAGTACTATCACGACTAACTAAAACTAACTTTTTTTAAAACTAAAACTAACTTAATAATAAAATAGCCTTGTTGGAGCAAATCGACCAGTCCCAGCAGAAGGCACCCGTTCACGAGTATAACGCACACATCAGCCCCGCACAGCTCGACCATTTTGTAGGGAACCGTGCGACCCGACGTGCAACGCTACCAACTTCGAGACATTTGAGTGAGCATGACGAAGTCGCTCCGTTGGACAGTACACAAAGCAAATAAAAAGCAATTAGAAATATACAAAGGAAATATACTAGGTTCGGCATAATGCTCACACCTTTACAGTCTCATGAATAAGTAATTACAATGTAGATATATATAAACATACAGTTTCTGACAACATACACAATCATTTAATTTGAAATCATAAATCAATACGATAATAGATAATTAACAGAAGTTATCATATCTGACGTCAACAAAGCGAGAAAATGCTAATACCTACAATTAAGCAGACAGTATTTTTCGTATTAATAAGAATATTACCTACTTATTTCATTGCCAGAGGGCCGCTACGAAGTGAAGACCAAGCGTGTATATCTTCCATATAATGTTTGGTACTATAGTATGCCTTAAGGGCCTACATCAATATTATCGTCGACATGTACATATTAACACAGCTAGTAGGTATAGAAAATGAAGAATTAGGGATATTTTTTTGGTTACTCAAAATCTACTAAATATATTTTAATTCTGATTTACGTGTTTCTATATATAATAGTTACTTATGTTTTTAAAGTTATTTATTTAGTTAATATGCGATAATAGACCAACAAATGAAAAAAATAAGAAATGAGAGAGGTATTTTCGCTAAGATTTTCTAGAAAACTTTTTTCAATCGCGTTTCTGAGTTTATGCGATCCTAGATTATATATTGAAAAAACATATACTTAAAAATTAGAGCTCTATCCACTCAATCTAAATAAACAATGAAAACTTCGTACGTAGAAAAATGCACGAAGCTATTTTGGTATCCTCTTAAACAGATTAATAAATAATGATACGTATTTTAGAATCATGTTGTTGTCTGTGCGTCTGTTGAGTTTAATAAAATACCAATTATTTGTATATCTATATTGTATATCCTTTTCCTCTTCAGCACATTTACGTCCCACTATTGGGCACGGGCCTCCTCCACTTTGGAGGGATTATGGTCTACTGTGCGGACTGTGCCGCGCTGACCAGGCGTGTTGGCACAGGGTTTATTTTCGAGTTTTCCGTCTCTCACAGAGGATGTTATCTGTGTGCAATATCCCTTAGTGGACTACTACAGCACCCTTGGGAGGAGATGGGGTGGTGTCATTTGTATTCTTAATCCGTCACCATACGGAGATATATTGTATATAAGAATCTGTTATTTACATGCAATGATTGTAGTGCACTTTGGTCGTATAAAAGTTAGTCGAGAGCAAGACTCAACTAGACGAGCTCAATCTCAATATTAATGTAATAATGTTGTTCACTTCAACTAATAACTTGTATGATTACGACATGATATATTAACGGTTAAACTGTGAGGTTCAAGTATAAAATTGCCGATTTGTACTGAAAAATTTTAATTTTTTCTTAATTTAACATATTTATGTAATGGGAATAAATAACATTATTATCATTACGTTGTTGTCATCTGATAGGAGGGTTATATGCTCCTCTGCTACTCGGGTGATCTTCACTCGACTAATTTAGTGAAAGCTTTTTGTGTCACTTCCTAGTAAGAAAACTATTTTATTATGTAGAAAATTGTCCAAATCAGGAAAATAATGGTGGGTAGGTGTTTCACAGTTAAACCTCTATTGTCAATGTAACAAGACTGTAGTTGCACCAACATTGATATGAAGTTAGTTCGTGTAAGTGTTCACCACGTGCTGCGTGTCGTGCTCCTGTGTGTTGTGTACTCGTGGTTCATCGCTTGTTGTTATCTGAATGTTGTGTATATCTTGTGTATAGTTATTATCACTAACGTAAGCGGTTTTTACTAAATTAAACACTTACTAATTATACCTACGTGATGATATAGGCACATAACTTGTATGTATTGATATACCTGCTAATATTGCACACTGCGACGTGACAAGGTCATGTCTACTGTACATATCTAATGTGTCACACAACCGATTGATTCTTATTAAGTACATATTAGGAAAACAGTTCTTTATAGTAATTCAAATATTTGTATAGTTCACGATACAGTATTACTACAACTATGACGCAGTAGCTGGCTAGGTATTATTTTGTGGGTTAGATTTAGTTTCTCTTTGATGTACATTGGTACATGATTATAAATTATGGGAGCCATGCAGAATATACTCTTATTCATTAGAGCAGTATGACACTTTCTTAAACACAGTCTATTATTGTCTCTTTTGCTTCTATTATTGCATGTAAAGTCAGATATTTTAGGAAATAGATATGTGTTAGTTTATACAAACACAGTTGTCTCAAAAATGTAGAGGGATGATCAGATGGAGCTGACAGCTCCATCTGATCATCCCTAGGCATCCGTAGGTTTTAACCCGAACGTTGCTCTAATACACCGCTTCTGTTATTTAAATATTAAGTTTAGTTGTTAGTCGAATTCCCCAGAAAATAACGCCATATCTCAATAGCGAACCTAGCCATAGTAGGCCGTAAGCAAGGCATCCGTACTTATGACTGGTGCAAGCTTAAACAGCGCATAAGAGGATTTACTTATTTTTTTAGCTAGTTCTTCTGTGTGTGCCTTCCAATCAAGCTTTTGGTCAATGATTACTGGCAAAAATTTTGAAATGAAATGAAATGAAATATTTATTCACAAATCGATTTTGAAGTGGTTACTTGTTTAAGAAGTGATTCACGTAATTTAATATTTGAGAAGTTATTAGAGCGTTGACTAAACATTATTATTGACATCTTTTCGACGTTAATTCGTAAATTATTGTTCTGTAACCAATTCACAATATTTTCAACTGTATCAGTAATGTCCTTCTCGTAACTATGTTTCTTTTTACAATCAATGGTAACCGTGTTATTATCGGCAAATAGGAACATAAGTATGGTAATTCGTAACGTTAGGCAAGTCATTAATATAAATAATGAACAGAAGCGGACCCAGCACGCTTCCCTGAGGCACACCAAATTTTATTTCTCTGTAGTTAGATCGAAAAACTTTTTTATATTTTTTTAACAACAATTTTAGTAATAGATATATTTAATATAATGACAATTATAAACAATATGAATAATTAACATCACTAGGTTATTTGATTGAGACATGAATAGTTGTATCGAATCAAAGAAATAAAATATAATTTCTTTGCATCGAACATATCATCATCACGTGACACACACACACGCACGCACATTGTCTCTCTGTCTCTCTCTCTCACTGTATATATGTAATGTAATGTGTATATGTGTGTGTGCAGGCCCACGCTGGAGGAGATCCACAGTTGGGGACAATCGTTTGATCGACTGATGCGCAGCGCCGGTACGTACCACGTTTACAATATTCGTTGCTAATTCCTTTTCAGCAACTTCGTTTGCTACTAAAGATGATCCATAAACAATTCAGTCAGATTAGAGAGTGAAGTTGGTCTTCCCTCAGGTCCAGGTGTCGAGTGACAGTATGTATTGTTTCAGCTGGGCGCAAGGTGTTCCGTGACTTCCTCCGCGGCGAGTACTCGGAGGAGAACATCATGTTCTGGCTGGCGTGCGAGGAGCTGAAGAGGGAGACGGACCCGGAGGCCGTGGAGGAGAAGGCGCGCTTCATCTACGAGGACTACATCTCGATCCTGTCTCCCAAGGAGGTGTCGCTGGACTCGCGCGTGCGGGAGGTGGTGAACCGCAACATGGTGGAGCCTACTCCTCACACCTTCGACGAGGCTCAGCTGCAGATCTACACGCTGATGAGCCGCGACTCGTACCCGCGCTTCGTCAACTCGCCGCTGTACAAGGCGCTGGCGAGCCTGAGCGCGCCGGACCCTCCCTAATGTACTGTACATACCTATACTGTATCTAGAGAGAGAGAGAGAGACGGGCCTACTTCTGTACATAGCTAGGTTAAGTGAGAGAGTAGGAGCGCCGCCACTCGGCCGGTCCACCGCTCCCGTCCCGGGTCACACCGCGCCTCTCTACTTGCAAGCAATAATGGTGGACCAATACTGTTTGCCGAACATTCAACGAATAAATCTGTTCATGTACATGTTTGTTTCATTACATCAATACTACAACTTATCAACTGATTACTACACACTACATATACAATGTAATGTAAGATCATAACTGTACAGTATACCAACTGAAGTATAAAGTACATAGTTACTTGTGTGTGAGATACACGTCGCTACTGTACGTACGACTTGTGGAGGATGTGTCTATGACTGCAAGTGGCACTATGAGATGTACAAGATACAGTATGATATTGTGTTGGTTAAGTTATATAACTATAGTGTAGGTACAGTATGGTATATAGTGTGACGATGTGTAAACCTTGAATACACTAATGACAACCAGTAGGCAGTAACACGTATTGATAACAGTTAATGATAGCTGATGATTATTTTTTTTTTTTTTTTTTTTCTTGTTGTTTATATTTTTTTTATTTTAATTTTTGCAAATACAATTACAACACATACACATTATTATATAAACAGGTAGCCATAAAAACTTTAACAAGTTTGTCTCGGCTACCCTCGGTCCGCTGACAATCACTCGTGCGACACAAGCAAAGTCTTGCAATAAATACACTTTATACAGGATGTAACTTTTATTTTATATATTTCATTAATTTATAATTAATTAATATTTATAATATATATATAATATTTTATATTTTATATATATATTATACAACGAACGAAGTTCCTTACGGCAGGCCTGGAGGAGATAGGGATTTTGCTGCGCGAACCGTAAGAAAAAATCCGTGGAAAAAAGGCCGTGGAATAAAACCGTTAAAAGAGACGTGCGCAGGCGCAACAGTCGTATACACAAGCGAGTAGTGTATAATACCTTTCTCTTTGTCTTTTTTTGCAAATTGTGTCGATTCTACATTAGTCGAAGGAACTTCGTTCCTACCTGGTGTCCCACGACACCACATAAAAATATATTTTTTTTTGTTTTAAGTACTTTGGACCTGTTCTAATTTCTTCAAGTATAGTTTTTTTAATTTTAATTTATGATAATTTATGATTGATTAACGATACGATTAATATATTTATCTTCTTAATCATAGGGCGTAAGTATATTGCACATAATTGTTAAATTTCATACATACCATATACTAGCTTCTGCCCGCGGCTTCGCACGCATTAGTGATAGTTTGCGTTTACTGATACTATGCCGTTCAAATGAGAATAGGATTTACCCCGCGTCACGCTGTGACGTTATAGTTGTCAATTTGAACAATTTTGGTAGGATCACCAAAAAGGATATTTTTATAATATAATTTATTTATCACTCTGTCGTTATCGTTTGCTAATTTTCGAGCAATTAGCGAGACAAATACAATTAAAAACAATAACAAATAACGACAAGTTCAAAATAACAACACTAATAAACAAAAACAATGAGAAATAACAACAAATTAATTTTTTTAACGGGAAACAGCTACATAACTAACAGAATTTAAAATAAAATGCCATAAAATTCATATACTCGACAAGGCACATCAACAACAACAAAATGGCGGTTGGCAATTCAACTTAATATCATAGTATCCAATAACGAAATTATTGAAATAAAATAGTATTTCTTTTTTAATAATATTATAACTATTATTACTAAATAATTTAAGACGTTTTTCGCTTCAAATTACAGAGTTTAGGTAAAAGAAAAAAAATATTATTGATACGCAAATAAAGTTACTTTGCTGACAGTACTTTTCTAATCACTTTTGACAACTAAAGGTCATTTCCAATCCTATTCTCAGTTGAAACGTGTAATAGTTTGTTTAAAATTAATAGGCTCCGAAAGTGTTGAACCCATTTAAAAAAATCTTTTTTTCGTCGTATAGCCACACTATCCCAAATGAACAGGGGCTATATATTATTTTCAAAAAGATTAGAGATCCTTGCCTAAATGGGAATAGAGTTAGGAAACTACTATACGTACCTATACTATACTATACTACGTCACTATTTTGAGTGCACTGCGGAAACTATTGATAGTATATTAAGGGCCTACATCAATATTATCGTATATCATCGCCGACACGTACATATTAACACAGCCAGTAGGCACAGAAAATGAAGAATTAGGGATACTTTTCCTATTTACTCAAAATCTACTAAATATATTTTAATTCTGATTTACGTGTTTCTATATATAATAGTTACTTATGTTTTTAAAGTTATTTCATTAGTTAATACGCGATAATAGACCGACAAATGAAAAAAATAAAAATTAGAGAGGTTGTTTCGCTAAGATTTTCTATCGAGAAAACTTTTTTCAATCGTGTTTCTGAGTTTATGCGATCCTAGATCATATATTGAAAAAACATATACTTAAAAATTAGAGCTCTAGCCATTCAATCTAAAGAAACAATGAAAACTTCGTAAGTAGAAAAATGCACGAAGCTATTTTGGTATCCTCTTAAAAGGGTTTCTTTATATTAAAAGTGCACATGATTGCCTATAAAAGTCTTTATGGCGTATGTCTATCTATTATAGTTGAGCAACATTAATAGTTATTGTTTAAAATGTTGTATTAAAAACATGTGTTATAGAAAGCTTGATGAAGTTTTTGATGTTACGAGTATGATATCAATCCCTATCCATTTAAAATCAAATCATTTGTTAATTATTAAGGTTGACTATTTCGGTACGTGTAAGCTGCAATTGAAATTATTGTAATCGGCCTTTAGTTTAAAAGTTACTACGTTAGTAAAAATGCTTTGAGTCAGAAAAATATAATGGTCTGAACAGACAGTACTTATCTTTCGTCATTAAATTTACCTATAAATTAGGAATACAAGTGTCACCACCCCTTATTCTCCCTAAGGTTCTGTATGCGCCAGCTCAGGTCAGCTCAACTATAAAACAAAAATAAAAAATATATACAACAGTCTTACATCCTAATTGAGTCAAAATATATAAATATTTGGCTCTGAACAGGTGTCAATGAGTATAACATCACTTCAACCAATTGTTGATCTATGCCTATCATTAACGAATGAAACTATTAGGTATTAAAAGTAAAAGTAAAAGTAAAATATTCTTTATTGCACACCATAATGATTTATAAAGCTTACATAACAGACATATCATAGGTACAAAGGGCGGTCTTATCGCGAGCTGCGATCTACAACCATAAGATGGATTTGACCGAGTAAAATAGGCGACTTTTGGTGTACTAAAAATAAGTGAATATACTATAGTAGCAGATATATACAAATACATATACATACATAACATTTACATAAATATATACTTATATACATATTTTGACATATACACACATACACAATACATACATATTATATACATACATAGAATAATCATTCATTATTCATGAGGTTGTAATTAAAAAGTGAACAATAATTAGTAATGCTACTCATCAACTTACATATTAACCAGACTGTACAGTGTACATGTGGATATAACTTGTTTGATTTTACTCTCTATAGATGACATGCTGAATACAACAAATTTAATTTGTTCCAATATAATCTACTATAACTCAACTCTTGCGGATCACTACTTTTGTTATAATTTGATGACTTCTTTGAGAAGTATGTAGAACTCCTGGGAACGTTATCTGATGCAGTATCATGGTCTTGATCAGGTTGTACAATAGATACAATCTCATGTTGTGTGGTAGGTGTCATAGAAGGATGTGGTTGCTTCTTTTGTATCTTTGGTACTTGAATTACTCTTTTTGAAATTCGTTTGGTGTACTATCATTAAAGATTGTTCAGGCAATTTTGGTGCAGGACTAGTGGAGGCATGAGGTGGAACATATAGTAACAAAGCTTTACGGTAACTACAATTATGTTCTGACATAAGCTCTCTTATTTTTCTTTCTTTTTTTTTAACAAGGCATATTTTTAGCAAAGCTATGTAATTGTCTTTGCAATTCACAGAACGGTATGACAAAGTATCACAATTTTCATGGTTTCTAGAACATTTTGGACACATTCTTTATTGTACACATCATTATCACATCATACAAGTAAGGCAACATAAATAATGGTGTGACTAATGTGGACAAAGGCGTCCACACAATTTTTGCTGGGCAAACCTTTCTCAAGTGACCAAACTTCCAAAAACGGGAACATTGGGACACGGAAAATATATATGGTTCTACTTTGATCTTTAGATTATTGCCAATTACCACAGGCAGGGATGAGTTCTTGAAGGACAAGCGAAAGGTTTCACTTTTGATCCAATTACCTTCATTCGCTGCAATTATTTTGTAATCACATGACAGACTTCAATACGTCTTCTTCAGAGAGATCTAACTCAATGTTTTTAATAACACCAAAGCAAACCTCAAGTTCAGATTTAATTTAATTTATTAAGTAAAGCATAGCATGTCAATTGCAAAAATCAATAAATTACTTTAGTAATAAACATGAGTTCGTTAAAAAACCAACAATGACACTCCAGGACGATAAATTCGCGGACAATGCGAAATACATAGGAATAATCCGTAAAATGTTACCAAATCTTAAATCGTAAAATATTTAAAGGTTTTTACGCAGCTTATTTGTAGAGCGTTGAAATTAATGGTTAGTAGATGATTTTATTTGATTTTAAAGCTACAAATACTTTACGGCAACTTTGAAAGGCAATCGTATGTAACATAGAGGCAGAGCGTCGACACTGACAGAGAGACACCATTCCTGTTCTGTTAAACACTGTGAGTAATACTCAAATATATTCTTTTATTATAAAAAAAAATATATACAAAAATATGTATAAAATTTTCCCCGTTTTTTCAAACATTTTACATATAAGTCACGGCTAAAGCACGAAGTGCGACTAAACCTAGGTTTAGGCGGCTAAACTTAGGTCTAGTGTGGTGGTGTGGCTTTAGTAGCCAAGGGTGGCTAATCCTAGCTTTAGCCTGTTGATTTCGGTTACACCTAGTTTAGTCGTTATCATATCGGCTAAACCTAGGTAAGGTGCACAGGTAAGGTGTAGTCAAATCTCAATAGCTAAAGTTGATTGCAGAGTGTGTAAACAAGTGCTAGTCGCAAAACTGAGTATATAGCAAACATACACTATATTATTGAATATTATCATTACGTATACTAATAATAAATAATAATAATAAATATTCATGGACATTTCACACAACGTCCTCTGATCCCAAGCTAAGCTTATGCTTGTGTTATGGGTACCAGAATACGGATAGAATACATAAACTACTTTTCATTTGTAAATACATACTTTTAATACATAGAAAACACCCAGACGTAGTACAAACATTTGTATGACATTTATGAATATCACACAAATGATTGTCCCAAGCGGGAATCGAACCCGCGACTATGTGAACGGCAGTCCAGTACATGAACCACTACGCCACGAAGCCCGTCAAAGACCCGCACAAATACTAAATATGTATAGTGATTAATTATTATCAATTAATTGGGGTTTTACCAAATATTGTTTTTCTGTTGACGTTCATAAGTAGATAATGACAGAAGTAATACTGATGTTTAAGTTAGATGGTCAGTCATCAAACATTATGACAATAACATCATAAATATCATTGATATATAGTTCATACATAGTTCGTGGTGTGACGGAACAAGAATAATACGAATGTCACCTCCCCATGATTTGCCCGCGGTGTTATACAAATCGGCCGAGGAAGCCAGATCACAAGTCACCTACCCAATGTCCATATACATACTGGAGGAAGGTTGACATTACGCAGGTGGTCAAGAGTATAAATCAGCTAAAACCTGCTGTAAGTTGCAGAGTTGTTGTGACACTTACAAATAACGAGATAAGGGCTGGAGGATAATGGCACCGATTCTAAGTGCACAACTAAACTTAACTAAAAATGAAAATTGATAGCGTCAGTAACACAATTCGGTAATGTTAACTGGTTTTTTTTTATTAGAAAATCTGTATATTATAGACTAATGACTCCAATAAATGAGAATGCGCACAAGGAAATAACCAAGCAATCTAAATACGCCATAGTTGTTTTCAGTGGAGCCATGATAACAAATTAAGTTTTAATACAGCAAAATGTTCATTGATGACTTATACACGGTAGTGGAACCCCTTGCGACATGATTACAAAATAGAAATTGTAGGCATAGACAGAAATACACAGATTCGTGATCTTGGTGTTACATTCAGAATGTACCTATGGGGTATATCCTTTTTACCCATTGATGTATCCTACTCTATTCGTACTGGGTATGGTGGGGTACAACGAGCTCACGGTACGCAGAGAGTTCGCCCTCGCTGCGTACATAATACAATTATTGCGTGGTATCACACACAACGCGGGCGTGCTTAGTCACTTGAAACTAAGCGTGCCGGACCGGTAGGTGGCGCGCAGGCGGGCGCCGCGTCTGATGGCCGTGCCCACGACTAATTTTCTTCAAAAAGCACCTCTCACGAGAGCTATTCTAGTAATCAACCAGGTGCATGACACGATTGACATCTTCTCGGCCAAATTGGGTGAACTTACAAAAGGTTTTCTGTTTGTAATAAGCTACCAAAGGTTTTAATTAATAAAATAAGTTATTTATGTTTTACAAGATTATATTTTATTTTGATTGTTATTTTTGATTGTTTATTTTAATTGTAAACTTTTATTGCCAATTCAATTTTAATACATGTTTGTGAATATGTTGTGATTTAGTTTGTAAGTTTATGTAGTAACGACACTATCGTATTAGGATGTACCCTGTAAAGATTGCTGTTAAGTTTTTAAAGAATAAATAAATATTTTAGTTAAGTTTAATTGTGCACTTAGAATTGGTAACAGTGTCGAAAAACATTTTAATATAACCACCGTGACCGTGTATCACTGTGTGTGTGTACCTATACAGATAACTCTATAATGTTACTCTATAATCACAATATTACTATGTTTAGTACATAAACAATATTATTATAAAATCTGTTTTCACCGACATGATTTTTATTACATACCTATATTATTAACGGATTATAAAGATTAATACGCGTTCTGATAATAAAATAAAAGTTTATGTTTAATCTGTCCCGATAAGATATATAGTAATCTATATAGGAATAGGTGACAATACATATTCACTAAGTTATTATTGTACACCGTACATAATATAAGTATGGAGGCTTCACTCTGTGATCGCTTCTATCAACTATGAGAGGTAACACACACCATACACACATATAATATAGTTTGCTGGCTACTGTATGATGTGTCTGAACATCTGATATGATAACTATGTGTATATAACTATGTGTCTGATATACGTTGTGTGTCAGACAGTCAACTTGTCTCGTGTCGCTAGTTGTGATCTACTGTTGTTGTTGTTAACAGGTTGTTGTGCTGTGACTTCGGACAGCTTCTAAAAAGTTCGACGTGTGATGAACATGTTTTGGTAAATATATGAATATTGCTCATGATCGACATGCTGTATCACTATAATGAAACATTATGTTTATGTTAACAGATGGCGTAAGTGTCACGTGACCAACACCAGAGGAGCCAGCCAGAGAGAGAAAGGGAGAGAGCCTCGTGTTCAAGTACACGACACTACGTCTATATTGATATTATTAGTACTGAGTCACCACAGTTGTAACTGTTATATAAATAATAAAATATAAACACTGAATTATTATTTCTTTTATATTCTCATATATCCCTGTACAAGTAGATGTATACAGTCTAACTTTACATTGAAACATAATAAGGGAAACTCACTACATATATTCTTATCGTTTTTACATCATAAACAACAAATAATTATTTTTCTTATACGTTAATTTCACCTGGGTTGTCACCATTTTTTCGTGAATTTGTGCTGTTAGACCAATTGATAGAGCGAAACATTCTGAATAAGAATGCGTACCAAGACGTAGCGATGTTTTACGTGGATGTCTTACGTGTATGTATGTATGTATGTATTTAACATAGATTAGGTATATTATGATGAAATACAATCTACATAGAAGATTGAATACTCTATGTACATCTGTATAGCACACCATAGAACATAGTACAAGAGGCGGTCTTATCGCTGTTTACTATTTCTTTGTACAGACTGTGATATTTCTCTAAATCAGGAAATCTCTCTCCTTTTATATTTTAACTTTAAAACAATCCCGATGTTTCTTTAAATTCAATCGTAACATACCATTAATGTAAGTACATCATGTTGAATATTTATTTATAAAGTATGTAACACTTACAGCTAATCACACTTAATATAATTTTAACATTAAGTTATATAAGCCCGATTACAAGTGTATAGAAACATAATAAAACATAATACATGAGCTTATCAAAATAATATGACAAAGTAATAGATAATAACAAATGATTATGTTATAACATTCAGGTTGATCGTGTGCTACTTACTACTGGATGAAATAATATTTAAAAAGATAAATAAATATTAATTAAATTTATCACAAATATAATTTGTAACGAGTTTCAATAATCTTCTTTACTTATTATAAAACAAAGTTGTCCTTTTTGTATGTATGTCCCTATGTGACCTTATATATCTCGAAAACCACACAACGGATTTAGATGCGATTTTTGCTATAGATAGAGTGGTTCAATAGGATTGCATTTTTTTGTATAATTTGATTTCATCATCATCATCATAATATCACGCCTTTGTCCCATGGGGGGTAGGCAGAGACTATAGAGCGCCATCTGCTAAGATCCAAACAATTTGATTTGCTTTTAAATTCCACGCGTACGAAGTTGCGGGAGACAGCCAGTTTAAAATAAACTGTAAGTACTTTTGTAATAGACAAGTAACAACAGCAGCAGCTGACACAACATTACATATAATTTATTATAGTACTGAAACACTGAATAAATAAAAACTATCAGATGCATTTAAACGTCATACGATTATACAAGAGCAGTGTACATACAGTACGCCAGGATGTTGGAGATTTCGAAGAGTTATTCAATACATGCACATTGCGAACGAATATCAAAACAGTTTCTTAAAATTACAAATGAATAACATTTTTACATAGATACAAACATTGATTAGTAATTCATTAAAGAACACAATTTACACGTTAGTGTCTGTGCTAGTATCAACTGTATGACAGACTGACAGACACCAGCATCTTCCATGTAACAGGGTGGGTTCATTTATGTAGGTAGATATGTAAGAATAATGGAAACATAGGTTACAGTCATCCCCAGAGACAACGATTGCCGTGCCATCGGCGTATGCAAATATGTTGCAGTCTGGGATTGATAGCTGGCAGAATCTATTAACATAGTTATATCAAGAACAGAGTAGGGGCAAGCACACTGCCCTGGGGAACATCAAATGTAAGTGTTTCTTCGTCACTACAATAATCCTGAAACCATACTCGTTGGCTACGATAGCTAAGATAGTCACAAAAGATTTTGAGCGCATCTCCTCTTATTCCATAAGTTTCCATACTGTCAAGGAGGATGAGTAGGTATAGAGACCGTTTCGAACGCTTTAGCAACATCTAAAAATACAGCGACAGTTGTGCGATTTACTTCGATATTTTTGATTATCACATTAGTGAGTTCTAAGACAGCATCTTCTCTCGATTTATTAGCACGAAAGCCGTATTGGCTAGAAGCTAATATACAGGGTGACTTTGCAAGGTGTTGCCAAAATTTTAGGAGTGACTCTGAATCAGTAACTTAATCGATTTACGTAAAGAACAAAAAATATTTTTTTTTCATTTTAATTATTCCTATCCGCTGTTTCAAAATAGTACGCGTGGATAATTTACTTCATTCATAGATACTAAAATATATAAAAATACGCACGCACGTCACGATAGTATCGAAAAAGGTAAACTGCAAGTGTAGTAGTGATTATGGTGCGCGAAAATAAGCCTTATGCTTAACAACATAAGGTTCGGGCGCCCGCGCAAGCAAGGGGTAGCGGGAAGCGTAGGCCGACAAATGGAGGGGGAGTAGCGGCGCCAGCCGGGCGGCTCTTTTGGGAAACTTGATTGCGAATCAGTAGTGACCGTGACCTAATTGCGTAAGCGCATGCCGCTCTTATCGTGCGCCGCTCTTGTTGTATCGCGTGTGCAGTTGAGTGTTGTTGTGACTTGTGACACCAATCATGGCGCATAATTATTCACATGCCGAACGATATGAGATGGTGCGTTGCTACATACTTAGTGGAGAAAGTTTACGTGGTGCGCATAGACTTTACCGTAGTGATAGTTTACCCCGTTTACAACGTCGAGGAAAATTTCATCAAAATTTACTGGATTTCGGACAATTCACCACTCCTTCACACGCAATTGGTGGCGGTGGTCATAATCAAATTTCACCAACACTTGACGATACAGTAATTGAATTTTTTGAGCGAAATCCGTGGGGTAGGATACGCGAGGCAGCGTGACGTTTTAACGTGGCCCAATACTACGTTTGGAAGCTTTTAAACTCAAATAATTATCACCCATACCATTACCAACGCGTGCAGGACTTACACGACGGTGATGGACTCGCCCGAATACGTTTTTGTGAGTGGTTACTTGGGAACAATAACAATAACATACTGTGGACGGACGAAGCATTGTTTACGCGCGTTGGAATTTACAACAGTAAAAATGAACATTATTGGGCTCTAAGTAATCCTCATGTTATCAAAACTAGTTACCCCCAAGTTCGGTTTAGTGTTAATGTTTGGGCCGGCATTATCGGAAATGTGATTGTAGGACCAGTGTTTATTGAAGGGTCATTGACCAGTGGCGTGTTGATGAAATTGCACCGTATGTGCACTGCATAAGAACTTGTTGGCGCGCTTGTCATTATGTGGTCTGCATAAGGTCGTTTTTGGCTCTAGTCTCTGATGAATGACTGCGCACGCGCTGTCTCTTTGTTGAGTTACTTTTAAGGACATTTTGAATAGTTTTCTTTTTGAAAAATACTACGGTTACAAATAGTTACTACAAAGACGTATTTTAGTATTGTTCTATAGAGCTTATTTAAAAAATTTGGCAACACCTTGCTAAGTCACCCTGTATTATTGTTTTATAAATAACTGATTAAGTAGTCTTTTATTTAAGAGGTTTTTTAGTATATTCGACATATTATCATGGTTTATACAGGTGTTCGTGTTGTAACACTATCGACTAGAAGCCGGGAGTGGAGCTATTTATTAACACAACAACAACAACTAGATATAACAATAAATAATTACATATATCAAACGAGTTACGAGTATGAGTGACTACTTATTGTATTTATTAGTTCAACGTTACTATTTCACTATCAGAACAGACTGATATTTAATATTCTTGAATATAACATAACGTCCTCTGGTCCCACGCTAAGCTTATTTGCTTTTGTTAAGGGTATCTATCAGATTATGGGTGTACAAATATCACACAAATACTTGTCGTGTGCGGAGATCGAACCCACGATTCGAGAACGACAGTCCGTTACATGAACCACTAGACGTCTGAATATTGTATGAGCATAATATAATTTGAGGGATCCATCCGCGATAGAAGATATGAACTACAGCAGCGTGATGTCAACCCACCCACGTCACATATACTTCCTAGAATCATATCGTATATATATAACTATATATTCATATAGATCCTATGTATACTTACATATAATATGTATACTTACTTATAATGATATAATTATTATAACTATCATTCTGTTATCAACGTATACAAAATCAATTATCTTATCGTCGGTAGGTACCAATACCTACGGATGCCTTTGGTATTTCCACTAAAACAGGAAATTATGCTTAATTACCTATTTACAAGACAGTTAATGCATAAATTAGGATTTTCACACAACATCATATTATGGTCCCACGTTAAGCATATTATTTATTTATTTTTAAACTTCTTGCACAAAATTTATCTGTACAATGGCGGGCTTAATGCTAAAAGCATTCTCTTCCAATCAACCATTGGGCAGTGTGGAAAACGGATATTATTTGTGAGAACAGGGATAGCAATACCTAACACAAATACCGAAATTGTGAATGCGCAGGCTCTATAGTGGACTCTTAAGCTAGTGTTTCTTATCTGTAAGCTAAGCCCTTAGCCGCGCTTGTGTCATTGCTTGCAACATAAACTGCTGCACCCGCCTGGCTGTACCTGATCAATATGCTACTACTGTACAATAATAACCGTCGATTCTTGGATTTCTAAATAAACTGAAGTACCTACTTAACAATATAATGTATTTGTATTAGACATGAGCACAATTTAATATTGCATCAACTTGTCTCCACAAATCAAGTAATTCTTTCTTTCCTTATTAATGTTAGGGAGTTTATATATTTGTAGATTTTAAAAATCATAAATTCTTAATTCTGTAAAAAGGCTTACTATAAAATATGCAGCTTAATGTGAACAATAAATAAATCTTCAGTGTAAGTTCTTCTTAACTCGTATAATTAACTTGTTAATTTAGCATTGTAAGTATATCGTAAATGAAATTAAAAAAATAGACAATTGGCGAAAGGTAAAAGGGCTCTGTTAAGTTTCTTTGGTGGGTTCTTGTCACGTGATTGCTTGTGGTAGGGTAACCGGCGATTTATAGTTGATCTATTACCAACAAGTAAAAAGTTGTAGCGTGTTCACGTATACAGTGTTTCTTCACCACTGAATTAAAATGTATGCAGCGAGCGCACTCACATCTATCTATTCATAAATCTGTTGATATGCATAGTAATTTGTCATGCACACATATTATACAATAAAAATCATACATACAGTATTACTGTCTCTACACTACGCAAAAAATAATTGATGCCGGCCTTAGGTACTACACATATAAGCACAGGGTGCCCGAGTCTGTTGACGGCCTCTCCGCAGTGACAACGATGCGGAGAACACAACCGGAGAAACACATGGAGCAGGAGCACTCAAACGAAGGCGAGAAACTGCAACTGAATCCATAAACCGGACTCCCACGAGCATGCTCCGTAGCCCCGCCAAAAGATTTTTATAGGTTCTCTCTAACAAAGACACAGCGTGATCCGTCCCACTGTCGCCGGGAGAATGGGTTGACCGGTAACCAGTTACCTATATGTAATTTATTTTGTCTACAAAAAGAGTTCCAAACAAGTAAACCAAAACACTAGTTGTGATATAATAATATGTAGTATCTTATTAACTAATTCATGAATTATACCACATTTTTATATTAAGTAATATTGATTACTAGCTGTTGCCCTCGACTCCGTCCGCGTAGAATTTAGGAAATTTTCCCCGTTTTTGCAACATTTTTAACTACTGCTTGAGTGAGAGTATTATAAACGTAAGAGTAAACAAATATAATCAGAATAAACGAACTGCTATGCTATCAGGAGTTACACGTGTTATTGTGAGTCAACCATAAAATATAGATATGTGCTGTTTCGGGATATTTTTTAGACAATTTTATGTAGAATATTTCCGTCATACATGATTTCTATGTAACTTTAACCATTAAGGCTGCACACGCGACGGAAGCTTAAAAAATGGAGCACCTTTTCCCGTTTTCCCAACATTTCCCTTCACTACTCTGCTCCTATTGATTGTAGCGTGATGAAAAGTATACTATAACCTGCCCAGGAGTATGAAGAATAATTGAACCAAGTTTCGTTAAAATCCGTCGAGTAGTTTTTGTTTCTATAAGGAACATACAGACGGACAGACAGACAGACAAAAATTTTACTGATTGCATTTTTGGCATCAGTATCGATCACTAATCACCCCCTGATAGTTATTTTGAAAATATATTTCATGTACAGAATTGACCTCTCTACGGATTATTATAAGTATAGATTTGAAAAATAATAAATTTATTTGTAGATTAAAGATTATTATTTCTAATGGATTAATTAAAATCAGAGCGAACATTACCTTAAAATGGGACGTGTGATAGAACAATACAAGCATATTATAAGAGACGTGCACTTTCTATTAGTCAAAGCACTTAATTGTATCGTTCAACTGTCTCCATAGAAATGTATAAGTAGTAAGTTATTATCTTTAATTTATAATACATATTTCTTGTGGTCGATGGTTTTTCCTATGCATTGTGATAATGGCGTGAAGCGTGTTTCCTTGGACTTTCCGTTGTGTTTAATCTGGCATGATTAGATATTTGTATCTAGTTGATGTGATCAGTCACCGTCAGTTCATCACTTGGTCGCGGGGTACTTCGGTCCCGCAGACTCTGGCGTTGGTCCAATCACTGCAGTTGTAATCATTGTAGACAACACACTGACTTTTAACACCTAGGACAGGTAAGTGTCCTTGACCGTCACACAGGTAGATACTATTAAAAGACACCAGCAAGGTGAATGACCAAAATAGTTGGGTCATGTCAGGTTCAATACTAAAAGGTTAAACGAGTCCCTGTAACTGAGATTTTATTGTCCCTCCGTCCGTTTGTCACCATTATGTACGGTGATAGCTAGAGAACTGAACATGTTTGTGCAATTGATGCTACAACAATAAATACACATCACTATCATAATACTGCCTTTGTCCCATTATTTGTGATCGGTATGCGGATATCTTATGATAATATTGATGTGAACCCTTCGTGTGTGAGTCCAACTCGCACTTGATCGGCTTTCTAAAATAATCAAAACAAAACTGACAATTGAAACCAAAAATTAAATTCTAGCTGCGCTGAACAAACACACACAGACAGACAGACAATAAGACGCGGTACTAGAGTACAGCAGCTGTGATGGATCAGCAATACATCCAAAAACACGTTCATTATCAACAATACATTTGTAAATAATACTATAATTAATACTACTTTATAATACTGTAATTATTATATTGTTGTTTTGGTTATTGTAATAACACTCACTATATTGTGATAAATTCACCTAAGTAGTACAGTACGATTCAAACTTAATGGCGGCTCGGAAGTTAGCTGCCAGTGCCGGGACGCGCCGGTACAGTCTAGTCGACAATGATTAGGCTCAATTTAAGGGCCTACATCAATATTATCGTATATCATCGCCGACACGTACATATTAACACAGCCAGTAGGCACAGAAAATGAAGAATTAGGGATACTTTTCCTATTTACTCAAAATCTACTAAATATATTTTAATTCTGATCGACGTGTTTCTATACATAATAGTTACCTATGTTTTTAAAGTTTTTTCATTAGTTAATAAGCGATAATAGACCGACAAATGAAAAAAAATAAAAATTTGAGAGGTTGTTTCGCCAAGATTTTCTATCGAGAAAACTTTTTTAAATCGCGTTTCTGAGTTTATGAGATCCTAGATAATTATTGAAAAAACATATACTTAAAAATTAGAGCTCTAGCCATTCAATCTAAAGAAACAATGAAAACTTCGTACACAGAAAAATGCACGAAGCTATTTTGGTATCCTCTTAATTATTATTATAACTCGAAATTTCACACAACAATTTCAACATTCACACAACTTTCGAGTCTTTCTTATTACTTTTCCATTCGCAATGTTCATAATATTTTTGCAATTTGTAAAAAGCGCATGTATTGCATTTCCGAGTATTTCCAAAAATAGTGCGTTCAATTAAATAAATAAATAAATAAATATTCATGGACATTTCACACAACGTCCTCTGGTCCCAATCTAAGCTTATATGTTTGTGTTATGGGTACCAGAATACGGATAGAATACATATACAACTTTTTTTTTTGTAAATACATACTTATAATACATAGAAACACCCAGACGCAGGACAAACATTTGTATGACAGTTAGAAAAAGAACACAAATGATTGTCCCGAGCGGGATTCGAACCCGCGACCTCTTGATCGGCAGTCCGTTACCAGAACCACTACACCACAAGGCCCGTCAAATTAGGTGTTTTACAAAAATAAAAAATAAGGGAGTACTGAAAATTCATAAAACCAATTTAAATTTGTTTTAGATTCCTATTATACATACGAGTATATATCGGAGAAACATCATAGACATCACCTGTAATTACAGCCAGAGCAGTCATCCATCTAAAGACCTTGTAATACTGGACAAACTAACTACGTTCACTACAAAATTCTATTAAGACGATACCAAAATAGCATCGTGCATTTTTCTACGTACGAAGTTTTCATTGTTTCTTTAGATTGAAGGGCTAGAGCTCTAATTTTTAAGTATATGTTTTTTCAATATATGATCTAGGATCGCATAAACTCAGAAACACGATTGAAAAAAGTTTTCTCGATAGAAAATCTTAGCGAAACAACCTCTCTAATTTTTTATTTTTTTCATTTGTCGGTCTATTATCGCGTATTAACTAATGAAATAACTTTAAAAACATAAGTAACTATTATATATAGAAACACGTAAATCAGAATTAAAATATATTTAGTAGATTTTGAGTAAATAGGAAAAGTATCCCTAATTCTTCATTTTCTGTGCCTACTGGCTGTGTTAATTTGTACGTGTCGGCGATGATATACGATAATATTGATGTAGGCCCTTAACTACGATGAGATTGATCCGTGGCTTACGATACGTGTAACTGGTTTGGAAGGATCCTTTTATGAATATTCAACGGGTCACCATTCATTCTCATCTAATAAACGAATTACTCAATATTGACACCATTTGAGGACCCACTTCACAATCTTGGAACCTAACTTAAGGGCCTACATCAATATTATCGTATATCATCGCCGACACGTACATATTAACACAGCCAGTAGGCACAGAAAATGAAGAATTAGGGATACTTTTCCTATTTACTCAAAATCTACTAAATATATTTTAATTCTGATTTACGTGTTTCTATATATAATAGTTACTTATGTTTTTAAAGTTATTTCATTAGTTAATACGCGATAATAGACCGACAAATGAAAAAAATAAAAAATTTGAGAGGTTGTTTCGCCAAGATTTTCTATCGAGAAAACTTTTTTCAATCGCGTTTCTGAGTTGATGCGATCCTAGATCATATATTGAAAAAACATATACTTAAAAATTAGAGCTCTAGCCATTCAATCTAAAGAATTAATGAAAACTTCGTACATAGAAAAATGCACGAAGCTATTTTGGTATCGTCTTAAAACTAAAAATCCTTAAGTAAACTATTTTAATCAAGTCTTCTACGACATATACAACATATAAACATGTAGTTAAGATAATATATGATATCGACATTCAGCACCAACTTCCCAATTAAATTTAATAAAATTTTATTCTAATTACTCAACATTTTGGAACTAAAGTGCTATTAAATTGTTAATGAATATATTGTTATTAGTGAGATTGGAAATACATTTGGAGAGGTAGTAATTACGTGTACTTATTTATTGTTCAATGAATGCCATATTTCGTTCCGTAATGTGACGTCACTAAAAGTGATGTAAATCATTAGGTCTAAATTTCAGATCAATCCGTCTACTGTATGTGGGTGAAAATCACTTTCGAAGATTCCGTTACATAGATTAATACATTGATAGATACGTTCCAAACTAATATAAGGATGTATGCATGTAAAATTATGTGTGTGTGTGTATGTGTGTGTGTGTGTGTGTGTGTGTGTGTGTGTGTGTGTTGTGTGTAAGTTTGTTACTTCTTCTATGGATTTGGCTGACACGAAATTCTTTTAAAACTAACTTATAACTAATTGACTTCATTGGTCGACGATAGACCAAAGAGTGATACTCGATGAAGAGAAGACCTTCTCATCGGTCGAATGCAGTCTCTGCGTGGTATCGCTGTCGGCAGTTTTGCATTTTTCTAAACTGTGACCATCGGTCATCGATGCTTCACATGTTGTCGTAATATAATGACAATGTGCATGCGTGATCACTGCTATCGTAATTGTATTCATTTATACAACAAAAATATTTTGTTTTACAGGCCCTTAATATGAAATACCTAGTTTAAAAAAACTAAAAAACACGCTTTATTTAATCGAATTATTGCATTGTCATCGGTCTTTGACAAGTGTGCAAAATTTGAATAGAATCTGACCGTTTAAAGTGGGTCAAAATAGCGTCCCAAGGAGTCGGTTACAAACATACAAACATACAAACAAACATACAAACAAACATACAAACAAACATACAAGTGAAGCTAATATAAAGCGTGTAAAAATGGCTCCGGGTCAATCTCATTCCCATTTAAAACGCATTGTACTGTACAATGTAATTCTAATTGTAATTCAATGTAACTCTAATAGCTTTGAAACAAACAACTAACTTCAATAAATACAATAATTATATACTTCAGCTGATGCGATGGAAATCCCTATCTCTCATTATTAATTTAAATACGATTTTGATAGGATAGTATCATCTCTATCTATTTAAGTAGATAGCGAACTATCAATGCAAATATTCTTTAAAAACATCATGATTAGATACGAGTATGTAAGTGGCATCTAGACCTATAAAAGCGGCTGGTACGAGGTGAGAGCGTACTCGCTGCGTCTACTCCAGAACTATGCAGAGCTTGTTGTTGGTATCGTTGTTGGTGGCGGCGGCTGCAGCCTACGAGCCCGTGCAGCTGTACTACCACGAGAGCGTGGGCATCGCCGAGGCGGCGCGCATCAAGCAGCGCGAGCAGGCTCTCGACTTCGACGGCGGCAGGATCGTGGGCGGGTCCGCGGCAGGCCTCGGCGCTCATCCCCACTTGGTGAGTGAGCTCTGAGTGAGTGTGAGTCAGTGTATGTGAGTTTATAACTCACCCTTAACTGAGTCTATGTGTACCTACAGGGAGGGCTGGTGATCACTCTAACTACTGGCGCCACCTCCGTGTGCGGTTCCTCTCTGTTGACCAACACTCGCTCTGTGACGGCGGCTCACTGCTGGTGGGACGGCAGGAACCAGGCGAGACAGTTCGTGGTGGTGCACGGCTCCACACTCCTGTTCTCTGGTGGATCACGCACCACGACCAGCAATGTTGTCATGCACGGCAGCTGGAACACCAATAACTTAAATAACGACGTTGCCGTAATCAGTCACAACTCAGTCCCCTACACTAGTAAGTATCGTGACATTACAACTATTCGTATTCTAAGCCGCTCTTCCAGCATTAACTAGCGAACTATTTACAGATACCATCAACAGAATTCCGTTGGCGACTGGCAGCAATAGTTACGCGGGCACTTGGGCTCAAGCTGCTGGCTTCGGCAGAACTTCTGACGGTGAGTAGAGATTAATAGTATCGAGACACGGTTTGTTAGCATGCCATGAAGCATATTAAACCCTCATCTTCTGTAGGTGCCGCCGGCGGTATCACCACCAACCAGTCCAAGAGGCACGTGACGCTGCAGGTGATCACTAACGCCGTGTGCCAACAGTCGTACGGTAGCGCGTCTGTCATCGCGTCCACCATCTGTACCAGCGGCGCTGGAGGAGTGGGCACCTGCGGCGGAGACTCCGGCGGTCCACTCACCAACAACGGCCAGCTGGTGAGTTGTTATGCTCTTGTGTGTGTTGTGATCTAAGCGATATTGAGACAGAACATGTGTAAAATATCTATTGAAATTCAACAGGAAAACTAGGCATGATTAAAAAGTTCAAGTGGCTGACACCAAATATTCCTAATTTAATTTAAACATTTAAGTTGCTTAAATCTTCGGGATCTCCTCCAGGTATCAAAATTGTAATTTTGATATATGTATACGTACTCTCTTTGATACACTGCTCAGGTTTCGTTATAGGATTTCGTACAAAAAAGAAACCCTTATAGTCTCACTTCGCTACCTGTCTGATGATGTCTGTCTGTCTGTCTGTCCGTCTCACTGTGGTTCGTCTAGAACAAGCTAGCTGGACAAAATTATTGTATCTAAATGACCTTAATAATTATAGATATAAGGTTCTTAGTAGTTTTTAAGACAACTTGTCATTTAAAAAAAAATTACAATTACGAGGCAAATGCATATAATATATTTATTCTTAACCACTTCTATAAAATGATTTATCAGTCAACGATGCATAAAATACTTAAAAACTAAATCTATCTATCATATATTATCATCACATCACTATCATCAGATAAAAACTGTCAAAACTAGGTACTTAGGTTGAAAGCGTAGGTCCCTATTTTCTTCCGAGGAACTTTTCGTAAACCGTTTATTAACGGTTCAGATTGTATTAATAAACTGTTACTTGGAAGAAAAAGACATGTTGCGCCGACCCTAAATAATGGGATAAAGACTGGAGAATGAATATGAATGGGATTGTATCAATAACATATTAAGTAAATCTCTATTCGTGGCCTCCCTCCCGCGATCGCTTTTGTGTGTTGTGTTCATTGAAATCTTCTGCAGCGACCTTCCTGTTCTTCCTCGAAAAGCTGGCCTACAGTTAGAAGTGACGATTTTATTAGTAAAATAAAAGTATTTTGTGTGTAGTTGCGGGCATCTTATACCATGAACGCAGACCATGGATAAAGATTTACGTAAAATTATTGAGATACCAAATTTTTCAGTATTAATGTCATAAACCGATAATAAAGTGCGAAGTAGTATCGGAGCTTTTGTAGTAGTAAAATATGAACCCTGTAACATCGGCACTAGCCTCGGAATTTGCAAAATATGCGCGGCTTGGGATTTTAAAAAAAACGCGCGGTGTCCTCCTCATTACTGTTACTTCACCCTGGTTATAATTTGTCTAAAATCAAGCCCATCTCATGTCATCTGAACGTTGTATCATAATAGCTTTGTCTTCGGCTGTTCTAAACTGCGATTTTTTTACTATTTTGAATGGCTTTTGATTTCTTCCCCAACTGCACCACTTTTTAATAAATTTCGATGAATATCTTCAGATAACAACCTTAATATCTCGCAGAGACTGTTCCGTGCTATCGTTAATATTATATCTCAAAGATATAAACCAAAAAAACTCTTTATTCCACGTTTCCTGTAAACTATGTGTACATACTATAACTGTGGGCCACAGCCAGCAAAACAAATATTTCAAGCCTCCAGAGAGCTCAAAACAATATCCTCAGGGTGTTATGCTCGGCGCCTTGGTTCTGTCGCAGCACGGAAATCCATCAATACCTTGAAATCCCAACCATCCTGGAAGAGGCAAAACGCTACTCAGCCAAGTATAAAGACCGACTCGAATTACATCCAAATCCATTATCTCACTCACCTGATGCTACCTAACGCCATTACGAGACTTAAAAGAGCTAACATGCTGCCTTCATAGGGGAGATGGAGTGAGGAAATTGCTCCATCCTCCTGAACTTCATATTCACTCAACCAACCTGCTCATAGTCTTAGTGGACTGATTGCAGATCCAACAAAGAAAAAAAAAAAAAAAAAATTCCACGTTTCCTTCGGGTGTATCGGCCATTCTTCCAAAAACAATCTTTTTGAGACGGTGAAAACTGATTAAAGAAAAAAAATTATAAAAATTAGATGTGCAAATATTTCGCAATGAATTTTTTCACGAATAGCTACTAGACACTTGTGAGTATTACATGTGTAGATTCTACGGCGGGGACATGTTAATTTTTGACCGATGAATTCGAAAAAGTGGTTAAAAAAAGTGGGAAAAAATTTAAAAATTTCGTTTTATAAGACTAAAAAATGAAGTTGCCATGTTGAAAATGAAGTAAATTATAACTACTTACCCTTGTGTACACAATCCATCTCAAATACACTTTCATAAATAGCATTTAGTAACATAAATAATGCTATCAAATATGATGTAAAAATTCAAGTTAATGCCCTTTAAATCGTCGACATCTCGTAAACATATCTTAATATAAGCCACACAAACTGGTAATGCGCCTGGCGGCCATGTTGGTGACGTCATAGTGACATATAGATGAAAATATTACATTTTGTTAGCTGTATTTTTTCCTTGCTGATGACGTCACAAGGGCGTTAATTTGACAAGGTTCCAGCGCATTACCAATTTGCGTGGCTTATAATGCTCTTGATATAGGTTCAAATCGTAATTAATAGTTGTAATTCTTAATGTATAGGGGTTATGAGTTGGTATTAGTAATAAACTTCCAGGAATTTAAGAGTCGTTTTTGTCCAGCTAGCTTGTTCTAGACGAACTACAGTGCGTCTGTCAAACTCTTTTAAGTGTACAGCAACGAGTCTTTAGTAACGACTGAAGGTATCAACTTCAGACTCTTACCACACGTATACATTATACAGACCTTGCTGCAAAAAATACAATCACCCTCTTAGATCTATGTATTTAGAAGATATGACCAAAATACAACCATTTTTAGCGTTTTCGACTTATACTAGGGAAACAAACCCTACAGGTTATGTTATGTACCAAACTTAACTTATCGTATAACTATGCGGGCAGTACGGCCCTGCGCGGACGCAGTCCGGCCCCGCGCGCGACGCGGCTGTCGAGCGCCCCTCAGTTGAAAAATCGAGTTGAAAGCGAGTTGACGTTCGATTGTGACTAGTTGTCACGTGTTCTCGCAACGGTTTTTAAAAGTTAAAAATTGTCACTAGAATTAATTGTTGATAAAACTAATTATCCTTGTTGTGTGAATCGATAATTACAATTGAAAACAAAACCTTGAAATGTCACCGCGAAATGTAATCTTCGCCAAATTGTTGGACATAAATGTGTTATAAAAACTAGTGAATTTTGTGTCTCCATACTTAATACGATTTGTGTGTCTATATTTAATGCTATTTAATGTGAGTTGAACTGTTTGATAACTACAATTGTGATAGTATAATTGCATTAAGACGATTGGTGAAAGTTCACGGCTTAAGTCGCGCCAAATGTGGTCATTTTGAGGACTTAAAGAGTTCGTGTCTGCCTGCCTAAAGTTAAGTATAGTTTGATTAGCATTCTGCGTTATTTTGGCCAATTTATCGTAGTTAGTTAATGAAGCTATAGCTAGGGCTTGACACGGTGAAGACATTGTTGAAGAACAAACAGGGTAAGTTTGTACTATTGTAAATTTGTAACGCTGTGAAACGCAGATTTTAAGTTCGTTCGTGTTGGCCTGAAGAATTAATACGCTTCCACAAACTAACACATTAAAAATCCCAGGTTGAACGCAACACATTTTTGGTAGCCAGAGCGTGGTTTAAACTCCGTTTCTCGAATGTTCCATGTTGAACAAACTATACCCTCATTATTTGTGAAAATTGATTTAATTAATTTAATTAATTTAATTTGATTAATTTGGTTGTTTGTTTGTTTAATCTAAATTGTTGGTATAGTTTTGAATAATTAATTTGAGCACTTGAATTGGCAATTAGATTTTAAAGGATTTGATAATTATTTGTGCTATTGCTAATCGTATTTGTTGTTGCTCAGGTTATTATTTAATATAAATTATTATTTAATTATTGTCTAATATTGAACAACGTTATAGTTAAATTGTGGCGTTGTGCGTTTGTATAATACAACATTTATTTTATACGTTTGTTTGTTTTGTTGGTTACCTTAAAATAAATAATTTAAGTCTTAAATTAATTGCACATTGGCAAGGAATTGTTTTGTTTGTTTGATTTAAAATATTTAAGATTTGATATTTGTTTAGAGTAATAGCGGCTTGTCTCATTGAAAGATATTTTGTTTTTCGCTATTGTAATATTGTTTGTTTGTGAAAGATATTTGTTTTTTTTGTGTTATTATAAGATTGTTTGTTTCGTGCCGTTTGTGCTTTGAAGATGTCTACCGCCGCGTATAATGTTATCCGCGAGACATATTCCGGGATTGCGACTCATTTGAGATGGTTCACGTCAGCTGCCGCCTTGGTGAAAAGGGAGAACCGAATCGAGGCATTGTTGGACAGGCATGAGAAATGCCCTACACGACTTCAGGAGGTGGAGGCGCTTTACCGGCGCTTCATCTTGCATCTGGATGATGTGCCCCTGGAGTCATTCCCCCAGGAGCGACGGGACCAAGTCCACGAGGACTACGTCCAAATTATGGACCTTGCCGACGACATCGCCCAGAGCGCGCGGGAGATTTTAGCCTCGCGCGCCGGAGTACCGGCTCACCGGGCCCCCTTGAAGACTCCCGTGGGCCTTTTGACCAGATTACCCAATTTGGATCTTCCACGTTTTGATGGTCGATTAGACACGTGGATGGGGTTTATTGGTTTGTTTGAGAGCCTTGTGGACTCGAGGGACGATTTGGGTCCGTCTCAAAAACTGGCCTATTTACTCTCCGTGCTTGATGGAGAGGCGAGGGGCTTAGTACAGCACCTCCCAATATGTGACGGGAGCTATGGGATCGCGCGGGCGTTGCTCACCAAGCGCTATCACAATCAGCGCTGTCTGGCAGATACCCACGTTGACCAGATCTTGAACCTTCCCGTCGTGAGCAATGCTGCCCAGTTGAGGACCGAGCTGCTGAACCCCCTCCTAATAGCCACCAATTCGCTCAACCGCTTAGGACTGCCGGTTGCCAAGTGGTCTTACCTACTGGTGCGTATCGTACTCAAGCGATTGCCGGTGTCTTTGAGGGCACGTTTTGAACAGGGGCACACTAGGGATGAGGCATCTGCTCTCCCTACCTTTGACCAGCTCCTGACGTTCCTGGAGGACGAGTGTCGCATGGGTGACGTCATGGTCGCCGACACGCCGGTGGAAGCATCACGTCCCAGACCCACCAACCAACGGCGCAATGCCCAACCTGCACCAAGAGGAGGTACGGCCGCCCGCTTCGCTGTCGCTCAAGCTGCGCCACCGGACTGCCGGTTTTGCAAGTCGCAGGGACACCAAACGGTGCGGTGCCCAGACTTCGCGGTCCTGCACGTGGCCGCTCGTAGGCGGATTGCCCAGGCCCGCGGCTGGTGTTTCTCTTGCCTAGGGGACCATTACCAGCGCGCCTGCCCCGACACTCACCCGTGTCCTATTTGCGGAGGGCACCATTTGAAAATCCTGTGCGCCAACGCGAATGGCCGTCGCGACCACGCGGGGTCGCCTTCGGGCGGGTATGCCAGTGGACACCGGGACCAGTCCCGCAACTTGGAGTCCGGCTCATCACCCCCACGCCGCGCAAACTGCGCTGCCGTTGATCGCCGAGTTGGTTCGGCGCGCAGCCCCACGGGCGGGTATGAAAGCGGGCCCCGGGTTCAATCCCGCACTTTTGTGTCCCGCTCGCCCTCCCCGCTTCCACGTGATCAAGCGAGATCACCTCCAGTAGTGTACCACGATTACCGTGACGCGCGTCCGGTACCACTACCGTCCCCCCCTCTGGCGGAACGTCCCCGTTTGGAGACGCGCAACCCTCGGTACGGACGCTCCAGGCGCTACGAACCGCCGTCTATGGCTCGTGGCAGTCGTCACCGAGAGGAGGCCGAGTTTAGGCACTACCCGCACTTTGATTTGCCGTCTCGGGACAACGGCGCTCAGTCGCCGCCACGCCAACATTAGGATGTTGGCGTCTGCCCCCGCTATGCACCGCCCCCTTTTGAGACCGTCCTCTTGCCTACGGCCCATGTCAGGGTCTGGGGACGGACGGGCGCCTCGGTTGTAGTCCGAGCGATATTGGACACAGGCTCACAGGGGTGCATAGCCTCGTCTTGGTTGGTAGGGCAGACTGGCCAGACTATTGAAAAATATTCAGATGTAATAAGGGGTGTCGGGAACGCCCCCGTGGCCACGGTAGAGGGCCGCGTTTGGTTTGAGTTCTCCCCCTCAAATTCTCCACGTCCGACGTTGGAATCGTCGGCCATTGTGATGGAGAATATCTTAGGCAATCACCCGCAAGTTCGTTTGTCTGCGGATGCGGTAAAATTGACCGCGGATTTGAATTTGGCTGACCCTAAATTTGACCTGCCTGGCACGGTCGATTTGTTGCTTGGTGCCGATGTTTTGGGTAAAATATTACTCGGCAAGGATCGTGTTTTGCAGCCAGGTGGCTTGGTAGCCCTCCGGACCATATTTGGGTTCGCACTGATGGGGCCTGTATTGAGGACTCCCCCCCCTGCCGAACTTGGAACGGCCTTGATGGTGGGGTCCGCCCTTTCTGACGCCGTGCAGAGATTCTGGGAAGTGGAGGAGCCACCACAAGCTCCCCGCTCTGATCCGGAGCATGAAGAGTGTGAGCAGTTCTACAAGACCAACACCAGTTATCTCCGTTCTGGCCGGATCATGACAAGATTGCCATTTCTCGCCGTACGTCCGCCACTTGGCGTCTCGCGGCCTATTGCAGAGAAGCGTTTGTTGGCGATGGAACGCCGTATGAGCAGGGACCCACTACTCAAGGAGAAGTATATTGACTTCATGCGGGAGTATGAGGATTTGGGACACATGTCTGTGTCAAAATTGGATTGGCGTTCGACGGAGCACTTCTTTCTCCCGCATCATGCTGTAATAAAACCATCCAGTGGTAAGTTACGCACAGTATTTGATGGTTCTGCGCAGACTACTTCAGGAGTGTCATTGAACCAGTGTCTGCATCCTGGTCCCAAATTGCTGAAGGACCTTTGTGACGTCATCACGCGGTTTCGACGTCATCAATTTGTTTTTGTGGCTGACATCAAGATGATGTTCAGGCAAACGGTAATTCACCCGGATGATCGCCGATACCAGCTGATATTGTGGCGAGAAAACCAGCAAGATCCCATGCTTGTCTACGAGCTCAACACGAACACCTACGGGCTGCGGTCTAGTCCCTTTTTGGCTATACGTTCGCTTTGGGAGCTCGCGGATCGAGAGCGTATGTCGTTTCCTCGCGCAGCCGCCATTTTGAAGGAGGACCTATATGTTGACGATGTGTGCACTGGCGCGGCCACGGAGAGAGAGGCCCTGCTCTTGCGTGACGAGTTGATTGGCATTCTAGCCTCCGCAGGATATGAGTTGCGTAAATGGATCTCCAACTTACCTGCGCTCTTGGACGGGCTACCGGATGACCACCAGCAGGATCCTCACCTATTTGAGAACCGTGACAACCCTACCATGATGTCAGTGCTTGGAATCCAGTACAGACCAGTCCAGGACATCTTTACATTTAATGTCAATTTGGATTCGCATCACACTTGGACGAAACGACTGGTTCTGTCGACTGTCGCGAGAACCTTTGATCCCAATGGCTGGATATGCCCGGTCATATTCTGGGCCAAATGCTTCCTGCAGAAACTTTGGACTGCAGGTCTTGGATGGGACGAGCCACTTCGCGAAGCTGTTTTGAAGGACTGGCTCCTATTTGCTTCCTCATTGCCTGCCATCAATAGGATATCGTTACCCCGTGCTCTGCTTCCGCCAGGGAAGCACACCGCGTCCCTTCATGGTTTCTCGGACGCTTCGGAACGTGGGTACGCAGCAGCCGTATACTTGCGCACCGTGACCACAGATGGTCAGGTGAAAGTGTTGTTGGTCATGGCGAAGAGCAAGGTCGCGCCTCTTCGAACTGCCTTGACAATCCCTAAGTTAGAGTTGTCAGGGGCGGCCCTTCTTGTTCGCCTTTTGAATCACGTCATGTCCACCTTGTGCACGTCAATTGACGTTTCCACGATATATGCATGGACTGACAGTCAAATTGTGCTATGTTGGCTGAAGACGTCAGTTCACACCTTAGAGGTGTTTGTAGCAAATCGTGTCTCTCAGATACAGAAATCGGAGACCCCGTTGGTTTGGAGGCATGTACCTGGCGAGGTCAACCCTGCTGATTGTGCGTCGCGGGGATGTATGGCCCCCCTTTTAGTTGAGCACTCTCTGTGGTGGGGACCTGAGTGGTTGACCAGATCAGAATCTAATTGGCCGCGAACTCCGGCCTTAGACATTGTCGCACTGCCTGGGTTGCGAACGCTTGCGCTCGAACGGCAGGACCGTCCGTTCGACCCCGATTTCTTACTTAATCGTTACAGTTCATTGGACAAATTGTTGAGTGTCACCGCTTGGATCAAGCGCTTCATGAGAAATTGTAGACATCCACAGAACAAATGTTTGGAGGCCTTCTTATCGCCACAAGAGCTCCAAGATGCTCTTCTTCACTGGGTTCGTTCTGTGCAAGAGGCACATTTTGAAGACGAGATTGACATCTTGAGGAAAGGCAAATCCAAGCTGTCTGGAGCCATTTGTAAGCTGAACCCTTTTTTGGATAGTGAGGGTCTTTTGCGTGTCGGAGGGCGTCTTAGGAACGCAAACCTCCCTTATGGATCTCGTCACCCCCTCTTATTGCCAAAGAGTGGCCACTTGGTGAACCTGTTGGTGACTGATCGTCACATCAAGAACTCCCACGCCGGCTGTAATGCCTTATTGGCCATTTTGCAACGGGAATTTTGGATTTTATCGGCCCGTCGGACGATCCGTAGTGTGGTCTTTCGTTGTATGCCTTGCTATAGGCTCAAGGCCCCTACCATGCAGCCTATCATGGGTGACCTTCCTTCGGATCGGGTCACTGAGATAAGGCCCTTTGCTGGAGTTGGTACGGACTTTGCAGGCCCCTTTTTTGTTAAGACCTCGACCCTCAGGAACAGTAAAACTGTCAAGGCTTATTTGTGCGTCTTTGTCTGTCTGTCCACCAAGGCGGTACATTTGGAACTCGTCTCAGCCCTCTCGACAGAGGCATTTGTTGCGACGTTAGATAGATTCGTGTCACGACGAGGACTACCGTCCTTGATTCGGTCGGATTGCGGTACCAACTTCAAAGGCACAAACAACTATTTAAAAGCGATGTATGATTTTTTGTCGGCTAACGAGACTGAAATTGCGTCTAGACTAGCTACACGTAGAATAACTTGGAGGTTCAGTCCCGTGTCATGTCCCCACTGGGGAGGAATATTTGAAAGCGTAGTAAAGGTTGCTAAGACACATTTGCGACGGGTAATTGGCGAGTCTGTATTGACCTTTGAAGAGCTCGCAACTGTGTTTTGCAAAATCGAGGCCGTTTTGAATTCACGCCCGTTGTGCCCGATCTCTTCAGATCCTAACGACTTGGAAGCCCTCACGCCGGGCCATTTTTTGATTGGGCAGCCACTGAACGCCCTGCCGGAATATCCCTTTGTTGATGTGAGACCTAATCGTCTCTCGCGGTTTGAATTGGTCCAACAACTCACTCAGAGCTTTTGGAAACGTTGGAATTTAGAATATTTGCACATTCTCCAGCAGCGCGTTAAGTGGACTGACAAGACTGATCCACCTCATGTTGGTGACCTCGTTCTGGTTAAGGACGCTAACTCACCGCCACTGTGTTGGCGCAGGGGGCGCATTCTCAACCTCGTCTTTGGAGCAGATGGAGTGCCCCGTTTTGCTGAGGTCCGGGTGGACGGTTCAATTTTGAAGAGAGCTGTATCAACCTTGTCGCGACTGCCAGTAAATTAGCGGCCAGGTAGTCCTGGCCGAGGCGGGTAGATGTTATGTACCAAACTTAACTTATCGTATAACTATGCGGGCAGTACGGCCCTGCGCGGACGCAGTCCGGCCCCGCGCGCGACGCGGCTGTCGAGCGCCCCTCAGTTGAAAAATCGAGTTGAAAGCGAGTTGACGTTCGATTGTGACTAGTTGTCACGTGTTCTCGCAACGGTTTTTAAAAGTTAAAAATTGTCACTAGAATTAATTGTTGATAAAACTAATTATCCTTGTTGTGTGAATCGATAATTACAATTGAAAACAAAACCTTGAAATGTCACCGCGAAATGTAATCTTCGCCAAATTGTTGGACATAAATGTGTTATAAAAACTAGTGAATTTTGTGTCTCCATACTTAATACGATTTGTGTGTCTATATTTAATGCTATTTAATGTGAGTTGAACTGTTTGATAACTACAATTGTGATAGTATAATTGCATTAAGACGATTGGTGAAAGTTCACGGCTTAAGTCGCGCCAAATGTGGTCATTTTGAGGACTTAAAGAGTTCGTGTCTGCCTGCCTAAAGTTAAGTATAGTTTGATTAGCATTCTGCGTTATTTTGGCCAATTTATCGTAGTTAGTTAATGAAGCTATAGCTAGGGCTTGACACGGTGAAGACATTGTTGAAGAACAAACAGGGTAAGTTTGTACTATTGTAAATTTGTAACGCTGTGAAACGCAGATTTTAAGTTCGTTCGTGTTGGCCTGAAGAATTAATACGCTTCCACAAACTAACACATTAAAAATCCCAGGTTGAACGCAACAGGTTACTTTCCATTGCCCTAGAAATTGGAAATTTGGCATGGATCAAGCTTATATAGCGCTGATATAGAAAACCCTAAAAACTTGAAACTTGTAACGAATTCACACGAAATAATAGTTTATGCTAATATTAACTTATAAAATGGCTGAAATGTAAGCGATTCATACTCGACCAAATGACAAGAGTGTAGGTACAAGTATCGCCTTCTACTATACACTATTGTACATTGTAGTTCTAGTTGATTCAATTTAATGTTTTCTTACAGATTGGTATCACGTCATTCGGTTCAATTCGCGGCTGCCAGGTCGGTCTACCGGCGGCTTTCGCCAGAGTAACCTCCTTCGCGTCCTGGATCCAGGCTAGACTCTAAGCGATTGAAATTCATATATCGTCTCTCGAAGTAAATAAATTTATGTGTTGCAAATACTTAATAGTTTGATTTAATGTTGACAAAAGATTACAAATATACTTCTTGCTAACTAAACCTAAACTATTCCACTAATGTGATGACGAAGGCAACTTAGGTTCAGGAAATAGAATAAGCATGTCTTGTTCGTAGGACAGCTAGTGTAATAATAACAAACAAAATGCACAAATCTAAATTAAATAATTTACAACAGGTTTCTCAGGCAAGTTCACATACTCATAAGAAATACGTTCATAGACACATCAATCACATCATATACAACATTATTCGACGTGCCTCGTGGTCGAGTGGTTTATGTAACGGACTGTCATTTACGAGGTCGCGGGTTCGATTCCCGGTCGGGACAATAATTTGTGTGATCTTTAAAAATGTCATACAAATGTCTGTTCTACGTCTGGGTGTGTCTATTTATTATAAGTATGTATTTACAAAAGAAAAGTAGTATAATAATAATAATATGTATTCTGGTACCCATAACACAAGCATATAAGCTTAGCTTGGGACCAGAGGACGTTGTGTGAAGTGTCCATGAAAATTTATTATTTGTTTATTATTTATCACATACTATTGACAAAATGTACCTGTAGGCACACGGATCTTACTATTAATTATATTAAGTTGAGAGTTATAGTGATGCTTGAAGCGCAGCATGGTATCTGCACACACAGAAACTGCACACATTTGTGTCAAGTGACGACCCATAACACTAACATAATTATTTACGAAAAGACCGAGCACCTTTTAGTGAATGTCTTTGTAACACGCTTTTATAAGTTCAGTGAGTTCAGTATGTATCTATCGATGTATTAATCTATGTAACGGAATCTTTGAAAGTGATTTTAACCCACTTGCAGAAGTTGGGTTGATCTGAAATTTTGCACATTTATCAAGGACCGATGACAATGCAATAATGTAAAAGAATAATCCCATTTCCTTGTTCAGAATTACTAGAATATCATGTTGAAGCCCAGGGCCGGATTTAAATTTGTGCCACCCTGGGGCACTGAAGAAAATGCCGCCCTATGAAGAAAATGCCGCCTTATTTCTACTATTTAATGATATTTACATAACTTTAGGTAGACACACACACAAACACACTTTTTTATCACTAGTTTCAATGTTCCAAACTATGGTTCCAAAGATTTCCAAAGATTTTTCCTGTGGTTCACTTAATATAATTGGTAGCAACTGCTTTTATAGGTACTGGACCACAATTTTCCATTAGGCCACCAACTGGACATTTATTTTCCACCTGGCCTGGAAAAAAGTTACATTTATCATTAGACGCCTTTAACCTCAAAATCGTTCACTTTTTATTTAACTTTATAAGTTTATAATTTTTTACGATAACTTGTATACTTACATATATGATGACTTGGAATTCTATGGCAAAGTAAAAATATATATTTTATTAAGTATGTAAATTACAATACTATTTCGACAAAAATGAAGTTTATACTAGGCATGAGATATACCTGCGATATTCTATACCCGGGCTCAAAGGTATGGGTATGGCCGTATACCCAGTACTAAAACCCAGTATTAAAATACCTATAGGTATTTTCAAACCAGGTCTAGAGGTTTCCTTTTAGAAACTCGATTGAACGACGTTTGGAACATTTAGATGAGAGTTTTTGAATGAAGAATGAACACCAAACCTTCCAAAAATTATTTTGGAAGGTTTGGTGTTCATTCAAAAATTCAAAAAACTGGTCCGATTTACTCAAAATCATCAAGTACATAAAGGACTGTCAACTAAGAGTTTAGTGATAAATATGAAAGAAGAAAGAAAGAAAAATATATTTATTTAACGGTCGAGATGCAGACATAAAAACAAAAAGACAAAACGATTAAAAAAAAGTACAATCAGAAACAAACTAAAATTAAAATATTACAATTAGTGACTTACACACTCATATACAACAATACTGTTGTGAAAATAATTAATCAAAAAAAAATTTGTAGGTAACGCTTATTTAAAATACTGGTAGCTGGCCTAGATCGTTATCCACAAAAGTAAGCAAGATCTCTTCGGCAGTACAACACTAGCCGGTCTAGATCTTTACTCAAAAGAGTAAACAAGATCCCTACAGCACTCCAATAGCTGGTCTAGATCGTTACCCACAAAAGTAGGTAAGATCCCTACAGCACAAAACAAATAAGATAATAAATAATAAATAATAAAATAAATAAATAAATAATAAATAAATAAATAAATATTCATGGACATTCCACACAACGTCCTCTGGTCCCAAGCTAAGCTTATATGCTTGTGTTATGGGTACCAGAATACGGATATACTACATAAACTACTTTTCTTTTGTAAATACATACTTATAATACATAGAAAACACCCAGACGCAGTACAAACATTTGTATGACATTTATGGATATCACACAAATGATTGTCCCAAGCGGGAATCGAACCCGCGACCTCGTGATCGGCAGTCCATTACATAAACCACTCCACCACGAAGCCCGTCAAAGTCAAGATATAATCTTCACACAACAGTACGTAATTATAGATGTACATTCAGACCCGTAAAGGCGCCGTACTCAGTACTGTCATACGATTTAGTTTGGCGTTTATCTCGGCAGTACATTTGTACCTATCGGGCATCGGGTACGGACCGGGTTTCTGCTATACATACCCAATCTGCGTACTGGTATACTCATACTGGGTATTTATACCTGTACCAGTATATACGTGTCATCCCTAGAACGATCCGTTCTTGTGAACTTGTGTGCATTATAATTGTTTCGTCTGTCTGCAAAATTCTAACAATATTTATATTCGTTCATTTGTCACGTACTACGTAACAAAAATAGAGTACAGTACATGGCCTTCGTGAGGCAACTCACGAAGGCCGTGTACTGTAGGCATTTTACTTTGATCTCTATTAGGTAAAACAGAGTTCATAAAAACAGCTGATTAAGACGATACCAAAATAGCTTCGTGCATTTTTCTATGTACGAAGTTTTCATTAATTCTTTAGATTGAATGGCTAGAGCTCTAATTTTTAAGTATATGTTTTTTCAATATATGATCTAGGATCGCATCAACTCAGAAACGCGATTGAAAAAAGTTTTCTCGATAGAAAATCTTGGCGAAACAACCTCTCAAATTTTTTATTTTTTTCATTTGTCGGTCTATTATCGCGTATTAACTAATGAAATAACTTTAAAAACATAAGTAACTATTATAACGTGAAACAAAACTCCTATGTTATGCTTGAAACCCGGCATTCTTTAGGTCATCAGTAATGACTACGTGAAGTTAGAAATTAACTTGCATTATAATTTAATACGATTTTTGATGTTGTAAGTTTTTGCAAAATTTTTACGTTGCACAACCCTAATCAGCTGTTTTTATGAACTCTATTTGACCTAATAGTGATCATGCCCCGTAATAGAGATTAACGTAATATGCCTAACTGCTCATTGCCTCTGTGAGGAAAATTGTTTAAAATTTTTCCATGATGGTGAAGAAAATTTTGTTGGATATTGATGGAAGAAAAGCGAGAAGAATACAAAAATGAGCGAGTTTTTTGAGGAGTAATTTTACGGAAAAAATAATGAATAATTGCATGTCGAAGATGACGAACGTGAATTGAGGAAAAGTTAAGTGTCAACTACTAGCAAAATGTGACGAGGGGAGCGAAGATATTGACATATTAACGATGATATAATTTTTCATAAAATTATGTTAGGTAAAAAAGTCACATATGCGACTGTCCACTCTAAATAATTTAATCACTTTTGACGAATCGTGATTGGTTAATATTATAAATACGTCAACCAATTGTATTACTTGATTGGCTACTTGAGTCCTTTGTAAAGAGCGGCACCTTTGTCAAAAGAAACCGACTTCCTTTGATGTCAATGTGCCGCCCGCGCCGCTTCGATAGTCGGGGAATAACCGACATGAAGACACGTGTACATAGAGATGGGTCATCTCTATTATGTATCGATATTTTATTACATTTTATTGTATCAAATCAATACAACGCGAACGAGGTAAAATACTAGATCACACGATAAAGTGATCGTCGTATCGTATCGCTGGTGTTTATTTAATAAATATCGTATTGTAAAACATGGTCTGTCCACAACAAATATTATTCATATTGGCTTATAATTATTCGTTGTAACATTTTCTTATAAACTTATTTCATTCCATTGAAATCCGATAAACACAGTCAACATCGTCACTCAAATTGCAAACACAAAATGGTTGTAGCTAAGATTCAATTTCAGGAGAAGTTTCGTAATAAATTGTAGGTTAATATACGAATTTGATAGCACATAATTAACACATAGTTTGTTTTTACCGATATAAATACATATTCAGTGTATTCTATTGTATCGAATTACCATAATATCGATATGTATGTGGGCATAGCTAAAGTGCATGAGCACAACCCTTTAACAGTATTATAGGTACCTAGGTAATGACAAAAATTATTCTAATAAAATAAATTAGTCCCCCGTCTATGCTTTGACCAGGCGGTTGTATTGGATTGCAGTGATTTTTTCGTAATAAACATGGCAAATTATGCCACTAATGAATACTATGTGCAGTGATTTTTTTGTAATAATTATGGCAAATTATGCAACTAATGAATATTATGTACAGTGATTTTTTCGTAATAATAATGGCATATGTGAGAAATAACAATACTGTGTATTAGTGAATTATACCAGCGCGGCAGCGATGGTACATGAACAGAAGACTTCCCTCGTACGATTGTTTCCGAAGGTTTGGTAGGTCCGTAGGTTATAACTTCTGTGCATGGTACCGTGACAAAGTACGGGCCGACTTAGTGGTATAGTTCCTTAACCTGTGATTGTGTTGTGATTGTGATGTAACTGTACTGGATTAATTAAATAGCAAATAACAAAGCTGCCTAGGATATAAATAAGATCGATGGTAAGTTCTTTTGATTCGTTTACAAACATTGACTCCGCCCCATTTTGGCGCCATTGACTCGCCCCACATTGTCCGGTGTTTATAAAGTCAGGGTTGTCTAACAAAAGAAATTGAAAAATAATATATTTTTTTTGTAAGAAATTTTAATTTTTTTTTATAATTGATTTATTAAAATTTAATAGTCATCTTACAAATATACATGACTTAAATAATGTAGCATTGAAAGTATACTATAGTAATTTCGTTTCACGTTAGAAACACGTAAATCAGAATTAAAATATATTTAGTAGATTTTGAGTAAATAGGAAAAGTATCCCTAATTCTTCATTTTCTGTGCCTACTGGCTGTGTTAATATGTACGTGTCGGCGATGATATACGATAATATTGATGTAGGCCCTTAAGGTTGCGCAACGTAAATATTGTTGTGCACGGGCCTCCTTCACTTTGGAGGGATTATGGTCTACTGTGCCGCGCTGACCCCCTGGTATTGGCACAGGGTTTATTTTCGAGTTTTCCGTCTCTCACAGAGGATGTTATTTGTGTGCAATATCCCTTAGCTGACGTTTACAGCACCCTTGGGAGGAGATGGGGTGGTGTCACTTGTATTCTTAATACGTCACCACACGGAGAAATTATAACGCAAGTTAATTTCTAACTTCACATAGTCATTAATGATGACCTAAAGAATGCCGGGATTCAGGCATAGTATAGAAGATTTGATTCAAGTGGTATATTTTGATATATTATTATAGTTTTTAGTATCGATTGTTGATACATGTAGTTTTTGTTATAAATTTCAGTATCGATTTTAGTATTAATGCAATTTTGGAATCCTAAACACGCCTATTACAAAATACAGTCAAGCTAGAAACGCACCGGGGCCGTTGGGACTTGATTTGTCCCAACGGCCCCGGGGCCGTTCCACCGGGGCCGTTGGCACTCACCCATATTTCAGGTCAGATTTCAGTTTTTATTTTAGTTTCCATTTCAAATAAATTGATTTTATTTACTTTTATTTTCATTCTAATCGATAAACTTTTAATAGATCTATCGAAGTAGATAGCAAAGTAAACACAGCTAATAAGCTTATAATACGTAATGATAAGACAGATATGAGACGTTATAGGACTATATAAATGGTTGCTGCGAGGTGAGAGCGTACTCGCTGCGTCTACTCCAGAACTATGCAGAGCTTGTTGTTGGTATCGTTGTTGGTGGCGGCGGCTGCAGCCTACGAGCCCGTGCAGCTGTACTACCACGAGAGCGTGGGCATCGCCGAGGCGGCGCGCATCAAGCAGCGCGAGCAGGCGCTCGACTTCGACGGCGGCAGGATCGTGGGCGGGTCCGCGGCAAGCCTCGGCGCTCATCCCCACTTGGTGAGTGAGCTCTGAGTGAGGGTGAGTCTGTGCATATGAGTTTATAACTCACCCATAACTGAGTCTATGTGTACCTACAGGGAGGGCTGGTGATCACTCTGACTACTGGCGCCACCTCCGTGTGCGGTTCCTCTCTGTTGACCAACACTCGCTCTGTGACGGCGGCTCACTGCTGGTGGGACGGCAGGAACCAGGCGAGACAATTCGTGGTGGTGCACGGCTCCACATTCCTGTTCTCCGGTGGAACGCGCACTACGACCAGCAATGTTGTCATGCACGGCAACTGGAACCCTAACACTATCACCAACGACGTTGCCGTAATCAGTCACAACTCAGTTCCCTACAATAGTCAGTATCATGTTACAGTAAATCTATTATCGTTATATTTCAAACGTTACCTAAACAGTGGCTCATTACAGATAACATCCGTAACATTGCGATGGCGACTGGCAGCAACAGCTACGTGGGCAGTTGGGCTCACGCTGCTGGATATGGAAGGACTTCTGATAGTGAGTATGACAGCGATTGAGGGTATCGACGCACGGGCGGTCTTTGCCAGGAGGTATATTAACGGCCTCGTATTCCGCAGACGCTGGTATCGGCAACAACCAGTTCCAGAGCCACGTGTGGCTGCAGGTGATCACTAACGCCGTGTGCCAACAGTCGTACGGTAGCGCGTCTGTCATCGCGTCCACCATCTGTACCAGCGGCGCTGGAGGAGTGGGCACCTGCGGCGGAGACTCCGGCGGTCCACTCGCCCTTAACAACCAGCTGGTATGTATCGTCATGATGTTCACTACACGACACGTGGCAGATAGCCTAATATTTATTCAATCGTTTTCTTACAGATTGGTATCACGTCATTCGGTTCAGCTCGCGGCTGCCAGGTCGGTCTACCGGCGGCTTTCGCCAGAGTGACAGCGTTCGAGGCTTGGATCCGCGCAAGGTTCTAAGTGACTGCAGCTCTTGTATATTGTTGTGAATAAATTATTGTTTTGCAAGTACTTAATAGTTTTATAACACACTCACTGAGTGACCAATTGTCATTTGCGTATATATAATATACGAGTAAGTAGCCTTCACAAGTTCTAAACCTGTAACTTGTCGGTTCTTATTTTATTATTTTGAAAATATAACTTGTAATATATTTGTATACGCTGGGGGCGCATTCACGACGTGTGGGGCTGAAAGGCGGAGGTGAATAGGTGGTGTTTAGACTCAAGATTGGAATTTCTTTAGTGAAACTCAATGTACTTTTGTGATTTTGTATAATTTTCCAATTAATTACAATAAGCAGCAACGAACCGTGTTAACGTTAGTTTTGAAGTAAGTAAAAAGAATACCGTCATTATAATTATAAAATTTAGAAAAATAAATGACATGCAATACACGTAGGTGTTGAAACGGTGCTATTTTGAGTAGGCGCTTGGACAGGTGGTATAGGTAATGTTGGTACTCACGTGTTTTGATGCTGAACTCGGACGTACAGGTTATCGGGTCTTCTATGAGCTGATTCGGGCACTTAGTCACTGTATTGTTAGTACGTTCGCGAAAGTTGCAACTTATTCTGCGCGAGCGACCCTATGCGTACGTGAGTCCAGAAAAAGGGTGCGAGCTGAGTCGGTTTAGAGAGCGGAATGGTCTTTCGTCCGAGGGGCGCGAGTACTGTGAGCGGAGTCTAGTGTTCAAGTGTTGAGTGATGTGGTCGATAGCATATTACAAAGGGTTCAATTGTTCTGTCGTCGTGCTGAGTAAATAAGTCGCGCGAACAGTATTGTACACACCGGTTCATCTACGGATCTCCGTATTCCGGATCAGTCAGTGCTGGGCAAAATACATGCTTTGTTGTAATTGAAATAAAAAATAAAAATTACAAAATATATTTATACTAATATTTTTACCCAATTAAAAAAAAATGAAGAAAGATTTTTTTAATGCTTATTTACGGATGACTTTGTCGATTATGAACCGATGTTAATGCTTCTTTTTTTAAGGAAATTAGGTGTTCGTGATGGCGGTCCAGGGAATTAGACGGTTGCTTTCAAAAATCATAGTATATATAGCACATTTTGAGGTCGATTTTTTATTGTTAAAAGCTATGATATAAAAGATTATAAATTTTGTAATATTAAAATTTGTGTAGGGCGGCGGTCCGCCTAGTCCTCGGGACTGGGTCGTCTGGTCGTACCACTTCACTCAGCTCCTCACGGGTCATGGCTGTTTCCCCAAGTACCTGTGGGAGTTGGTTGGTATTGAGTCGGATCCCGAATGCCGCAATTGTAGAAGTGGGGTCGTGGACACGGCGGAGCACACCCTCACTGTGTGTGTGTAGGGCCTGGGACACCCAGCGCATCGATCTCGTCGACGAAACGAATGTGGGCTGCTGTCGCCTTCTTCGACAGGGAGGGTCATGGCGGCAGAGTGAGGTCCTGCGGGAACGCGAACGCGCTGGCAAAATCTTGCCACCCCGCAGGTCCTACGCGGCCTGCATGGGGCCCGGTCTGCACGCCTGCTCCGCAGCCTCGCTCGCACACCTCTCGCTCGCACTCGCCACGCTCTTCTGGCTCTCCCTGTCGAGTGACCATATCTATATCCGACACAATGATCATATCTAACAGTTGAGTAACTGTTAGATATTTATGTACTTTTCGTTCTATGTTACTAAAATACTCAACTTTTATTTTGTATATTTTATGTTTAACTAGCTGCTGCCCTCGACTCCGTCCGCGTAAAATTTAGGAAATTTTCCCCGTTTTTGCAACATTTTTAACTACTGCTTGAGTGAGAGTATTATAAACGTAAGAGTAAACAAATATAATCAGAATGAACGAACTGCTAAGCTATCAGGAGTTACACGTGTTATTGTGAGTCAACCATATAATATAGATATATGCTGTTCCGGGATATTTTTTTGACAATTTTATGTACAATATTTCCGTCATACATGATTTCTATGTAACTTTAACCATTAAGGCTGCACACGCGACGGAAGCTTAAAAATTGGAGTAACTTCTCCCGTTTTCCCAACATATCCCTTCACTACTCTGCTCCTATTGATTGTAACGTGATGAAAAGTATACTATAACCTGCCCAGGAGTATGAAGAATAATTGTACCAAGTTTCGTTAAAATCCGTCGAGTAGTTTTTGTTTCTATAAGGAACAAACAGACGGACAGACAGACAGACAGACAAAAATTTTACTGATTGCATTTTTGGCATAAGTATCGATCACTAATCACCCCCTGATAGTTACTTTGAAAATATATTTCATGTACAGAATTGACCTCTCTACAGATTTATTATAAGTATAGATAATAAATATTTATTGCTATTAGAAAATTATTAAAAATGTGCCTTTTTAGGGTTTCGTACAAAAAAGAAACTCTTATTGAATCACTTCCATATCCGTCTGTCTGACTGTCTGTCTCTCCGTCTGTCCAACGTTTTTTACCCAGTGACGGTATAAAGTACAAAAACAACATCGATATAGTCTCTTACTGCAAAAACTACTATAAACCTTTTACATCTACGCATTTGAAAAAATGTAATTAAATTTTCCGCCCATAATTGTGTTTTTTCGATTAACTGTAGATAATGAAATAGATTACACACTACCATTGACCTATACAATAGGCTAAGTACATACCAAGCTGATATAATAATTATTATGGAAAAAAAGACTTGTCAATAACGTATTACATAAAAATTAAGTTTACTTAAATCATACCAAATCATTGAAGTAGCTGAAATGCAAGTGACATGGAATTTAGTGAGCTACATTGTTTATTTTTTTTTAATTCTTGGTACAAGATATAATTATACTACAGTTCATCAACTATTACTGCAGGGTCTGATACTATTAAAACAGCAGAAACAGCTGCAGGTGCACACACACGTGCACTGACAACTGAAGTGTGAGTGACTACAACATTAACTTAACTGTCTCCCACCTAACTCGCACAGTTAAGTGAAACTTGTCTAACCTAACTACGGTTAACTTAACGATTTAACGTAGCGTTAACGTTAACGCGTAATTTTACGATGTTGTAAATAGTATACATACATATCTGTCGCTCCTGTGCTAAGTGATCTATCTCGAGTTATACCCTTTTCGGTTTTCTTACTTATAAATGATCAGAAAAAATTAGGATTTTTTGGTCTAACTCACGTTGTTCTATCTATTATAGTTTCCGGGATAATTTCGTGCAAAAGGATATAACTCACACAATTTTGACAAAAATTTCGTGAATATAGATTTATATCAAGTCACACCTTTTATTGTGTCGAATTCACACACATGTTTTCGTGTTTCCTGATATAAGTACAGTTCTATTCTTTTCCACATCTCATTTTTCGGAATAATTATTGTGAATTTGGATATAGTAAAAGTTATATCACTTTGAACAACTTCTTTCTCACACTGTCTAAGGTATACTCGTATTTATCTCAAGGTATAAGGTATACTCGAGATATACCCCTAATAAACTGTTTCTAACAGTATGCCGAATTTGTGTTAACTGATATAAGTTGACTTATATCTGAAATCAAAACAAATCTGAATAATGCTATATAGTTTACAAAACGTGCTAAACGATACAAGTATGCATATGATGAGGATAGTAGGAACATGTATTTGGGATTTTATAGTATACTAGCTGACCCGGCAAACGTTGTTTGCCATACTAAAAAAAAAAGTTTGAAAAATAGATGTTGGCCGATTCTCAGACCTACTGAATATGTATGCAAAATTTGAGAAGAATCGGTCAAGCCGTTTCGGAGGAGTACGGTAACTAACACTGTGACACGTGAATTTTATATATTAGAAGATTGTAAGCTAAAATCATTCAGTTTCGTTGATAATCGTGATTGCTAGGCTTACCAAACATTTTTTGTATTGAACGTACGTTTTTATCTCAAAATATGCATGGGACCTAACACATATTCACAGTTTTACTTCAGCTCTACCCAGAATTAGCAACTACGTACTTAATACTTATTTCTGAAACTGGACAATATTACTAAGACTTAGTTACTGATATCTCGAGTTTGCTATTTCACCAAAAGAGATTGTTAAAAAATAATAAACAATACGCCTGACATGCGTTTACACATTTTGACAGCTTTTTGCTATCTTTACGGCATTATACTTAATACTTTAAGGTTTCTGACTGACAAATAATCCATTCATAACTCATCACTTGAATTCAATTATCTGTTCATAGATGATTAAGTGCATAGTTCACCTTTTAACATCACAAATTTTTACAAATTGGATGCGCAGTGCCACCGAGAGTATTCGAGTAACATATTGATTTCATTGACCTTATTACTAATATTTTAGATTTTTCTTTCTTCATAATTTACTTCTGGCTATAAAGATTAAACTGTCAAAACCTTTCTTTTACGTTTAAAGTATAAGTTTAATTACCTGTAAACCATATGCATATCAACAAACTTGGGGCATAATTTTCTGCTATTTTATGAACTCCGTGAAAAGATTTTTATTTTTATTTAGTTTTTATTTATTAATCTTTGTATAACATGGGTATTTTGATCTTAAATAAAAAATGTGCTTGCCATGTTTCGCCGACAGGCATACAAATTATTGTAAAACATTAATAAAATTATCATGCAGCAATATAGTACATTTCAGTGAAATTGTATATAAAAAATATTTCATTCGTTCAATTACATTTCATACGTCCAGAATTTTTAAAAATGGGGTCAAAATCTTAATATTATATTAGTGTTATAAAATTATTACAAAAATTTTTCAATAAAAAACTCATTCACTGAATAATATGCTTTGTCAATAAGAAAACTCTTGAGGTCATTTTTGAATTCCCCAAGATTTGCACTTTGAAGTATTATTGCATTACCATTCAATTAAATAAAGCTCTGTAAGGTTCTCTGGACCTTCGCAGTTAATATTAACAACTAAAACAGAAAGTTCTGACTACAAGTAGAAATGGATATTCATCAATAATTACCTATAACTTTTTTATTTTTATTTGGAGCTATTAGCGAATTAAATGGTTTTGTTTTACTTTTACAGCCTAGCATTAGATTAATAGATGTGCCAACGAGGACACACAATACCTGTGCGGGATATAGTGGACTGTATGAATATTTATATTTAAACTGGCTGGGATAAAGTAATTAAAAGAAAACTGCCAAATTGGATTAACCGTGTATCTTCTTTAATGTTCGTAGGGCAAGTGAAGTAGGTACATATAAAGTACATCAATTACCTATGCTAATCTTAATCTAAACAATTGCAGCGTGCGATATTGTGGTAACAATTTATGTAGGCGCTGCAACATGCCGCCGGTCGTTGAAAGCATCCTTTCAACCAGACTCCGCATCACTAAACAACCGGCTTATAGTTTGCGCCAGACAGACAGTACAGGTATGCGATTTTTAATAGACGCTGGGGCTAATTTATCAGTGATTCCTGTGTATAAAAATAGTTTGTGTGATCGTACCGATAAAAAGTGGAATTATAACTTGTGCGCAGTAAACGGAACTTTAACTAATTAACTTATATTTATATGTGCTTATAATTTACTACAAATATTCAACACAAAAGTGGTAGCGATAATGTTGTCGCAAACACTCGCGTGCCGAGACCCTCACTTGTCCGTCAACACTTGAATTTGAAGACAGCAATAGCGCAACGGTCGGACAGAGAACTAACGAAGTTGTTAACTGATAAGAACGATAGTTTATGATTCAAGCGCAATGTTTTGCCAGATGCTTTTAATGAGCTTACGTGTGAGTTTCTTACGAATAGTGTTACGCCTTATCTACCTACGAAGTTTAGGAAAAAGGCATTTCACTCTGTATATGATTTATCTCACCCAGGAATACGAGCTACTACAAGTTAGTTGCGTCCAAGTACTTTTGACCGAATATGAATGTAGACGTTAGGAATTGGACCAAAACCTACATTCAATGCCAAAGTTCGAAGGTTATTCAACACACAGTGTCGGGACTAGGAAAATTTGAGGCGTGTGACCGGTTTAAACGAACATATCCACGCTGACAATGTTGGACCGTTTACGACAGCGGCTAGTGGTCATAGATACTGACTTACGGTGATAGATGGGGCAACTGGTTGACCTGACGCTTTTGAATTAAAAGATATTAGTGCCGTACAGCCAAGAAGAAGAAATCTAAGAATGTATTACCTAGTGATAAGCCCTTAAGTCGTACCACACGCAATAGGAGATTGGTTAAACGACCGATAAGATTTTTACTTTAGCTTATTATTGTGAAAAGTTTGTTAAAATGTTCTATGTTTATCTATTATATTAATTATGCTTTATTAGTTTTAAATACTTAACTCTAACAGTAAGGTTAAATAAACTACATGTAATTAGTACGAAATTATTGCGAATTGTCAGCTTATTTAGTAAACACTGTTTTAATTATTTTTGCCTTGTATACATTTTACATAGTGTCTGAGTTTAATTTTTGTTTTATTGTTTGGTTATATTATAAGTATACATTGTATTGTCATTTTTATTTTGTGTTTTTAATGTAATATAAAGTGCATTTCTTTTAAGGGGGAGGCTACTGTAGGGACACATTGTATGAATTCATTGTTTGCAAGTAGACGTAATGTCAACAAGTCTACGAATGCATAGAGACCATTGTGCTAGGCCACCTAAGTTATAATAAACAAATATATTTATTACAGTATGTATGGTCCTATTGTTTGCTCGACGCCTAATTTATTGTATACAAATATATTATGTGTGAATTCATTGTATGCAACACTCAGCGTTTTAGGAATATATAGAAACGATTGTTCTCCTTACCTATATAAACTAATATTAAATTAAATATAGAGAGTCGCAAAGAAACGCCATGCAAGTCCGGACGTATTTCATATTATCCTCTAACCAGACCACACGTCATATAACCCTAAATCCAGTATCCGTATTTGAGGGCAGCGGACAAATTCGAATAAAGGCCCTTCTTATAATTCCAGTAGAAGTTTGAATGTCGGCAACACGTACTATGCCATCTGAGCCAGGAAGTACAGCCACAATTCTGCCCAACTTCCATTTGAGGGGTGGCAAATTATCCTCTTTGATGACCACCAAAGAATTTAGCTTCAAGGCATCCTTACAAGAGGGCCATTTGGTCCGTTGCTGGAGCTCAGCAACAAATTCCTTACTCCATCTAGCCCAAAAATGCTGTCTAAGTTGTTCCAATCGCTGGAAACGAGATAAATGGCTAATGGAGTTGGTTGCGCCATTTTTCACTACCTTCCTTATTTTAATAATGTTTCTTATACCGCCATATACATATCCTTTTTCGGCTAATGTACGCACTCCGAGATTAAGTGAGATAGAGAGTGTCTCGCACGCACGCAAACTGGTAAACGTCGCAATCGTTGACCAGTGCCTCTTCAACCATTGTTCAATGCGCAAGGACTGCTACCATATTATGGTACAACACGCAAGCGTCTAGAAAACCTCTCCGCTGATCGGACCCGCGTCCGCTAAATGAGAAGTTGTCGACTCAATCACTGAGTCACGCGCCGCTCCGCACCGCAAAGTGAAAAGTGTACGAGTGCTCCAACTGGACTATACAGATTAGCCTCCATCTTTCACTAACAAAGCCAAATCCTGCTCCCAAATACTTCCCGCAAATACAGTCCACTAAATATTACACGAATCATATTTTTTTCTTCCCGCATTTATTTTTCCACTATAATTTAGTTTATTTAGTAAAAGCATAGCAAGTCAATTGCAAAAATTCATAAATTAATGTAGAAATACATGTACAGTCATTATTTCGGTCCAATTGTGTTCTGTAAAGAACACTAAGTGATCGATTGAAGGTTGTAGTGGAAGATTTGGTAAACATATGCGGGAACCATGATAGCTCAGATGGGAGAGCAACGGAACGGTATTCCGAGGTCGTGGGTGCAAGTCCCGCTCATGGTTATCATTTTTTCCACTATAATTTAGTTTATTTAGTAAACTAATACTTTACTAAATACTTTTCAAATTGCATTAGAATATACGTAAGTATGTAATAATGCTTATCTGTAATTAAGCATACGTTTGAACGTGATTTTGTGGTTTTTTATTCGCTTAACGTCATTGTCCGGCACAGCGGACATTGCCAAATACATATAAAAATAACTATGTCCACTGTGGCGAACATTGCCAAATTCGATTTGTTTTGCGGTTATAGACATTCCCGGTTTTTAAATTTTTTTGCTTGTCAACAGCTAGCGCGTGCATCTAGAATATTGGCTTTAATCCCTAAATAACCCATTCCCTTAGATGAGAAATTCCGTTCGGAGTTTGAAAAGCTTGATGAATGTGCTACTAACTAAAAGAATTCTCCTTCTATCATTTAATCTCTTGCCAAATTAATTATCAGTCTATCTAATATGATGAATCCGACCACCAGGCTTCTGAAAGTCCCACATTACCTGTTTTATCAAAATTTATGCCCGTGATCCTGTTTTTGCATGATCCAAAATACCAAACCTGACTTCGCTTCATCACTGGTAAAAGAAACTGTGATAGCTAGAGAGCTGAAAGTTTCAGTTTGAACTTTGAGTTTTGATATTGTTGATCTTTGTCTATACGTGTAATAAATCTGTAGAAAAAAATATTTTGTACAATAAATATATTTTCAAAAGAAATAGATACCTAGGTAAAGGGAATCATTAGAACCCTCTTCCAGCATTTTTGAAATTTTTGTCTGTTTAGATGTTTGTCTGTGCTCGCATCACGTAAAATCTACAACACTTATAAATATAACTGTTATACGTAAAAATTGTACATAACTCAAGGTATTACTTAGTTTTTGTTTCATCGCAATCCATCCACTCGATCCAGAGATATTTAGATGATACCAAATTATTGCTACGAAATTAAATAACACTGTTCGTTTACTACGTTACTACGCCATCTAACGACTAAAAGAAGCATAAAATATTGTTTGGGAAAATATATCCGTGTTATTGAGCTAGTTTTCCAATTACAGAGCATAATGCGACTCAATGCCGCACAATGCTGAACTATGCTGACGCTTAATTGGAACATGAATTAGTTTTCAAATGCACCAGCAGAGTGCGCTAAGTTCAGTGTTGAAAAAAAAAACTAAAATAAAATTGTATTCACATTATAAGTGTGGAATATAAAAAAGTCATTGTTTGTACCTTCATCCATACTTATATTATTTTTTTTTAAACACAGCTTGAATTAACTTTGATTATTTCCAGAAAACTCCGACGAAACGAAAGCCTTAAAAATTTTTTTAACAATAAATAATATTACTAACGATAACCAGGACGAGGCCACGAGGACCAGCTTCCGACTTCAGGTGGTCCGTAGTGATTTCGTCCTTGGTGTTTTACTGTTTTTGCTTGAGAGCCTTTCTGATCTCATAAAGGCTGATGTCCAGGATGTCCTTGGTATAGTGCAGGGTTACCTTGGATCGTGGACCTTTGACCAAGCCGACAACAGGAGTATGGAATGTCTCGTACATAGAACTGCTCGACCTCACTCAAGATCTCGTCTTTGGAACAAATGACAGTGCCGTTGTCGGTCTTCAGTTTGGTTAGCTGACTCTGCCCAACGGTCAGATCTTTTGCGAACACTTCATACGTTACACGCGAAGAGTTTCTTGGAAAAGACAGGGAGAGATATGCCAAAACAAATGATAAATCAAAACAAATGATACATAATATTTTCTAACACTTGCGCAACTCATTTGCATAAATAAAACTACTTTTTACGGATTTAGACGCGTATATTTGTTTTAATTTTAGCCCGACGTTTCGGAGACTTTGCAGTCACCATGGTCACGGGTGAGACTGAGCTGTAATGTGTCTTCTACGATCAGTTATTACAGGGTTTATCCACATTCGATTTTAATTTTACGTCAATGTAAAATAAAATAAAATTAGCCAATTCCTACCACCTGTCAAGTGCCAAAATCCCTTACAAGATGCAGGTGTATACAAGCTTGATTGTGATTGTGGTTTCTCTTACATCGGGCAAACAGCATTGGAAAACAGCCTACAGCAACAGATACAGCCAAATGCATGCAGGGCAGGTGCATGACGGGCCTCGTGGTGTAGTGGTTCTGGTAACGGACTGCCGATCAAGAGGTCGCGGGTTCGATTCCCGCTCGGGACAATCATTTGTGTGATTTTTCTAATTGTCATACAAATGTTTGTACTGCGTCTGGGTGTTCCTATGTATTATAAGTATGTATTTACAAAAAAAAAGTAGTATATGTATTCTATCCGTATTCTGGTACCCATAACACAAGCATATAAGCTTAGCTTGGGACCAGAGGACGTTGTGTGAAATGTCCATGAATATTTATTTATTATTTATTTATTTATTTATTTTTATTTATTTTGTGCAAAATAATTACTTAATAACCCATTCGTCTTTGGAGATATATATCTCTTTTATTAGATTGGGTTTGGTTAGGTTAGAACTTTAACCCCAAACGCACGAGCCGAGCGAGCAAAGCGAGCGTGCCGTGGCAGCGGCCGGCGAGTGCCAGAAGCGACTTTAGGGCATTTCTCCTTTTTAATGATTCATGATGATTATGATACATTTAAAACAACATAATTTACGAAACATATTATTTGGTGAAATGAAAAAAAGGTCAAATGACATTTGAATATTTAACACATTTGTGAAGTGTAGTGTTTGCTAATGGATCATTTGCTAAGTAAGTTTTTGTAAGATGATACTTTGGCAAGTGTATTGTTTGTCAAATGATCATTTGGTGAAACGTTTTTTGTCAAATGATCATTTGTCAAACATTGTTTGGTCGATCATTAGGGAACCCACATTAATTGATGATCTTTACTTGACGCTTTCTTTAGAATATTTAGTTGGCGTTGTAAAATAGACGAATTAGTTAATTAGAGGTTATGTCATTTTTCCGTTGCTTAGTTATAAAATAAGAAGTTTAATCACGTGTCCAATAAATAATTTTGTGGCTAGACTTATAATTTCCCATTAATAAATATGTAACTAGACGAGCTCTAGTAGTTCATGAGTTTACATTAATAGTTGTGACATGTCTCAGTCAGTCAGTAGACACAATACAAGGTGTGATCATGTGATATCATCATCCGATAGATCTGCGACTGACTCTATTACAACTGATGATGTTTACATATTACTAGTGTCAAGTTTGTTCTCAATAAAGTAAACAACGCGATGACCCCCAGGAACAATCCTTGACTGTACTTTGAGTAGGTACGTACGGAACCATCTCCCTCACAGCTCTCTATTCACGTCTTTCGTATAAATATTTCTTGTTTGTATATTACACCAGTACTGTAGATGCCTCACACTAGTTATTTAGTTTATTAGATTGCATTTGATTGAGTCGTGACTGTTTATAATCGTCAGCGTAGTCAGCTGTTGTCTTCCTGGATATTGTCCCCAGGGCAATTAAAAAAAATCGATCACTCGATAAACCGAATCCTTGAAAGTGACTTGTAGCAGTCAGAACTATGTTTAGTCGTCACTTGGACGTCGCCAGATGATATGTTAGTAATGTATATAAACGTCTTTAATTATTTAATAAATCAATCGGCATTATGAAGTTCTCTTTAATTAATCATTGTTTTCTAGAGATTTTAATTTGATTTACATGGATTAAAGGGCGTCACTACATACTGTGGTAGATACACCGGACGTACCTTCGCTCCACCAGGGGGCCAAGTCTACTAATGAATTGTGTCACAATGATAGTTCAATGACACCATTTATAACCTCAAAAAATTATAATATAATTATAATTAAAATAAAATTCGCCACTAAGCAATCAGTCATTTGTTGATTGCTTACACTGTGCGGGGGTCAGGGGTCGGGGTCACATGTAATGAAAGTCGTCAAGTTGTGTGAACACTACTTATTTATTGTAAATATAGAGTGTGCGCTGATGGCCAGGGTGGGTAGTCTCACTGCTTGGAGGCAGCCTCGTGCACCTTCTTCTGCACGGCCTCCGCCTGCTTCACGAAATCGTCGTAGGCGGCCTTCAGCTTGGGGGCCAGCTTCTCGTTGGTCTGCTCCACGTTCTGGGCCACCTCCTTGGCGAGCTTCTGTGTCTCCTGTAACAGAGCGGCGGGGTGAGTGTGTGCGTGTGCGTGTGCGTGTGCGTGTACACAGTAGTGTGACGTGTGCGTGTACCTGTACGGCGGACTGCACGGCGGCCTGCAGCTTGTCGCGCAGCACGCCAGCCTGCTGCTCCACCTCGGGGTGAGCCTTGCGCAGCTCCGCCGCCGTCTTCTCGAGGTTCTGCCGGGTCTGCTCCAGGGCAGTCTTAGCCTTGCCGTTAGCGTCGCTCAGCTGACGGAAACACACAGGGGAACGTCAGTAACGATAGTCGGACAGAGGACGGACGTGGACCGAGACGCTGAGACGGTACTATCAAGGTGGATGTGACTCACCGCTCCCTGGAGGCTCTCGGAGAGGGTGGACAGCTGCTTGAGGACGGACTCGGAACCCTCCTTGAGGGCCTTGTTCACCTCCTGCGTGTTCTTCGAGTTGACGAGCGCGTTGAACTGCTCGCTGAACGTCTTCTGGAACTCGGTGGCGTGCTTCTCGAGGTCCTGCAGCGGCGAGGAGGCGGGCGCGTCACGCCGCACCAGGCGCGCCTGGCTCTGGGGACAGACGGGGGGTCAGTGGGGGCCGCGTTGGCGGGGTGTCACCGCGCTGGACTAGATCGGGTCGTATACTCACGAGGGCGAGGCAGGCGAGCAGCACGAACAACTTGGCGATCATGGTGGAGCTGGTGGTGTGTATCGGTCTGTGACAGAGCACGCTGTGTGTCTGGAGAGAGTCGGCCGCACGTTATATAGAGCGCGCGCGTCTCCGCAAACTTTCCTCGGGGCGCGGCTCGTCCTCGGCCCGTGCAACCCGCCCCCCTGCCCCCGATCCCCTCGTACCCCCTGCCCCCTCTATGTTTACAAACAGTCGTTATCCCGGAGCGCGCTATCAGCCCGGGGCCGTGACCCGTCGCACGCTCCTGTCTCCTGACTCAGGGTCACCACTACAGATAGGTACATGGTGTTGTATTCACTGTCTGTCTGTCTGTCTGTGTACAGAACACGGCATAGATCTACTTAATTAACTCATTTATCATAATAATTTAGGTGGATGCCCTACATGATATACCTATCATAGTAATGTGCAACATTCATTTATTCTGCAAAAAATAACTTAGTAAAATGAACAAACCACACGACATACGGACTGCTTATTAATAATAAACAACGCAACCAACCCGCTGAACAACGTACAATTCAGCGCAGCCAACAATTAAATTACGTTTTAACGATAATTCAGCACCACTCACTCACATGGAGCCAGCTTTACACAGATATACCAGATGGTAGGTTGATGTTTAAAATTGAGGACAAGTAACTTTAGCCTGGATAAACCGTACTTCATACAATAATGATGTTTCATGTGACGTATAGCCTGTATCATAGGCACACATAGATACATTTTCACTCACACATTGATATGGAAGTAGCTTCAAGCCGACTGAGTGATGTAGACAGACACTACATCTGATATATCTGTGTATCCTTAAATATAAAGGTGAAAGTGAGTTTTTTTGTAATGTCTTCACATAAAATCTTTCGAATGGAATTGTACGAAATTTAGTATTAAGAGGATACCAAAATAGCTTCGTGCATTTTTCTATGTACGAAGTTTTCATTGTTTCTTTAGATTGAATGGCTAGAGCTCTAATTTTTAAGTATATGTTTTTTCAATATACTATGATCTAGGATCACATAAACTCAGAAACGCGATTGAAAAAAGTTTTCTCGATAGAAAATCTTGGCGAAACAACCTCTCAAATTTTTCATTTTTTTCATTTGTCGGTCTATTATCGCGTATTAACTAATGAAATAACTTTAAAAACATAGGTAACTATTATGTATAGAAACACGTGGATCAGAATTAAAATATATTTAGTAGATTTTGAGTAAATAGGAAAAGTATCCCTAATTCTTCATTTTCTGTGCCTACTGGCTGTGTTAATATGTACGTGTTGGCGATGATATACGATAATATTGATGTAGGCCCTTAAGATATTTATAGTTCGAGTGATAACTTGTGCTGCATTGTATCTCGTTAAGAGCTCTGTACGAGACAATAAACGCACGTCGAGACGTGGGGTGGTGACTTTAAGCGTGTTCCCTGTGTCCCGACACGCACACTAACACGGTGCGCATCGTGCGGTATCGCTCTCAACAATATTAACACGCACTTTGAACTAAATGTTCCTTTGTAAACATCAATGGTGCCGATTCCACGTGCACAACTAAACTTAATTAAAAAATGGAAACAACTATTGCTGTATCTTAATTATTTGCCTATTTTGTTGTGCACTATTATGTTAATTATAATCGTTACTAATCGTTAGTCTATAATAAACAGTTTTTATAATAAGAAAGTTCAGTTAACATAACCTATTGTGTTATTGACACTATCAATTTTCATTTTTTAGTTAAGTTTAGTTCTTCACGTGGAATTGGTAACATTATCTAACTAACTAGGTAAATATACAGACAGAGAGACAGAGAGAGGGAGGGAGAGAGATTAGTTGTAACGTTGATCACATTGATTGTAAATACAACACCACATGCACCAACTGCTCGTCCTCGTCCTCGTCCTCGTCCTCGTCCTGTAATGAAGGTCGCCACGACTGATGGTATGGATGGATACGCGAGAGATACAGACGGATGTACCGTGACGGTACTGTATCTGATGTGTAGATCTATCTAATAACTCTACATTATGTATGTAGTAGTGTCGCAACATTTGCGACCCTCGTGGTCAAGTGGTTCAAGTAACGGATTGCCGTTCACGAGTTCGCGGGTTCGATTCCCGCTTTTGACAATTATTGGAACGAAGCTCCTTACGGCAGGCTTGGAGGAGATAGGGATTTTGCTGCGCGACCGAACTAAAAAAAATGTGATAGTAAAACCGTAAGAAAAAGTCCGTTAAATGAGACGTGCGCAGGCGCGACAGTCGTATACACAAGTGAGTAGTGTATAATACCTTTCTCTTTCTGCTTCTTTCTTTTTTTGTAAATTGTGTCGATTCTACATTAGCCGAAAGAAGTTCGTTCCTACCCGGTGTGGTGCCCCACGACAACACATGTTTTTTTTGTGCGATATTTATAATTGTCACACAAATGTTTGTACTGCGTCTGGGTGTATCTATGTATTATAAGTATGTATTTACAAAAGAAAAGTAGTATATTATGTATTATATATTTATATCCTTATTCTGGTACACATAACAAAAGTATGTAAGCTTAGCTTGGGACCAGAGGACGTTGTATGAGATGTCCGTGAATATTGTATGAGTATTTATTGTGTGTGTGTGTAGCCCATGTATAGAGTGTTGTGTGCTACAAACATAATATTGTGTTCCGCGCGTATCTACGAGTATCTACTAATATTGTACAGTAGGTACAGTGAGTCAGTGTGTATGTATATCTAGTTGTAGAAAGCCTCGCTATCAACAGTACGATATGTTTGTTGTTGTTGTTGATTCACTCTCTGTAACTATCTCTTACTTATCAACAACTAATGAGACAGTGACGAGTGCAAATGCTTGTCAAATCACTTGTACAAACTAATTAATTGTTCTTTTATCTGTAGAGAGCCATCTACCGACCGACCGATAAACGTTTTTCTTATCAGTTGTTTCCATCCCGGGGTCACCTGGAAGAAATCGTTTTATGCGATAATGTCGCCAATTGTATAGGTATATCATATTTGGAAATAGGAGGTGAAGCGCGGGAGCGGTTGAAACAAATCATCGTATGTGATTGGCCTGCTGCGCGTCGCGTCATATCTGCCACTCGTGATTCGTTCTCTGTGCTAGATGCACTTTTCTTACGACTACGAGTACACTTCAAGACAATTAAATTGATACATATAAATTTTTAAACTGAATCTTTAAAATTTAAATTTTTATATAATTTGTTTTTATTGACGGGCTTCGTGGCTATGTAGCCAACTTACTATTGCGAGGTCACGGGTTTGAATCCCGCACATGACAATTATTTGTGTGATGAACACAGATATTTGTACTGCGTCTGGGTGTTGTGGGTATATATTTAAAAAAAATTAGTATAATAAGTATTATATCCGTAATCTGGTATCCATATCACAAGTATCATTACGCTTAGTTTGGAACCAGCGGACGTTGTGTGAAATGCCCGTAAATATTTATTTACTCTTAATTAGAAACAATTATTATCCCTAAAATGATATAAATAATAGACAATAATACAAGTATTTTAATTTAATTTAATTAGCACTTACCATCAGGTGGAATGTAGTCAAGCATCAACATGTATTATGTAAAAAAAAAATTCAGAATATAATTATATTAAAGTAAATCATCCCTATTTTTTTGCAATGAAGTATACGATGCGCAAAGCGCTCCCCACTCTACCACCGAGCGCTCAAGATTCGTGCCGGGACCTATACATAGTTATAAGTTTGGGTCATTTAAATGGTACAATAAATAATTATCTATCTATTATCATTATTGATACACAGATTTTCAAATAGTTCATTAGAACTTTATATAATATAAAATGTAGGTACATATTATGTGTACATTGTCTAATAAGGAACTCTACTATACTACTAGCTGTTGCCCGCGACTCCACTCCGGCACCAGTATCTGTTGGGAATGCGATTGTCGAAGTTGTCGACCACTACGTCTATCTAGGACAAACAGTCCAGTTATATTAAATATCAATCAACTCAAACATAAAAATAGTAATGTTTTCTTTAAAAAATAGTATGCTCAACGTAACATATAACCTTAAGATTAAAATTCACATATTTTTACATATTTTTTTTTATAATTTGAAAGTAGAGATTGCAACGAACAGAAAGCATACCAACTTTTTGAAAAAAGCTAATATTTTGACAGGTGAATTTTCGATTGAAAATTAGGGTGCTTTTTCGATATTAATTGAAAATAAGGTGAAAAAATAAATATTTCTAATCAAATAAATTACAGCGTATTAAGGACATATAAGGGTAAGTCTTCACCTTTTCACAAAAATGTTTTTTCACGTGAATGAAAAAACATTTTTGTAAAAGAAAAAAAGAAAAAACCAAAAACTTGGTTTTATGAATTTTTCACATAAATTTTGAGGATGTCACACTTTATTCACATAAGTGAATAAAGTGTGACAAAAGGTAATTTTTCTTTTACAAAAGTTAAAGATCTTTTTATTACCTACAACTTTGGCTTTTGAAATTATTCCATAGGACTATTAGTTTTGCCGGAAATCGAGAAGAAACATTTTTCCTTAAGACGATACCAAAATAGCTTCGTGCATTTTTCTACGTACGAAGTTTTCATTGTTTCTTTAGATTGAATGGCTAGAGCTCTAATTTTTAAGTATATGTTTTTTCAATATATGATCTAGGATCGCATAAACTCAGAAACACGATTGAAAAAAGTTTTCTCGATAGAAAATCTTGGCGAAACGACCTCTCTAATTTTTTATTTTTTTCATTTGTCGGTCTATTATCGCGTATTAACTAATGAAATAACTTTAAAAACATAAGTAACTATTATATATAGAAACACGTAAATCAGAATTAAAATATATTTAGTAGATTTTGAGTAAATAGGAAAAGTATCCCTAATTCTTCATTTTCTGTGCCTACTGGCTGTGTTAATATGTACGTGTCGGCGATGATATACGATAATATTGATGTAGGCCCTTAAAAGAATTCCCCATCCCGACCTCAGATCGCCCGTAAATTATTTTTCCTCTTATTTTTATAATATTCTCCTCCTTTTCTAATGGGTTTCATCCTACTATAATATTTTTTAATTTTTTATTATTTTTAAAGCTATCTGCACTAGTCTATAGTACATTTATCGAGGAAGGCTATTGCGATATAACATCACGCTGCGACCAATAGGAGCGAAGCATCAGTAAAAAATGTTGCAAAGACGGGGAAAAAGTTCATTATTTTTGTATTTATGTACCTATGTAAGCTTATAACTTGAAAAATTCGAAACAGATTTTGATGCGATTTTTAGATATAGAGTAGGTAGTTCAAGAGCATAGCTTTTTTGTACAATTTGTTAGGGTTTGCTGTATATTAGTTGAGATATGATTATATTAGCTGAGAAAGTCGGACGCGCGCGGGCTTTAAATCAAAAACGCTGCCTTATCTATTAGTGGTACAACAAATGTAATGTATGAAGAGATTGTTTATTAGCTACAGGTCTTCCAAAAAGTCCGGGAGAACATATATATATATTATGTTTTAAGAAAAATCCGCTGTAGATACCCATAATAATGAGTAATAAATATTAAGTTCAATAGGACGTTTTCAATAGCTGTTTATGTGTCTATAGTAATAATTTTAGATATTAATTCAATTTAACAGCATGCAATTTACATGATTATCTTAAAAGATATGTCAAAATAAGAATTAGGCGTGACTAAATAAAATATATATACTGCTGGTTAATTAATGCGAACATTTTTTGGGTCTTTTAACGATAATGTTTGGATGTTTGATTGTTGTTGGGTGTATGAATGTAAGGATGTTTGTTGTTCTTTCACGTAAAAACTGCTAGATGGATTATCATGAAACTTTCTAATAATATTGCTTATATTATTATCAGAACGACATGAAGAAATAATTTTTAAAGACCCCGTATGAAAGAAAGAATGTCCTTGTTTAAGTAATTGTGTTAAAAAACGGGTGTCACAGAAGAGCCATGTTCTTGCTTGGTATTATAATATTATTATTAAATAATATTAATAATTCATTTAATTGATTTAATAATTCATGTTAATTATTTGCGTTGTTAACTGCAATTGAAATTATTGTAATCAGACATCTAGTTTAAAATTTAATGCGGTTATAAAAATGTACTGAATCAGAAAATATCATAGTCTGAACAACCAGTAGCTTTCGTCATTAAAGTTTCCCATAAATTAAGAACACAAGTCTCACAACCCTATATCCTCCCTAAGGTTCTGTTCCTACAGATCAGCCATCCGGAAAACTCGAAATGAATCCCTAGGTCAAAACGCTTCAGCGTTGCGGGGCGTAGTACATCAAATACCTTCACAATGTGAGAAGGCCAACAGTGGGACGTTATGGGTTAGGAAGAAGAAGAAATAAAGTAAGAAACAAATAAGTTTCTGAAAGTTTCCCTTCATCAGCTCTATGTAGACTTGCTACGTGGTTCTCTTGCATGTTTCCATGTATTTTTTTGTTTCATCACAGTCATTTTGCTATGCTTAGGTCTGACTACAAACTGCAAAATTTGATTGTTTATATACTTACGCCAAATTATAATCAAGTGTTGTTGTTTAATAATTTTGCTATTGAATTGCTGTGCTTGAACTTAGTTAATTGATAGACCAACAGAACGTCATTCCGAGGTCGTGGATAATATCTGTGTACAATATCGTTTAGTTGGTATTTTTACAGCACCCTGAGGAGGACAATAGGGTGATGTCACTAGTGTTGATAATCTGTGATCACACGTAGGTGCAGGTGACAACCCTGACACAACAATAGCTGAGTACTAGCGAATGTGATTGACAAGTGACAAGGTCACATTATTTGAACAATTCATATACGATACATTATATTTGATAGATCACTGTGAACAAGGAACTACGAGATTCTAACACGTACCTACCTATGTACGGGGAACAATAATGTACAACACACCATAATTAAACAACAGACATCGCATTACTTGAACTTTATTAGTCGCAGCGTGATGTTATATAGTCTATAGCCTTCCTCGATATAAATGTAGTAACCAACAATTAAAGAATTTTTCAAATGGAACCAGCAGGTTCTGAGATTTGTTGGTTCAAATATAAAAACTTTTCAGTCATATATTATTAGTATTGTAAAGGTTGTGATCATTGAATATAACCTATACAATGATACAGGCCGCTTAAGATCATATCGCTTAAGATCAGATGTTCAATATATATATGGTGCATTGTAACAACAATAATATCTAGGTATACTGTAAAGGTTGTGATCATTGTATAGGTTATATTCAATGATCACAACCTTTACATTATACCTAGATATTATTGTTGTTACAATGCACCATATATATATTGAACATACATTACTAATTAATTATGTAACATATAGTGGCGGCGTGGCGCTAGACTCAGGCTTCGACGAGATCTGTACAATTTGCGAGGCCCCGATTGTACCGGGCGCGCTACCCCTACATACATCCGAGATGAAATTTAAAAAAAATTATAGGTACAATATGTGTACTTATGATTTAATTATTATAGTTTGGAAGACTAACAGCTTTGTACCTAATGTAACCAAACTTATCGAAAATATATAAACTGAGGTGTGAGGTGGTGTATGGCGCCGCGCGCGAGGTTGTGGATACATGCCGCCGCTAACCTATACTTATAATAAATCTGTAGAGAGGTCAATTCTGTACATGAAATATATTTTCAAAATAACTATCAGGGGGTGATTATTGATCGATACTGATGCCAAAAATGCAATCAGTAAATTTTTTGTCTGTCTGTCTGTCTGTCTGTCCGTCTATATGTTGCTTATAGAAACAAAAACTACTCGACGGATTTTAACGAAACTTGGTACAATTATTCTTCATACTCCTGGGCAGGTTATAGTATACTTTTCATCACGCTACAATCCATAGGAGCAGAGTAGTGAAGGGAAATGTTGGGAAAACGGGAAAAGGTGCTCCATTTTTTAAGCTTCCGTCGCGTGTGCAGCCTTAATGGTTAAAGTTACATAGAAATCATGTATGACGGAAATATTCTATATAAAATTGTCTAAAAAATATCCCGAAACAGCACATATCTATATTTTATGGTTGACTCACAATAACACGTGTAACTCCTGATAGCATAGCACGTTTATAATACTCTCACTCAAGCAGTAGTTAAAAATGTTGCAAAAACGGGGAAAATTTCCTAAATTCTACGCGGACGGAGTCGAGGGCAACAGCTAGTCAATAATATGACAAGCAAATAGTAGTCATTTAAAGAAAACCGCATCAAAGTCCGTTGCGTAATTTTGAGGATATGAGCTCACAGAGGGACATACATACAAAAATAAAGACTTTGTTTTATATATAATATGTAAAGAGATTTCATAATGAAACTCCAAGTAGCGCATAAAGTGTTCCTGTGAGACTTGTGACCGGTGAGTTGTTCAGTAGTTAGGGAGGGAAGGATCAACAAACACACAACTAGTTGTACTCGAGTACGTTTATTGATGAGAGGCGCTCAGTTGGAGGCCGCCTCCTTCACCTTCTTCTGAACGGCCTCCGCCTGCTTCACCAGGTCCTCGTAGGCGGCCTTCAGCTTGGGGGCCAGCTTCTGGTTGGTCGCCTCCACGTTGCTGGCGAACGCCTTCGCCAGGTTCTGCGTCTCCTGTAGGAGAAGTGCGGTTCGTTAGTAAGCGCTACGGGAGTGCGTGGAGTCCCGGGCGCGGCGCGGCGGTACCTGGAGCGCGTGGTTGAGCGCTCCCCCCAGGTTGTCCCGGAGCGCGGCGGCATTCTGCTCCACGTCGGGATGCTGCGCGCGCAGCTCGTCCACCTTGCGCTGCAGGCTGACGCGCGTCGCCTCCACCGTCTCCTTGGTCTTCTGGTTGGCGTCACTCACCTGCACAAACACGTCTACTGTACCCAGACTCCGTCTCTGACACCATCACCGTCTCACTCGGGGGTACTCACCGCGTCCTGGAGACTGTTGGAGAAGGCGGACAGCTGCTGCAAGATGCTGTCGGAGCTCTCCTTGAGCGCCTGGCGCAGTGCCGCCGTGTTCTCCGAGTTGTTGATATTCTGGAACTGCTCGGTGAACGTCTTCTGGAACTCGGCGGCGTGCTTCTCGAGGTCCTGCAGCGGTGAGGAGGCGGGTGCGTCACGCCGCACCAGGCGCGCCTGGCTCTGGGGACGAGAGACGGGGGTGAGTGCAGGGCGGGGGGCGGGAGGCGGCTGGCTGGTGCCGGGGGTCGGGGGTCAGTACTCACGAGTGCGAGGCAGGCGAGCAGCACTAGTGTGGAGGTGGTCATGTTGCGGCGGCGGTGGAGCGAGTGTGCCGGCCCCAGCATCGCGTCTCTTATATAGCCGCACAACAACTTGATACTCATTATCCGATAATTTGGTGCTCGACGAACAACACACAACATTATTAGTTGTCTACGTCACACACTGACCGAATGTTGAACGACCACAATACAATCATATTGTACGTGAACCACCTACCTACAGAGCACTACACTAGTGTCCACTGTGTCCACTGTGCCCACTGTGCCCAGCATGGTTGCAGCGAGCGCCACGTCTGTGGGCGCGCCCTTGAACCACGACTTGTTATCTACAGTTTTTGATAATTTGCTCTAAACTAAACCGTTATCAGAGTATCCGTAATGGATTCACGAAATTGTGGGTTTATTTGTAATATTAATATACTAACATAAATATAATAATACATAACTTACACTAGTTACATGCGCAGTCTTTACTTACTATAAAACAAAGTCTGTATTTTTGCATGTATGTTCCTATGTGAGCGTATATCTACAAAACTACGCAACGGATTTTGATGTGTTATTTATTAAATAGAGTGGCTCAAGAGGATGTTTTTTTGTATATGGTGGGGAAGGAGGGGCTCAATAACTATAAACGCGGGTGAAACTGCGGGTACTAGCTAGTACATTACATATGTGATTCTTCTTCTGTGTATTAATCTGTGATTAATTTATATTATCTGTGATTAATTTATATTATTATTATTTTATTGTTTTTTAGGGTTCCGTACCCAAAGGGTAAAAACGGGACCCTATTACTGAGACTTCGCTGTCCGTCCGTCCGTCCGTCCGTCCGTCCGTCCGTCCGTCCGTCCGTCCGTCCGTCCGTCCGTCCGTCCGTCTGTCACCAGGCTGTATCTCAAGAACGGTGATAGCTAGAGAGTTGAAATTTTCACAGATGATGTATTTCTATTGCCGCTATAACAACAAATACTAAAAATAAAATAAAATAAATATTTAAGGGGGGCTCCCATACAACAAACATGATTTTTAGGGTTCCGTACCCAGTATCTCAAGAACGGTGATAGCTAGACAGTTGAAATTTTCACAGATGATGTATTTCTATTGCCGCTATAACAACAAATAGTAAAAATAATTTAAAATAAATATTTAAGGGGGGCTCCCATACAACAAACATGATTTTTTTACCGTTTCTTGCTCGATACTAATAACGTTGCCTTATGTTGCATAGATAATGGTACGGAACCCTTCGTGCGCGAGTCCGACTCGCACTTGACCAATTATTTAATTATGATTTTGTTTGAATGAATTTGTTTTTGATTATTATTGAATTTTTATTATTAATGTTTTTTAATTTTTAATTATTATTGTTTCATTTCTATTTATTTTTTTATTTCTTAAATAATTATTATTTATTTGTAGTTAATTGCCTACGAGGTGTTGCTGAAAATCAGCGCTGCGTTGTTTACAGCGACGCAGCTTTATGCTGAGCTTCATCTCTTTTTGATGAGTATGTTTTTGTTTTGCATGGAGTTTATTAATCTTGAATAATTTCGTAGATATTGTAATAACAACCATACAACTTGTGTCTGTGAACTACGAGTATGTTACTATGTTAGGATCATCAAAATAAATATTTTCTTTCTTTCTTTTCTTTCTTTCTATAGTGACAATGCTTATATTACTTGCCACTAGGCAAGTTAAGAGGGGGGTGTCCGATTGTTTGACCAAAAGTCGTTTGGCAAAATGACACTTGACAAACAACGTTTGGCAAAACAATGAATTTGCCTATTGATCATTTTACTACTGACCATTTTACAAAGGTTTCATTTTGCCAAATGATCAACACTTAAATTTACATTTTATAAATTATTACTTTACAAAACTAACATTTGGCAATTGAGATATCAGATAAAACTACTATTGATCTAAAAATTTGGTATTCTTCCTAAAATTACCATGTTTTGCATATTTTTTTGCAAAGCCACTGCTCTGGTTTATTCTAAAAAGAAAATACTGTATTAATTGATATATCTTCTTCTAATATATAAAATTCACGTGTCACAGTGTTAGTTACCGTACTCCTCCGAAACGGATTGACCGATTCTTATGAAATTTTACATGCATATTCAGTAGGTCTGAGAATAGGCCAACATCTATTTTTCAAAAGCCTCCCCCCCACTGACATTTGTATGGCAAAACAACGTTTCCCGGGTCAGCTAGATTTATTATAAATATACATTAGATAGATAGAATGAAAATAAATGATATTTTACTTTATTTGCAAAATAATTACTTATAAACCCGTTCGTCTTTGGAGTTAAATATCTATTTTATTAGATTGGGTTAGGTTAGAACTTTAACGTGGAGATTGGGGTTCAGGCTCATATAAAATATCTGGGTCCTAGATGGGCGTTGGCACTTTGACGAGCACGTGCGTCGACTTGCCGAGAAGCTGGTTAACGTTGCGTCCGCCCTGGGGCGGCTCCTGCTGAATCTGGGCGGGCCAAGTATCGTGTGCAGACGGCTGTACACGGGAGTTGTCCGGTCAATGGCGCTGTACGGTGCACCTGTATGGGCGGGATCTCTGACCGCCATGCAGAATAGAACCCTTTTGTGGAGACCACAGAGGGTCGTGGCGATCAGAGCTGTACGTGGATATCGCACGGTGTCCACCGAGGCAGCATGCGCATTGGCCGGAACTCTCCCATGGGACTTGGAGGCGGAGGTGCTCGCAGTAGTGCCCAACGCGCAGGGGTGATGTCCCAGTGTGTCCGGACATCGTCCGAGAGAGGATGCTCTCAGAGCAGCCGCTGGATGGGCAACCGATGGCGGAGCCATCGCAGTACCGGTGCCCAATTCCCAGTTGAGGTAGGCACACGGCGGGGGTTTTAGTGGGCGAGGGCCCCACACTACCTTCTCAGTCTTCCCCGGACAGAGAGGTGTGCGGTCAGGCATTTCCCTCAACCAAAGCAAAAAAAAAAAGGTTAGAACTTTAACCCCAAACCAGAAGCGACTTTAGGGCATTTCTCCCATTAATAATGATTCATGATGATAATGATACATTTAAAACAACTTAATTTACGAAACATTTCATTTGGTGAAAGGACAAAAAGGTCAGTTGATATTTGAATACTTAACACATTTGTCAAGTGTAGTGTTTGCTAACAGATCATTTGCTAAGTAAATTTTTGTAAGATGATACTTATGCCAAATGATCATTTGGTGAAACGTTGTTGGTCAAATAATCATTTGTCAATAGTTTTTGGTGAATCATTAGGGAACCTAAGAGGGGACTACAGTCAAAATTTAGGTATTGTGTGATAGACGCTGCAACTTCTTCTCAAGAAAACCGAAAAGCGATATTTTTATTTTGAATATTAATTATATAGTGGATTTCCGTCTATAGTTAATATTAGTTCAGCATAATAATAATAGTACAACATACTTATAATAAAACGTTGTGTTGTGTGACAACTGATAAGTAACGACTACTTACTTGTGAAAATGTTGATACGAACGTTGCTAACAAAGTGCTGCTAAAGTAAAAAATTATAAACTACACGTGTTTTTAACCGACTTCAAAAAAGGAGGAGGTTCTCGATTCGTCTGTATGTTTTTTTTTATATTTGTTACCTCATAACTTTTAACTGGACATGATGAATTGACTGAATGGAAGATTCTTTTTTTACTTGAAAGCTGGTGGTTCCCGTGTGGTCCTATTGGTACCAAATCAGGATCTGATGGTTATCTTCTAAGAAATCTTGGAAAACCCTCAAATTACAAAGGCACATAATAAATAAATAAATTCATAAATTTATTTTGGACTAAGTGCTCAAACACGTTAACTCGCGGGCGCGGTGGCGGGCGCGGTCGCGAAATATCTAACATATAGCGTCATATACAAGTGTTCACATACCTACAAAACGCACGTGCGGTAAGTAGCGGGCTAGCTAGCGGCTGCCGCGGCAATATCAAACGCATGAGATGTTTGTGTGTATTCACGTCGAACTAGCGGCGGAGCACGCGATTCACTCGCGACGTCAGCGGCCGTATTATGAGCTTTTATTTACAGGCAGTTTACGCCGTGAATTAAACTGTCTGGCAAATTCGTATTATGAACAAAATTATTAGTCAGTCAGTTCGCTAAACCAGTCATACATTAATATGTTTAAGGAGAAGGTACATCTAAAAGTTAAAGTACTAACAAAAAATTTTCAACTAAAAGTTTTATTTTTGCCATAATACCTAATTTAGCCATGCAAGTTACGGCCTGCCTGGAACTTGAATGATTTTAAAAAGCTCATAATACGCCGGCTGATAAGTTCAACCAGCGGCCGAACATTTGATTGGCCGTTTTACCTATCTAAAAGTGACAAGTTCTACAGAATCCATTCAATAGAAGCTACATCGTTACTTATAATAAATTGTTTTTGTTTAAGTATTTAGAATTAAAAGTAACTATTAGCTACATAATAACGATGGGTGATGAATTGGAGGTGTTTGAATTTTTAGAGAGCGACGATGATGAACAAAACACTAGTCGAATGCAAAATAAGATAAATAAAAATAATGATATTATTATTGAATCCAATATGTAATCAAAGCAGTTGACAGTCATTCTGTTATATTCAAAAAATCTTGAAGGATGTTCTCTCAAATTATTACCTATATAAAGTATGAAATTCACCATATCGTTCTCTTTCTTTATTACTTTCGTGCACACCAATTCTAATTTTTATCATCTCCCACTTTAGATAGAGATTAATATGAATTTTCGGTTAAAAATAAAAGATTGTCGTCCATGTTTACAATCTCTGACAACAGGTCAAATTCGCGCAAACGCCTAGCGGTCAATGTGAACACGAAACACGAAATCGCCACGTCTCCGCGCCTGCACCCGCCACCGCGCCCGCGCTTTTCAACGTGAACAAGTAGGTACTAAGATCCACAGCGTTAGTAATTACAATTCTTACAAACTAGTGTTAGTAACATTATAAGTAATAAAAATAAAATAAAATACATAAAAGAAAAACAAGAAAATATAAACAAGCTGTATCTCTGCTAGAGAACTGAACATTTGGCACTAGGTGCGTGCAGTGGTGTCCAGTGCTCCAGCAGAGGACAGTCCCATCTGCTACATAGTGCTCTCAGGATGCCGTGTGAGCTGCCGCGCACTCTTGCCATTAAACAGGCACTACTTTTTCTAATGGTGGCATAAACATCATTAACGCCTTCGTTTATGCACGATGTATTTAAAGACGTTGGCATGTGGCGTTCTATGGGGGAGGCCTGTGTCCGGCAGTGGACTGAGAAAGGTTGATGGATGGATGGATTTAAAGACACTTCTTTACTTATTATAAAACATTATCATTATTTTTGTATGTAGGTATGTCCCTATGTGAGCTTATTTCTTCCAAACTGTGCAAAGGATTTTGATGCGGTTTTTTGTAATGTTAAAAGTAGTAGTTATAACACTATTGTAAGAGCGACGTTGCTCTAGAAACATACAGTAATGAGTTATTAGATTTTGTTAATTTATTTACACGAAGACGATTATGCTGGTGCAATATAATTTAAGTGTAATTACATCATTTAACACGTATATTTTCAGGAATTACTTCAAAATTATAACGAGATAGATTTAAACACAGATGTTTTTGCTCTCCTGAAAATTAGTGATTTTTGAGTTATATCACTTAGCACAGGAGCCACAGAATTAAAGCTCAAATTTAAATATTTATTGCATACTAATAGCCCGAATATTAGTAATTCTACAGCCCAAAATATACAAAGCCACTATAATAATTATAAATACCGCATTTTACGTATCTCCACAGTTTTAGCAGATGAATCAACATGTAAAAATTCTCTCGGTTTAACTTGTGTGACGCGACATTCTATTTTTATAATTTTACAATGCTTGATTTAAATTCAGTTAACTTGGTGAGCGACCAATTGGATTCATACGGAAGCTCTAACTCCTCTGTCTTCAAACCAGAGTACTGCTCTTTGTATTGCGCTAAAGGGCAAAACATATTAAAGATATTGCATCAAGACATACGTAGTATTTCTAAAAACATCGATCAACTGATCAGTGTGTAAAAATTGAATCCTCTATTAGTAATGAGCTCCCTCTTGATTTTGGTGTTCCCCAAGGTTCTATTCTCGGCCCGACGCTCTTTTTGCTGTATATTAATTCCCTCTGCAATATATCTGCAAAAAGCTGTTCTATATATACGTATGCTGATGACACCGCCCTTTTAATATCCGGCCCTACTTGGTCCGAGACTCGCAATCTAGCTGAGTCTGCCTTACGGAAGGTCATGTTATGTCTTCGTAATAATCTTCTTACACTTAATGTGAAAAAGACTCACTACATGACTTTCTCCCCCAGCTCATTGACGCAACCCAGTAGTGATTTGTTTACGCTTAGGGCTCACTCTTGTGACCCTATTGCCTCTTCACAATGCAATTATCCCAATTTGGATAGAACTAGTGAGACTAGATATCTGGGCGATATGATCGACAATCGCTTAAACTGGCAAGCTCAGATTAATAATCTCACCTCCCGTGTACGAAAGCTCATACATATATTCAAAAAATTAAGACACTCCGCAGATATAAATACAATCAAAATGGTTTATTACTCTCTTTGTCAGTCTGTTGTCTCGTACTGTATCACTGCATAGGGTGGTGCAGGTAAAACAGTCTTTCTACAACTAGAACAGGCGCAGAGAGCTGGTGATGACTTTTAAGGCATTTCGGTACCCAACTACTCAACTATATACTGAGTGCAAAGTCCTCACTGTTCGCAAGCTTTTTGTGCTCCAAACAGTTTTGCGTAACCACAACACCTTGCAATATGACTCCAGCGTGCTGGTTGGTCGTCAACTGTATAGCGTATGCCCAACTAATACCTTTCGTAGTTCTCTTGCCAAGCGACATTTTTCCGTGATTGCTGGCCACTTATATAACCTAATAAATAAATACTGTGGAATTTATAAACTCACTAAATATAAATAAAAAGTCCTAGACTGGCTGCTTGCAAAAGATTATTTATTTATTTATTTATTATATTCTTCATTGTACACCATTTAGTTTTACATTACAGGATGTTCTTAAAATAATCTAGTACAATGGGCGGCCTTATCGCTTAAAGCGATTTCTATCAGGCTAGATTATGAACAGATTGAAACATTATTAAAAATACACACACTCACACACACACACACACACACACACACACGCACACACACACACACACGCACGCACTCACGCACGCACGCACGCACGCACGCACGCACGCACGCACGCACGCACTCACACACACACACACACACACACACACTCACTCATTCATACCAAATACACCCATGTTTGTGCCATTTGTCCGTAATTTTACAAACCTTACTATTTTATCTGTCTAACTAATAAATAACCTGTTAATTTTTTCATGTTCGAGGTACTGGTACCCATAACACAAGTTAAATCTTACCATGGGTACCAAAGCCAATTTAGTATAGTTGTTATACAACTTCTGTGAACTGATTCTAAAAATATGTACTTACTTTATACTATTTGCATGTAATAAATAAATAAATAAAAAAAATACTAAGTGTGCTTCATGATGGTACAATAGATAGAAAGTGCTTTAGACATAGACCTTTTACAGGCATAGAAATGTTAGTAGGTATGTATAATGTTATTTATTAGTTTGTTAGTGCATACATATATTTTATCTAGTTATTAATTAATTAATTTAAACAGAATAATACTTGGGTAGTCAATGTTATATATGTTATATATGACTAGCTTCTGCCCGCGGCTTCGCACGCATTAGAATAAAAAATAAAATATTAAAATTACAATTAAAATTATTTATTAGGTTACAATTCATTAAGGGCCTACATCAATATTATCGTATATCATCGCCGACACGTACATATTAACACAGCCAGTAGGCACAGAAAATGAAGAATTAGGGATACTATTCCTATTTACTCAAAATCTACTAAATATATTTTAATTCTGATCCACGTGTTTCTATACATAATAGTTACCTATGTTTTTAAAGTTATTTCATTAGTTAATACGCGATAATAGACCGACAAATGAAAAAAATAAAAAAATTGAGAGGTTGTTTCGCCAAGATTTTCTATCGAGAAAACTTTTTTCAATCGCGTTTCTGAGTTCATGCGATCCTAGATCATATATTGAAAAAACATATACTTAAAAATTAGAGCTCTAGCCATTCAATCTAAAGAAACAATGAAAACTTCGTACATAGAAAAATTCACGAAGCTATTTTGGTATCCTCTTAAGAAAAAAATTTAAAAACAAATACTAGTAGGTATACAATGTCACGTTTCATGTCAGAAATTAAATACAGCACACACAGTATGTCAATGTCCTATATCTGAAGTCAATCATTACAAATTTAAATACATATTACGATATTAGTTCATTGTTACGTGGTACAATTATTACAGGGCATAAGTATTTGTATCATGTTTAATTATTAATTTGAGCTAGGTTAAGAGGATACCAAAATAGCTTCGTGCATTTTTCTATGTACGAAGTTTTCATTGTTTCTTTAGATTGAATGGCTAGAGCTCTAATTTTTAAGTATATGTTTTTTCAAGATATGATCTAGGATCGCATGAACTCAGAAACGCGATTGAAAAAAGTTTTCTCGATAGAAAATCTTGGCGAAACAACCTCTCAATTTTTTTATTTTTTTCATTTGTCGGTCTATTATCGCGTATTAACTAATGAAATAACTTTAAAAACATAAGTAACTATTATGTATAGAAACACGTGGATCAGAATTAAAATATATTTAGTAGATTTTGAGTAAATAGGAAAAGTATCCCTAATTCTTCATTTTCTGTGCCTACTGGCTGTGTTAATATGTACGTGTCGGCGATGATATACGATAATATTGATGTAGGCCCTTAAGTGACATGCATTATCTACACTTGATAGTACCCATTTATTTTATATTTTATCTCTAAAATAGTCTTTGACACTGTAATAAGTCTTATCAAGAAGTAATGTTTTTAATTGTTTCTTAAATAAAATGTTAGACTCCAGTTTGCACAGTTCCGCTGGGAGTTTATTGTAGATTATTGCCGTCATACAGAATATACTTTTGTTTAGTAGCGTTGTATTATTCGGTATAATTTTAATTTTATAGGCATTGCAAGATCCTTGCAACCTAGAGAACAATAGCGGGTTATTTCTCACAAACATAGCCACTTCCAAAATATAAATACTTGGCATGGTAAGGAGGTTAAGTTTTTTGAATACAGGCTCACAACTTTCAGTGCTTATAAGCATAAGGATGGCTCTAACACATTTCTTTTGTGCTCGGGATACGTGCTCCCAGTTAGTTGAGTTTCCCCAAAAAATGATTCCATACCGCAATATTTAGTGATTCCGTGTACGCATGATAAGTAGTTACCACCGTGGATGTATTGACTGTTTTTGATAGTATTATATAAAGCATATGAGTTCTTACTAAGTTTGGAACAAAGTTCTTCAATATGTGACTTCCAATTCAAATTACAGTCAACATTTAGGCCAAGAAATTTTGCATTGTTGACTTCTTCCAGCTCGGTACCTAAAAATCTTACTTTGAAGTCAATCGGAGGTCTCACCCTGTTCCTAAATATCATAAAATTTACAAACCAAAACAAATACCTACTAAGTTCAATGGTTGATTAAATAGTAAAAAGAAAATATTAATTCAATACGGCAAAAAAAATCGACGTAGTATTGAATATAAACACATAACTATTCCTACCTCTTTAATTAGGAAAGCATCTGAATAAAATAAAAATATAAGTATCACACAAGGAGTTTCTATTCTGCCTGCGATTAAAACCTTCTAGGCCAAATAAAAAAAATACCTATAAGTCGTCGGATTCTTAATGTTGCTATGACAACCGTAAAATAACAAAATGGCTGAACTATTATTTTATACCATATTTCTCAAACATTTGCGTTTAATATCTCGTACAGAGTTTTTAGCGAAATAATATATATCCTATTTGACGTCCAGGACTATAAATTATCTTTATACCAACTTTCGTGCAATTCCATTCGGTAGATTTTGCGTGAAAGCGTCACAAACAAACAAATAAACAAACTCACTTTCACTTTTATATACATATATATTATGTAAGGATGAAAAGAACAGCAAGAAACAAAGATCAAGGCATTAGTAAAATAATACATAGTTCTAATTATGATCTACTTGTGGTCATTATTTATGTTTTGTGTCATTCGATGAGAAATGTTGAGTTGAGTGTAGTAGAGGACGAGAGATAGTCCAGGCATTGGTCCAGGTGATGATGAGAGCCAGCTGTGAGGGTTGTGAGCTAACATGGAGAGCAGGCTCCAGGCGGTAGACGTGGGGAGCTGACATCACTCACAGACCTCGCTCCTTATCAACTAACTACGGAATATTACAAGCAAATATTAGTGTTCGTTGTATCTGTTTGTGTGTCGTGTTTACAATATATCAGTCAACATAGTCCGGAGTGTCCGGGTCCAGCTCCACGTCCGGGTCCGGGCAGTACACCGGACACATCTAACATTGTTACTGTCTTGTGTGTGACATATGAACACACACAATAACTATCACAGGGTCCACTTGTTATAATTCCAGTGTGTAACAGTAAACCAGTGATAAATCGTTGCTATAATTACGTTATCATGTTAATTTGACCTGACTACTCATGTAGGTATGCGCGCGGTGACGATCTTATCTTACGTGTGTCGTCACCCTATTTCCTCCTATTGTTTAGCTTCTATCGCATTTTTTTAACAGACTTCATGAAAAAGGAGGATGTTTAATTATGTTCGGTTGTATACCTATATCTAATATATAAAATTCTCGTGTCACAATGTTCATTCCCATACTCCTCCGAAACGGCTGGACCAATTCTTGCAGCTCGGTGAAGAGGGGATCATCACATCGAGGGGCTGTGGTGTCTTCTTGGTATTGCCTTCAGCGGTTTTGTATTCTCCTAAACAGTAAAAGTCTAACACCTGGTTATCGATGCAATATACTGAGCATACGTAACACCCAGAACACGTTGTGAGTGCAACTTGTACTCAGTTTTGGGTCATTGTAGTGTTTGTTTGCTCATTAATATAAATAAATAAATTCATGGACATTTCACACAACGTCCTCTGGTCCCAAGCTAAGCTTATGAAGCTTGTGTTATGGGTACCAGAATACGGATATACATAAACTACTTTTCTTTTGTAAATACATACTTATAATACATAGAAAACACCCAGACGTAGTACAAACATTTGTATGACATTTATGAAAGTCACACAAATGATTGTCCCAAGCGGGAATCGAACCCGCGACCTTGTGAACGGCAGTCCAGTACATGAACCACTACGCCACGTAGCCCGTCATAACTACATACGTCAAGACGTCATAACATATGAACTATTGTTCCTATTACGTTATGTAGATACCACCTACCAAGGAACAGTTGTATATGAAGAACAAGTCGTACATAAGTCTCTAAGTCCCACAGCTGGACGCAGACCACCTACCTGTTGTCGTCTATTTGTTCATGCTGCCGTACCACAGCGATTTATGATATTTAATGACATGCTGCTATTAGGTACTTATTAGTTTAAACTTAGAATTTTTCGATAATTAGGATATGGGGTGGTGACATAAATTATAATAATCTCGAAAACTACGCAAAGGATTTTGAGGTAGAATTAAAAAAAAAAATAGAGTGGTTCGAAAGTTAGTGTTATTGTATAACTCATTAGTGTTTAATATCTAAATGGCACACGTACCAAGTTGTGGGCACCGCCAATATTTTAATATGACAAAGTTATGAAAACAACGGGAACGCCTGCTGGATAATGTAGGCAATAATACATCGCGCACTACATACAACTTGTGTCTGTTCACTATCAGCACCTACCAGGGGCCCATGTCTGATATTACAATGTTGTGTTGTCATAATGATCACTGTCAGTAGTAGTAGTCAGATCATTAAGTGTCTGTTTTGTTGTAGACTACCAGCTAGCGTGATAAAATTCGCTTAGAGTTCTATCATATAACAGGGTCTCTGTCTCTCTTATTAATAGATTTAATATTCATGTATCTAGCGACGCTCAGTACGTCTGTGTCTTCGTCTGACAGTTATTAGCTGTGGTGCTGTAGTTACATAAAATTATACTCTATAGTGTTTTTGAGAAAGAGCAACACGAATCAATAAAATTTGTAGATTTAGTTTTTGTCATATAGCGCCATCTCTACAAAATAATCGAAACTATGTAATATCGCTACTCTTACAACCTTGTCACAACTGCGTCTGCTATGTCATACTTACGTAGTTAATAACTCTTGCGCACAGGTGGCGCCACCAGTTACCGCAAGATTTTCTTTCTTGCAACCAAATTTTGGCAGTCAGTAAAATTAGGGCTGTCATTCATCCAATTTTTTCTGGGATTTGTCCTAGTTTAAAAGGCGTCCGATACTATACCTACAAAATAATTTCATTTTTAGAGTTAAGAGAGTAGGTGGGTGTTAATGCAACAAGTACGAGTGTAAGTACACACATACACGCAGTGCTTACCTATTTAACGATGGTCTGCACTTATGATCGGGTAATTAATTTCAAGCCGCTGCGTAACGCATTCTCATCAGTTAAATTTTTGTGTTTTGTAATAAATTATATTTTCACAATTTGTTAGCCAGCACACTCTTTCTTATTAACTACTAATTGTTGCCCGCATCTTCGTATACGTGGAATTTAAAAAACAAACCCTGATAAACTCTGTGGCTACTGTGTTATGTGACACAATTCAAAAATCACTACTTTTCAGGAGAGCAAAAACAAGTTTTGTAAACTATATAGCATTGTTCAGATTTGTTTTGATTTCAGATATAAGTCAACTTATATCAGTTAACACAAATTCGGCATACTGTTAGAAACAGTTTATTAGGGGTATATCTCGAGTTATATCTTAGACAGTGTGAGAAAGAAGTTGTTCAAAGTGATATAACTTTTACTATATCCAAATTCACAATAATTATTCCGAAAAATGAGATGTGGAAAAGAGTAGAACTGTACTTATATCAGGAAACACGAAAACATGTGTGTGAATTCCAAGATCTAAAGCTATACGCGTCTTATTCTGTACACGTGAGTGTAATTAATGACACGTTAATTTCCTATTCACAATTTAAAGGTAATTTCTTTTATTTGAACAGGTGGGTACCTATTTACTACATAAATTAGGTACCTCTCTCTCCAGCCCATTTACGTCCCACTGTTGGGCACGGGCCTCCTTCACTTTGGGAGGGATTGTGGTCTACTGTGCCGCGCTGACCAGGCGTGTTGGCACAGGGTTTATTTTCGAGTTTTCCGTCTCTCACATAAGATGTTATCTGTGTGCAATATCCCTTAGCCGACTTTTACATCACCCTTGGGAGGAGATGGGGTGGTGACACTTGTATTGTTAATCCGTCATCACACGGAGATGGAAATTGGAAGGATGAGGCGTGTTGGCACAGGGTTTATTTTCGAGTTTTCCGTCTCTCACAGAAGATGTTATCTGTGTGCAATATCCCTTAGCCGACTTTTACAGCAACCTTGGGAGGAGATGGGGTGGTGACACTTGTATTCTTAATCCGTCATCACACTGAGATGGAAATTGGAAGGATGGAGAGAGAAATTAGGTACCCACTGACTTCTAATTACCTATATGATCAATTGTGATCAATAATAAAGAAACACACAACATAAAATAATATATCTTTTTAATTTGACAATATTACATTAGTGACTATGAAACACTTATTAGTACTATATCTATATTATATTTCATCACTTGTTACTACTTTTATATGTAAAAAAAATGTATTGAAACAAAAGTAGTAAAAATTGAAAAAATATAACAAGCAAGACATTAAATAAATTTCATAGACAAAAACAATGTTGACAGTTCATTCATTAATTTCACAGATTAATTTCCTTTTACAGAAATCACAGACTACACGACGACTCACATCCATTTTTTTACATTATTATCATACACATGTCACACCAAATATAATAATAGGTTCAAAATACTTCAAAACTTCACAAAACACGTAAATGATAGAAACTCGTGTCCTTACACTAATACATTATTAAATAGGAAGATTCATGAGCACCATTCATAAATAATCACTCGGCTCCGTAAACAATTGTTAATAACCGCATCATATGTATAGTAGTAATATCGCACATCACCACGAGGAGCCAGTACCTACTGATAAATATTGAAAAATATTTAATTTGTTCGATTTACAAATATTTATCAGCGAAGGGAGGCGCCACTAGTCCCGGCCCGGTCGCCGTCACCGGTGCGGCGGCAGGAAGCCCAGGTCCCGCAGCGCGGCCTCGGCGCGCGCCACGAGCGGCTCGCGCCAGCGCCATAGCGCCGTGTCGCGGACCGGCTCGGCGCTCAGCTCGGCGCAGGCGCGGCTCAGCGCCGACACGCAGTCGGCGCGGTAGTGCTGCAGCCGCGCCGCGGCGGTGTCCAGCGCGTAACTGGAGCAGGCGCCGCCCAGGCAGGCCAGGGGGAAGTGGTTGTGCAGCGCCAGCACGCGACCCGTCTCGTGGAACGCCTTCACGTACTGGCCCGGCTTGGTGAAGTTGCGCGTGCGGTACACGTGCTGCAGCATGTGCAGGTAGTGCGGCGCGCCCGCCTCCCAGCCGTGCTGGTGCCGCAGCGAGTCCAGGAAGTACAGGTTGGCGGCGTGGTACGAGGAGCGCGCCGGCTTGCCTGGTGCCAGGCTGGCCGTGCTGAGCGGCAGCACGCGCCGCATCAGCGAGCTCCAGTCGGGGTCCTGCAGCGGCACGATAACCTCGTCGATGTCGAGCAGCGCCACCCAGCGGTACCGATACATATTGCGGTACAGGCAGTCGTTGTACGGGATCAGCTCCATCTGGCGCTTGTGCGTCGTCTTCTTCTTGAGGTACATGTGCTGCAGGCCCGGCAGGTTGGGCTGGCCGCCGGGCAGCGTGATGGGCGTCACGCTGACGGCGCCGCGCTCCGCGTAGTATTCCAGCACCTTGGTGATGTTGGGGTGCACCTGCAGCTCGTAGAAGAACACCTTGTCGGCACCTAACAGCCGCACTAACTCGATCCACTCGACGAGGCGCACGGACAGGTCCTCGTGCAGGAAGTCGAGCCCCTTGACGCAGATGGCGAACTCGCGGCGCTGCTCGGGGGGCGGCAGGTCGTAGTGCACGCGCAGGTTGTTGGTGGCGCGGTCGCAGGGCGCCCTCACCAGCGAGACGGAGGCGGGCACCAGGTGGCGCACCTCCTGGGGCAGCACGCAGGCCAGCAGGTAGGGCTGCAGCACGCGGTCCCGATAGTTGCCCCACTTGCTGTTCCACACGTACTTGTACTCCAGGGTGCGCACCACCACGGGCGCGGCGCGCTCCTCGAACCACAGCTGGCAGTGCGTGGTGAGCGTGGGCTTGATGCGGTCGTGCACGGCCAGCACGCGCACCGCCGGACCGATGCGCGACGCGTTGCGCGCGTCCAGGTACGCGCCGTACAGGTGGAACACCCCCTCGTCGGTGCGCAGCGTCTGCCAGTACGTGTTGTGGAACTCCAGCTCGTAGATGGAGGGGAAAGGCGCGCACTCCTTGTTCTTCAGGAACTTGTTCTTGTCGTTCTGGTGCTTGTGCCAGTAGGCCAGCGGCAGGGACGGCAGGCGCCGCTCGGCGTCCGCCCGCAGCTCCGCCTCGCTGAGCACGCGCGCGTCCGTGGCGGGGGCGGCGGGGCCCGGCGAGGGGGTGGACGCGGCCGCCTCCGACTGGAGCAGCAGGCGCGCCGGGGGGGCGGGGGGCGCCCGGCGGGGGGCCTCCCCCAGGCGGGGCAGCAGCAGCGCGCCCAGCGCCGCCCAGCACACGAGCGCGCCGGCCACGCGCAGCCGCGCGCGGGGCCCGCACCAGCCGCGCATACCTGCAACATGACGCTCGGCTATACACAACACGCTCTCACATCAGGTGCTCAAGTCTACTATTTTGGAACAATTGTCATACCGGCACAATACCGGCACGATACCGTTGCAATTGAAGTCAAATATCCGTAGTCTGCTATATGCCGTCATAACGGTCGTTCAATGGTAATAGAATTGTCGATCTCTTTTATCTATGCATTGAATTTTCGGTCTCTTTTATCTATGAATTGTGTTAGAATGGTATGTATGTTGCCGTTTTAAAAAAATGCGTTAGTTGACGTGATTTTCGAAAAACTACTAATAAATTTAAACATTTAATCATGCTAGACTTCGTTTAGATATATTTGTACATACTATTTATCAGTATAAAAAGCAATGTGAAGTTTAGGAGATTAGTAAATTGCAATAAATTACAAAGAACAATTTCTAATATTTCTATCTATCTATTTTTTATTTATGGCAATCTGTCGACACAGGACAATTTAAAAATATTACTGTCAAATTCAAAATAGCAGACTACCGAAACATTTCAGTCATTGAATTGCAATTGTGAAGCAGTTGTGTACGAGACTAGCAATTTATGTCACTTTGACAATTGTAAGTCAATGATGAAGTCGTTATGACGACACAATAATAGTAGACTACCAAAAACTTTACTATTGCACCATAATGGTACAATAATGGTACAGTTGTGACACCGTTGAAATACCCGACTCAGGGCCCAGCTCTACGCTGATCTTACATTAACTAAATATTTAATAAACCATCATACAAAATGTAAACAAGCTAAATGTCATATTATGTCATTGGAGCCGACGTTGACAACACTGACAGCACATGATTTCACATAGCACGAGACTATTCACGACTTGCTTGCCATTAGACCTATATTATAATAATATTATTACTAGCTGACCCTCATTTGAAATATATATGTTTGTAAAATAGATAGTAGCCGATTCTCAGACCTACTGAATACGCATATAAAATTTGGTAAAAATCGGTAAAGCCGTTTCGGGGGAGTACGGTAACTAACATTGTGACATGGAAATTTTATATATTAGAATTTAATCATTACTAGATCAGAATGACATTCCGTGTGGTGACGGATTTAGAATACAAGTGTCATTTTTTCTACCCAGGGTGCTGTAAAAGCCAGCTAAGGAATATTGTACACAGATAACATCCTCTGTGAGACGGAAAACTCGAAAATAAACCCTGTGCCAATACACCTGGTCAGCGCGGCACAGTAGACCATAATCCCTCCCAAAGTGGAGGAGGCCCGTGCCCAACAGTGGGACGTAAATGGGCTGGAGGAGGAGGAGATCAGAATAAGTTGGATCAAAACGTTGTTATTATTATTGTCTATATATAAATAATTGAGGAGTCTCTAATGTATTTTATTGATCATTCATAAGCGGCGAGTGGTTCACCGCTAGTTGTTTCTTATGTTATCATCAAACATTTAGCACAGAGTAATGTCATTGAACCACCATGTATTGTATTGTACTGTACGTAGACGGACGGTTACCAAAGTGCGGCTCATCATGGATGACCCTCACCTCAACACAAGTAACAGTAAGTGTCTTTCTGCATGTCACACTAGTACTGTGCAACAATCTGAGTACCTAGTTAGTACATGTAAACTGTCACATCTATAGGTTTGTGCTCTAACATATTATGGTCGGTTAACTTCCGAGAAGACTTTTGGGCTCAATCTTTTTCATGTAAGCAGTATTTGACTGAGGTCGTTGCTCTTACGAGTGGTATGCAATTTATTTGTACACACTGTTTTATTAGCTTCTGCTGTGTTTATCATAGTAAAGCATATTTTATTCAAAATACACCATAGTTGTTTTAATTATTTAATTAAGTTTAGCTGTGTATGTAGAATTCATACCATTATTAGCATCTTCATATGAAAATATTCTCGCTGTTTGTTTAAAAAAGGTGTGTTGATTATTTCAGATTTTAATCCTACTTATTTATCTCTCATCTATAGTTACCTGTATTAGTTAAACTTATAATATACTAGCTGACCCGGCAAACGTTGTTATGCCATACTAAAAAAAAAAATTTTGAAAAATAGATGTTGGCCGATTCTCAGACCTACTGAATATGTATGTAAAATTTCATAAAGATCGGTCTAGCCGTTTCGGAGGAGTACGGTAACTAACACTGTGACACGTGAATTTTATATATTAGATGTAAGTATTTCTTATATCGATACTAAATTATGTTCCATACAAAAATATGAGCAATAGTAGTTTCTTCGTGGATATTTTTCTCCAGAGAAACGACATTTTTTCACAGTTTCTAGGTCTTATATGTGTTCTATATTATAGATGAAGAGTATATCTATGCTTCTATCACTTACTTTTTTTTAATTTTGTCTTGCTTAACAACGACAGTCGGAAGTCCTTCAAATAACTACCGGAAATCTACGTTAACACTCAAAATGTCTTAGTTATTATATTTAAGAACTAGCTGTTGCCCGCAACTCCGTCCGCGTGGAATTTAGGAAAAAAATTCCCGTTTTTGCAACATTTTTCACTACTGCTTCGCTTCTACTGGTCGTGGCGTGATGTTATATAGCCTAAAGCCTTCCTCGATAAATGCTCTATCTAACAGTGAAAAATATTTTCAAATCGGCCTAGTGGTTTGTGAGATTAGTGCATTCAAAGAAACAAACAAACTCTTTATCTTTATAATATTATTATAGATTAGTTGAACGTTGTTAGTTCTGTTGTGATGATCGCGGTATACGTCACGTACTAACAGTAACACCCGTATTCACAAACAATATTTACTTAAGTAAGTACTTAAGTGTTGATGTACTGTGCAAAGGGTAACACTTCTCAGTGCGTTCTAGTCCAGTCAAATTACCGAAAGAAATAATCACTAAAATACCTAGTTTGGGAATTATTAAGGATCGATCGGGGGGTGTATTCTGAGCTTATATTCCAATTTGAGGGAATCTAGGGAGGTCAGCTCAAGGTCATTTCGATGAAAATGCGTTTAATTCGATATCTCGAGAACGGTTAGTGTTAGGCAAAAAATTGTAGAGACCTTTTCTCTTCTAAATTAAATTTACTAACTTTTTTATCCGAAACCTTTTTTTTATCATCAATATTTTTCAATTTATTGCTTCTGATAGGCAAAAATTTTACTTTTTTTCCTCCCTTTTTTTTATTTTTCGCCATTTTCTCCCCAATCGTTCAATTTTATTAAATTTTACCCGAACATGAAAGTGTTGCTCTTTTAATTATGAACAACTTTATATGTAAACTTTTTTCTGTAATGCCAATACCTTCGGAGTTATATATTACTTTACCGAGAATTTCGCTGGAGTATAGTGCTGCGGTTGTTGTTGGTGAAGACGTGGATTTACTGGTTTTGCTGACTGCGACAGCCGGCGCGTGCAACAACATTTATTTGAGAAAATCTGGCCGAAGCAAATCGACGGAAGCTACATATAGCCCATACTGCCTCAAACCGATATATGGGCCGAATGCCGCAAAAAATTATATATAATACGCGATTAGTGGTTGCGACACAACTTCGGCACCATTCAACGTAGGCAAGATCAAAGCAATGACCGCATTGAAAAATACTCCCGCTTTGATTTCTCTGACTGAAGTTTTTCTACAGCCTAAAGCAGATAAAATAACTCTCGCTTCAAACGGCGAACAATTCATTTTGAATTTGTATCGCAAGGCTTCAGGTGACACGAATTGTACAAATCTCAACGAGCTCCGTTATAAGGGATACAAAAAATTGGCAAGCAGTGGGAGGGTTAAATTGGAATCCCTTCCTCCTACCTCCGATGCCGCATTTTTTCACTCGTTGAGGTGTTACTACCAAATACAATACTGGCTCGAAAATTATCTGGAACCCGAGGAGTGGGGCTGGCGTCACACCCCCCGTGGATTGGAGCCGATACCGACGTCACTGAAACCAGCTCCGGAAGATTTGCTTAGATCGATTGCGTGCAAATGCAAAACCAACTGCGGCAAATCGTGCGGATGTAGAAAGGCCGGCCTGTATTGCTCAGTAATTTGCACTAATTGCCAAGAGAACTATTGTTCTAATATCGCCAATGTTGTCAACGATGATATTTTTGACGCAATGGACGAGGACGACGTATGCCCCGATACCGTCAGGGCCTTTAATATTGACGATTCACTTCCATCGACCTCGCGTACTTAATTTTACCAATTTTATGACCTATTTTTTTATCAATAAATGTGTGAAACAGTTTCAATGATTCGTTTACTTCTTTTTCTAATCCTTATTCACATTATTATCCCATTGAATGGAATAAAAAATACCCAAATTGAAAAAGTAAAATATTGAAATGATATTTCAATTATTACAATATTTAATATTTAAATGAAGTTCAAATTTTTAATAGTTTAATCGATTCACCTTTTGATACAGGTAAGTTGGCTAATAAATGATCATGGAATACTTTAATATTTCTTTCAAATACTAAATACCCACTGATGTCGATGATATTGCGACAGTGGCACGGATTTCGCTCGGTAAAGTAATATACAAACTCCGAAGGTATTGGCATTACAAAAAAAAGTTTATAATAAAGTTGTTCATAATTAAAAGAGCAACACTTTCATATTCGGGTAAAATTTAATAAAATTGAACGGTTGGGGAGAAAATGGCAAAAATAAAAAAGGGAGGAAAAAAAGTAAAATTTTTGCCTATCAGAAGCAATAAACTGAAAAATATTGATGATGAAAAAAAAAGTTTCGGATAAAAATGTTAGTAAATTTAATTTAAAAGAGAAAAGGTCTCTACAATTTTTTGCCTAACACTAACCGTTCTCGAGATATCGAATTAAACGCGTTTTCATCGAAATGACCTTGAGCTGACCTCCCTAGATTCCCTCAAATTGGAATATAAGCTCAGAATACACCCCCCGATCGATCCTTCATAATTCCCAAACTAGGTATTTTAGTGATTATTTTTCCCATTCTCAGCCGTAATTTGACTGGACTATTCCGTTCATCGAGCCTTTGTAGACAAAACTTATATATATATACTAGCTGACCCGGCAAACGTTGTTTTGCCATACTAAAAAAAAAATGTTTGAAAAATAGATGTTGGCCGATTCTCAGACCTACTGAATATGTATGTAAAATTTGAGAAGAATCGGTCAAGCCGTTTCGGAGGAGTACGGTAACTAACACTGTGACACGTGAATTTTATATATTAGACTAGCTGACCCGGCAAACGTTGTTTTGCCATACTAAAAAAAACCAAAAAGGTTTGAAAAATAGATGTTGGCCGATTCTCAGACCTACTGAATATGTATGTAAAATTTCATAAAAATCGGTCAAGCCCTTTTGAAGGAGTACGGTAACTAACACTGTGACACGTAAATTTTATATATTAGATAACGTACGAGTATATGTAGTAGCGAGCTTTCCTTTCATGCACTGTGCAGTAATTAGTTACGTTATTATGATAATATATAATATGTAAATACTTAATAACGTTTAGAAAGTAACTATACATATAGGTATATGATGATGAGAGAGTTGATGAGTTTGTTGTTAATATTGCATGCATCTGTCTAGTGTCACTATAGACTAGAGTACAGCTCACATCTATGTGTGTGTATCCTAGTGACTGCCTAGTTATAAACATGTCCAACAATCATTTGAAAGTGTCGTTTTATCGACAAAAAGTGTATTAAAACCAATATTTATTATGTGAAATGAAACCATAAGGTCCATGGGGTGATACTGAATTCGGGGATATTACGAACAATATAAAGATATAGTGTAATATTATTTATAGTGCTCAAACCGCACCTTGCACAGGTCAACTCATCACAAGTCGCTACACTTGATATTCATGGCGTCACGTCTTTTCTATTGTTTTGTGACAATTTTCAATTTCGCTCAACATCAATATTTTGAAATCCTGTTAACTTATTTAAATACTAGCTGTTGCCCGCCACTTCGTACGCGTACAATTTAGAAAATGTTTCTCGTTTTAGCAATATTTTTCACTGATGCTTCGCTCCTGTTAGTCGCAGCGTGATGTTATATTCTACTATATAAAAATAAGTCGGATTTTCCTTCCTGACGCTATAAGTCCAGAACGCACGAACCGATTTCCATGGTTTTGCATTCGTTGGAAAGGTCTCGGGCTGCGTGAGGATTATAGTTTATTTATTAATTTTTTTTTACTTTTTTTTTGGTATGGCAAAACAACGTTTGCCGGGCCAGCTAGTATATATACAGGGTGTGGCGTAAATAGTGGTCCACCGTTCAAGGTTGGATACATCAGGTAGGTACCTACACCATACCAAAATTTGGAACCGGTCCGCCGACTGGTTCCAGAAAAAAAAATATTTTTAATTTTTTTTAAGAAATTCCCATTTTCATTAAGAATTTGATCACAGTTTCAACAAAAAACATTATTTTTGATTTTTTATTCGTGTTTATTCATGCTGAATGTATGAGCTATCATAAAATAAAAAAGATTTGTATTGAAATTGTAGCCTTTACGGGAAAAAGTGATTTCTTCTCAATTCTTAACCTAAATTTTATCGCATCAGTCATGTTCAGGAGCGGTTTTTGAAAAAAAAATGTACTACACTGTTAGTGCCCATGTATTTAAAAATATGCTCATGATGTACTGATTATAAAATGGTATAATAGTACCGCTTTTCAAAAATAGATTTTTTTTTATTGCAATTGTAATTAAAAACGGATAAGTCTTCCTGTTACTATTTTCGCAACATAATATTTAAACAAAAATGTTGTCTTTTTGTTTTTACCCATTTAAATATGGAATTAAATAAAACAAAGTCTCAATCTTACAACTGATATTTGACTCCACGTCTCCAAATAATTCTACATCATGTCGTGTCCTATAAAAAAAGGTCGCTCTGTACCTGAACCATAACAAAAGACCTATTGAAGTGCGCACACTCTTGTAATGCGTAACGTAGCTGGAGTAACTAAACAATAGGATAGTGATAAGGAAAGGATGTAGTTTGTTGTTGTTGTCCCTTTCCTTTCTAGCAATTGAGATCGGAAAGAAATGGTACATAAACAATTAGTACGATCTACGCTCCCGTGCATCGTATACGTTTCGTTTCATTTGTGTTTAACTCCGCTGTTTCTTGCTATTCCCCTGGACTCCGGTTGATTGCCTAAGTGATTTGGACTTGTCGTTTTGGTGACATCTAATAATCTTGCTTACGTTTACCGGACTCTGATTTGCATAACGATTTGGACAAACGTGCAGTGCAGTGATAACAAAAATGTCTCAGTATACACCGCGCGAATATGCTGACATGCATTTTATTTACGGAGAATGTGGAGGAGTCGGCAGAGAGGCGGCTCGGCTTTACAGGGAGAGATATCCCGATCGCAGACATCCAGACCACAGGGTGTTTGGGCGAGTCCACAATGCATACACCGAAGGGAGGATACCCGGCTCAGGCGTAGGCGGTGCAAGAGAAGGACGCCCACGGAGACATGCCGATGATCAGGTACTGAATTTGGCAGAACAAGATCCTACAACCTCAGTCCGAGTCTTATCTCGCACAACGGGGATATCTACCAGAACCGTACATCGCATTTTAAAAAGACACGAGCTACATCCCTACCATTATACAAGGGTACAGACTCTGTTACCAAGGGACTATCCTCCGCGAGTGAGATTTTGCAGAGAAATGCTGCGTAGAATACGAGAGGACGAGCAATTTTTTAATAAAATACTTTGGAGTGACGAATCATCTTGCAGAAAAGATGGATATTTAAATTTACACAACTTGCACAGCTGGCAGTTAGAAAATCCGCACGTCATGAGACAAGATCGATCGCAATACCAATTTAAAATAAACCTTTGGGTCGGCATTATTAACGCACAAATAATTGGTCCATTAGAACTGCCAGAAACCTTAACCGCAGAAAGGTATCTTGGGTTCTTACAGACAGATTTACCCGTACTTCTAGAAAGTGTCCCTACAGAGATCCGAGACAGCATGTGGCTACAAAATGATGGCTGTCCCGCTGACTATGCAGTAAGGGTACGAGAGCACCTTAATGTGGCCTATCCAAACAGATGGATAGGGCGGTTAGGCCCAATACTATGGCCACCACGCTCCCCAGACCTTAATCCTTTGGATTTCTTTTATTGGGGATGCTTAAAGGAAGACGTATACAAGGGACCAATAAATAATATTGAAGAATTAAGGACCAGGATTCTGACAGCAGCTGGAAAAATCAATGAAAGCGGGTTTGCTCGACGTCTTAAACGCTCCTTTATTCGACGGTGCAGAGCGTGTATAGCTGCGAATGGGGGCCATTTTGAGCACCGATTGTCATATGTATATCAATAAATAAATAATTATGATGTCAAAGTTGTTTTTTTTTAATACCCTGTCTGTAGTAACTTTTGTGTTCTCATTTGCCAATACAATTACAATAATAATATTGTCGTTGTCACTATGACCAAGTTTACAGTAAGAATGGGCACATAAATAAGGTAGACGAAATTTTTGTTTCAATATTAAGTTGCGAAAATGGTAACAGGAAGACTTACTTATTTTCAGTTACAAATGCAGTATTTTTTTTTCTATTTTTGAAAAGCGGTACTATTATACCATTTTATAATCAGTACATCATGAGCATATTTTTAAATGCATGGGCACTAACAGTGTAGTACATTTCTTTTTCAAAAAACGCTCCTGAATATGAGTGATGCGATAAAATTTAGGTTAAGAATTGAGAAGAAATCACTTTTTCTCGTAAAGGCTACAATTTCAATACAAATCTTTATTTTTTTATGATAGCTCATACATTCAACATGAATAAACACGAATAGAAAATCAAAAATAATGTTTTTTGTTGAAACTGTGGTCAAATTCGTAATGAAAATGGGAATTTCTTGAAAAAAATTAAAAATATTTTTTTTTCCGTAACCAGTCGGCGGACCGGTTTAAAATTTTGGTATGGTGTAGGTACCTACCTGATGTACCTAACCCTGAACGGTGGACCACTATTTACGCCACACCCTGTATATACTAGCTGCCCCGGCAAACGTTGTTTTGCCATACTAAAAAAAAAAGATTTGAAAAATAGATGTTGGCCGATTCTCAGACCTACTGAATATGCATGTAAAATTTCATAAAAATCGGTCAAGCCGTCTCGGAGAAGTACGGTAACAAACACTGTGACACGTGAATTCTATATATAAGATATATATAACATCACGCTGTCTGTATACATATAGTCTATAGCCTTCCTCAATAAATCTTTGAATCAATGAAAGAATTTTTCAAATCAACAGGGTGGTTCCTGAGATTTGTGCGTTCAGACAGACAAACAAACTCTTCAGCTTTATAATATTAGTAAAGATTTGTTTGTTTTATTGTTAGTTGTTTGTCTGTATTTTACGTATTTCTAACTGAGACTACATGCCACAATCCTTTTTATTATCTTTTACAAAATTATCACAATGGGTGTGTTATATACTAAAATAGTTTAAATTAAATAAAGCATATCGTTTTTTTCACAGAAATGAACACTAGTGCTCAACCTTTATAAAACTGTTTACATTTGAAAGATCTAATTTATGTTAGCGACAAGTGACATGGCAGGTGCTATCGCATTGCTTATCCTAGGTAGGTTTTCTTTATTAGATTGTAATTAAACTATAATTGATGTCATGTATACATAACATGGCTGGTTTTACGTTTAGCGACATAACATTTTTAAAACTATAGAAAATGGAGTACCTGTTGAACTATCCACGTATGAAATGTTATGAATATGTTTATTTTGCGTTTCAACAAAACCGACTATTGCCTTTCGCTTTTCAAGCCTTATTAACCTAATTCAGATTATTCTACTTCACCTCATATAAATATTTTTCATAATAATATATTTAAGAGGATACCAAAACTTAATTAGTTTAAAAAAACTAAAAAACACGCTTTATTTAATCGAATTATTGCATTGTCATCGGTCTTTGACATGTGTGCAAAATTTGAATAGAATCTGACCGTTTAAAGTGGGTCAAAATAGCGTCCAAAGGAGTCGGTTACAAACATACAAACATACAAACAAACAAACATACAAACAAACATACAAGTGAAGCTAATATAAAGCGTGTAAAAATAGATTCGTGCATTTTTCTACGTACGAAGTTTTCATTGTTTCTTTAGATTGAATGGCTAGAGCTCTAATTTTTAAGTACATATATGTTTTTAGGGTTCCGTACCCAAAGGGTAAAAACGGGACCCTATTACTGAGACTTCACTGTCCGTCAGTCCGTCCGTCCGTCCGTCTGTCACCAGGCTGTATCTCAAGAACGGTGATAGCTAGAGAGTTGGAATTTTCACAGATGATGTATTTCTATTGCCGCTATAACAACAAATACTAAAAATAAAATAAAATAAATATTTAAGGGGGGCTCCCATACAAAAAACTGATTTTTTTACCGTTTCTTGCTCGATACTAATAACGTTGCCTTATGTTGCATAGATAATGGTACGGAACCCTTCGTGCGCGAGTCCGACTCGCACTTGACCAATTTTTTTATTTCAATATATGATCTAGGATCGCATAAACTCAGAAACGCGATTGAGAAAAGTTTTCTCGATAGAAAATCTTAGCGAAACAACCTCTCTAATTTTTTTTTTTTTTTGTCGGTCTATTATCGCGTATTAACTAATGAAATAACTTTAAAAACATAAGTAACTATTATATATAGAAACACGTAAATCAGAATTAAAATATATTTAGTAGATTTTGAGTAAATAGGAAAAGTATCCCTAATTCTTCATTTTCTGTGCCTACTGGCTGTGTTAATATGTACGTGTCGGCGATGATATACGATAATATTGATGTAGGCCCTTAACTAATCGAATCCTTGGTATTTTTTGGAGTAATTACGAACTATAGAAAAAATCTCAGGTATTCGTAAAAAAATGAACCGCCAAATTTTGGCAGAACATTCATTCATTTCAGTGTGAGACATTTCAATAACATGTTGTGTACTGTATCGTGTAACTAAATGTGTCCGGTATTATTGTTGTATTACTGAATGTTTGGCTGAATGTATGTGACGTCACTACTCGTCAATATACTACTGTCTGTAGAGTAGAGAGAGACAGCGCACACCTCACTCGTTATATTATTGAGTCAATAACTTGTGTTACTACTCCAATAGATCTGCACATACTATTGTGTACATGTACAGTAGTGTGTGTGTCTCATCAAGTAGTGCTGGGTGCGCTATTATTGTTCCGTTGAACAAGTTAAAGATACCTAAACAATAACGACACGACACAATTCACAATGTTACTAATTTAGATAATTGTAACGCGTCGCAAACAAAATGAAGTAGCTTTTTCGTATTATGAATAACCTACAGACTAATACAGACTTAGGTAGGTATAATTTATGGTGTCCCATTGTTTGACCAAAAGTCATTGGCAAAACTACACTTGACAAACAACGTTTGGCAAAACAGTGAATTCGCCTAATGATCATTTTACTACTGATCATTTTACAAATGTTTCATTTTACCAAATGATCAACACTTAACTTAAATTTACATTTTACAAATGATTACCTACTTTACAAAACTAACATTTGGCAACTGAGTTATCACATAAATCTACTTTTGGTCTAAAAATTTGGCATTCTTGTTAAAATGACCATCTTTAACTAGAAAGAAAATACTATAAGTATTAATTGATATATTTTATTATATATAGATAGATAGAATGAAAACAAATGATATTTGCAAAATAATTACTTATTAACCCTTTGTTACCCTATATTAAGTCTTTGGAGATATACATCTCTTTTATTAGATTGGGTTAGGTTAGAACTGTAACCCCAAAGAAGCGAATTTAGGGCATTTCTCCCTTTAATAATGATAATGATACATTTAAACAACTTAATTTACGAAACATATCATTTGGTGAAATGACAAAAAGGTCAATTGACATTTGAATAATTAACACATTTGTCAAGTGTACCTAGTGTTTGCTAATGGATCATTTGCTAAGTAAGTTTTTGTAAGATGATACTTTTGTCAAGTGTATCGTTTGCCAAATGATCATTTGGTGAAACATTTTTTGTCAAATGATCATTTGTCAAAAATTTTTTGATCAATCATTAGGGAACCATAATTTATCCCGTAGCGTTGCTTCAAGCATTAATACAGTAGGAGTTGGCACGTTTGATTCCTGATTTGTTTGTAATATTCACGTAGATGCGGTTCTTCATCATAAATGCAATTGAATTGTAACTAAGTAGCCGGGCTGTCACAGAGCATTGATTCAACAGGAGTTGTCACTGTTAATCGTCACCGCTGAATAAGGTAGTCAGTGCAGTACGCGGTACTCAGATGCAATTATTTAGGTAGTCTATTAACTATGGGTGCCATCACCTAAATTGCTGAAGCTGGATTAATACGACATAAATCCCGGTCCCGTCTCGCGGCACCGTATGTCTTGACTGACAACAGCGAGATGCACTGATTATATTTAAAACTTTCGTTGTCAGAGTTGGGAGTCCGATGTCATTTATTTAATGCTCACACTTCGCCATCATCGCCAGTATACTCCAAAAGGGGCAAGTGCTTAGCACTTATAACAGACGTATGAGTGTGGATGAAGCCGAGGAAGTATGTATGGATCGTAGCAGATGGCGCTCTATAGGCTCTGCCTGGGAAAAAGGCGTGACGCGATGATGATGATAACTGTCTGAATTTCCTGTAGAAAACTCTGAACGAAAACCAGCCGACGCAGCTTGTTGAATGCTGCTCAGTCTAACTAAATACTTTTGTCGATTTCTTGCTCAATCAAAGTAGTTTATATGTATAAAGCTGAACAGCTTTTTATTAATAAATTAGGTATCTGCCCTATTCACAATAACTTCGCAGAACAGTGTCACTAGTATTTTTTTACCCGACTCCTAAAAATGGGGGGAAGGGAAACTAGATGCCATTACCAAATTTTTTTTGAGTAAAACAAAAACCATAAATCCGAGTTGTTTTTAAAAAAAAATACCATAATTAGGATAAAATGTAGTAAGTGTTATAGCATTTTAGAAAGCCCACTAAATGCGCCATCTTTTAATGCCATGTGCCGAAATAGTGTAGTACATTTATTTTTTCAGCACAGATAGTTTAATTAGAATGATGTAATAATTTTGAGTACATGTTTGGGCAAATTAGGGATATTTCCTCTGAAACCAAGATAGTTGTGTTCAAATTTTGAATTGTAATTTATACTAACACTAGCTGTCCCGGCAAACGTTGTTTTGCCATACTAAAAAAAAAAGGTTTGAAAAATAGATGTTGGCCGATTCTCAGACCTATTGAATATGCATGTAAAATTTTATAAAGATCGGTCAAGCCGTTTCGGAGGAGTACGGTAACTAACACTGTGACACGTGAATTTTATATATAAGATTATTCAGTAACAAATCCCCCCCAAAATAATTAAGCTAAGTAACATTTTGTAGTCATGGTATTTGAAAAATCATAACAAGGTGTTGATTTTCACGTTTTTTTTAAATGGCTATAATATGTAGAGTGCCGGTAAAAAATTTTTTTTCCTATTTTTCTGAGAACCATCATCCCTTGGCCCGTCATCCGTTTTCGGCTTGACGTTGATTTCTGGGACACCCTGTATAATGATATAGCAGGTAGCGTGATAGGCTCGTCGGTATACAGGGTGGCCCAAAAGTCGTGGATCAAACGCAACTAGGGGTTAGATGGGGTCATCAGCTGCAAAAAGTTGTTCTACGGGAGGTCCTTAAGGTCAACCCCTGCAGAGTTATAATTTATTTTGTGTTTTTATGAGAAAATTGACTTTTTTTTTAACTAAATCTTAATACAATTCGAAAAAATCTGCATCCTGTATCTTTTTATAATTTTCACTAGATTGGTACTGATGAGTCCTTGCGTTAGACATGCTATTTATGGTTGTTTATTAGGTGTGTTGAAGATAATATTAAGTTTTACGATTATTTTTTTTCTCAAATCATAACTTTTTATTTACTTCGGACCCCACTGTGAAAAAAAAATACTCTACCGAAAAGTGACCCTGTATTACAAGTTTTGGCCCATTTAATAGGGATTCTGAAAAGGTATTACACATGGCTATGCGTGGCTTTCATATCTTTCAAGGACGATTATTCGTAGCAAGGCCAAAGTTAACCCAACCTAAAACTCGGTTAGGCTTATTTAAAAATAAACTGGAACTAATACAAATAATGACAAAGACTCTCTGCCTCTCTTTTACACTAACCATTTAATCCTTTGTCAATAAAAGGCCGGTTCGCCCGTCAGTTCAGGTAGCGATATCTTTTCTAGGAAACAAAAGGCCGGGCCGGCCGGGGCGGGGGTGGTGATGCGCGTGAGCATGTTTCTTTAGAATGTTTAGTGTTCTTTAGTGACTCGCTTCCTGCCTGTGAGTACGCACGTGTTCTTTTTCTCGGTTTTACGACGACTTGTGATCAGTTTCTTTCCTTTGACCTACGCTTTGTTTTTCGGACTTGTGATAGATTGCCAACCTGTGACCAGTGCTGTGTGAATCGGACTGGATTCGGAATCGGACGGATTGGCTACAAAAGTGGACAGATGGCTGCTGCGAGGAGAGAATACACCCAACGGGAGTATGCAGAAATGCATTACCTGTATGGCTTTTGCGACGGTAATGCCCGGGCTGCTGCCAGGGAATATCGTCAACGCTACCCTAACCGTGATCGTTTTCCGGACTTCAGGGTCTTTATGCGCGTACATAATTCGTACATGGAGGGAGTCTTACCCGGTCAGCATGCTCCGAGAGCAGGCAGACCAGTGGTGCAATTTGAAAATGAAGATGAAGTGCTGAGAGAATTAAGATTGGATCCTAGTATAAGTCAACGCCAAATATCCCGTAATCTCGGGATTTCAAGATCGACGGTGCAACGTGTCATTAACAGAAATAAATATCACGCCTACCACGTGCAAAGGGTGCAAGCTTTGCTGCCCGGTGACTATGAACCTAGAGTGCGGTTTTGCAGAGAGATGCTAAGATACCACAGAGAGGATCCGCAGTTCTTCAACCAGGTTTTATGGACGTATGAGTCAACTTTTAGAAGAATGGGAGTATTCAATATCCACAATCTACATTTTTACTCCAGAGTGAACCCCCATATCATAAGAAATGATCGATTCCAGCATCTGTTTGGTATTAACATGTGGGCTGGTATAATTGGCCAGCAGTTGGTGCTGCATGAAATGCCAGCAAGGCTGAATGGTGCTCAGTATTAAAATTTTTTGCAAAATAATTTAAACCATATTCTTAACGAAGCTGAAGTTCCAGAAGAAAGAATAGCAGAAATGTGGCTGCAACATGATGGTGCCCCGCCTCACTACGCTCGAGCAGTTAGAGATCATTTGAACGAGCGCTTCCCTAACCGGTGGATTGGTCGAGGCGGACATATTGCGTGGCCACCCCGGTCGCCCGATTTAAATCCATTAGATTTTTTTCTTTGGGGCTATTTTAAAGAAATAGTTTACCAAGGAGAGAACAATAGCGAACAAGAACTACGACAAAAGCTCCAATTTGCTAGGGTACAAGTTACTAACAACAGAGGTGCATTCCGTAGGTTACGTAGGAATTTTATTAGACGGTGCAGATTATGTATTATGGTCAGAGGCAGGAATTTTGAGCATTTATTGTAAAATGTTTTGCTTAATAAAACAATTATTTCACAATCGTTGTTTTGTTTTTTCGTCCTAGAAAGATATTAGAGACACTCATTGCCAAGTGAACCTTTTCAGAATCCCTATTAAATGCGCCAAAACTTGTAATACAGGGTCACTTTTCGGTAGAGTATTTTTTTATCACAGTGGGGTCCGAAGGAAATAAAAAGTTATGATTTGAGAAAAAAAATAATTGTAAAACTTAATATTATCTTCAACACACCTAATAAACAACCATAAATAGCATGTCTAACGCAAGGACTCATCAGTACCAATCTAGTGAAAATTATAAAAAGATACAGGATGCAGATTTTTTCGAATTGTATTAAGAATTAGTTAAAAAAAGTCAATTTTCTCATAAAAACACAAAATAAATTATAACTCTGCAGGGGTTGACCTTAAGGACCTCCCGTAGAACAACTTTTTGCAGCTGATGACCCCATCTAACCCCTAGTTGCGTTTGATCCACGACTTTTGGGCCACCCTGTATAATGGGCTACCAGTCGTCGCGCGTCGTAAGAGATGCAACTTCCACCAAAAGCTTTAAAGCAAAGCTAATAACATGGTTGATTGAGGAGTTTTATGATTTTCAAAACGAATTTCTTAAAATACCTTTGACACGAATGCATCTACATTTTGTGTATCTACATAATTCTGATGAAATTAACTTAATTTTTTTTATCTTCGTATTATGATTAACAATTGCAATGTATTTTTAATTAAAGTAATGTAATCTAAATCTGATTCGATGTACTAATTCTCTGCCTCTAAGTTTAAAAAAGCACTGAAATCATGGCTTTTGGAAAAAAACTATTATAGTGTAAGAGATAATATGTATGATCGAGTCACTTAGTTACAAAATGTGAATTCTGTGCCTATAATAATAAATAATAATTAATTAAATGTGTGGGTATAGGTATTTATATATATCTATGTATTACGATGACAATTAAGAGGATACCAAAATAGCTTCGTGCAATCAATCGTTCAATCTAAAGAAACAATGAAAACTTCGTACGTTTTTTACTATTATTTTGAGTAAATAGGAATAGTATCCCTAATTCTTCATTTTCTGTGCCTACTGGCTGTGTTAATATGTACGTGTCAGCGATGATATACGATAATATTGATGTAGGCCCTTAATGTATTTATGTGACTTGACTGGTTATGTCAAATATTGCAATTTTTCACATGCCTTTCAGTGGCTAAATAGATGGACTAATTCAGCAAATTTATGTAACACCTGTGTTAACTCTATTTTAAGTGAAATAAAGTTCATTCATTCTGACTTGTAACTTATGTTAACCAATAATAATAGAAAAATGAAATGAAATAAGGTTTTTATTGTATGCTCGGTAAATATTCTAGGGTTGTATGATACACCGTGCGTGCAACGTAGAAAACGCAAAAGGATATATTATGTACCTACATATTTCTAATAAGTACCTACATATTTATGTTTTAGTGAAGCTAATTCTAAACATTCGTGAGTCTGCTGTGGGCTGTGAGTCATGTTGTGTGTTAAACTTATATTAGCTGACTCCGAATTATTGACTCGTGGAAACTTTTTCTTCAACGATAAATCAATTGTTTTGAAACCGTTAGGTGAGGTCGCGATAATTAGCAGCTTTCTGTATACATAGTAGTAACTACACTAATGCTTTCACGCCACTTCAACATATTATGTTACTATGTGTAAAATTTGTTAAATAAATAAAAAATAGTATTGAGGCGGTGGTACTGGTCTGATAGCGGACAACAGTGGTTCAGGCCGAGCCCTCGTCTTACCGTTATTTGTTGAGGCGACGGAATGTTCACGTCAGAGTGTCAGTGGCGACTGTCGCGACCACGGAGACTATCGCATAATTTGTTGATCAACAGGGAGCTCAGCTTTCAGTTAACTCGGTATATTGGGGACACATTCTAATGGACGCGGCGCGGAGGTCGTCGTCATTGTGCGTCCGCGCCGCGCCGCTCTGAGAAGTTCATTAATTAACGAGATAGTCGCGTGCAACACGATCACACTTTACCAGTTGTGAATCGACAAAGCTCCGCGTACGTCGAGCTTCAGTACAGACAGGAGGGAAGTGTGCTCTGTGACCTGACTAGTTGTATCTCACCTCTAGTGTCGCGGTATGTGAGAGAGTGGCGGCGCCCCACTGGGACGATGGCTCATAGTGTCGGGTCGTCGACCCCACTACACTACACTGCACTTCACTATCACGTCCGCACTGCTCCACGGCGCGGTGCACACTGCCCGCCGCCTGCGCCTGCGGCCTTGACCGCGCCCCCCGCGCCCGCCTGCATCTCAGCGCGCCAACGAGCCCCGCCCCCCCGCGCTCACTACCGTTACCTAAGCTCGCACCCTCCCTCACCGACCGCGACGTGCTCCTGACTCCTGTAAGACCGCTCCATGTCTCTGATTGCCTACACTCCATCTAAACATCAAGACTCGAAAAGAAATCTATGAAATGTTGTGAACTAGATGCGGAAGTGAGAATAACATGATGTAGAACTACTTCTTGTTAGTTTAAGTAGGAGGCGCAGTGTCGGTGGTATGTATTATCGCATTCAGATATTTAGAATCCATATAGCTAATTTTAATTGAAAAAGAATAATTGCGTAGGTATTTTAAAAAGAAGTTCAACCGACTTCATTTGCCTTTAAAATTTAGGGGGATATCCTCGATTTCTTGGCACATAACCATCAGATCTGAACCCGGTGCCAATGGGAACAAACGGGAAACACCAACTTTCAAATAAAAAAAGAATCATTAAAATCGCCTCGCCTCCTTATGAAATAATAAACATAAGTACAAAAAATTAGAAAAACGAATTGAGAACCTCTCAAAAGAGTCTCAACTCTCTACAGCGCGGGTCAAGTAGGATTAGATAAAGTTCAAAACTGGCTTACAAGACATTCTCTCACACTAAACACATTGAAAACTAAAGTCCTTAATTCTTTACCATTCCAATCAGCCACATACTGACCTTACAGTAACTGCCCACTCATGTACCACAAAGGACATATCTGCCTGCGGCTGCCTGAGCTTAAAAGAACACATAAATCTACTTACCACGCGTACGAGAAAAATGATTTTCATCTTCAAAACTCTTCGCCACGTGGCCGACTTTCAGATCATAAAAAGAGTCTATTTTTCATTATGCCAAACAATCCTTGCATACTGCATACCGGTCTGGGGAGGAGGGCCTAAATCCAACTTAATTGCATGCATGCGGTGAAAACAATTAGACGACTTACGGATGTAGATACGGCTAGAATGGTTTACTTTAGTTATTTTCACAGTGTAATGTGCTATGGAATTCTTCTTTGGGGAAGCTGTGCGGACATTAATCGGATATTTGTGCTCCAGAAACGCGCTGTTAGAGCTATATATAACATAGGTCCGCGGGATTCTCTAAGGGAGAAATTCAAAGACATAATTATTTTAACGGTCGCTTCGCAATATATAATATGAAAATTTATTGTATGTTCATAAAAATATTCATAATTTTCCAAAAAAAAGCGACCACCATAATGTTAATACAAGGCATAAACACAATTTTGTGATGCATGTAACCCGTCTCCCAAAATATGTAACTCTTTCATGGGTCATTGTATACGATTTTATAATAAACTCCCTATTGATGTAAGAGAATTAAATAATTCTAAATTTAAAAAATTCATTAAAACTAAATTATGTAAAAAGGCGTATTATAAAATTTCTGATTATATTAAAGATGATAAAGCTTGGGAGTAGGTTGCTCTGGAGCAATACATATTCTATATTGTAAAGTTATTAGCATTGTAAGTATAATTGACATTTAATTTAAAAATATTGATTTGATTAAAAGCTCTGCTGAGTTTCTTACGCCGGTTCTTCTCAGCAGATTGTGTCCTGAACCGGTGGTAGGGAAAAAAATTGGACATGTCATAAGCACATAATTTTTCTGAAAAATTGTGTCTACGTAATTAAATGATTTTTCATTTCATTTCATTTCAATTAAACTTGAAAGGGCTCAGAGGGCCATTTTGAAGGTGGCTACATTTCGACCCATCCTATATCCTACTGCCGAACTATATGTATAAGTCATGTAAAGTCCTTACTGTCAGACAACTTTTTATACTTGCTACAGTCCTGCTATAACACAAAACTACCCCGTACCAACCACTTGAAAAACGTCGTATTGATAAGGTTTGCCAGCTCCAAAAATGCAGCTTCGCGCGTACCCAACGTTTTCTTCCCTTCCAGGGTCCTCACCTCTTTAATACTTTACGTGGTATATTATATCAAATAGCTTCACGTTGTGAGTAGGCCAATAGTGGGACTTTAATGGGTTAGGAAGAAAAATAAATAAAGTAATAAAAAACCTGTCAAAAGCGTAATAGACCCACACACTTAGGGTTTCGTACCTACTAGACCGAAAAACATAATTAACTGCAATAAGTTAATAGGTATACAGTTAATTTAGCTTAAACCACTTCACCAACTTAATTTTGTAGTTGAAATATAAGGAATCGCCTTTATTTTAGCGACTCCATAAGTTGGTATTAGTATAACATAATATATGCTTGCTTGAGATGTGATAATAAATTACAAAATTTTAATTTTTTTCCTATATACTATATAGGCTTAGTCCATCCATGACAAATACTAAGTCTATAGGGCAAATGGAAATGACCTGTAGGTTTTGAATCCCTAGGGTACGTCGAAAATGCTCAAAAATGGACGTATATCGGTTATGTCTTCTAAATGCGTAGATCTAAATGGTTGATTTCTTTTTTGCAGCAAGGGACCGCATAGATCTACATATCGTATGAGTTTCAAGTTGACATCTTCAGCCGTAGCTGGATAAAAAAAGTTTGACGGACAGGCAGACAGACCGACAGACAGAGGAACACCGTAGTGAGGCTACGAAACCCTAATAAGATAAATAAGCTTTTGGAGGTTTCCCTAAATTAGCGATATGTAGGCTTACTATGTGCTTACGCAACATGTTTTCTTAACCAGCCCGCGGAGTGTAACATACAGACACCGAAGTGATGCTATTGGGTGCTTAGTGTCTTTAAGTTAAGAGCCTACATCAATATTATCGTATATCATCGCCGACACGTACATATTAACACAGCCAGTAGGCACAGAAAATGAAGAATTAGGGATACTTTTCCTATTTACTCAAAATCTACTAAATATATTTTAATTCTGATTTACGTGTTTCTATATATATAATAGTTACTTATGTTTTTAAAGTTATTTCATTAGTTAATACGCGATAAAACCGATAAATGAAAAAAATAAAAAATTAGAGAGGTTGTTTCGCCAAGATTTTCTATCGAGAAAACTTTTTTCAATCGCGTTTCTGAGTTTATGCGATCCTAGATCATATATTGAAAAAACAAATACTTAAAAATTAGAGCTCTAGCCATTCAATCTAAAGAAATAATGAAAACTTCGTACATAGAAAAATGCACGAAGCTATTTTGGTATCCTCTTAAGCAGCCATCTATTTACCAACGGAATGATCCGAATGATCCGGTAGAAAACGTACTATTACATTACTATTTCTTTGTTTTCGCATTTAAAGCTGTTGATTGCGACCACGACAATGACGATGTCTTAGTTTCACGTGTACGAAGACGCGGGCACAGCTAGTTGTGTTGTGTATATATGTATTAGAATTATATCGAGTCAATTGAATAACATAAGAAACATAATCATTAGTAGTTTCTGTGAGACACATCTCATTATTATTGTATTGGTGTTAAGCGATCTATGTGGTCAATGTGGTCATGTGCTATGTGTAGACTACTCGCTACTGCTAGGTCGCTGATAAACCTCTCACACTTCGTAATGATGGTGCTCACATAGCTATTAACTATCATTTACTCAAAGCTACATGTAGAGAAGATTGACATAGAAATGAACTGAAATGAAATGAAAAATCATTTAGTCAAGTAGACATAATTCTTTAGAAAAATTATGTGCTTATGACATGTCCAATATTTTCCCCTACCACTAGTTCAGGACGCAATCTGCTGAGAAGAACCGGCGCAAGAAACTCACCAGAGCTTTGAATTTGATTAAAATTGTTTTTCTAACATCACATCATAACAACAACAATATTTAAACGAATAATTAATGTACCAGAGGAAGTATCATCATCATCATCATCATCATCTTAGCCGGTTACAAAAACGTGATGTGGTCTAATATTGAATTATATGAAATGAACTTTAATATTATGACGCGTTTTTTTCCTTGGAATAGGTAGAGACGGTTTAATTCTTGTTATTATTTTATTATTAGGTATAAACGTATATTCAGTTCTGGCCAGACAGCGGCCCACTGTGGGCTCCACGCGTGGGCATATCGACTGAGGTGTTGCCACCAAAATTTATTGATATTTGTTTTATTATTAGATTCCAGAGATAAAAATATCGAGAACAGTTCATTGACATTATAACAACAACATCGTTAAATCCCATGTAATAGTGTGTCTGTCTGTCGTCACTAGACTAGACATAGTCCACAACAACATGGCGACCATTCATTAATGTAAATAATAAATATTCACGGACATTTCACACAACGTCCTCTGGTCCCAAGCTAAGCTTATATGCTTGTGTTATGGGTACCAGAATACGGATACAATACATATACTACTTTTTCTTTTGTAAATACATACTTATAATACACTAGCTGACTCGGCAAACGTTGTTTTGCCATACAAATGACAGGGGTAGACAAATAATTTGCAATAAATTAAAATTGCGACTATAATTTGAGATTTAAACTATCCTATCTCTCAAGTTGGATCGAACTGCACATGGTGTGCGAATTTTATTATAATCGGTTAAGTGGTTTAGGAGTCCATTGAGGACAAACATTGTGACACGAGATTTATATATATTAAGATAGAAACACCCAGACGCAATAAGTACAAACATTTGTATGATAATTAATAATTAGAAAAATCACACAAATGATTGTCCCGAGCGGGAATCAAACCCGCGACCGCTTGATCGGCAGTCCGTTACATAAACCACTCAACCACGAGGCTCGTCAAAAAATGTTTGTATGTTACTAGCTAATGGCAGCGATTTCACTCGCGTTGTTAGTTATTGAACCCCCAATATACACCAAACCTTAATAAATTGCACAAAAAAGCCATCCTCATAATCATCAGTAATCTATGTTTTAAAATATACCGCGTCAAAATCCGTTGCGTAGTTTTGAAAATATAAGTTTACTTAGGGCTTAGGGACATACAAAAATAACGAGTTTGTAGGAAAAGATGTAAATATCATGATAACAGTAGACTGTTCATAAAAGATACTCAACAACTCAACAACTCAGTGGATGTATGTTGTGGAAGTATCCACATTATGTTGAAGATACTCTGTACTCCTAATTTAGGTATTTGCCTTAGGTATTGCTATCTCTATTCCCGAGCGCCTCGCTGAAAGGGACAAATATAGCTGTAGAAGATTTTACCTACAAATTCTTTGAAAAACTCCTTTTTTTTTGGATTTTCGGGCGGTCATATTTCTTTTGGTTATTATGTATTCTTCTTCTCCAGCCCATTTACGTCCCACTGTTGGGCACGGGCCTCCTCCACTTTGGGAGAGATTATGGTCTACTGTGCCGCGCTGACCAGGCGTGTTGGCACAGTTATTATGTATTAAAAACAATTAAAATCGGTATAACTTTCGCGAAGAAAAAAGGGGACTACGATGCCCATATTTTTGTATGGAGCATAATTTAGTATCGTGCCCTGTTAACATGTACCAGTACAGAATATCCTAATTCGATAGTTCAGTGCAGGTTAGCACCTCATTCAGGCAGAGTGAACACCACGCGCGGAATATAATGAATATTCATACAACAAGTACCTACGTCAACTATCAAATAATGTGAATGTTCCGCCACCGCCACGTGTCTTATACATACGTGTATATCTGTGACCGGTTAATAACGATGACGAGGTTCCGACATAATTACTATGTAAAGTTAACAGAATCATTATATTGTCTTGCTCTACTAACTAATGACGCATATATAAGTACGTACTACTTTTACAAAAGATAGGATCCGATAAACAGAAGAACGTGTCATTTAAAAGCTAGTTGTTTGCCTTTGCAATAGCATCTCCCTCGACCGCGCGACCGTACTGACACAATTTGTTAAATCATAAGTCATAACAAATGGTACACAGGAGCGACGGAGTCCCAGCTAGCTCACTGTGCTGGTGCTGACTATATCTCGTAATAATAACATGTAGCAGTGTGTGTGCAGTAGTACTAATATTGTTGACTCTATACAAGAAGTGTTGCTGAGTGAACACCACAACACGACCTACGAGGAGTTGGAGACGGTAGACGTTCAGTGGAGGTGTTCCCCACACTGGCGCTGTACCCAACGAAATGTTACTAGGTGTACTGCAATTACAAACAAACAGCAATATACTAAGATACATATAGCTAAATAATTAATTAATACGTATATAGTACTTAATTAAAATTGGAAATTTAAAAAAGAGTACAGTACACGTATAAGCCAGACTGCAACATTTAGTATCTATGTTATAGTAAACATAAACAAACATACAGAAACAGTCTGATACACAACATAATATATTATACTGCTTTATCTGACCGCGGATGTACGCATACGTCACACGAGTTACATTCTTAAGAGGATACCAAAATAGCTTCGTGCATTTTTCTACGTACGAAGTTTTCATTGTTTCTTTAGATTGAATGGCTAGAGCTCTAATTTTTAAGTATATGTTTTTTCAATATATAATCTAGGATCGCATAAACTCAGAAACGCGATTGAAAAAAGTTTTCTCGATAGAAAATCTTAGCGAAACAACCTCTCTAATTTTTAATTTTTTTCATTTGTCGGTCTATTATCGCGTATTAACTAATGAAATAACTTTAAAAACATAAGTAACTATTATATATAGAAACACGTAAATCAGAATTAAAATATATTTAGTAGATTATGAGTAAATAGGAAAAGTATCCCTAATTCTTCATTTTCTGTGCCTACTGGCTGTGTTAATATGTACGTGTCGGCGATGATATACGATTATATTGATGTAGGCCCTTAACTATTTATAGAAACGTAGTTATGATAAAAGTGTTGTAAATTATTTTAAGATCAATCAAAGTCAGACATAACAATCATTACTTATTAGAAAACAAACTCGTTATTTTTGTATGTATGTCCCTCTGTGAGCTTATAGGTACGGCCAAACCTGCGCGTCCAGCACGCGGGACGCGGGACGCGAAGCGGGACCGTCTACAGCGCGAACTAGATGTTGCACACCTGCGCGACCGCGGCGCGAAGCGCGAACTCCATTTGTAAGTGAATAGTCAGTAACGCCGCATGTGTTTGTTGTGAATATGTCATTATCGTCCTTAACATGGGAGTCTGACTCTGATGAAGAAGATCTTTTATTGCTTGCCCTTGCGGAGCAAACCACTCGGTAAGTATTAAGTGAATAAAAAAGCCGTATCCTAAATGAGTATGAATGACGAAGTGTGTGTAGGTACGAACGGCACAATTTTTCATTGTCATGCCGTTTAGTAGGTACCACGAATAAAGACCCTACCAATCGTAAGTCAAATTGTGCCGTTCGTACACACTTTCGCCACTTATACTCATTTTGGTTACGGCTTTCTTAATCACTATCTCAAAGTATTCAGAAACAATTTTTAATAAAATTAAATTATTTACAGAAGAAGGCCATGGATACATGAAATTAATAAGGATAGAATAAAATATGGAGAATATCATACACTTATGAGAAAATTAAGGCATAGTGCAGAACGTTTTTATATTTACTTCAGAATGCCAGAAGAATGCTTTGATGAAATTTTAGAATTGATAGTGGAGGACATAACAAAACAGGATACAAAATACCGAGAAGCTATTTCTGCAGAGGAACGGTTGGCTATAACTTTAAGGTTAGTATTAAGTATATATGGTATGGTTGGAGTGGGAAAAATAAACAAGACTAATATTTAGATATTTTATACAAGTGAATCATAAAGCCAAATAAACATCAGTTAAAGAGACGAGAAATTCTGGAAATATTCAGCTGCGGCAGAAGCATTATCAGTGAGTGCTTCCTCTTCATTGATATCCGTCAGTTCTTCATGCCCTGTAACCTTAGCCGTGGCCGTAGTAATTTCTGTATTATTTTTAATTGGTTGTAAAATATTTGCTGAACTTGTACTGTAGATGTTGGAATAATTAAGATATTTAGAAAAGTTTGGAGTATCCGTAGGCGATGACATTATAATGGGTTGTAAAATATTTGCTGAAGTTGTACTAGAAGCGTTAGAAGAATTGCCACAGTCGGAAAAGTTTGTAGTAGACGAAGAATCGTAAGAAGAGATACGGGTATTTTCATCGATCTCTGACAACTCTTGTTCTGCTATGATTTGAGCTAGTTTCATTTTTATAATAGTTTGTCTACGAAGCGACAACTTTTTAACACTCTTTGCGTATCCCAAAAATATATGTTCCAAATCATTCATTTGTGACTGTGATCTTTTTTGCGATTTACTTTGAAAATATTTTAACACTTGATTGACTGGCGTGTCCTTAGTCTTATTTTTTTGCGTAAGAGAATCTGCAGATCCTAATGAGCGTTTCGCAGTCGGCGGAGTATTAGAAACAGGTAAATTTAGTGCAGAAATAGTCTCAGCAGGTGTTTCGTGAGTTTGTGTAACCGGTTCTGAATGTAATTCCGATTCATTATTATCAACTGCAACATTTTGCGTAGAGCTTTGTTCAGTTATTTCGTTTTCAGAGTAATCAGTAATATTATTTATTGTTTTAGCAAAAGTCAAATACGGTTTTAGGAATATCATTTGTTCGGCCCACTGCCATTTGCCGTAGTTTTTTTTTGCTGCTTGCCCTGTAGTTGTTTTTATACTTTTAAGATACTTTGAATATGTATCGCGGAGGTTTTTCCATTTCTTTTTTGCAGCATCACCTGAAAGTTTACATAAGATATAATATCTAAAAACATGTTTAGGTAGGTATCTTACAGACGAAATTCTTAACCAATGAAAAGTACTTTTGATCAAAACCTGCGGTCAAAGGTAGTCTTAGCCAAAAATTATTGGCTAATAGTGCTTTTGACTAAAACATCGTTCTACAATGGTCATATCATATTTATTTAGTGATATTTTCTCCGTTTATTAAATTTAATTTTTTTTTTCAGATTTCTTGCGACGGGTGATAGCTACAAAACCATTAGTCACAGCTACAGGGTTGGATTTTCTACAGTAGCACATATAGTAAAAGAAGTCTGTCACTATATTAGCATGAGACTACAATCCAGATATATGCCCGTACCTACAGGACAAATTTGGGAAGCATCGGCCAACCTGTTCCACGAACGATGGCAGTTCCCAAATTGCATTGGTAGCATTGACGGCAAACATGTTGCCATAAAATGTCCTCCAAATAGTGGATCAAACTATTTCTGCTATTTAAAGAAATTTTCTATAGTACTTCTGGCAATAGTCGGACCTGACTACAAGTTCATTGGTGTGGATATTGGAGGATATGGAAAAAATAGTGATGGAGGAATACTTGATGAATCTTTAATGGGGCAGAAGCTGTCAAGCAATTCTCTAAATGTTCCACCACCTAAACCTCTTCTCGAGCAAAATATACCTACGCCTCATGTTTTAATTGGGGACGAGGCATTTGCTTTAAAAACTTATTTGATGAGACCTTTTCCAAGACGATCAGCGAGGGCCGACGACACTAAAGACAATTACAATTATCGACTTTGCAGAGCTAGACGTGTCGTGGAAAACGCTTTTGGTATTCTGGCAAAAAAATGGAGGATATATGATAGACCCTTAGAATTAGACGTTGAAACATCTAAACTTGTTGTACAAACCACTTGTATCTTACATAACTATTTGATTTGTAAAAAGGCAGATACCTATTTCGATTTATTACCATCTCCTGTGACGACGGCCCTTGTGGAAATGGATGATGATGTAAGAAGAGCAGCTAACATACCTTTCGAAATACGAGACCGTTTTGTAACCTATTTTAATAATACTACGATTAACTAAGTTGATTATTATATAAGACAGTCAATTGATTTGCATTTTATTTATTAAGTAACATCTCATACCTACTTTAAAAAAAAACTCGTAACTCGTAACAAAAAAATAGGTACAGATCACACGCACGTGCGTAGGTATATACGATACCTAACTTGCTAGCTGTGTTACCTAGCAGTGCGCGCATTATCGAAATTCACATCATAGTTCAAAATACCTACTTCTTGATTGGGATACTTAGATATCACTTTATGAACACTACTTTCAACTAAGCATAATATTATTATGAGGGTATACAATGAAAATAAAAAAATGTTTTATTTACTTACCGTCCATTCCATACACCGAACCGATAGAATCCCATATTTTATCTTTTTTTCTTAGATTCTTATATCCTGGATGTTTTAGATCATATAAAATATTATATTCTCTTACTTTCTCTATAAACATCTCTGTGTCTTCAGTTATAGACATAGTGGAATTAAATAAAATAAGGAAGCCTAAAAACGAGGTATAGGTACTCGCCGTCGTAGACAAGTCCAACAGTGTTGCCAGAAGGTTACATTTTTTACATTTTACGTAACTTTTGATCAGTTCATGTAACATGTATGTAAGAAACAATTTTAGTTAAATTTAAGTAACTTCTCAAGAATTACAAAAGAGGTAAAAATGAAAAAAAAATCTTGAAAAAAACGAACAAACATTGCAATATTTACGGTAAATTCTTATAGCTGTTGTATAAGACCCTATACTTAACTATAGCACTTCTCATAGAACTCATTCATTCTTATAAAATCTCGATGGGGCTTTATGAGAATCTATTGGATTTTATAAGATTTTCTAAACAGGGATCAGTAGGTAATTAATGTTAGATTACGTTTTTAGGGTTCCGTACCCAAAGGGTAAAAACGGAAACCCTATTACTGAGACTTCGCTGTCCGTCCGTCCGTCCGTCCGTCTGTCACCAGGCTGTATCTCAAGAACGGTGATAGCTAGAGAGTTGAAATTTTCACAGATGATGTATTTCTATTGCCGCTATAACAACAAATACTAAAAATAAAATAAAATAAATATTTAAGGGGGGCTCCCATACAAAAAACTGATTTTTTTACTGTTTCTTGCTCGATACTAATAACGTTGCCTTATGTTGCATAGATAATGGTACGGAACCCTTCGTGCGCGAGTCCCACTCGCACTTGACCAATTTTATTTATGATTTCAGGTTTTCGAAATATTAATAGGGTTCATCCTAAGCTGTCCAAATAAAATGGAACCACAGGAATAATAATTTCTTATATTGTTTTAATTATTAAAATTTAAATAAAAATTAAATTTAATAAAAAGAAAAAGTAAATTAAAAGCTTATTTATTTACATTCTTTCATATTCTTATCTAAATTTATTTAATGAAAACAAAAACTACCGCAAAAAATTAAAAAAGTTATAATTATATTGATAAATATATATTTTTTTAAACTATTGTGTACAAGAAAATATAAAATAATAATAATTTTTGATCTGCGAGCTGAAAATTACATGAGCGTGAATGTAGCAGACACCAGAAAAATTTAAAACTACAAATAAATAGAGTAAATAATTTAAAAAATAATATTTATAAAAAATGCATTTATTTTTGAAAATTTTTATAATGCGCATTTTTAAAAAAAAAAATTTTATTAATTATTTACTCTATTTGTAAATAATTATAAATTTGGCTGATGGCTGCTACATTCACACTCATAAAATTACCACTACGTAAGTTTTAGTTTAAAAATGTAACTTTTCATGGATGCCAACGTAACTTTCGACCAAATCACTCTGGCAACACTGAAGTCCAACCATTAGACGCGTGCGTACCGCTCTGCCGACGCGGTCGTCCCGCATTGTGGTCGCTTAGGTGTGCACGTCGCCATAAGATATCTCGAGTAGCGTCCAGTAGCGTCTGCCGCGGGGCAGACGCTATCGCTTCGCAGTCGCTTTGGTCGCGCAGGTTTGGCCGTACCTTATATCTTCAAAACCACGCAACCGATTTTAATGCGATTTTTTAAATAGGTAGAATGGTTTTATAGGATGGCTTTTCCGTGTAATTTGGTTTGGTTTTTGGTAAATTCCACGCGTACAAAGTTAGAGGCGGGAAACAACTAGTAGTGAATACACACATTAGTTGATCTTCTCCACTCGCGCGCCCGAGTCGCGCGACCGATTAAAGGTCTAGCGCCACGGCAACAATGATTGCCAAGACACTTGACTGTAATTTGATCGCGCGACAGAAAAACCGTTGTAGCAGCTAAAATATGATAGCTACAGCAAAGAAAAAACTACTTTTGGATAGGTTGAAATACGCAGATTGTACTTATATATAAAGAAAATGTGATACTATTAACAAGATATATTTGAATATATTTAATTTAATTTAATTTATTTATTAAGAAAAAAAAAAAAATTAATCCTAATTTAATGCAAGGAATACTAGTTATTTTACCAGCAACATATGTTCCCGTGAAACTAGGTTTATTGCCGATTCTTTTGATATGCATATGTTAATAATTAGTTAAATAAATAAACTAAAAAAAATAAAATTCACGTCTAGCGTCCAGGCAACTCTGGTTGCCGCCCCGCGCCTGCCCTTGGCAAAAACCTTTGTACCAGCTAAAATATGATAGCTACAGCAAAGAAAAAACTAGGTACTTTTGGATAGGTTGAAATACGCAGATTGTACTTATATATAAAGAAAATGTGATACTATTAACAAGATATATTTAAAACTCTGTAAAACATGAGATTAGTGACAAAAAATTAAAAACTTAATTTTTAATCCTAATTTTATGTAAGGAATACTAGTATTTTACCAGCAACATATGTTCCCGTGAAACTAGGCTTATTGCCGATTCTTTTGATATGCATATGTTAATAATTAATTAAATAAATAAAAAACGGCAACCAGAGTTGCCGTCCCGGCGCCTGCTCTAACAAAAGGTCGATCAGATTCGCAAGTTTGTTTTTATAATACGTATTGTAATTATAAAAGTGTTTGAGTATGTTTATTTTATAGTAATTTACTAATATTTTAATAAAAACACGTAAATTAAATAAACACAAGACAATAAAAGTTTACGACATGAACGATTTCTTTGTTTACCCGGCACCGACATTTTGAAGACCAAATTATAGTCGATCTAATTCGTGAAACTCAAGCACTTATATATTATAACATAGTAAATATCCTAAGGATTATTTTGATATATAATATTAAAGGAATAAGTAAAAACTTACCCAAATATTCACAATTTTAACACACGCGCACTGAACACTGTCTGAGAAAACAATGGCGGTGAGGGGTAGACTGAACTTGACGCAAAAAATTGCCGACTCCAAGCTAAAACTGGCCAACAGTACGCTCTGGTTTTGTTTTTCTGCATTATTATTCTATACTCTATCATTTTCGTGAACCATAGACGTTCAAATCTATAGAATTTTTAAAATATAGGGTAAAATTCACAACTTGTCGTTGCGGCCACCGGAGTGGCCAGGGCCCTGAGTCGGGTATTTCAACGGTGTCACAACTGTACCATTATTGTACCATTATGGTGCAATAGTAAAGTTTTTGGTAGTCTACTATTAATGTGTCGTCATAACGACTTCATCATTGTCTTACAATTGTCAAAGTGACATAAATTGCTAGTCTCGTACACAACTGCTTCACAATTGCAATTCAATGACTGAAATGTTTCGGACTTTCGGTAGTCTGCTATTTTGAATTTGACAGTAATATTTTTAAATTGTCCTGTGTCGACAGATTGCCATAAATAAAAAATAGATAGATAGAAATATTAGAAATTGTCTTTGTAATTTATTGCAATTTACTAATCTCCTAAACTTCACATTGCTTTTTATACTAATAAATAGTATGTACAAATTTATTTAAACGAAGTCTAGCATGATTAAATGTTTAAATTTATTAGTAGTTTTTCGAAAATCACTTCAACTAACGCATTTTTTAAAAACGGCAACACATACATACCATTCTAACACAATCCATAGATAAAAGAGACCGAAAATTCAATGCATAGATAAAAGAGATCGACAATTCTATTACCATTGAAAGACCGTTATGACGGCATATAGCAGACTACGGATATTTGACTTCAATTGCAACGGTATCGTGCCGGTATTGTGCCGGTATGACAATTGTTCCAAAATAGTGGACTTGAGGGCCAGGGCGTTTGACGCTATAGCGTCCGCGGCATCGATAGTGGCCGGTGGCGGTTGGTTGGTTGGTTCACAGCCAGAGCAGTCATCTATCTAAACACACTGTAATAATGGACAAACTAACTACGTTAAGGGCCTACATCAATATTATCGTATATCATCGCCGACACGTACATATTAACACAGCCAGTAGGCACAGAAAATGAAGAATTAGGGATACTTTTCCTATTTACTCAAAATCTACTGAATATATTTTAATTTTGATTTACGTGTTTCTATACATAATAGTTACTTATGTTTTTAAAGTTATTTCATTAGTTAATACGCGATAATAGACCGACAAATGAAAAAAATAAAAAATTAGAGAGGTAGTTTCGCTAAGATTTTCTATCGAGAAAACTTTTTTCAATCGTGTTTCTGAGTTTATGCGATCCTAGATCATATATTGAAAAAACATATACTTAAAAATTAGAGCTCTAGCCATTCAATCTAAAGAAACAATGAAAACTTCGTACGTAGAAAAATGCACGAAGCTATTTTGGTATCGTCTTAACAACAAGGCTTACGACACGTGTAACTGGTTTGGAAGGATCCTTTTATGAATATTCAACGGGTCACCATTTCAAACTCATCTCTAACTACAGTACAGTAACAACTTACTCACCATTGACACAATTTGAGGACTTACTTCATAATCTTGGAAGCTAAGCTAAAACTGTAAAAATCCTTATGTAAATTACATATTTTAATCAAGTCTCCTACGACATTTATAATAATAACAATTAATTGGATACATTACCGCAGTACCTCGATACTACTGATAGATTACACTTGAACTCTAGTGCGGTTTGTAATTCTAACAACTTCAAATCATTTCTAATAACTCTTTACATATAGAAATCGTTACAAGCGCTCAACCAACCATGTAGGTTACCTACTTCACCAACTTTGTATCTATAACTAGCCTCGTCACGATCTCTCTTTCTCTCTGTCTCTCTCTCTCAACAAACAGATGTATAATATTAGATAGAGGCTGATGTCTGTATGTATGTACATCAGTGTTACTGTTAACTTAGTTCTTGCATGTACTACATTATGTAAGTAACATGACGCACTGTACCAGCATCCATCTATATATGAGATGTCGGAGCGTGTCTCAATACTGTAGGAGGTCATCTTGTACACAAGTATATATATTATCTAGACAGTAAACTCTGTGACATACCTAATGTATTGTGATAGACTCACTTCGATGAAGAACATGGAAAGTTCTAGCAGATGTATAGTCTGCATCATTACACTAACATTTAACACATTGAGTAACAGTCACTGTTGTTGTCTGTGTGTCATAAACTTGAATTACTATATATATAAAATTTGATAAACATCCTTACATAAATATAAAAGTGAAAGTGAGTTTGCTTGTTTGTGACGTTTTCACGCAAAATCTACGGAATAGAATCACACGAAAATTGGTATAAAGATAATTTATAGTCCTGGACTTCAAATAGGCTGTATATTATTTCGAAAAAAAACTCAGCGAGATAATAAACGCAATTTTTTGTTAAATACGGTATAAAATAATAGTTCGGCCATTTTGTTATTTTTACAGTTGTCATAGCAACTCATAGCGTCAACTTATAAGTATTTTTTTTTATTGGCCATGAAGGTTTTAATCTCAGATTGACATGCAATCTACGCGGTAGCTCGGAATAAAAACTCTTTGTGTGGTACTTAGTTGCAACATTTTTTTTTAAATTGAGATGTTTCCCTAACTGAATTTATTTTATTTGATACTAGTTTCTGCCCGCCTCTTCGCACGCATTAGTCGCTAAATCGAATTTGAAATCAAACCTAAATTAAAAACTGTATTCTAAACCGAAATTAATAGATACTAACATCGATACTGAAATCCAAGTAAATCCAAGGAAAGGAAATCCAAGTTGCAAGTAGACCGCACTAAGCTCAGTTGGAAGAGCTTCGGAACGGTATTCCGAGGTCGTGGGTTCAAGTCCCACTTGCAGCATTTCACTTTTTCCACCATAATTTGATTTATTAAGTAAAAGCATAGCATGTCAAATGCAAAGATTAATAAATTACTTTAATATAAAAACCTGTCAAGAGCGAGGCAAACTCGCACACTTAGGGTTTCGTACCTACTAGACATATAAACATAAGTAACTGCATTCAAATAATCAGTTAAACTCAAAACAACTCACCAACTTAATTTTGTAGTTGAAATATAGGGAATCGCCTACATTTCAGCTACTTCATAAGTTGGTATTAGTATAAACACTTTTTTCTAGTAATGTGATGACAAATTATAAGTTTTTGGATTTTCCCTATATCAGCACTATAATAGACTTGTGCTATGCCAAATTTCAAGGCTCTAGGGCAACGGGAAGTAACCTGTGAATTTTGATTCCCTAGCATAAGTCGAAAATTCTTAAAAATGGGCGTATTTTGGTTATATCTTTTAAATGCGTAGAGGTAAAGGGTTGATTATATTTTTTGCAGTAAGGGACCGCGTAGATCTACATTTGGTATGAGTTTCAAGTTGATACCTTCAGCCGTTGCTGAGTAAAAAGTTTGACAGACGGACAGACAGACAGACAGACACCTGAGTGATCCTATAAGGGTTTGTACGAAACCCTAAAAAGTATTTACGTGATAGGAAGTAATATTTACATTATTTACACAGAGAATATTCTGTACTTGTCATAATAAATGATATTTGAATGTTCCATGCGCAGGTTGCATGGTGCAACACGCTTCTAATCAATCGTCTCAATAATCTGGTTAATTATTATATCCTTGAATATTGGCACACGCCTCAATACTATATTGTGTTTGTAAAGACGTCGCGTTGCTATGAATTAAACAAATATTTAGTAACAGGCCGCATATAACCGTGATTGAGATATTACGATATGTATGGTAAATTAATGTCCGTGACATTAATATGATATGATAATGGATACTTGCATTATTTTAAATAATCAACAGATATCTGTGTCGTCTGCGTCAATTAACATGTTTTATAATAAAATGATTCTCGAACACAATATGATGGTGAATTTAACAAAAATCAGTACATTTGTACATTGTATTGAAATTAAAATGTTGTTATTGTAGTATTGACTCGACACAAGTTAATGTTAACAACAAAACCACTACATTATTATTATTATTATAAAATTGAAGTTGTATGTGTCGCATGTCTCGTGCGATATCAGTATCACGTGACGGCTACTCTAACTCCACTAGTTCTACTACTAATTCAGTTAAAGTACATAAAATATTATATTCGCATTATAATATAATATTATTATTGTTATCCTTCCAACAGAAACATATCGGTTTCGTTTTCATAAAAACCAAACCCTAAGAAATTATACAAAAAACAGCCTCATGAGAATTAAAAAATATCTGCTCATTAAAAAAAATTTAAAGCAATCCGTTACGTAGTTTTGAAGATATAAACCCACATAAAGCCTCTCCATGTGGTGACGGATTAAGAATACAAGTGTCACCACCCCATTTCCTCCCAAGGGTGCTGTAAAAGCCAGCTAAGGAATATTGTACACAGATAACATCCTCTGTGAGAAGACGGAAAACTCGAAAATAAACCTTGTGCCAACACGCCTGGTCAGCGCGGCACAGTAGACAATAGTCCCTCTCAAAGTGGAGGAGCCCCGTGCCCAACAGTGGGACGTAAATGGGCTGGAGAGAAACCCACATAGGTAGGAATATGTATACATAAATAAAGAGAATGTATCAAGTCGTAGTCTTCGTTGTCTTATAACAATAAAATAAATATAAACATCATGAATTCATTATGTTAAGGTTACCTCGTTATGTCTAAACTTATACCACACATATACTAACTTGTTGCATTGGTACCTACCTACTATATGTATACATACATCTTGTTACTAGTACTTTTATTTTTTAATTTAAATTCTTCAATGATATTTAACTTTATCTTCAAATAGATAAATGCTGCCACTTGAAATGGACAACAGTAACTGGTGATTATCGGACGAAATCATAATTATACAAATATTTTTATGTTAATTTATTAAGTTAGTTAATGTTTCTTTATGTTATTTATAATAATAGTCAACATTAACAAACTATAAGATCAAGGTTCCACCGAGTGGAGGTCACTAGTCACCAGACACACGTCACATTCCTGTACCACGTGACTGCCGGTGCGCTCTCCAACTACTTCCACACAAGGAAGTATAACATCAACATTCTATATAATTATGTATGTTTGCGCTGAAATTAAGCACATAATTAGTGTATAATTTAATGAATGATAAGTAAGAAGTATCTCTGTTGTGTGTTGTTATCTTGATTGTAGATCTGTCGTTATGTTCATCAAGGTTTATATAATATATACACAACATTATGTAGACGGTGAGAAGGACACAACACTAGGTAACACACTCACATGTTTACTTATTATAAAACAAAGTCATTACTTTTGTATGTATGTCCGTATGTGAGCTTATTTTTTCCAAACTTTGCAACGGATTTTGATGCGGTGTTTTTAATAGGTAAAGTTTGTTGTTTGCTTTAAAATTTAGACGCATACGAAGTAGAGAGCAGAAGATAGTAGGTATTATTATAATGAACACGTTAGTTATTATTATGTAATAATAACGAGTGCCTGTTACTCGAATGAAACTACAGAATGAAACTATACAATTAATACACACACATATTAGTATCATTGTTCATAACTTAAACTTATCTTCATATATTTATGTATCAATCACAGATTGATCGTTAATTCGACACTTATTTAATAATAATTAGTTCTGTATCAAACACAGATCATTTCAAGACAAACATAACTATATATTTATACGTAACAGTGACTATCTCTACTACCTATACCTATCTATGTGTGTGTGTGTGTGTGTGTGTGTGTGTGTGTGTGTGTGTGCGTGTGCGTGTGCGTGTGCGTGTGCGTGTGCGTGTGTGTGTGTGTGTGTGTGTGTGCACATCCGCAGTTACAGACTAGTCAGTTACTTAATGAGATAGTTCACAACACATTACATCATTATAAATATTTTATGTCACATTTAATTAACTTTAATAAACTAACTCTTCAAGGATAAGACTCGTGTATTTTGTATTGTATGTATCCCAACGTTTCGTTTATTTTTCAGTTGCCATGTTCATGTATGGAATCACAGAATGTAATGTATGTATATAACCATCTGTGATAACTATGTAGTTAAGAAGTCCTCTGTGATCAGTTGTTACGTATCGTATTAGGTAGGTATAACTAAATAATGTTACCTGTAGGTCGTGCACACAGTTGATCATAAAGATATGGTATGGTACCATAATGATTTCACTTAATATCAAAAAATATTTTAAATTTGGTAATAACAATATAACAGGACATAGAAACTAAATAATAAATAAATAATAAATAAATATTCACGGACATTTCACACAACGTCCTCTGGTCCCAAGCTAAGCTTATTATGCTTGTGTTATGGGTACCAGAATACGGATATAATACATAAACTACTTTTCTTTTGTAAATACATACATATAATACATAGAAACACCCAGAAAGAAACTAACAATATGTAACAGGAAACGAACTAATCAGATGAACTATTTTTAAGTAAATTAATCGCGCTACTTTAGTTTTAGGGAATTGTTATACATAATATTATGTAGATATTTTATTTGTGTTTGATCGCGATAAATGATTACAATGTGTACTTATAATATACTTAATATATTTCACACAAAAATTTGGTAGATTACAAAAAAGCTATACTCCATTTTACACAAATGAATCACTACGTCAACATTGTTCTGGCTTACACATTACTTACTTTACTGCTTTGCCCTTATCTCATTATTTGAGAAATATGAAATATTCTTCTCTGTTCTTCTGTCAGACGGAATGATGTCATGTTCGTGTTTATTGCTTTTTAGGGTTCCGTACCCAAAGGGTAAAAACGGGACCCTATTACTGAGACTTCGCTGTCCGTCCGTCCGTCCGTCCGTCCGTCCGTCCGTCCGTCCGTCCGTCCGTCCGTCCGTCCGTCCGTCCGTCCGTCCGTCTGTCACCAGGCTGTATCTCAAGAACGGTGATAGCTAGAGAGTTGAAATTTTCACAGATGATGTATTTCTATTGCCGCTATAACAACAAATACTAAAAATAAAATAAAATAAATATTTAAGGGGGGCTCCCATACAACAAACATGATTTTTAGGGTTCCATACCCAGTATCTCAAGAACGGTGATAGCTAGACAGTTGAAATTTTCACAGATGATGTATTTCTATTGCCGCTATAACAACAAATACTAAAAATAAAATAAAATAAATATTTAAGGGGGGCTCCCATACAACAAACATGATTTTTAGGGTTCCGTACCCAGTATGTCAAGAACGGTGATAGCTAGACAGTTGAAATTTTCACAGATGATGTATTTCTATTGCCGCTATAACAACAAATACTAAAAAGAAAATAAAATAAATATTTAAGGGGGGCTCCCATACAACAAACATGATTTTTTTACCGTTTCTTGCTCGATACTAATAACGTTGCCTTATGTTGCATAGATAATGGTACGGAACCCATCGTGCGCGAGTCCGACTCGCACTTGACCAATTTTTTTACATCGTCTTTCCCACGAACCATCCATATTTACTCTGTACCTCTAGTTAGTAGATAAATCGTAACTAACATCTCGTCTGATACCTAATCTTAGTTAACTTGTGAATGAGCAGTGTACATACCAACATACCTACACGTATGGGGAGTGTCTGTCTGTACGTAGATATACTCGTATATACCTGTCTACCTTAGAGTAGATATACTCTAGGGTAGACAGGTATTATAGATGAGTGTCAGTAGCTGATAACATATCGTTGTATTGCACCACTTTATCGTTGATAGTACCTGGGTACTCACTCACTCACATTATCTTTATGTTAATATACCACATACATTGATAAGTAAATGAGTACATACTATCTATACCACTCGGAGTCGGAGGTAATGAATGAACTCAGCTCTACTGTATTCCGCATAATTATATTATTGTTATAACTAGAACCTAAACTTTCTACTAAACCTTGGCTTCAAAGAATTACATTTTTCACCATAGGTATAGAGGTACACGACGCGACGGTGTCTTTCTTCGGCACACATGTGTGTGTGTGTGTGTGTCACCGGAAAATGAAAGTGAATGTACCAGCAGGTATTGTATTGTATAGTTGAGAGTGAATTAGTTAAGGTATTGTAAGGACGACTGTTATTTAAGGTAAATATTGTATTGTGGTGTTGTTGTGGTTTTCCTCTTAAAAAAATCAATATTGATATTTTATATGCGGTTACAAGACCAATGGGCATTGTTCATATTTTTTTAAAACTCTTAATTCGAAAACCATTTCGGGGAATAGAGTTCCTGATCATGATCCATTAGTCTTTTTCGGAAAATTTGCTATATTAACGATTATTTTTCCAAAAAAGCAAATGATCTCTATTTGCCCTTGAAATGAAGGACTTAAAATATTAAGGCGTTTTTAGGGACATATTACTCTGAAGTGGAGTTGAAATTGGTCTATCATATCAACTTGTCAACTTTGAAAAGATAAAGTGCAATCTGTATTAAATCTATCAAGAAAAGTCTATACACAGATTGCGTAAAACGATGACGTCACAACATTTAAAGTAATATCTTCAAGAATTTTTTAAAAATTCTGTATTGTGAATATTTCAATAATATTGAAATTAGTTGCTTAAAGTAGTCTATATTTTCTGAAAAGAATATAAAAACAGTAGGTCAAAAATTATGAACAATCCCTATTCACCGTCGCCACTTCTACCTAAAATATCTGGAGTTACCTGCAGGTGTGAAGATACAGCGAAGCATACAACTCGACAACATGTAAGCTCTATTCGTATTATGTTGTTGAAGTGACGACCAATTATTTTGAATAAATCAGAGAGAACGCGTTAAGGGCCTACATCAATATTATCGTATATCATCGCCGACACGTACATATTAACACAGCCAGTAGGCACAGAAAATGAAGAATTAGGGATACTTTTCCTATTTACTCAAAATCTACTAAATATATTTTAATTCTGATTTACGTGTTTCTATATATAACAGTTACTTATGTTTTTAAAGTTATTTCATTAGTTAATACGCGATAATAGACCGACAAATGAAAAAAATAAAAAATTTGAGAGGTTGTTTCGCCAAGATTTTCTATCGAGAAAACTTTTTTCAATCGTGTTTCTGAGTTGATGCGATCCTAGATCATATATTGAAATAATTGGTCAAGTGCGAGTCGGACTCGCGCACGAAGGGTTCCGTACCATTATCTATGCAACATAAGGCAACGTTATTAGTATCGAGCAAGAAACGGTAAAAAAATCATGTTTGTTGTATGGGAGCCCCCCTTAAATATTTATTTTATTTTATTTTTAGTATTTGTTGTTATAGCGGCAATAGAAATACATCATCTGTGAAAATTTCAACTGTCTAGCTATCACCGTTCTTGAGATACTGGGTGCGGAACCCTAAAAATCATGTTTGTTGTATGGGAGCCCCCCTTAAATATTTATTTTATTTTATTTTTAGTATTTGTTGTTATAGCGGCAATAGAAATACATCATCTGTGAAAATTTCAACTCTCTAGCTATCACCGTTCTTGAGATACAGCCTGGTGACAGACGGACGGACGGACGGACGGACGGACGGACGGACGGACGGACAGCGAAGTCTCAGTAATAGGGTCCCGTTTTTACCCTTTGGGTACGGAACCCTAAAAACATATACTTAAAAATTAGAGCTCTAGCCATTCAATCTAAAGAAACAATGAAAACTTCGTACATAGAAAAATGCACGAAGCTATTTTGGTATCGTCTTAATAAAGTAATGTACAAAAGAAATGTGTGTCAGTCTGTCACCGGCCCACGTCGAGAGAGCTGCCGCTGTGTACTATCCGTACTTAATAGTACGGATAGTACACACACTTAAATAATCTTTATCTTTACTTCTTATAAAACAAAGTCGTAATTTTTGTATGTATGTCCCTATGTGAGCTTATATCTTCAAAAATACGCAACGGATCTTGATGCGGTTTTTTTAATAGATAGAATGGTTCAAGAGGATGGCCTTTTTTGCATAATTTGTTGGGGTTTGCTGTATATTGGATGAGATATGATTAAATTTGCCGAGGAACTCGGACGCGTTCCAACTATAAATGAAAACGCTGCCTTATCTATGTGAAGTACAACAAAATAATGTACGGAGGAATTGTTTGTTACCAATAGTTCTTCAAAAATGTCCGGGAGGGCATATGTCTATCTTTTAAGGGAAACCCGCTGTACCCATAATAATGTCGCAAAAATTATCTAATTCAATAGAGTGTTTTCAAAAGTTATTTATGTCTATATAGTAATCTTTTTTATCAAATTAAATAACTTAGTTAGCTTACACGTTTAATATAGATTATAACTGCTTTTTACAGCATGCAATTTAAATGAATATCTTAGGAGATATGACGAAAAAAGAATTACGCGCGACAAAATAAAATCTCTAAATAAGGTCTTCTATCCATACTATCTAATATTTGGATGTTTGGTTAATGTTGGATTGTATGAATGTAAGGATGTTTGTTGGTCTTTCACGTAAAGACTACTGGATGGACTTTCATGAAACTTTCCTAAATTCCACGCGTGCGGAGTTGCGGGCAACAGCTAGTATATTATATTATAGAGTAGCGAGTAGCTACGACATATATCGTGTACTTGTTATATTTAATACATAATATCATGTAATATTAGTGAGTAGGAAGTAATACCAAGCCGCAGTTCTGTGGATGTGAGGTAATTAGCCAGTCGTGACTTGTAGGCATCACCTCCTAAACAATCGTGGCGAACATCATCACACGAGGTCACATACTCTACTCTACTATACTAGCTGTGTTCAAACGTTTCACTTACAGTTCTACATCTATTATTGACGCATTTAAGTGCCAAACGTAAAAAAACGTTAGCAACTTACAGAAGCCAGAACAAAACTACAACCTTTTTACAAAGTATAGTAAAAATGTCATAAAACTCTGTCAAGCTGTGTCTCTTGCAAAAACATAATAATTATGTATATTATTACATTTATAATAAACTTAAATAAGTTACAGTATGGAACTAATGGTTTTACCTCGGACTAAGTTCGGACTATATCTAATAAGGTATTCGTATCAGAACTGTGATGGATTGGTGTAATCAATGAGGAAAAATAATAAGGAAATACATTGGGAGTAGAAGCACAGAATTTGTGATAGGATATCAAGATACGAACAGTAGGGACCAGGCAAAGTTAGAACGTGATCCTCGAGGACACTTCTTATAAACACGAGTATAAGTATCGAAGTAATTCTGTGTTGTGACAAACACCGTGACACGTCAGTTTTGTATATACATAATATTAATTACTTGATGAGTTAATGACAGACACGTTTTGGCATTTATTTTATAGGAACCTGTTGAACGATTGCAAACATTTTGATAGTATGGTGCGGCGTATTGCCGTGACCTTACTGTGTGTGTGTTAGGAAGTACTTCTTTGTTTACTTGTGTTAATATAATGTATGTATATAAATATCTATCATTAGTATAGTTATGCGTTACTATTTCAATGCAGTTCTGTTGACCCTCTGTAACTTTTTATATTTATTTACTCAAATAAATAAATAAAATATTCATGGACATTTCACACAACGTCCTCTGGTCCCAAGCTAAGCTTATTATGCTCGTGTTATGGGTACCAGAATACGGATAGAATACATAAACTACTTTTCTTTTGTAAATATATACTTATAATACATAGAAACACCCAGACGCAAGACAAACATTGGTATGACATTTATAAACATCACACAAATGATTGCCCGAGGCGAGAATCGCGACCTCGTGAACGGCAGTTCGTTATATGAACCACTAGACTACGAAGCCCGTCAAATGCACAGCATTCATCATGCACTTCATTGTAACGCTTAACTATACTAATGATAGATATTTATATACATACATTATAATAACACAAGTAAACAAAGAAAGAGAGAGAAACAAGAGATAAAAATAAAAAAACTGGTCAAGTGCGAGTCGGACTCGCGCACGAAGGGTTCCGTACCATTATCTATGCAACATAAGGCACGTTTGTTGTATGAGAGCAAGAAACTGTAAAAAAATCATGTTTGTTGTATGGGAGCCCCCCTTAAATATTTATTTTATTTTATTTTTAGTATTTGTTGTTTTAGCGGCAATAGAAATACATCATCTGTGAAAATTTCAACTGTCTAGCTATCACCGTTCTTGAGATACTGGGTACGGAACCCTAAAAATTATGTTTGTTGTATGGGAGCCCCCCTTAAATATTTATTTTATTTTATTTTTAGTATTTGTTGTTATAGCGGCAATAGAAATACATCATCTGTGAAAATTTCAACTCTCTAGCTATCACCGTTCTTGAGATACAGCCTGGTGACAGACGGACGGACGGACGGACGGACGGACGGACAGCGAAGTCTCAGTAATAGGGTCCCGTTTTTAGGGTTCCGTACCCAAAGGGTAAAAACGGGACCCTATTACTGAGACTTCGCTGTCCGTCCGTCCGTCCGTCCGTCCGTCCGTCCGTCCGTCTGTCACCAGGCTGTATCTCAAGAACGGTGATAGCTAGAGAGTTGAAATTTTCACAGATGATGTATTTCTATTGCCGCTATAACAATAAATACTAAAAATAAAATAAAATAAATATTTAAGGGGGGCTCCCATACAACAAACATGATTTTTAGGGTTCCGTACCCAGTATCTCAAGAACGGTGATAGCTAGACAGTTGAAATTTTCACAGATGATGTATTTCTATTGCCACTATAACAACAAATACTAAAAATAAAATAAAATAAATATTTAAGGGGGGCTCCCATACAACAAACATGATTTTTTTACCGTTTCTTGCTCGATACTAATAATGTTGCCTTATGTTGCATAGATAATGGTACGGAACCCTTCGTGCGCGAGTCCGACTCGCACTTGACTAATTATTATTACCCTTTGGGTACGGAACCCTAAAAAAAATCATGTTTGTTGTATGGGAGCCCCCCTTAAATATTTATTTTATTTTATTTTTAGTATTTGTTGTTTTAGCGGCAATAGAAATACATCATCTGTGAAAATTTCAACTGTCTAGCTATCACCGTTCTTGAGATACTGGGTACGGAACCCTAAAAATTATGTTTGTTGTATGGGAGCCCCCCTTAAATATTTATTTTATTTTATTTTTAGTATTTGTTGTTATAGCGGCAATAGAAATACATCATCTGTGAAAATTTCAACTCTCTAGCTATCACCGTTCTTGAGATACAGCCTGGTGACAGACGGACGGACGGACGGACGGACGGACGGACGGACGGACGGACGGACAGCGAAGTCTCAGTAATAGGGTCCCGTTTTTACCCTTTGGGTACGGAACCCTAAAAAACGATCACAATCAATAAACCCCTAACGTCTCAACAAACTCAAGACGAGCCTTTTGTTGTGTTTATAGGTAAAAAATTCTAAAAAATAGTTCTAGAAACCTCTGTTCCAATGTTATTATCGTTTGAAATTTAAACAGGTTTAGTTGAGATATTATTATGTGAATTTGGGATTTGAATACAATCACACTTTATGAAGAACAGTTATTTGTTGTCACAGTTTGTCGTTTACATAATTTTTGATATTGAACTACGTAGCAGCTGAGAAGAAATAGTGTTTTGTGAATTTTTATTTATTTAAATTATTGCATAGTAAGTCAGTATTTTACAGAAAAATATACGTTGGTGCAATACCAGCTCAATGATTAAAGTAATCTATCGATAAAGTGATGTGGACATCGTGTGTAGTCTGTTGTCCTGCTTCCATACATACAATTATATACTGAGGTTACAACACGATGGTACCAGACCATACCATCATGTGACGTCACACTCAACCAATCAATACAATCGTGACGCCACGTCCGCGTCGTGTCGCAACAAACAGACAACATACAGGGGACACTCTCACTGAGGACTATAATGACGAGTTACTACTAACTAGCTCCAATAAATATTAAAATTCCTTGTGTCGCAACAACTCCATCTATTATTAAAATAATAAGTTAATAGGTTCGTGACTACTGCTCACTTATCATGAAGGTTAATCACAAGATAATTATAGAGATTGACACCAGGTTCATTTGTTTCATGAAATTGTTCATGAACCTGGAACATTGCAGTGTCGCAATATAGAATGCAACTTGTTATTAACGCAAACATGTACCTTCAATGAAGGCACAACACGACGCACTGCGAAAAATCTAAATAATAATTTAGACAATATGTTGTTGGACTCGAGGAAACATGACGACTTAGATCGTAACACTTACTACTAGTTGCTGCAGTAGCCATCCGACTAGATTATGATAAACTTTTAATAATTTGCTAAATGTAGTTATTTGTACAATATAATATTGTATAATAATATGTCTGTTGTTCTCTCTTTAACTGAATAATTTAGAGTAAATACAACAATCAAATAAATTGAAATATCAACGACAGCCTCACGACCGCGACCACCGCTCTATCCAAAGACTAAGAATTATATACTCTATGGCTCTATCGTACTATTAAGAGGGGATTACAGTTTTAATTTAGGTTAGGTTAGGTTATGTAGGTAGCACCGCACTGAAAGGGACAAATATTGTTAAGGCCGATTTTATCACAAATTCTTAGAAAAAAGACGTTTAAATATTTTTATGCCGTATTTAATTAATGATGAAGAGTATATTATTATCTATATTTCATCTTTGAAAGACGCTGCAAGTTTATCTAAAGAAAACCAAAAAAAAAACGGGGCCTTTGGATGGTCATATTTTTTTTATTTATAATTATCTAAATAAAAGTGATACAAGCATAGATATATAAAACCTAGATACCGTGAAAAAAATTCGTTGCTTTTGAGGCAATATCCACGAAGAAAACAGCGAAATACCATGTTCATATTTTTGTATGGAGCATAGTTTGTTGCGGTGCCCTCTTAATACAACGAGTTGGTGGTGAGTGAGTGCGCGTCTCAGTGAGGTGACAGGGAGTGCGCGCGACCTTTCCGACACGATTATAAGTTGCGCAACTAGTGAGGTCGCGCGACCTCATCGTGTGGCGACTGTCGACTAACACGCGACACTCTACTCATTAAATCTGTGGTTAGTGTGAGGCGTGTGCCAACATCAACCATCTACTGAATAAGTTCGACACAAACATAGCGCTATCAGATAAGAAGCCTCCATACTCTAGTTATAATACTGTCACTGGTATCTTGATCTTGATAAACACAATGTGTGTACTCTTATAAGCATCTCGTTAACTTCTGTGATGAAATCAGGACGAGGAAGCTGTGTGGAGGCTGCGTGACTGACTGACCGCTGCTCTACTAATAGTCCTATCATATCGATAGGTAGTCGTCAGACAACTTTATTCTTTTCCATGTTACAGGTGAAACTTTAAGATGATAGCTAGTAGTAGTTTTCATCAGTAGTCACCACTGGATATCTAAGTATTTGTTGTTTGCGAGCTCCTAGTAGCATGAGACCACTCGGCTCCTCGTATACTTCAATCAAATGATACGGCAATTCGCTTCGTCCTCAATCACAAACATCCTCATTGTTTTCCACGTAATGGTAGACTCGTAATCTTTAATTTTGAACAGACTACTTGAGTTGTACAGCAACTCAAGTAGCTAACTTAACTTTATAAGTACTTTATTTTAATAGTGGTCATCGTTACTTGGACGTAGTTAATAGCGTGTAGCGTCTACCTCATGTTAATGGTATGTGGATGTGAAAGTAATTAACTTAACAACATATAATCAAACTCATACATACACATATATATGTATGTTCTGTCTGTCTGTACGAGACAACATTCCCTGGTCACGTCCACTGTGAAGGTCAAGGTCGAGTGGACCACGACACTACTGCACCTGAATATTGAATGTGTATTTAGTACAGAGATGCGACGTACGAGACATACATACATACAATACTACTTGAATCATATCAACACGTACTTGAAGAATGTAAAGAAGCACACACACACACACACACACAACATTCGTCAATGTTTTTAGATATAAGTATAAGTAGCTCAATATAGTTTAATGGTGAATACTACATAGTTATCTCTATACATATACGTGTGTTTATGTACAATAATGTTATTGTATGTTTGTATGTGGTGTAGGTACATTATATATAGTAGATGTGATGTGAGACGCTAGTAAGTATAGTGTTAATTCTGTTGAGTGGTTCAACTAACAACAGTGTGTATGTAGGCACGTATATATCCGTGACGGATGTACACGTGACTGTGACACAGTGGAACACACGAACAAACACATCATCATACTGGACACAGTAACGTGTGTGATCAATAACATGTACTGTTTCTACACAACTTATTACTTACAGTTAACATAAAATACTAAATGCCCAAACAGAAAATCTATAGACTCACCCGTGACCATGGTGACTGCAAAGTCTCCGAAACGTCGCCGTCGTAGACGCGTATATTAATTGTTTGTTTGTTTGACAACCGTAAAAAGTAGTTTATTTAAATAAAAACCTGTCAAGAGCGAGGCAAACTCGCACCCTTAGGGTTTCGTACATACTAGACATATAAACATAAGAAACTGCATTCAAATAATAAGATAATTAAACTCAAAACAACTCACCAACTTAATTTTGTAGTTGAAATGTAGGAAATCGCCTGCATTGCAGCTACTTCATAAGTTGGTATTAGTATAAAGATTTTTTTTGTGATGTGATGACAAATTATAAGTTTTTGGATTTTTCCCTATATCAGCACTATATAGACTTGATCTATGCCAAATTTCAAGGCTCTAGGGCAACGGGAAGTAACCTGTGAATTTTGATTCCCGGATGATTAATTCGGTTATATCTTTTAAATGCGTAGAGGTAAAAGGTTGATTGTATTTTTTGCAGCAAGGGACCGCATAGATCTACATATCGTATGAGTTTCAAGTTGATACCTTCAGCCTTTGCTGAGTAAAAAAAGTTTGACAGACGGACAGACACCGGAGTGATCCTATGAGGGTTTGTACGAAACCCTAACGAGTCGCGCAAGTGTTAGAAAATATTAGAATATCTATGATGAGAAGTAGAGAGCATTGCGGAGCTAGTAACTTGTCTCTCCATAACATTTGATAACTATTTACAGTACAAATAACGTGGTATAGTTGTAATATTGTCTTCACTATTTATGAATGAGTTATATGTGTCGCAGTAAGGTTCCTACAGCAGAGTGTTTATTAGAGTAATATTAATATTGTGAATAACACATCATTAGCTCATGAAAGCAGTGCGGATTCAGACCAAGGAGCTTCACTGTAACTGACTATAAAGTATGTCGTTTGTATGTCTATTGTCTATAAGACACAGTTTTATTAACACGACTCTACATAACGTGATCACCTGATAACCTTATGCTGAATATTCATGAAATAAGTACTCACAAGGTTACAATACAATAATATTATTATGTTTCATACAAAGTAAACAATTATATTTATATTATTTAAATGTTAAATATGCTTGTGATTTAAAATAATTTAAATCAAACTTACGTTGGCTGCCCGTAACGAAGTAAGCAGGTACGAGTATATCCTGTCAGTAGTTATCAATAACTTGTCATCAATGACTATCATCACCTCACGCACTTATGATAATATTATGTTTCGTTACAAATATAGTTTCAAATTATATTTAATTTCATTTTGCAATACCTTCTGACTTTGCTATACACAAATACTCAAATAATACTCAAATACTATTTTATTGATAAAATATTTTGTAAAAGTCAACATTTTAAAATAAAATAAAAAGAATACAATGTAATTTTGCACTTTTACATTACGCATGATTATATAAATACATTAAACGCATCCTATGCAATATCTAAGATATAGATGTTAATATAACACCAGATGATGATGTGATAATCAATTAATTTCTACTTAATCACAACAAGTACATATAATATTATAAGATCATAATGCAATAAAATACATATTTAAAATGTTACAGTAGTACCGTTGAATAGATTTTATAAAAATGTCAAATTAAAAGATATCTATGTCAAAAATGTAAAAATGTAAATAAATATAAAAATGTATACCGATGGTCAGTTTTTATTTTGAGCCATGAATTCGTCGAAAGTATAGAACGTCTGTTCAACAAGCCAGCGTTTTAACCTGGATTTAAAAGTAGCGAATGTGGGGGTGCTCTGATACGGCGCGGGAGCTGGCTGGTTGTATGGGCCCACAACGTGCCTCAACTTTGTGGATTTAGTAAGTGAACGCGGTACCGGTGTCAGTTTGGTTGCGTCACGAGTGCACAATCAGGTACAGGTTGTGACTTGCTGCCTGTTCAGTTCCCCTTACAATGAAGTTCTCTCACTCCTGTTGTACAGGAGACTGGAGAGCTGTGCCCAGTAGTGAAACGTTAATGGGATAAGAGGAGGATTACTTGTTAACGGTTTTAATGGCTCACTTGCAATTTTAAACGGTTTCAATCTATTTATCTCGATGGTTGCAACAGTTTCAAGATTTTGCTCCACTGACTTCAATCTCATATATCTTATAGAGCGTGTTTAATGTATTAGTTTCTACTACACCTGAAGTATTGTTACGGCTCAAAAACCAACATAATAACACACAAATATACTCCTTCAACCCGACACATAACTCAATATCTCTTTATATGTGTACAGCGAGAGCTATCTTAATGTTAGATAAGTGCGAGCACTCGACGATGTGATTAACCTGAAGTGGGATGACACACTTATTGAAATCACGGCTTATCTTATCGTTGATGATCGCACCCGGAGCGCAGTACAAACAGACGCTTTACGTGAAGTATTTCCAACATGATATTTATTTAATAACACTGTTTTTGAACACTCTACGGAAGAAATTTTCAATATAATGACAAAACAAATGATTATAAATAATTATCAAAGTGAACACAAGAGGTTTACAGAGAGACAGTGTAATGTAGGTACATACTTGTAGCTTGCTATGAATTCCAATAGCTTAACTAAGTAACGATCTCTATTTTTTATACTTAGGGATCAACTCATGGTTGACATTTTAATATTTTGTTTTTGCCTAACATTTCGTTCTCACATTTGTATCGATATTTGTTAAGGGCTGTTGGGCAGAACTCGACTAGGGCACGACCAATACCCGGAGCCGACTTGCCTGACGTAATGATACGGGCCTTTACAGGTACAAGTACCTCGCTGGTTGACCCGTATCCCACGCACCCCTAAATGCGTAAAAGGCGAAAAATTCCACTTCAAATAAAACACCGGTTCTTTTCTGAGATGTTGTAGTCTTCAGATTTCGATTTCCTTCCTATTGTAGAGCTCGGTGATTATGCTTCGGACTGCGAATGTTGCTACGATAAATTGCCTCGCTTAGGTGGCTCGGCCTTTTACCGTAGCGACGACCATGCAAAATAGAGCCCTTTTGTTCCTAATTTTTACTTATTCGAAATCTTTAGACCCCTCCTTTCATATTTAATTATTAAGATATTTTTACATATGGTACCTTATTTAATAGGTCTTATCCTATTACATCATATATCTCAATAATATTAATCATAAAGTTAGAATATAAAAACTTTCTAGAACTAAAACCTAAAAAATTATCATTTAAATTACAAAAAACAAACTTAAAACTTCCATAACTTTAACAATATTGGTCCGATTTCTATAATTTAAACATTATTCTTATTTCTAGGCCTTACTCAATACTATAAAACACAAAATGTAACTACACATTCAATAATAAAGAATCATAATTTCAAGTTACGTAATTATGATAGTACAAAATATTCTTATAGGATTACTACTGAGCGACATCGATTTGTATAAACTAAACTTAGTATTTAACACTATTAATTCTTATTAAACCCTATACATAACACAAAACATATAACCTTACATAGTAACAGTGGCAGGTAGGTACTTTTGTCGCACGTGGGTAATTGCGTCGCCGACATTCTCCCCCTCGTGCTCTGCACCATCCTCCTGGCTCGGCGATGCTCCCAGCACCAATAGCACCACTCTCGAACTGGATCTGCTCCCTTTTTTCTTTTTCTTTTTTGCATTGACCCGTTCCTTAGCTCTGCAGAGTTGTATGAACTGCAGAACCCTCGCTGTAGCTCGTAGAAGTCTTTTCCATGACGAAAATCTCTTCGGATCTGGTAAAGGATGGGTGATGCTTGCTGCCGTGGCGACGTCCACTGCCTTCTCCTCGCCAGTGGGTTCCTTTTTGAAAGTTCTTTTCCAGGTGGGATCTTCTTCCTCTGAGTGTGGCGTAGTTCCTAGGAGTGCTGCCTGTAGCTCGAGTCTCGGTATCGATATCGGTTTTAATGGAGCGACTCTTACTTTCGCTGCTATCAAGATAGCACGATAAGTTCCGTTCGGTTCTTCTGACCTCCAATATACCGCTGCTCCATATGCAGTCTCGCTGGCGTCCGAGAATGTGTGCAACTCCCCCTCGGTGCGATGTGGCGCCATGCATCTTGGAATCTGTAGATCTTGCAATAGTTTTATCTTCTCTAGGTAGTTCATCCATGCCTCGTACTCCTTGTCTTCTATTTCTTCATCCCAACCAACGCCGCTTCTCCATACGCTCTGAAGCAGCTTCTTGCCTTGGACGAGAACTGGTGATGCTAGCCCTAATGGGTCGAAAGTTGACATCACGGCGCTGGTGACTTCTCGCTTCGTCGGCACCTTTAACCCCTGGGTTATTTCTTCTGGTGTGTTCCGAAGGTTCGCTCTGAAGCCGATGGAGTCCCTTACTGTGGACCAGCGCAGTCCTAGTGTCTTTTCTTCTTTCTCGCCAAGGTTCACTTCTGTTTTCTCAATTGCCTCGGTCTTTACATCTTGCAGCAGCTCAGGTTGATTTGATGCCCATCCCCTGAGTTCGAAGCCCGCCTTCTTGTGTATGGAGTCCACCTGTTTTGTTACTTTTCTGAAGTCTTCTTCTGATTGGAAGCTGTGCAGGTAGTCGTCCATGTAATGGTTTCGCTCGACTGCTCTGGCCGCTTCAGGAAACTGCTCCTTGTAGTCCGCTGCGTTCCGGTTCTTAACGTAGATCGCTGTGCTTGGAGATGATGATGCGCCGAAGATGACTGATAACATCCTGTATACTTTTGGCGGCACGTTGCGAAGATCTCCTCGCCACAGGAACCTCTGGCTGTTTTTGTCTTCTTCTCGTATGCGAATCTGCAGGAACATTTCCTTTATGTCGGCCGCTACTGCTAATGGTCCTTGACGGAATCGCATTAGTACCCCGAAGAGTGACTGCAGTAGATCAGGTCCCGGCAGCAGAGCATCATTGAGACTTCTTCCGTTTGACTTGGCTGCAGCGTCGAAGACAATCCTTATTTTCTTCTTCAACGGATGTACCACTGAGAAGTGAGGGAGGTACCAGGTTTTCTTATAATCTTCTTCATTACCAGGCGCTTCTTCTGCGTAGTTACTGTCGATTAAGTGCTGGATCTGCTTGTTGTATTCTGCTTTCAGCTGAGGATCTTTATCTATCTTCTTTTCGATGTTAATTAAACGATTCTTAGCAGACGTGTAGCTCTCTGGCATCTGTTCGTTTTCATTCTTCCACAGCAGTCCAGTTTCAAATCGACCATCTTCCAATCTTTTGCTAGTCTTCTCTAGAATGGCAAGTGCTCTTCCTTCTGAATCCGTAGTAGGTCTTCTTGGTTGCACGCCGAGTGCTTCGATCGCAAAGTGATCCTTGATGGCCTGATGCATCTCTTCTTCTGGCGTACTGATTTGAAAACACGTATTTACGAAGTGCACTGGTTTGGCCACTCTAGTGTCTGACCCGTGGAGTGTCCACCCAAGCTCTGTTCGCGAAGCTACTGGTTCTCCTGGTTTTCCTTTCCTTATTTCTTGAGTCACGATCAGCTCCCAGTTGTCTTGACCGATGAGCAGCTGTGGCGACTCCCCTTCGTAGTACAGAGAGTCGGCGATCTTCCTCAAGTGTTGGCAAGCTTGTATTCTCTTCTTATCTACGAACTGCGGTGTCATCTTCAGTTCGTCGATGGTCCGGACTCTCCTGAGGATTTTCTTGGTTCCTTCATGTGACCCCTTCACAGTAAGGTCCAATGTCTGAGAATCCTTCTTCCTTATTATCCTGCCGCCGATCGTCTCGATGACAAGTTCTTCCTTGCATCCTTGAGCGCCGATCTCTTCTGCCACCTTCTGATCCAAGAGTGACACGGTTGATCCTTCATCCAAAAGTGCCAATATCTTCTTAGATCCTTGCGTCCCGTAGACTTCCACTGGAATTATCTTTAGGTACGCCCTTGCATGATTAACTGGGTTAGTAGATGCCGTAACACTCATAATTTCTTGTGGTTTTTCCTTATCCTTTTCTTCCGATATCCTTTCTTCTGGTACCACATGCAGCATATGATGATGCCATCTTTTGCATTCCTTACACGGCGGTCTTCTGCAGGACTCCTTCCGGTGAGTCCCCTGGAGACACTTGAAACAGACGCGGCTCTTCTTGACTGCTGCCCACCGCTCCTGGACTGACGCCTTCTTGAACTTCTGACAATCTAGCAAGAAATGCTCGCCTTCACACATAGGGCAAGTCTTCACATATCTTCTTGCATCCTTTTCTTTGAAGTCCCTTTCGTTTATAATATGCGTCGCCTGTCGTGGAGTTCGCTTGAACACGCTTCTGTCTTCCAATGTCGCGAAGGCCCCACATTTGTCCGCTTCGCTGTTCAGGAACTTGCTTATCTTTCCCAAGTCGGAAAAATCGCAGTCGCCTGACGCTGCCGTGAAGTCGTACCATCGGAACTTGAGAACCGTCGGCATCTTCTCAATTATCTGCTTCATTATCTCGGGTGAATGCAGATACTGTGGTTTCTTCAACCCCTTTATGGCTGCTACGCTGTTGTTGATCTGGCTCGCGAAGACGCAGATGTCCCTTGGGTTTTCTGAAATCTTCTGTAGAGTCTTGATCTTCTCCAATTCTGCCAGCACCAGCGCATCAGGTCTTCCATACCTTCTCTTGAGGGCTTCCATTACTTCCTTCGGAGAGGCTTCGGAGTACAGCAGACTCTTGATAGCTTCTCTCGCGTTGCCCTTTACTGCTCTTCTTAAACGCGCCATATTCTGCACGTCACTGAACATCGGTGCCGTATCTTCGTAGACCACCTTGAAGGCCAGCCACTCGCCGCTGTTGCCGTCGAAGTAGGGTAGCTCGTGGATGTAGCTTGGCTGCGCTACTTGTCCTCCCATCGCAGAAAAGGCTTCCTTCAATGCTGTTGTCAATGCTTGAATCTCGACCGTAGCTCCCTTTGATGTGGAGTTGTTTTCAGGTTTGACCTTCTGCTGCTCTTCTGGAGGGGGTAGACCTCGCTGCTCTGGTTGCTCCCTGGTGCTGCCTTCCCGTAGTGATGTCTCGATCCAGTTCTGCACCTGTGCTGTTCGATCTTCCAGGTCTTCATCCACGGAGTCGTCGTTTTCATACTGCGTCATCTCCAACCGGACGCGTACCAGCTTCGACGCTGCCTCCGCTTGCTTCAGCTCCAGGCGTGCCAATTCTTCTCTGGCTTGAAGCTCACGTCGCCTGGCAGATGAACTCGTTGTCTTCGTAGACCTGGCTTGACGACTGACCCCCGTCGGCTTGCTAGTCGCAGTGGAGCCGCGGACGCGCCTTGCCGGTGCCTGTTCTGGGGTCTTCTCCGTCGTTATTGTTCCTGAAGAGCTGTTGTCCCATATCGTTGCTGATGACCCTGACGCTGACGCAGACGTGACCCCTTCTAACCCTAACGGTTCCTCAGCCCCGTCCGTGACCAAGGGACGGGACGATGGACGTGAGGGGGCATCCTTCTGCGACCTGGTTACTGGCATCTTGCAAACTTCTGGACTTCTTCTGGTTTCTTAGGGATCCGGTTCTCGAAGGACCAAATGTTGGGCAGAACTCGACTAGGGCACGACCAATACCCGGAGCCGACTTGCCTGACGTAATGATACGGGCCTTTACAGGTACAAGTACCTCGCTGGTTGACCCGTATCCCACGCACCCCTAAATGCGTAAAAGGCGAAAAATTCCACTTCAAATAAAACACCGGTTCTTTTCTGAGATGTTGTAGTCTTCAGATTTCGATTTCCTTCCTATTGTAGAGCTCGGTGATTATGCTTCGGACTGCGAATGTTGCTACGATAAATTGCCTCGCTTAGGTGGCTCGGCCTTTTACCGTAGCGACGACCATGCAAAATAGAGCCCTTTTGTTCCTAATTTTTACTTATTCGAAATCTTTAGACCCCTCCTTTCATATTTAATTATTAAGATATTTTTACATATGGTACCTTATTTAATAGGTCTTATCCTATTACATCATATATCTCAATAATATTAATCATAAAGTTAGAATATAAAAACTTTCTAGAACTAAAACCTAAAAAATTATCATTTAAATTACAAAAAACAAACTTAAAACTTCCATAACTTTAACAATATTGGTCCGATTTCTATAATTTAAACATTATTCTTATTTCTAGGCCTTACTCAATACTATAAAACACAAAATGTAACTACACATTCAATAATAAAGAATCATAATTTCAAGTTACGTAATTATGATAGTACAAAATATTCTTATAGGATTACTACTGAGCGACATCGATTTGTATAAACTAAACTTAGTATTTAACACTATTAATTCTTATTAAACCCTATACATAACACAAAACATATAACCTTACATAGTAACAGTGGCAGGTAGGTACTTTTGTCGCACGTGGGTAATTGCGTCGCCGACAAGGGCCTACATCAATACTATCGTCGACATGTACATATTAACACAACTAGTCGGTATAGAAAATGAAGAATTAGGGATACTTTTTTTGTTTACTCAAAATCTACTAAATATATTTTAATTCTGATTTACGTGTTACTTAAGTTTTTAAAGTTATTTCATTAGTTAATACGCGATAATAGACCGACAAATGAAAAAAATAAAAAATGAGAGAGGTTGTTTCGCTAAGATTTTCTATCGAGAAACCTTTTTTCAATCGCATTTCTGAGTTCATGCGATCCTAGATCATATATTAAATAAAACATATACTTAAAAATTAGAGCTCTAGCCATTCAATCTAAAGAAACAATGAAAACTTCGTACGTAGAAAAATGCACGAAGCTATTTTATTATCCTCTTAAGAATTAATTACTGTTAATGTTATGGGTTTGACACGTTGAAGTAGTGCGCCCCTTATACATAACGTGATCGTTACTTATAGAATGTAAGATTAGAAATAATTTTAGTCTAAGTTTGGTATTGGTTGCGAATAATCGATTTAAAATTATTAGTATTTTTAATTCATCCCCGGCCTGGCAAAAATCTGACATTGCTCTGGACACAGGATGGTTTATATAACTGAGTCATACTCACACCCAGTTAATATGTAGAGATGAAGCGTAGTGATCACTATTGGTGATATCCAGCAGCTGCAGTATCACATCTCTATGGTGTATGAGGCTGTAGAGGACACACAGAATACTTCCGTAGTGACTACATAAACTACTTAGATAAAGAAAGTGGTCAAATAAAACGACGACGCGACGCTACGTAAGAAGTTTCCTATAGCGTATATTCACTACACAAATATTACATGTTCACTTTTTATTTACAACTAGCTGTTGCCCTCGACTCCGTCCGCGTAAAATTTAGGAAATTTTCCCCGTTTTTGCAACATTTTTAACTACTGCTTGAGTGAGAGTATTATAAACGTAAGAGTAAACAAATATAATCACAATGCTCCGAACTGCTAAGCTATCAGGAGTTACACGTGTTATTGTAAGTCAACCATAAAATATAGATATGTGCTGTTTCGGGATATTTTTTAGACAATTTTAATCAATTTGACAATAAAAAAAATTTTTGATAATAAAATCTATATAACTTTAACCATTGAGGCTGCACACGCGACGGAAGCTTAAAAAATGGAGCACCTTTTCCCGTTTTCCCAAAATTTCCCTTCACTACTCTGCTCCTATTGATTGTAGCGTGATGAAAAGAATACTATAACCTGCCCAGGAGTATGAAGAATAATTGTACCAAGTTTCGTTAAAATCCGTCGAGTAGTTTTTGTTTCTATAAGGAACATACAGACGGACAGACAGACAGACAGACAGACATACAAAAATTTTACTGATTGCATTTTTGGCATCAGTATCGATCAATAATCACCCCCTGATAGTTATTTTGAAAATATATTTCATGTACAGAATTAACCTCTCTACAGATTTATTATAAGTATATAGATATTGATGATGTACATACGAGTATATTTTGATGTTCTAATATAATGTTGGTAGTGCTCGGTCTGTATTTATTAACTTGTTTTGTAGTTCATTATAACAGTAGTGAAGTAGAGCGCGCGGTGTTTAGGTACAGCACTTAGCTAAGTTGTTAGTTATCATGTCCCGTACCAACTGCATACCTAGGCGACTTGAACATATTACATGTAATCTTAGATGAATGCAACAGATCTAACAGTTAATACAAATATAATTGTGTGTTTATACAATACTATTCACGACTATGTAACACACTAAGATACTTGATGTCCAACTGCATCTAATTATATCAATCATTTCAATCCTTTAATATCATCTAATATCTACTAAACACAATTAACATAACGGTGATGATGACAAAATGCGACTAATATTTAGAAATATCAAGTGAAATATGTTCGATATATCGACAATATTTCATTATATCACACGAGAGATAACTATATTTTATTAATGTACAATTAATTTATTATGTTATCAGACTAATTGTTACAATTAATTATAATATGATTTATTGTTAATACATTCATTATTACAAGTACATCGTGTTTCATTGTGCCGCGCTGCTTTAATTGTGTTCTTAAGAGGATACCAAAATAGCTTCGTGCATTTTTCTACGTACGAAGTTTTCATTGTTTCTTTAGATTGAATGGCTAGAGCTCTAATTTTTAAGTATATGTTTTTTCAATATATAATCTAGGACTAGGATCGCATAAACTCAAAAACGTGATTGTGAAAAGTTTTCTCGATAGAAAATCTTAGCGAAACAACCACTCTCATTTTGTATTTTTTTCATTTGTCGGTCTATTATCGCGTATCAACTAATGAAATAACTTTAAAAACATATGTAACTATTATATATAGAAACACGTAAGCCGGAATTAACATTATATAGTAGATTTTGAGTAAACAAAAAAATATCCCTAATTCATTTTCTATACCTACTAGCTGTGTTAATAGGTACATCTCGACGATAATATTGATGTAGGCCCTTAATCATTTATCGACGGATTTCCTCCGTCGATAAATTATTAAAAACTAAACTATTTTATTAATTTAAGTAATTATTAAAACAACGTCATGTTACTGAGTTAAGAACAACACTAATAGTTATGTAACATAACACCAGTATATTGTTGATGTTGTTAGTCTCCTTGTATGGTGTTCTGTTCACTGAGTGATCCCAAAATACAAGTAAGTCGTGGTGCTATTATAAACTGAGCTCCACTTAAGTGTGGTGAGGACATTCACCTCGACGCGGACAACACAGATTATAAACATGTATTATGAAAACTACCAGTATGGAAATTATGACAAATTATAAAAAGCTTCTGTTCCTTTTAGAGGCTTTGGTTTGTTCCCTTATTTCAGCAAATCACCACAGAGTAAATTTCATATGATGTACGTGCGAATCTATTTTGTGTAAGTTCTGAATGGTTTGTTTCCATACTGCTTTATTATTGTGTATGACAGGCAGGTATGTTGGTGTAACTTGTTGTTATTGGTATCAATAAATGTATGTTGTGTTGTCTGTGTCTGTGACGCGGAACAATAGTTGAGTGCTCGCTTCACTACACACAATACGATCCGCTCCATATTGTAACGTAATTATATTGTAATTAGGGGACATCCACGTATTACGTCACATTGTTGCTTGCGAAATATTACAAAATATCTTGTCAGACTCATAGAATTATAATATGTACATATAAATTAAGCTGACCAGGTAAACGTTGTTTTGAGTGTGAACCCTTATCAATTAGGGCTATGAACAATATATAGTAGACGATTCACAAATATACTGAATAAGAATAATAATAATAATAAAATTTTATAAAAGCCTCTATCTGTGTATGTGTCTCTATCTACATTATATCCCTGATTAACATTCAGTCCCAGCACAACGATCTCATCCATATTCAGTATTTATATTAAAGACAGTTAATATGATGCTACAGTTAGACATATTTCAATAATACTTTATTGATAGATCTATTACATACTAAGTATATCATTACGCTATACATCCTCAAAGAGTAAAGCGAGTGTAACCGGGGTCAATACTTAGTAATACAACAATGTTAATCAGTGATATTGTGATAGATGTCGCCACACTCGTTCTGCACTCCACAAAGTGAACAATGTTATGTTTAGTCCGTCTGTCTCTCTGTCTGTTTGTAGTATGTATGTGATAGATCTCACAACAATACAGTTCGTTAGTATTATTGTGTGTATTGTGAGATGTTCCCGTCTCACTGTTGTGTATCACTACATATAGAACAGTGTTGTGTTGCTTGTTGCATGTTCCTGGTAAACTGTTGAATACACTTCATGTTGATAAACATATTCTTCAGCATCAACTCAATAATTACGTTTTTTATCAACAAAATATGGGTAAAGGCCTCCGTGCCATTATTATTATAAATATTTTCATTATAACCCAAACCCCAAACGAAACAAGAACAGGAGAATGATAATGTTAAGTGTTTGTTGTGACAGCATCAACTGCGATACATAAAGTGTAGAATTTCCAGGTCTCTAGCTCTCTATCACCGTTTCAAAAGTACAGCCTGCTGATAAACAGACGGACGGACAGCGATATCTTAGGAATAGGGTTCCGTTTCTTTTGGTACGGGAACTCTAATAAGTACAATATTTATTTATGTATGTTCTATGTGTTTTAGTGAATCTCTGATCATGTAAGTAAGACACTACACACTATACAGTGTGCAATGTACCGCGAGACGAACCTGTCAGTAGTTACGTCACTCACTGTAAACTATTCATTGAGTTGAGGAGAATGGTGCGACACACACAAACCAACACTCCCATCACAAACAACAACAATACTTACTGAAACTTATGTAACAGAACTATTGTAACATAGACGTTTGTTACAGAACTTAGAGATTACTTCCTTAAGATAACAGTTGTGTTATATCATTCATATTATAATTATGAGAAACTAGCTGTTGCCCGCGACTACGTACGCGTGAAATTTAGAATTTAAACCTTAAATAACAGAAGTTTACCATATCACTCGATAGATGGCGTTGTACCGTTGTTTTAAATCGCACTATGGTTTGGTTACACACATTAACACTTAATCTCGTCAAGATTTTTAGTTTTATTTTCGCATTTATAAATTAGTAAGGATTTGACTAACACAGAAGATCAAAAGTCTGAGAAAGAAAAGACATAAATGCGTAAGTATTTTTTGACGTTTACCTAGTACCTACTGCTTTAAAACAGACATCAAGGCAACCAACAGGTGATATAGTATAATGATAGACGTGAGTGAATCCAAAGTGTTTATCTACACTCGCGTGCAACCGAATCGACTCACCCATACAAAATAAACAAAAAGTGTGTTATAATTTAAAAAAATAAAAAAAAAAGTATACATAATGTATATTTTTTTTAAAGCTTATTCTTTTAGCTTTAAATTGACACATTTACTGTTTTAATCCAATCACCACTTTAAAAAATATCGTGATATGAACCGTAAGTCCGTAAAATTTACTCCTTGCAGTACTAACGTGTTGCGCTATGCAGCCCCCTATATAAACCCACGTAAGCAACACACCCTTATCACGACCCAGGCCATCGTCAAAACCCTGGCTTGGTTGTGTAACAGCTTCTAAGTCAGGGCCACCGCTCCTGCGATGACACCACGCTGCTGGCTGACGGGCGCTCACCGGGCCTCCCCCAACGGGGTCCCACCCGGTGGGCTCGACCTCGCCAGCAGCAGAAGAAAAGAAGACTCCCCAGAAGCGACGCACCCCTCCAGCAGGACCCAGTCCTACTGGAAGGCGAACGCCGAGGACGCCGGGGCTGGCGCGCCGCGCGCGCTGCCGCGCGCGTCGTCGCGCCGTCCATGGCGCCCCCCTCGGCGCACACTGTTCCACCCCACGGCTGAGCACAGCCCACCCAGCGCCCCGCCTGTCGTAGCAGGCGGCGTCTGCTTCCACTGAAAAAGACCATTGTCTTAACCAGTTTCCTCGGGGCCCTTGCGGGCCCGTGAGATGACCCGTTATGACACCCTTATCAGTCGCTTATCAGAAGTTGACCTGAACACATGACCGTAAGATACGATAAGCAATTCGCCGCCACTATGGATACAAGACCAGAAGAAGTCGCCCAAGTTGTCCTTTTGATACAACAAGGCCTTAGTCAGCGAGAAGTCACTCGTCGACTGAATCTGAGCCAATCTGCTGTATCCAGGGTATACAGAAGGTTCCAGGAGACACATTCTTACTCTAGGTGGCCAGATAACAGTCGGCGGCGGCATACTTCTGAGAGAGACGACCGTTTTATCGTCTCGACAAGCCTCAGAAATCGCCATCTCACCGGTGTTGCTGTGCAGCAGCGGCTGCGAGAGGTTCGAGGAGTCGCCGTCAGTCAGTGGACGGTAAGAAGACGGCTGAGAGATGCCAACCTGACTCCAAAACGGCCTGCCAGAGGCCCTAAATTGACCAGGGCTCACCGACAAGCGCGCCTTGCATTTGCTCGCGAACGCATCGGTTGGACGGCTGAACAATGGCGATCGGTCTTGTTCACTGACGAGTGCAGAGTGTGTCTGCATGGCGGTGGTTCGTGTATGATGTGGGCGGGCATTTCAGTGGAAGGAAAAACAGCTCTTGTTTTCATCCCCGGTGGAGGCCGAGGAGGCGGTCTGACTGCAGACCGATATGTGGAAGATGTTCTCCTTGATCACGTCCTTCCTTATGAAGGCTTCATAGGAGATAGCTTCCTTCTAATGCACGATAATGCCCGCTGCCATACAGCACGAATCACTCGTCAGTTCCTGGATGAAGTTGGTATTGAGACCATGGACTGGCCACCACTCAGCCCTGATCTCAATCCTATTGAACACATATGGGACGAGCTGAAACGCAGGGTCCGGGCCAGAAATCCAGCGCCTGCAAACATTGTAGAGCTAAAGACAGCGCTCGAAGAGGAATGGGAAGCTCTCCCTCAAGATCTGGTAGTAAGGGTTATCAGGTCGATGAGGAACCGTCTCAGAGCTGTTATTAAAGCCAGGGGGGCAACACTAATTATTGATTTAATAAATTCCTTTATTTTTCATAACATTTGGTTAATTAACAATTTTAATTATCATTTGTTATTTTTCACTAATTCAATTTTTGTTGTTTTGTAATTAAAATTCGATTAAATTCGAAACTATTGAGCAGATTTTTAAAATTATGGTATTACTTTAAAGGTTATGAAACAGGCTTTCAAAAAATATACATATCTTACTATATCTTTTATTCTTTTACAACATAATACACCATTTAGCAGTTTTGTATAGGTGAGTCGATTCGGTTGCACGCGAGTGTAGTATATCATGTATAACAACTTTCGTGAACTAGTTAGTAGAGGTCGTGACCTACATCCTAACACTAACACACTCGGAACTGACTGGCTCTTCATACTTTATTACATAAATATTTGACATTGAATTATAATATTTAACCTTTTTGTAATATTTTAGCCATAACTTTATATAATTGTAGATAGTTATTTGCTGATAGTGTTTGTATGTTTGTGTGTGCGAATGTTTAGTTATTAAAGCACGTTGTTATGTTAATTGGTGTGTGTCGGTATGATCTCTGCCTCCCTCCACGCTACTCAACAGCCGGAAAGATAACATCAACATACTTCATGTGAATTCAGTTTTAAATCAACGTACTTAAGAGGATACCAAAATAGCTTAGTGCATTTTTCTATGTACGAAGTTTTCATTGTTTCTTTAGATTGAATGGCTAGAGCTCTAATTTTTAAGTATATGTTTTTTCAATATATGATCTAGGATCGCATAAACTCAGAAACGCGATTGAAAAAAGTTTTCTCGAAAGAAAATCTTGGCGAAACAACCTCTCTAATTTTTTTTTTTCATTTGTCGGTCTATTATCGCGTATTAACTAATGAAATAACTTTAAAAACATAGGTAACTATTATGTATAGAAACACGTGGATCAGAATTAAAATATATTTAGTAGATTTTGAGTAAATAATAATAATAAATAAATAAATAAATATTCATGGACATTTCACACAACGTCCTCTGGTCCCAAGCTAAGCTTATATGCTTGTGTTATGGGTACCAGAATACGGATATAATACATAAACTACTTTTCTTTTGTAAATACATACTTATAATACATAGAAAACACCCAGACGTAGTACAAACATTTGTATGATATTTATGAATATCACACAAATGATTGTCATGACACAAATAGGAAAAGTATCCCTAATTCTTCATTTTCTCTGCCTACTGGCTGTGTTAATATGTACGTGTCGGCGATGATATACGATAATATTGATGTAGGCCCTTAATTGCTTGTTAAACTTTAATATTTGTTACGCGCTCGCTACAATATATTAACAGTAATTTAATCAGTAAATTATAAATGTGTGATATCACACATTTTTATGAGAGTTTTAATTAAAACCGATAAGTATGTCTTATGAAGTATTTAAGTAACACAATGGTACATTAAAGTAGTAACATTAATATTATCAAAAACTCATTATAACCTTTAATCGTGTTCGCCTTAGAAAGAAGAAAGTACTAAAGACATTTCAATAAATACTACTAAGTAGGTGCATAAATATTGTAGTACAAAGTGCATGGAATCATATAAATTAGATAGATTTGAGTGTTCGTCTATCTTCATTTATTTATTTAACAATTTCACACACAGGAATAGTACAATACAATATGCATAGGATAATTCGTGTAGACCCGCGAGAGGAGAGCGTGGAAAGAAAATACATAGTGTGCAGGATATCTGAGATGGATTTATCTTTTAAATAGTTTCAGATTTTGAATGTTTTCTTTATACTCTGCGTAGTTTAAAAGCTTCTAAAATGGGTTAATCAATCAATACGAGATACAGTGCTGAGATATTTAAGTAGGTTACCACATCTATCCTAGTTTAAGTACTATGTACTAAAATATATTCCGCCTATTTCAGTTTCGATGCTGAGAAACTAAAGTAGGTTAGCCCACCACCATAACAAGTATCTATACTCGTATTATTATTTGCCTTAGATATAACAAAACTATATTCGCAATGGATTGACCTTCCACAGCTGTAAGGGTTAATAATTAACTTACAAATAAAACAAAAATGATTAACGAAAGAGATAATATTATCAAGGGATGTATGTATAATGTTTATATTTATGAATGTTCACCGAACTGTTACTGTTAGTTAGGTACACTAATAAAACTAAACCTTTATGATTATATGTATGTGTGTGTGCCCGTTATATCTCTACATATTAATAAATGTATTACATTATGTATTGAGCACAATATATGAATATATTATATATATCTAAACTATTAAAAGGTTATTTTAAATATTGTTCCCGCAGCAATTGTGTGCTTTATGGCTTTATATATTTTTTTAAATTATGTGTATACAAATAATTGTATATCTTGGTAGAGAGTTCAGTTAGATATACAAACAAGATCGTTCGTGTTATACCTAGGATGTTATAATTAATTTGTTCGCTCTTTCTTCTAAATCTATTCTGAATTTGATAGTAAACAATAAAGAGCCCGCATAAGAGGATACCAAAATAGCTTCGTGCAATTTTCTACGTACGAAGTTTTCATTTTTTCTTTAGATTGAATGAGCTCTAATTTTTAATTCATCGCATAAACTCAGAAACGCGATTGAAAAAAGTTTTCTCGATAGAAAATCTCAGCGAAACAACCTCTCTCATTTTTATTTTTTTCATTTGTCGGTCTATTATCGCGTATTAACTAATGAAATAACTTTCAAAACATAAGTAACTATTATATATAGAAACACGTAAACCAGAATTAAAATATATTTAGTAGATTTTGAGTAAACAAAAAAAACATCCCTAATTCTTCATTTTCGATACCTACTAGCTGTGTTAATAGGTACATGTCGACGATAATATTGATGTAGGCCCTTAAACTCATGAATTTATTGTAAATTACTCGGTGGACAAAAATTAAACATTAGAGAAGAAGTATTACCTAACTTCAACTGTTATTGCTTAACATTGTTTAACCAAGATAACCTTACTCGATTATGTTAATTATATTTTTATGGAAATATTTTGAAAAGTTTTGGAATAACATTTTCTTAAACACGCTATATTTAATCTAATATATAAAATTCACGTGTCACAGTGTTAGTTACCGTACTCCTCCGAAACGGCTTGACTGAATTTTATGAAATTTTACATGCATATTCAGTAGGTCTGAGAATCGGCCAACATCTATTTTTCAAACTTTTTTTTTTAGTATGGCAAATACAACGTTTGATTTGCACGTAGTCCTGACTGACTGACTGACTGTGAGTTCTCTTCCTATACCTACAGTACGGTACACTACCTAGTTATAATTGTCAATATATAGATTAAAGTAATGTACATAAATAAGTAGTTCAGTAGTTACACCACGAACATTATCATACCTATGTAATGTAGGGTGTGTCGTGTGTACAACAAATATTTGGTATGAGGAAGTTTTTGTCAATCATGAGTGTGATTGAAATATTATAATGCTTTTTATATAAAAAGTTCAAATGTTACGATGTGTTTTTAAAGATGAACACACACACATGCACAGTAGGTACTACTACATACATAAACTGTATAGGTACTTACAAAGTTTATTTATTATTTGTTTAAAGTTATTTTTGCATAATATTTTGTGCACACAATATCGTGTGCGTGGTTTATCTTAACGTACGTTAAGTTTACGTGTTGTGGTACCCATTTAACGGACGACTTACGAGTATATTATACTTATATTTAGCAACTTTAGTGTTATTGTAGGTAATAGTTTTATGTTAAGACGATACCAAAATAGCTTCGTGCATTTTTCTATGTACGAAATTTTCATTGTTTCTTTAGATTGAATGGCTAGAGCTCTAATTTTTAAGTATATGTTTTTTCAATATATGATCTAGGATCGCATAAACTCAGGAACGCGATTGAAAAAAGTTTTCTCGATAGAAAATCTTAGCGAAACAAGCTCTCTAATTTTTTATTTTTTTCATTTGTCGGTCTATTATCGCGTATTAACTAATGAAATAACTATATTATATATAGAAACACGTAAATCAGAATTAAAATATATTTAGTAGATTTTGAGTAAATAGGAAAAGTATCCCTAATTCTTCATTTTCTGTGCCTACTGGCTGTGTTAATATGTACGTGTCGGCGATGATATACGATAATATTGATGTAGGCCCTTAAGAGGACACGACAAACAGGCTGCAATCGAGACATACCTAGAAACGTATTTATTTAAATATAAAATCTAAGATGTGTCAGTTATTAATATGCAACAAACATTTAGTTTTACATACATACATTTTGTAATTTTTGTATTATACAGTTTTACTTCATTAATAATAATACATAATAATTATGAAACCTATCGCACCGTCGCCGTCGGTAACTGTTAACTACATATTGCTAACATATTGTTATAAGTTCGTTTGTATCAACCTAACGGAATATCTGTGAATGAATGAATGTGACTTCCTCTAACTACTACTATTCTGCTCACAATATAATATAATATGTCGACGCCAGATTTCCCTGCCATCGACCATAACACCTTGCTAATAAGGTGCAACGATATTTTATTGTATCGAATCAAACATGACGTATGACGAGCCTCGTGGTTGAGTGGTTTATGTAACGGACTGCCGATCAAGAGGTCGCGGGTTCGATTCCCGCTCGGGACAATCATTTGTGTGATTTTTCTAACGGTCAAACAAATGTTTGTACTGCGTCTGGGTGTTTCTATGTATTATAAGTATGTATTTACAAAAGAAAAGTAGTATATGTACACAAGCATATAAGCTTAGATTGGGACCAGAGGAGGTTGCGTGAAATGTCCTTGAATATTTATATCTTCTAATATATAAAATTCCCGTGTCACAGTGTTAGTTACCGTACTCCTCCGAAACGGCTCGACCGATTTTCCTGAAATTTTGTGTACATATCCTCTAGGACTGAGAATCGGCCAACATCTATTTTTGAAATCTTTTTTTTTTTTTGGTATGGCAAAACTACGTTTGCCGGGTCAGCTAGTCTAATATATAAAATTCACGTGTCACAGTGTTAGTTACCGTACTCCTCCGAAACGGCTAGACCGATTTTTATGAAATTTTACATGCATATTCAGCAGGTCTGAGAATCGGCCTACATCTATTTTTCAAACCTTTTTTTTTCAGTATGGCAATACAACGTTTGCCGGGTCAGCTAGTTTATTTATAAAAAACACTCAACCAATCACAGCACTACACACTTACATTCAACGAAGCGCCCTCCAGCGGCCACACTACAAAACACTACACAACTACACGACAACGCAAACGCAACCATTTCTTTTATGATTTGTCAACCTAATTTGTAATTGTAATATACAAATTTCCAAATCTTCCAAGTCTTCTCTTATGTTCCTTGCGAACATAATATGTATTCATTCATTTCTAATATATCATTATCCTGGTGATTGTAGTCATTGTAGGTTATTTGTTAGAGAATTATATCAGTTATTGTTACAATATTGTAGATGAAAGTTGAAAAGATGAAGTGAAATATTGATAATTTATAGTTAGAGTACCTAAATATCTGTCAGTACCAAGTAAGTATAGGTACCTACTAACTTAGGTACACGTACATCTTATTTATTCTAGATATCTTAAAATGTGTGTATCATTTATTTGTAGAGTATGTTGTCTGTGTGCGCACTTCCTCAATATGATGACGTAGTTAATGGATGTCGCACAACTGAGCTAATAAACTGTTGTTCAAACGAAAAACATATTCATTGTGTCTTATACAAATATACCAAATTAAGTGAACGTAATACTTACCTAAGTTATTGATACTAGATAAGTGGTTGCTATACTGTTGTGTTTCTGCCTAAATTATAACTTTTATAGATGAATTGAGTGGGATGGTTCAATCAACAAGGGTTGCTTTCCAATTAATACAAAAAGTGACGCAGTGTAACGCAGTGCTCGATAAAGCGCTTTCCATCAACGACACTGTTGAACACAGCCGTACACTGTTCGACACTCGAAAAAGTGGTGTTTGACAGATGCTTAGCAAGAATTACCAACAAATAATTATGAGAAGAATTCTTTTCTCCACTTATGAGTTTTAATTATTTAGATTAGTAGATTCGATTCGATTTACGGTAGATTCTAGTAGTATTATTTGAGATTATTAAATTGAGCTTGTCTGTTACTGCTAATTAAAATTTAATAAAAATGTTCAAATGTAAATATTGCACTATTGAAGTGAGCCCTGATAATGTGGCGAAACATGGTTGCTTTATAAATAAAAGTGAGATATTCATAGATGATGGTAACAATTTCTTCTACGACGGTAATAATAAGTTTTTTAAGTCTAAAAGCAGTATTGTGAATTGTATGTTTATAAATTATTGAGCCAAGACTTTGTCAAGGAACTTGCATTTAGGTAAAAAAACGCCCATAATTTTGCCATATTGATGCACTCTAGTGTTATTTTGAGACAACTAGCTGTTTCATTTAAACTTTTACACAGTGTTTGGCAGTGTATCACAATGTAACGCAGAGTCCCTCTGTGTTAACTAAATGGAAAGCAACCTTTGTCAAGGAACTTGCATTTAGGTAAAAAAACGCCCATAATTTTGCGATATTGATGCACTCTAGTGTTATTTTGAGACAACTAGCTGTTTCATTTAAACTTTTACAGTGTAAAAGTTTAAATGCCAAACACTGTGTAAAATTTACACAGTGTTTGGCAGTGTTTCACAATGTAACGCAGAGTCCCTCTGTGTTAACTAAATGGAAAGCAACCAAGGAGATTGACAGTAGTTGTTGTTTGTTATTCAGTGTTGTATAGAAAGTTACCGTAATTCCGACAGATCCGATGATTTGGTCACGGATTTAGACGCGTTTATTTTTGGTCTTACTCGTGACTATGGTGTATGAAGAGTTTCCGAAATCTCGGGATAGTTTTAAAAGATAAACCTACGTGTAGGTATACATTCATGATTAGCATTCATTATTATACTTTTTGTAACAACACATGATTTCAAACTATATCACAGATAGTTGTGATAAGGTGTGTTTGTGTGTGTGTGTCAGGTCGGCTGCAGCCATGAAGGTATAGATAAAAATGGAGTCCAGACTCTGAATACCTACTTGAAGCAAAAATGATGTATGGCTATCTCGCTCACTGTGGTCAAACCCTTTCTTTCTAAGTAGGGTAACCTTTATTGTATTTCTTCCAGGACAAAACTTCAAGTAGTTGCGTTCCATATAGTGTCAACAAAATGTTCACTTCTAAGACCTAGCCCGTATAGATTTTATATGTCGAGATACTTTATGTACTGTGCGTAAAAAAAATACTCAAAAAACAAACTGTTTGTTATCGCGTGAAAGTTTGGATAATTCTAGTTTTTTAACAGTAACTGGAGGTTCGGTTGTTAAATTTATTATTCTTTTTACATTTTTAAACACGTAAAATTTCCTAGTTCGTATGTACGATGTACCTATAGAATATTGGTGGGAAATAGATAATTACTAGAACAAAGGTGTAGTTCCTACGGCAATACGAAATTAATGAATGATTGTGAGATCTGCTTGAGATAAAATAATAATAATTTACCTTTATTTCAGACCTAAATACATGTTACAAAGATACAGAAAAATGATTCCAACGAATTGAGAACCTCCTTTTTTGAAGCCGGTTAAAAATAACAAGGTGTTAGTAATTTCTTAGTAAACAAAACAAGTTATACAATAAAATCTATTTGGCATACCTAAGTGGAAACATAACTTTTTGTGTAGGTAGCGTAAAAACGAAAAAGGGTTATTGTACTCATATTTTTAAACATGTACTGTTATTAAGGGACCAACCATGAAATCGCAAAAGATATATGTTTCATTAATTTTGCAGATTAATTAAACATTATGAATACATACTGGACAATAGTTTTTCCTAGATTTCTGGGTTAGCCAATGTATTTCTATTTATTAATGTCAGTTAAAGGGCAAATTCGGTCAATAATACTTCTGAAAATAAAATACGTTACGTTGATTAAAATTAGTTTGTCGGAAAATCTGTAGTTAATAGTCATTTTAACTGACAATATGAATGTGGTTAAAAGTGGCTGACGGAAGAACGGAGAATCAGTCAAAATCAATTTTTACGTATATTTCTGTCTACAGCGTTTAAAGGAACCTATCATGAATGGCATGACGGGAGCTAAAAACCTAACCCACCCTTGTCGGGTTGCCCTTGGCTCCCTGTGCCTTGTGTTCCACTACTTGGCGCTAGGCAAGTCAGTTAAAATTACATTTAAACAGCTATATTGGGTAAAATTATCAAAAAATAAATTTCAGTCAAAAGTACTACTGTCGAGAGCTTACAGTCTATTGAGTGGTTATAAGTTTTGACTGTGACATATATCATAGGGGGCTATAATAGGAACGATAATAAAGTTACAAAAAAAGGGCAAAAAAGAAACAACAGCACTTTCCAAATTAAAATCATTTAATAACTTTTCTTTTATACATGACTAAATATTATTGTTTTGTGTAATTTCTGTCTCTTACCACGTAAATCACTAAGTATATTTTCTGTATGACTCTTTAGGTGTTAAAAAATGAATTTGCAATTTTCTTAATTAATACGCTTTCATGCAAATCATTGCAATAAATTGAGTCCGTGATGGGATGCTTAAACATTTCTTGCAACAGAGGAGTAAAATGTTGTGATACAACATTAATTAATTTGTTTTCTATATTGTTTTCTCTGAGTTGGCCCATCAGGAAGGATTACTTTCATAAATGCCAGAGCTAGGATTTGGTACACCCAGAGTAGCTACTTGCCCCATAGACTCTTCCTGTAATGAACTGTCTATCTGAAAATTATAATATATTTTACAAAATATAGCCTTTTGCCATATATTCGAACTACTACATTTCTGAAACATAATAATAATGTAAGGCTCTCATTAGGCAGTCGGATCGGGGGGGGGGGGCTGGTTCAGAAAGCAGCAATTATCTCTGGAGCCTTGAGCGCCGGTAGTTTGGAAAATGTTCCTGATACTGGTGGGGTATTTTTTTTCATACTAGTTTTTATATTCCTTATAAATTCAAATATTTAACATTGTATAACATGTGAGACAATTAAAGGAGTTTGTAAATAGATACTTGAAATTTTACCTTGCAAGGTGATACTGCTTCTTGATTTGTAATTATAGTAGGAACTGCTGTTTGTTTTAAAACATCCTTGCACTTTCATAAAATTTCATTTTCAATGGTACAATGGATAACCATAATTTCCTCTGGGTACTATTTTTAGGAAATCTAAAAAAATAATATTGTAGGTAAGTATATTAATGTTGTAAATAATGTGAAATAAAAATTAAACGACTAAGCAAACATGTATAATTTAGTTCAGGTCCCACAGAAAGTCCTAGATATGTCCTCAGTATGGTCACACTATTTCAAAATTACTTCTTGTAAACAAGAAAGATAAAATTGCACTAAGTCCATGAAATTCAATGTAAGACTATTAGATCTTTACATCGTTATCAGTATAGTTAGTTAGAAGTATGCTGAAAACATTGTTTAATCATTTTATGAAGTATTTAATTGAAAATACAAAGAAATATGTTTGCAGTTATTCAATGCCAGAAATTACGATCTAAACACTTACGCGTGAAATTGTATATCACCTCCTGGACACCACGTACTACCGCAACCACGCACTACACAAGTTTGCACCATTTCTTTAATTATAAAAATAATTAGAGTCGAAAATTTGAAACGAAGCTGTGAACCGTAAAGTAAACAACCGACTTAATGGCACAATTTTGTCGACAACTTGACATATGGTGACCAATGTTGCCAAATTACGAAATCCTTAGGAAATGGGGAAAATAATTCACTGATTCGTCAACCATGAAAAGCATCCGTGATCTACTATTTTATTATTTTTAATTTCATTCATCGTATTTCAACTAGTTATTTATAGTTACGATTAAACACTATCAAATGACAGTGTTTAACTTGTGATTTGATATGTGTGGTGACTCTTTTTAAGAATTTACTAGGAGATTTTAATAAGGAGATAGCAGTACTAAGGCCACACTAAAAAGAGAGGTCAGACCACAGAGAGTGAGATAGAGATACGTAGGTATTTGCCTCAAACCGATGTTCCAAGTATGGCCTCCTTTTTTTTATCTATACCTTCATGGCTGCAGCTGCATGTCTGAGACCGGTACAGCCGGTACAACCGGTACAGTAGAGTACTGCGAACTGCCGCCTCATTGTGTGTAACAGTGTCGCACTATACAAATACACTGACATCACACAACATTATAACATAGTACTATACTAATATTGTATAAACAACCAACAGGAACACGAGTACACAATAATTATATTAGAAGAAATACTTTTGTTACATTAAACTTCTTCCTCTCCAGCCCATTCACGTCCCACTGTTGGGCACGGGCCTCCTCCACTTTAGGAGGGATTATGGTCTATTGTGCCGCGCTGACCAGGCGTGTTGGCACAGGGTTTATTTTAGAGATTTCCGTCTCTCACAGAAGATTTTATCTGAGTGCATGCATTAAACTTATCCTTAATCAATTATTTTGCAAACGTTATCTTCTCAACGCTAGAAACTTCTAGAACTACAATATATGATAATTAAATTGCAATTAACTTGAATAGGTATAAGCCACGCAAATTGGTAATGCACTGGAACCTTGTCAAATTAACGCCCTTGTGACGTCATCAGCAAAGAAAAAATACAGCTAACAAAATGTAATATTCTCATCTATACGTCACTATGACGTCACCAACATGGCTGCCAGGCGCATTACCAATTTGTGTGGCTTATATCACCATGTACTTCTCTTAATGTTGTCATGTCATGGAAATTAATGAAAAACTTGTGTCATCAGTGGTCATCAGTTAAATTAACCGTGAAGTGTTCATAGAGTCAAATGTTAAGTATAGCTTGTTGTGTGTCAGTCAGTCAGTCAAAGAGGTGCATTACATATAATAATGTAAGTACACGTTGTATCAATCACTGTACATTACACTTAATGTAACTATTGTCATGTAGTTTGTACCAATCTGTGAGTAAACAGCGTGACTGACTGACTGACACGTCACCAACAATAACATTATTATAAATGGATACAATGAGTAATTTCAATTTAATTGATAATAGCCTAAAACATATTCCAATAATGTAATCTACTTATAATAATCATTACCTTACTGTTTGGTAGTCACATCAAAGTGTTATTTTTAGTTATCTTAGTAATATTAAGCACTAACTGTTTCCCGTGATTTCGTACACGTGGACTTTAGGGAATTTTCCTCGTTTTTGCAATATTTTTCAGTGATGCATAGCCTAGAGCTTTTCTCGACAAATGTACTATCCAAAACTAAAAGAATTTTTCAGATCGGACTAGTGGTTCCTAAGATTATCGCCACAAACCAACAATCTCTTCAGTTTTATAATGTTACTACAAGTATGTGTTGCCTGCCGATCACTTTCGAAAAATACAACAAGGATTTAGCCAATAACATTATTACTAACACTTATACAAAAACTAACGACTATAAAAGGTAGAATGAAACGAACAGAACCTACATAATAATATGAAGTTATTGAGTTGATCAACATTGTGGAGGTCACTCATTACTCTGTGGTTTTGCTTTCAATATAAAAACTTAATTACTTAAATGCGTTACGTCATATTACTCGTATGTATCTGTTACATTTGAAGTTTTATTTTTAACTTAATTTGAAAATACTAGATACCTATCATTATATAGTTGGACGGCCCCCGGCTGGGTGGAGCGACAATATCGTGAAGGTTGCGGGGAGCCATTGGATGCAAGCGGCGCAGGACCACGCGTGCTAGCATTCTATAGGGGAAATATGTCCAACAGTGGATGGAGACAGGGTGATGGGTGGATAAAATCCGTCCTCCTGACTGACACACAGTTCTACTAACAAATATCTAATATATAAAATTCACGTGTCACAGTGTTAGTTACCGTACTCCTCCGAAACGGCTCGACCGATTTTCATGAAATTTTGTGTACATATCCTCTAGGTCTGAGAATCGGCTAACATCTATTTTTCAAACCTTTTTTTTTGGTATGGCAAAACTACGTTTGCCGGGACAGCTAGTATTATTATGTAGTTACTTCAAATTATTGTAAACTCTAGCTAGAGTTGTAAGTAACTGAAACTTGTTGACGTTCAGCAGGTTCATTTTGATTGTTTTTTCTTGTGAAGTAATTCCACGTCACAGAGAATACAACGGAATTTATTTTTGGTTCCATTGTTAGTCTGTTTGGTGGGCAACATTCTTAAAGTTTTTCTTAGCATATTTATTTAAATATTTCAATGATTTTATTAAAAAGGAATTTGGTCCTTTTCATAATTTATTCTTTATCTTTACTTATTATAAAACAAAGTCGTTATTTTTGTATGTATGTCCCTATGTGAGCTTATATCTTCAAAACTACGCAATGGATTTTGATGCGGGTTTCTTAATAGATGGAGCGGTTCAAGGGAATGGCTTTTTTCTATAATTTGTTAAGGTTTCGTTTCTTAATTCTACGCGTACGAAGTTGCGGGCAACAGCTAGTCCATAGTGATGTATCACTTAGAATATTATTTCAGTGAGCATGTACATATTATATGTAGTAACTAAATGTTGTTGTGAAATATACTTGGCACATCAACAACGCAACGATGGACTATTTATTTGTGAGTGCTTTACTATTAGAATATCAGCAGTAATCTGACTAATATTTAACTAGCATTTATATGCGAAAGTTTTTAAATGTCAGTATGTGTATGTTGGTTATTCCTTCACACTCGAGTGGCCTGGCAGATTAGAATAAAAGCTACTAAAATTACTTACATTCTTGATTATCCCATTGGTTATTTCAAAAACCCTATGTTCCCTTGGGACTCCCAACTTAGTTTCTTCTTAAATGCTTAGATGGCGTTACTATCAAGTTAGAAGTTTATCGGTTGTCATTGTTTGTCTTAAACTTTTGAGCCTGAAAGGGGCAACTTTTTAGAGAATAGCGGGGGCCCAAGTACAGATCCTTGCGGTACACCTTCCACTTTGCTATAAAGTACAATATATAGAAAAAAATCATTACGACTTTCATTGGAAGTAAATTATTTAGAACCTATTACTGTGATGAGTAAAGTATATATCACTATATCTTCAGTATTGTTACTGTGTGTGCGAACCACGTGATCATGTAAACTGCGTCGATAATATTATATAATAATAACATGTTACATTATTGATAGACATCAACAGTTTTATATACAATCGTTGATTGTTCGATTACATTATTCTTAGAACGAGATACAATACTATTTTCGAAAGTGATTCCGTTGTTATTATTCAATATGTAGCTTATAACTGTTCAATAATATTACTTTCATGATTAATATAGAAATATCTATCAATATAATTCAATTTTATGAAAGAATTAGAAGCATATGTTAATAGCTATGAATAATATTAATTGTTACTGTCATGTAAAGTATTTTATTGTCTCCGTTTGTCCGTGTGATGTAAATGTACACGTCACCACCACATTACCTTCTAATTTGAGAGATTTGTAAGAGTAAGACTGCAAGGAAATAGACTAGATATGAATGGTCATCAACACAACATCTCTCTTCTGTTGATAAAAAATAAAACAATGCATTCTTTTTTACATCATTTAAACATCGTTTCAATAAAAAGTTTAGATACAAAGTTTGTGACATTTGTACCGGTATGAAAATTACTGACTAAGCTCACTGATCGAGTTGATGTTTTTGTATACCGGATACGGTTGAATATGGCAATTGTATTGAACCTTCATTTACTCATTCTAAATTTCTGCCATTCACAGAACTGAAAAAATAAAATAGAATAGCATAAACGAAGTCCCGGGCTCAACCTAGTTTAGAAAATATTAAAAATAAATCCAGATTATATTTATAGATATAAATATTATATATACATAAGAAGTTCCTTGATGTCACTCACGATAAGGTGCTGTGAAGCCGTGTTGTCCGCGCTAACTACGCAACACAAATTTCTGGGAACTAATTAGTTAATCAAGTTGATGGTATCACACAATTATGGAAACACGTTGATTTGTTCACACGAATCTTGTTCATGATCTAATCATTGATTGCAATCAGCTGCGTGGTGTAGTATTCAATTGTAATAATTATGTGACTGTTTAATAATAAACTAACATTGATCATTTGATATTAATATTTAGGTGTTTATATGTCGTGTGCGTCGGTTAGAGGATAAAATGAAATACGTCCGGACTTGAATGGCGTTTATTTGCGACTCAATATATTTGATATATTATCTGTGGTATTAGCTTATATAGGTAAGGAGAACAATCGTTTCTATATATTCCTAATACTGCTGATACGCAGAGTGTTGCATACAATGAATCCATACATGATATATTTGTATATAATAAATTAGCCGGCGAGCAAACAATAGGTCCATACATACTGTAATAAATATATTTGTTTATAATAACTTAGGTGGCTAGCACAATGGTCTCTATGCATTCGTAGACCTGTTGACATTACGTCTACTTGCAAACAATGAATTCATACAATGTGTTCCTATAAATATCACTGATACAGTACAGCGTTGCGTGCATCATTAGGCAAGCTTCAATAGAAAATCAGACATTATAAGCGATAATTCAAAACATAATGGTATTTTTACGTAATTTTTGTAACAGCATTGATAATGGAATAATGCGCAAAATTTTAGAATGTTGTAAATGTAGAAAATTACTTATAGTGAAATATTCCGTAATATGTAACGAGTATAGGATACGGACGAGGCTAATATAATGTATGTAATAGTTAAAAATGTAGTGTGTGCTACGTCACAGATATGCTACGTACTAATGTAAGTATACTGTAAATTATTGACGATGTCAAGAGGGCACTCAATAAGCCAGGTTGTCAACTGTGATTGTTTATAAACTTTAAAAACCAATACAACCAAAGATACAACGATACGTAACTTTGAACGTGTAGACAAATAACCGGCGTTTTAAATCTTCCAAGCGACTAATACATCGCCTGTTGAGACTCGTTTGTGCATAACTTATACAGACAGTAGTGGGGTCTGGGGGACAGGGGGCCTTCCGACAGGACCTGTAGGGCACGGGCACGTTGACCCCACCGCTCAGTAATCCTGTCTGCAGTCTGTGTAGCTACTTATGTTAACTACAAGCAACTTTTTGTTTTTCAATGATACTTCGTCATCTCCAGCTTGTAATCTTGGAGTGACTTCTGTAAACAAGATTATAGGTTTGATTCACACTAAGGATAATAATTTATAATGTGATTGACTTATTCTCATGATGTGATATTGGTGCCGATTCTAGGTGCACAACTAAACTTAACTTAACTAAAAAATGAAAACAACTATTGCTGTATCTTGATTATTTGGCTATTTTGTTGTGTACTTTTATATTAATTATAATCATTAGTCTGTTATAAAAGTTTTTATAATAAGAAAGTTCAGTTAACATTAGGGAAAGCTGTTATTGACACTATCAATTTTAATTTTTTAGTTAAGTTAAGTTTAGTTGTGCACGTAGAATTGGTACCATTGTTTCTTTTGAACTGATCAATGTAATTGTTACCGCAACTTACAAATATAATCATTCCAATTAATTAAATAAACCTGAAAATATTATGAACACTTGTTATGTTTTGTCATTGATATAGACAGAAGTCAGCATGACATAATATGTACGCCTCTAGTTCCGTCCAGTACATAAGGAGCTTTTGCATTTCAAAGAAATTGTACTGATAACAGTTTAGGTGACATTATGATTGTATCAACAATTATATGTTATTTAGATTGATGATGAGATAGCGCCGTGACAGTGTCACTTATATGGCGGACACTTTAATCCAATTATTGTTTTACAATCATATCGGTATTGTACATTAATGATCATTATCTTATTAAGAAATCAATGTACATATTAATATATCTATTAAGTAACGGAACCAATGGACATCATTTAGGTTTTAATTAAATATGAATCTGTAGCGACACCTACGTAGATGAAAATAATGTTGATTATACCAGCACCACGCTGGATCTCTGTTTGCAGAACCCCAAGGAATATTAGATTAAGACATAGACATATAAAAATAAATAAATAACCCAAAAAAGAATTTATGATATTTTTTGTAGAATATTGTTAAGTATTTTCTGAGGACGGACATACATAAGTGAATTACAGGCTTCACCTGTCGACCTCGAGCAGCCCTCCTGCGCTTCCGACTATAAATTGCCATCAATAGGTCTAGGTTTGATTACAAGGTCGGACAATTTACGATACTGGCAGATCGTGACTTTTTAGTCAATAGTTTTAATATATCGAATTGCATAATCCTATCAACATATAATACCTATATTAGCAACTAGCACACAGAATACTTATAAATAATATTCTTTTAAAAATAAAGTGTAGTCTGCTATGTCAAAGTCAAAGTCAATTTTTTATATTTCAAGTTGGCATGTTTTACAAGCTCTTTTAAAACGTCAGAAGCTAGGTGTCTGTTCCAAACGCGAATCCTATGGAGAAGAATAGACAAGAAACTCCATGGATATTTTTTTTAATTCTCTCATTTCCCAGCAGAAGGCACCCGTTCACGAGTATAACTGAGCTAGTATAACTTGAACTATCTGTCTATATTTAAAAAATAAAGTTACTTTCGATCTTGAAGGTTTATCATGACCATGTCAATCATGTCATTGATATTGATCGCAAAAGATTCACGAACTAAGATTTACATCAATTACCTAAACTCACCTTTCATTTGATAAATCTAAAGGTGAACTATACGTATACATAAGAACAATCAAATTGTGTGGTACACGATATAACCCACTTAAAGTGTAATGTAATACAATATAATAGGTTCTGGCCAGTCCCGCGAGACGAACCGTGAAGGTTACCGGCACGGCGCGCGCCCGCCAGCCCAGCCGTGACTTGGCTCTACCTTCGCGATTTTTGTCAGCCATTTGCGCTATTTACTTAGAAAAACATAATCTATGTACATACTTAGTTTCTTGTCAGTTCGTCTCTATAGTATTCCATTTTGGAATATATAACTAGCTTCTGACTTTTTTTAAAAGCTTGATTTAAAATATAAATCTGAGTTTGAAAATATTTAGTTATTTACAAATCCCTCTCACCTGTACAGGTATCAAGCTGAATTGGTACTATATAAATGTGTGATAATGTTATTTTGTTGTGATATCAAACGAACATGTTAACACATTCAACAAACGTGACAAAAACAATACAATACTTATATTTAGCAGGAATCATTAGTGCGAGTACCTAATGATAGGATCTAATGGAAAAAATAATAAAAAAAACAATGAAATACTTAAATAGTTTCTGTTATTATATATGAATTATCAACATGAGCATCTATAATAATATGTATAATCATTTTCTAAAATCTACTATTTGTTATTTTATTTTGATTCTTACAAAAGTATAATCTCTTGATATATGTATACATAAGATGTTTATTTTCTCTTTTACGTATGAAAACGAATTTCAATATTCATTTAATGGTATTTTTTTTCGTTAATTCTCATAATAATTTGATTGTCATACCATTCTCGAATGTTTAAAGTGTCTATGTAACAGTAATATACACACACACACATACACATACAGACAACATTATGTTCACGATAACTGCGAAATTTGATTCTGATTAAACACAGCTGACACAATACATGCGTTGTATTTGATTAATAACTAACAGAAATAAATATAAATATAGTTTAGTGTTTCACACAACTAAATATGTTGTGAGTTAGGCTCGATTATTTTCAAAAAAGCTGTTACCTGCAACTCCGTCCTCGTGGAATTTAGAAAGCTTTTCCCTTTTTTTTTTGTAACATTTTTCACTACTGCTTCGCTCCTATTGGTCGCAACGTGATATTATATAGCCTATAGCCTTCCTCGATAAATGTACTATCAAACACTGAAAGAATTTTTCAAATTGGCCCAGTGGTTCCTGAGTTTAGCGCGTTCAAACATACAAACATGATATTTATTTATTTATTTATTTTATTCTTTATTGTACACCATACCAAACCAATACAATTACCAATTTACCATACCAATTTTTTTATCTTAAAATTAACTTAAACTAAAAAAAACAAGTACAATGGGCGGCCTTATCGCTTTAAGCGATAAGGCCGCCCATTGTACTTGTTTTTTTTTATATTAGTTGATATTAGTATAGATAAGTACATATATAGATACCATGATATTAGTATAGATAAGTTCAATTTTTTTATCTGTAATTGTGATGGATTAAGTATATAAAATATTGTTACTCCCACGTTACTCCTATCACATTATATATAAGTGATAGTCAAGATTTGTGCCATCTACAACAAACCAAGTTATTGATACATATATATATATGCAACTATACCTACTGTCCGTACAGAAATATACAAAATCTATGGACGCCTATACATATCCAGAAAATTTAATAGGTTTTATAAAATAATGTATAATAATATGTATATTATGTGAAGGTGAATGTTCACTGAATTGCAGTAGGTATCGTCACAAATCACAACACTCAGGAGATAAAAAAGTTCATACCTAGGTGCTTAGCTTGATAATATTACGTAGGTACATAAAATGTCCTTACAATCTCTAATTGTAAGTTCAGTAACAGTGACAGTGAGACTGAGGCAAGTAGCAACCCAACCACATTGTCAATGTAAAGTGAATTGTGTGCTACATTTCGTCATAATATTTTAAATGTTTCAACTTAATGAAATTTGCTAATATTAAAATTTTTAAACAATTAACTTGTATAACAGTTCACAACATCATATAGAAGCTAACATCTTGTACTGGAACATTAACCAACTGTTCACTATTGAAGCACTAACAATTAGACAATAAGGAACTAATTATACACAAGAAGGAATAGTTCGGCAGCATCCTCACATCTGTACCTGACATTAGATGATGTTGCTCTCTAACAATACTTCCGTGTTGTGTGTCTCACACACTCGAGTTATGAAACACTCGGTCTCCGCTCACCTTCAATTGTATAATCATTATTATCTTAGAAACTGGGTCCGTGTTGAGTTTATACAACATGGTGCATACAACAAGATGACAGGGATGCTGCCTTGTGTATCAGAGTCATAGTTCGATTTTCAATAATGGCAAATATATTTGTTTTTCTGAACACATTTGCACTGTGTTTAGATTTATCTCATACAATTATGTAAATATCTTCCAAAAAAAGCATGTGATAAAACACTCGTCATAAGATAACATTGTGTGCACTCTATTTATAAATACAATATTGTATGTGATGTATCTGAGTTTATTATGTCTGTCTGTTCACTGTCAACTCTGTTTGTTAATAATTTAGTATCATGAATAAACATGAATTCATGACGAGAGGCGAGAGAATAACTTTCTCCCGCGCAGCCACGGTCACTTCACACAATAGTTACTTGGTGTACACTTATGATACAGTACAACTCATTGCTGTATCTGGCTGAAGTCTTCCGCCTCATATGACAAAGCTATCATAGATGCTTCATGTCTCTGCAATATTTAGTTCTCCTTGTGTCAATATTGTATACAAAAACATTTAATTTTAAACAGTATTAAGTAAATTGTTCAGTAATCATAGTTATCACAAACATTTTCAATTATGTAACAAAGTATATTTATTAAAGGTTTATTATACTTATTTGTATATGATCTGTGTTGTTGGTGCGTACACATCCTGTTTGTGTTATCATGATGATATGATGATATAACAACACTGAGATATAATCACGTCACATGGCTGGCAACACTGATGTGCGTCGAGCCGTGTCAGAGGTCAACCGCACAAGGTCGAGTTACTAGTGACGTCACTCACATCAACTAAGTACTAATAGTGCAGTATATTGTGTGGTATGAGGGAAGTTCACAGGAACATTAACTGTACAGATCTTTCATGATATATCAGGTTCAAGATTGAGACTGATATTCTGAATGAGAATATTATGGTTTAAGACGAAAATACTGTTGTGTTTTTTAGTTCACTTGATTTCAGACGTTTTATTTATTTATTTATTTACACTTTATGCTTAAACTATGCAAAGGTGGACTTAATGCCTAAGGCATTTTCTACCAGTCAACCATAGGGTGGTGCAGAAAAAGGGAAGGTAGAAGTGTAACAAATAAAGCTAGATTATCAAAGACTATAGTTGTTAAAGACTTATTGACATAGATAAATCCTATAAAGAGTACATTACATACACATACATAGAGATACACGTAAATCAATACAATTAAACAGATACATACATGTCATACACACATACACAGATATATACGCACATTACACATACCATAAATACATATAATACAGGTACTTAAATACAGATAGATAGTAGTATAGTAGCTTCATAGACTCAGATGTGGATGCAGCTAAACGTGAGGTTGTGTCGATATACGGAGATATTGCTCACGTATCTTACGCTTAAACGCTTTACGGGAGGTGCACATCCTGATTTCCGGCGGAAGAGTATTCCAGAGAATAATGGAGCGAACAAAGAAAGAAGAATGAACGAGGCATGAGCTATGAGGTGGGCAGGTGAGCAAGAGATTGTCAGAAGATCGAAGATTTCGGTCGTGGGTTGAGCCTAAAAATTGAAAATGTGAAGATAGATACGTAGGAGCAGTGGGAGAGTAGAGAATAGTGAAGAGAGTGTTCAGCGCACGCATTTCACGTCGCTGTCGTATAGGTAGCCATGACAGCTTTTTTCGGAAGTGAGAAACATGATCATATTTGCGGAGATTGAAAACGAATCGAATGCAATTATTGAGAAGTCGTTCAAGTTTGTTGAGTAGATCTGCATTCAGGTCGAGATAGCATACATCACCATAGTCGATAACAGGAATAACTATTGACTGCACAAGCATTGCCTTAGTGTCTGTTGGAAGAAAATTTTTCAGGCGATATAGAATCCTTAAGATCCCCGTTATTTTAGCGCATATGTTGGAGATTTGAGGCTGCCAGTTTAATGTGCTGTCTAAGTGCAGACCAAGATCCTTAACCGAGTCACTGTTTTCATCTCATTTAAATGTTGACTCATTCCAATAATAACACTGTGTTACTGTCGTGTTATTAATTCGAGTGTTTAACTTACTCAAGAAATATTTTGATATAATTTTCCCACCTCGGGTCGTAGTGGCAGGCTCCATCCGCCACCATGAGACTGTATATTTGGTCAACAACACTACTCTAACAAGATGTGTTGTTGAGTTACTTAATGTCTACATTGCCATCCAGCTCTTGAAAATTATGTTTTTTACTTTGATTTTCACTTCGGTTACTGTTGCAGATATTCTAAATTCTACGAGATGATATTGTGTCTTTATGCATTAATGTATTTTATATGCTGTTATTTTATATATAAGAATCTTTAATCTAATCTATGTAAGTGTAACAACATAATTCATATAGCGAAGGAAATATAAGCATTTCGTTTGTATTTCTGTGTATAAGTGCTCGTTAAACTGCACATTACTCACAAGTTATTACTTACTATGTACCTACCTATTTCAAAGTAACTCTAGTACCATTGATGCATTACAATGTATACATATATCTGTTACATGGACATAAGATATGCTGGGATGATGATATATATATATATATAATATACTAAATCTATGAAGAGATGTTGTTATCTTTACCTAGTACCAACTTTAAAACAAAGTAAGTAACGCTGTCGCTTAGACTACTACTTTAGTAACCTACAACCAACTGCAATAAAAGTGTAATTTAAACAGTAGATAAAGTGATCAGAGATAGGTTTATAACCGGATATCAATTTAATTAAAATCGTCCTATCTCCGATCATAGATAACAAGGAAAAGATAATGATAATGGATTAGGTCTAAAGAGTCTTCGTAACTGGGTTATTATGATTTATCTTAGGAACGGAGTGTCCGTTACACTAAGAAAAAGTAACAAATATTATAATTTCTGTTAATTGTTACAAACTTCCAATATGGACACAGATAGCGCTGAATACGAAGATTACGAAGCCATTGTATGCAGTATATATTTTATACTACATACAATAACTACACTATATGTGTAGTTATACAGTCAGTGTACGATGACGCCCGCCATTGTGTTGCAATCACACTCGAATTACACTGTTATCAGATAATTATAGAGTGTTTGTACATTCTGTAAGGATAGCTAACAGTTACCCTGTGGTCTAAAATATTAACAATGAATTAACGATCGATAAATTATTCTCTAACAGAATTAATTATTCTCTAGTACTGTTATCGTTCTAGACACTTTCTGTATTAGCTAGGACTTACTTATACAGATAATATAATAAAGCTTATGCAAAGATATAAACGAAAAACCAAAAAAGCCCGTATAACGTACACCAATGGTGATTTCATATAATAACTTGATGTTGAGTTTGTAATTTACTAAGTATTTGTGGCCGAACACAAGTAGGTAATACCTCTACGAGTGCGTTTTACAGATATACCGGAAGTGAAATGAGTATTTTGTACTTTCTCTTGAATTATTTCTAATTCTTAATCTTGAATAATGTATTTCCTTATTTTGTGCCTCGTATAGCCATACAAACTTAAACACTATCAAAGTACGATAGTGATCACTAAAATTAGTCGTGTGTTAACAATACACAATACATGTTAGTATCGTCACGTGATCTGTCCACTCACCCTGGTACATGGAGCTGTGACCAGGCGGGACCACACTTCCGCTAGTGGGGGTCATGACCCTGAGTGACAACATGGCGGCCCCTACTACTACAGAGGACAGGAACAGGACGGTCAAGTTCAACCGCTCGTTAACATTTCCTGTGCTCTTGTTTTATAACTATGTTGTACATTATATAAAAGCGGTAAGCTCTACCATATGTTTGACTAATTGGATACAGTGCAGTTTTTAGTTATTGTTTAAAGTAATTATATGATGATAATCTCCAAAGGTAATTGTGTACACTTAGTTAGGTTAACTACCAAAGACCTGATATGTAGTTACATAAAATTAAAGATTAAGTGAGGCGTGTGAAATGCAGTGACCGACAGCAGCTGTATGTAACCCACAGTCTCCGAATAGTCTCAGGTCCAATATATTATGACCCGCCAGGAATCAACAGGATATTTGGTTGAATAGATATAATGTTAATACATAATATGACATGTTGTTACATAATTATGTTGTTTGTTAGACATAGTGGCGCAGTGTCATGTGAACTGTTCTCTACGATCAATGTCGCTGGTTGTATTGTGTTTGTGACGTTATCAGTACGCGACCTCTCTCTCTCTCTTAGTAGGTATAATGTTACTGTACTAAGATCAGGTCTTGTCTCATATCTATGTAACACACACACAAACACACTGACACCTGACTACGTGTGCTCTACGTTTGAGCTAACAACACCATATCAATCAGGATTCACACTTGTTATATTGTTCCAATCCCTTGTGCTGTACACACAAACTTTTCACAAACATTATTTACATAATTTTATTCGTATATAGTGCGTCGTAAGTCAATATGATGCCTTTCAGCTCATTAAATTCTCTCAATAAATTCAAGAAAATGAATAAAATCATAACATGAAAGAGAAATTCCAAGAAAAAATTAATACCTATAACATCTCGCCTATTTAGTTTTTTTATTCATTTAATCATAAAGTTCTTGATAACTCCTATCCTTTAGTTAACTATATTATTATTGTTGGTCATCTGTGATTCACATCACTTCTCAGTATCAAGACAACAGGATAAAGACGTACCTAATAAATCAAGTCTGTGAACAGGAACTGAACATGTCTGAGCTCATCTGTGACTTGCTAGTGTCGGTGAGAGGCGAGGGCACGGCTGTGTTCCTCCTTCGTGACTTGCTTCACTCCGCTCTGAGGTAATCATCATCTATAGTTACGTCATCACTGCGACATCATACAACATCACATTATTTCGCTCTGAAATGGAAAACATCGCATTAATTCTACAGTTGAGTTGATCACAAGATCCTGTTGGTCTATGTAAACATGAAACATTTCTAACTTTCATTTTACTTTACTTTGCACTGAGCCGCTGTGAGGTAGAGCTGTAAGTAATTAGTGCGATGGTACGCACTGTTTAACAGAATCATACCTTGAATGATACGATTATGGTACATATGGTATAGGCAGATATATAACTATGTATCTAGTTATACTTAGTACCAAATAGTTGAAATGTTTGATCTAGTGGACAATTTTTATAAAGTTAATATCGTGCAGATATTTCTAAATAAATTTCCACAATTTAACAAGAATAAAAAGTAACTGTTGAGTGAGTAACATCACATGGTGTGTGCGAGGAAGCGGAACTGTGTACAGAGCACGAAGTCGGTCCACGCCATCTACCGACGCACGGCATGAAACTGTTATAATATTAATTAGCCGTGCGCTTGGTCACTTTGAATTATTCATGACTAGTTCGTGATCAGTTCCCTGCATGCACACTTTATAATTATTCTATAGAATAGGTATTTAACGTTGCGTGGGGACCTATAAATGAACTAACTACCGTTGAGGGAGAACGGTTCTAGAATACGGCCTATGAAGCTACGATTCTTTACGCTAGTATAATGTACGTACGTATAAAGTTATTATTATAGCAAAAATTACAAAAAATTTACAGAGTCAAGGTTAAGTTGTTCAGCTACTACCTACTAACTGTGCATTAAATTCAAATATCCATGTTAGCAATATATCATTTACTGAATAACTATGTAGCTGTACTTTATTCCTGACTAGCTGTTGCCCTCGACTCCGTCCGCGTAAAATTTAGGAAATTTTCCCCGTTTTTACAACATTTTTAACTACTGTTTGAGTGAGAGTATTATAAACGTAAGAGTAAACAAATATAATCAGCATGCTCCGAACTGCTAAGCTATCAGGAGTTACACGTGTTATTGTGAGTCAACCATAAAATATAGATATATGCTGTTCCGGGATATTTTTTAGACAATTTTATGTAGAATATTTCCGTCATACATGATTTCTATGTAACTTTAACCATAAAGGCCGGGCTCGACCGCAAAATGAGCGAGGTCATTAATGAGCTCGCTTAACTCGCAACGATAATTTTCATAGTTGAGGCTCGACTGCCAAAGAGGCTAGCGGAGCGGTCTGAGAGTGAAAATTATCGTTGCGAGTTAAGCGAGCTCATTAATGACCTCGCTCATTTTGCGGTCGAGCCCGGCCTTTAAGGCTGCACACGCGATGGAAGCTTAAAATATGGAGTAACTTCTCCCGTGTCCCCAACATTTCCCTTCACTACTCTGCTCCTATTGATTGTAGCGTGATGAAAAGTATACTATAACCTGCCCAGGAGTATGAAGAATAATTGTGCCAAGTTTCGTTAAAATCCGTCGAGTAGTTTTTGTTTCTGTAAGGAACATACAGACGGACAGACAGACAGACAAAAATTTTACTGATTGCATTTTTGGCATCAGTGTCGATCACTAATCACCCCCTGATAGTTATTTTGAAAATATATTTCATGTACAGAATTGACCTCTCTACAGATTTATTATAAGTATAGATAAATTGTAAGTCCCCAATCTAAACTCGATAATTTTGGACGTCTAGACGCGAACAACGGGAGTAACAAAGTTAACAGAACTTTGGTGTTGTTTTTATTTCTTGATGTCTGGTCACATTTTATGGTTTCATTGAGTCACTGCTCGTAACTGAATGAGTTGAAGAGATAGAATATAGTTAAAGTCGACCATACCGCAAGTGTTCCAGTCAGACAGATCATTACCTAGATATAGTGCATGTTCGTGTATAACCGTAGTGAGTGAGTTGTACTATGTGTGTGCCAATAGCGTGTACGACTTGCGACTAGTAATGTTGCAGTTTATATAAATAGTTCATACGAAGCACTTTCAAATTGTTTATTACATAAATAATTATTTGCTTCATTTACTATTTTATGTATTTATCTGTATTAAGAGGATACCAAAATAGCTTCGTGCATTTTTCAACGTACGAAGTTTTCATTTTTTCTTTATATTGAATGGCTAGAGCTCTAATTTTTAAGTATATGTTTTTTCAATATATAATCTAGGATCGCATAAACTCAGAAACGCGATTGAAAAAAGTTTTCTCGATAGAAAATCTTAACGAAACAACCTCTCTCATTTTTTATTTTTTTCATTTGTCGGTCTATTATCGCGTATTAACTAATGAAATAACTTTAAAAACATAAGTAACTATTATATATAGAAACACGTAAACCGGAATTAAAATATATTTAGTAGATTTTGAGTAAACAAAAAAAATATCCCTAATTCTTCATTTTCTATACCTACTAGTTGTGTTAATAGGTACATGTCGACGATAATATTGATGTAGGCCCATATGCAATTAAAGTGTGTAACAAGTCAACTTATAAAAACTATTGGTACTCAATTACCTAAGCATAATATGTCAAAAGATTATTTATGTTAATATCGAAACATTTAATAAATAAATTCTATCACGTTTGAGGTTTTTTTACCCGACATTGCGGAGTTACTCTGTAGCATTAAATAGAGTCATGTTCTGTGTAATTAATCATTAGTTCACATGAATAAATAAGTAATAATTTTGTTCAAGTGTAAGTATAAATAAACATTTGAACTAGTTAAAATAATTAGATAAAATTAGAGATCATAAATATATAGAATTCTTACGTAGGTATACAATCACAGAATTATAAAGGAATAGAACATAATATAATGTAATTATAGTATAACATTTAATGAGATATTACTTCATATTATCAGATGAGAACATTGTGTGAGTGTGAGACTCGTGTTCTCTTGTATCTTTGTATGTTAATTTTATATTCTGTATTCTTCACTTATTACAACCATTTGAACGTCAGATACAGTTTAAATTAATTCAACGTTTAATAATGTTTCGTATGGTGACGTATTAAGAATCTCACCATCCCATCACACAGAGCCAGATCAGGGTTAATGGAAGTGTCATAGCATCTGCAAAACACTGAAAATTGGAAAGTTTACTATTACCACTATTACGCCTGGTATCGCCTATTTTAAGTTCTTCTGAGATATCTTTTTATTGCCTACGAATTATGATTCTCCATGTTTTCTTTCTATTGTATGTAAAGTGTTTATGTAAATAGTGGTTTTGGCACAGAATTGTGTTTTCGAGACGTGTGTGTGTCGGTGATTGCACTCGAATAACTAGGTATCTACTATGTACGTAGACGTATATTTCCGTCCAACTGTTAGAGTAGTGGTTGCTGTAGGTCAGGTACGGTATTATTCAGTTTGCTACACGGCCACACGACTGGGCCCTGAGTCGGGTATTTCAACGGTGTCACAACTGTACCATTATTGTACCATTATGGTGCAATAGTAAAGTTTTTGGTAGTCTACTATTAATGTGTCGTCATAACGACTTCATCATTGTCTTACAATTGTCAAAGTGACATAAATTGCTAGTCTCGTACACAACTGCTTCACAATTGCAATTCAATGACTGAAATGTTTCGGTAGTCTGCTATTTTGAATTTGACAATTGACAGTAATATTTTTAAATTGTCCTCTGTCGACAGATTGCCATAAATAAAAAATAGATAGATAGAAATATTAGAAATTGTTCTTTGTAATTTATTGCAATTTACTAATCTCCTAAACTTCACATTGCTTTTTATACTAATAAATAGTATGTACAAATATATTTAAACGAAGTCTAGCATGATTAAATGTTTAAATTTATTAGTAGTTTTTCGAAAATCACTTCAACTAACGCATTTTTTAAAAACGGCAACACATACATACCATTCTAACACAATCCATAGATAAAAGAGACCGAAAATTCAATGCATAGATAAAAGAGATCGACAATTCTATTACCATTGAAAGACCGTTATGACGGCATATAGCAGACTACGGATATTTGACTTCAATTGCAACGGTATCGTGCCGGTATTGTGCCGGTATGACAATTGTTCCAAAATAGTGGACTTGAGCACCTGTTCTTGTGTATGCTCGACTTATTTATGCTACTCAACTATCTATGATGCAACATACCTACATAGACACAGACTAAAGAATGTTTACTGTTTGGCACTGCACTATGTGGGGTTTTATTATTATGTGAGTATTGTATGCAGATTACAAACAAACCTATCCATATCAATTATTGGGTATGCATGTAATCTATTAATTTTGCAATTGACTTGCTATGCTTTTACTTAATAAATTAAATTGTAATGGAAAAAGTGATCACCGCAAGCGGGACTTGAACCTACGACCTAGGAAAACCGTTCCGTAGCTCTGCCAACTGAGGTTATTGCGGTCGTGCTAACAGTAACCAATTTGACCACCACAACGTTCCTAGATTGAGTCTATATCGCATTTTTGATGTGCAACGCGTTTGCACATCAAATGCGATGTAGACTCAATTGAGGTATACCGAGGTCGTGGGTTCCGGTTATAGCAGAAATTAAAGAACATTTGTTTTATGGTAGGTATATCTTTTCAACAAGGAGCTACTATAACAACACTGTGATACGACAAGAAGGCAAATTTTCACCCGAAAACCTTACAGTGTGACTAATAGTGTCTATTACATATACCTACACAAGAAATACACTTCCTTACAAGACAGAAGTAGTGTCCGATCGTCGCATTGTCACCCCAAAAGACATGCCTACGCGGCATACGCTGCGTGAGTACGTCATAGTCGCATAATGGCTAGTAACGTGTCAAGACCTGTCGTGTGAGTTCCGTTTATGACATAATTATGCCCTCTTGTGTTGTTTCCACGTGTAAAAATGCTTCTGGTTCTATTAAGAAGCATGGGGGGATCACATTTCATCGGTAAATAACGAATAATGACTTATATATTAATAAAATTAAAATTATTTTAATTGGACTCGCCCACGTACGAATCGGGCGAACCCAATCTTAATGTGTTGCCACTTTTTGGTTAAGCATTCTCCCTTGTTTATAATTTGTGCAAAACCTATCGTTGCCACCTATTCACTAACTTTAATCTAGTTTTAATCCCCATTTTCCAATTACAGCACAAGATCGCATTATGCGGCACAATGCTCAACGTTGAGTGTTCCAACAACAGCAACGCATCGCACAATCGAGCACTCTCAAAAGTGATGCGTGCAATCCATACCAACTTCAGCGACAGAAAATTAACAAGTACCTATTTTTTCTTTAAATTGGCATTGATTGAAATTTTATTTATATAATATTATTATCGTTAGTAATATTATTTATTGTTAAAAAAATTGCTCAAGCTGTGTTTAAAAAAAATATATGTATGGATGAAGGTACAAACAATGACTTTTTTTTATATTCCACACTTATAATGTGAATACAATTTTATTTTAGTATTTTTTTTATAAACACTGAACTTAGCGCACTCTGCTGGTGCATTTGAAAACTAATTCATGTTCCAATTAAGCGTCAGCATAGTCCAGCATTGTGCGGCACTGAGTCGCATTATGCGTTATTTTTTTTGTATGTGTTACCTATCGAATACTACTAGGTATATATTAAAATAAAACTCTATAAAAATCCATTACGTAATTTTGAAGATATAAACTCACAGAGAACATACATACAAAATAATAACATTATTAATTTTATAAAAAGTAAAGAAATTTTTTTTACACATTTTCCCCAAAATTGAGAATTAGTAGGAAATGACTCGAGAGCTAGCAACACTGCGCGGAGGTGAAGGGAGGTGCGCGCGCCTACGCGGGGTTCGTTTATGGAGACACTACGATGCATTCAAATAGGTATTGCCGAATTTGCCGAGCGCCCTTCTGTATATTCTGTGTTCCTTACAGACATACTTGATGCGACACTAAAGTAACTTCGTACACTAAAAAGAGATGTGTAATGAACAAATCTGAATGTACTGAATGTGTTATGTGAAACTATTGTGATAAAAATAAAAATACAATTATTTCCGTTCCTCTACATTCTAACAAATGATAATAAATAACTAATGAAGTTAGCGCGCAACTGTCCGCTAGTTCAATGTAAGCATTGTTCATGTATTGCATATTAATCGTGAATGCTATCTGTTAACCTTTACCGCTTATCTTATGCAATACCACGACATTTTCCTTGCGTTGTTGAATAAGGAGGCACGTGAGGGTTAACTACTCACTCTGTCATCTCACTGTAAATCAGGGTTCACAAACATAAGACTTATCTTTAAAATAAATATTATGTGATTTCCAGTCTCCTATAATGGTCAAGAGGAACTGGGAAAACTAAATGTTAAATATTCTATAGAAAACAGGATACCGCAAGGAGTCATCCTGGGTCCAACATAATATTAACATTTTGCTCTCTATTCGTTTGAATAACACTACATTTATTTACAAAATCATTTCTAGTACAATGCTCTAACAGTTAGTGCAAATGGGAATTAGCTTTGCTGTGCACTGGTAATATACACAAAAATAGTATATCAAAATACTTATCAATACAGAACTCGTAATATTAAAACGTTTCTATTAGTAGGTATCTACTTAGATGATGATTTAAAAAAAAGTCGTGCAGTTGGCAACCCTACATAATGTAAAATGTTTGTGAACTTTGTCATAGACATAAGCAATTCTTAATATGCAGCTAATTTTGACCTCACATAAACTCGCAGCAAAATATTACATTACCTACAGTAAGATTTCTATTTAAAACTTTGCATTTTACGAACCATGTTCTCTTACTTCGTAATTATTCGTAAACATTATGTTTTAACTGTTATGCAATAATAGTGGCCATTATTAAGCTTTTGATTCATTTTTTATGCAAGTTAATCTATTAGCGATTATCAAATATTTCACAACACATTGTATTGCGCAATGCACTTATATTTTAAGATAGCAGATAGTGTGTTGCGTATTACATATTCGCGCTGGCGCTGGTGACGGCTCACGGGCTCGTTACAGTCGTGGTTTGGCAACACTCATTGTGTTACAGCGACCATCTGCGCACATACAATTGTACAAATTTTAATATACTTACTCGCACACAGTTATATGGAACTATTTACTTTATTGGCTTCGTTTATTAATAAAATTCATCATGCGCAAACAACGTGTACCTACTATGTATAATTTAAAATTTGGCGTTAAATACTGAAGCGTTTTCCACCAACCTAGTCATCTTGCATTAATTTATAAAAAAATTGGTCAAGTGCGAGTCGGACTCGCGCACGAAGGGTTCCGTACCATTATCTATGCAACATAAGGCAACGTTATTAGTATCGAGCAAGAAACGGTAAAAAAATCATGTTTGTTGTATGGGAGCCCCCCTTAAATATTTATTTTATTTTATTTTTAGTATTTGTTGTTATAGCGGCAATAGAAATACATCATCTGTGAAAATTTCAACTGTCTAGCTATCACCGTTCTTGAGATACTGGGTACGGAACCATAAAAATCATGTTTGTTGTATGGGAGCCCCCCTTAAATATTTATTTTATTTTATTTTTAGTATTTGTTGTTATAGCGGCAATAGAAATACATCATCTGTGAAAATTTCAACTCTCTAGCTATCACCGTTCTTGAGATACAGCCTGGTGACAGACGGACGGACGGACGGACGGACGGACGGACGGACGGACGGACGGACGGACGGACGGACGGACGGACGGACGGACAGCGAAGTCTCAGTAATAGGGTCCCGTTTTTACCCTTTGGGTACGGAACCCTAAAAGTACCTACTTAGTAAGTGTAAAGGTCTACTCAGGACTACCAAAATACAATTGAAATTATTATTTGAGCAATATTCAATATCAAGCAAGATCGCAGGGTGTCAGCCGCTCCGCGGAATGCAAACTGCGTAGAACCACGCGTTGTGGTTTTCTATGGGGGAGACCTCTCAGACTCATTTCACTCTTTTTTTGTTCATCGCAGGATATCTCCTGCTTGTCCTGAATTGAGATTATGTTCTGTATAGAGGCATATACTTCTTTCGATGTGTTAGGGATAATGATGAGTGTAAATTTTAACAATGCTCACACGCACCGTAGCTTAAAAGTTTAAAAGGATACCAAAATAGCTTCGTGCATTTTTCTATGTACGAAGTTTTCATTGTTTCTTTAGATTGAATGGCTAGAGCTCTAATTTTTAAGTATATGTTTTTTCAATATATGATCTAGGATCGCATAAACTCAGAAACGCGATTGAAAAAAGTTTTCTCGATAGAAAATCTTGGCGAAACAACCTCTCAAATTTTTTATTTTTTTCATTTCTCGGTCTTCTATCGCGTATTAAGTAATGAAATAACTTTAAAAACATAAGTAACTATTATATATAGAAACACGTAAATCAGAATTAAAATATGCTTAGTAGATTTTGAGTAAATAGGAAAAGTATCCCAAATTCTTCATTTTCTGTGCCTACTGGCTGTGTTAATATGTACGTGTCGGCGATGATATACGATAATATTGATGTAGGCCCTTAACAGACATTCTGACATTCTAATGCGCAACTTTTTTGCGCAACATTTTCTTCTAACGCCATCTATTGAATATTCAAGAAACATGCAACTTTAAAATAAAACTAAAATTTAAGCAGGTACTGATTTGACAATTTTTGAAAAATAGCTTTCTGGAGATGGAACCATTTATTTACCTATCTATTTACAATTATTACATCTGGTGCAATTTTGAATCGATATTTTATTAAATTAAAATTTAAAGTTGGTTACACTAACTAACAGCTGTTAACTGTCAATTCTATCCATTGTATGTCATTGTCAGCATTGTCAGATTGCTGTTATCAATAGTGTCGACGGTGTCTGGTTTTCTATTAGAATCCTGAAAATATTTCTCTTTTCGTTCAAGAAATGCGTTTATTAACATTTAGTTTTTTGAAAAACTGCAAGTATAAAATAGCATGCAACAGTGTAAAACGCCTATATAATGGTGGCGTACTACAACCCAACATTGTTGTACCAAAAGCTACAGGTACTTATATTGTTGTGACTACATGAGCTGATTGTTAATAATACTGTGTTGGTAATAAATTAAATACGTTCTCTTACCAACTCATTTACGTCTCACTGTTGTACATGGGTCTTCTTAGTTTAAGAGGGAAATGCTCTGTTATAGCACCCTGACATGTTGGCATAGGGTTTATTTTCGATATTCTCTTTCACAGTTGATCATAAATGCATATAGTATATGCATTTATGATCAGCATATATTAGCTGGCCATATAAAAATAGGCTAGTGGCACTCATATTTTTAATCCATCTTCTGTTCTTTCTACACAAATATGATGCAAGGTGGTACCTAAGCATTATTAACCCAAAAACTAATTTATATTGTGTAGAATATTCAAATCTATGAGTAGGTATTACATACACAGACCTATGATAATGTAATGACTACATTCCTGTTTATTCCTATTTTGTTTGTAAAGTTAAGGTGTAAATGTTTACTGTTATTACAGGAGACCCTAATCTTGTTGAGATAGTTCCGACATGGAAAGAGGAGCATGAACCTGAACTGCGCAGTGCCATCTTGAAAGAAATGCAGGTGTTCCCCAACTTCATCACAGAGCAGGAGGAAGCCACAATGTTGGCTGAACTGGAGCCACAGTTGAAACGGATGAGATATGAATATGATCATTGGGACAATGTGGGTAGATATAATTGTTTCCTTGGATACAGATAAAATGTATTAGGTTTAGTTTAAGATCTTTAATGGTGATTTATTTATAATCTCTGCCTGTGCCTACATATAAAATACATATATTTAAAAATATATTAGACTTTAAATACATACTATATTATTTTTGTAATATAAGTAATGCCACATATTTAATGTTTCACACATGGGTACTTGAAATCTGTTAGGTAGAAGTTTTGTAACATTCTATGCTTTAGAATAAAAAGGTGCAAATGTCAATATAAGTCAAAAGTTAATATAAGACAATTTTGGTATCTTAAATATTGCATTAAAGTTAATAAATTGTTATGTAATTTAGCGGACTTAGTATGCTAAGATTGTATTTGTTTTTATTTTAATGTAACTACACATTATTCATTTTCTTAAGGTATTGTGGATTTGTACTGATAGGGCGATATAGTCGCAAAGCAACCAAGCCCTTTAAATAAATAATCAAAAGAAGTTAATAAAGTGTAAAAATCTTGTTGTATATTTATTTGTGATCATATTAGAGATGTGTTTACGTGCAGGCTATCCACGGGTACCGAGAGACAGAGCGTAGTAGTTGGAGCGAGGCTAGTGAAGCGGTGCTAACCCGTGTGAGGTCACTCGCCTTCCTGCCAGGGTCCGGTGCGGGGGAGCCTCTGCCTCACGCGCACGTGCTGGACCTGGCCGCTGCCGGACATATCAAGCCTCATATTGATGCTGTCAGGGTAATTATATAAACCACATGATAATGTCATTTAGTAGATGAGATCACATTGTCTTCGGATGATGCTAGCTGTTAACGAATCTTACGACCATTTTTAATAGGCAGTCTAAAATTAAGGATAGAAATTATACCTGTTAATCAATATTGTCGTTTTTATAGGAACAACAACAGTAGCTTATAGAAAAGGAAGTAAGAACAATAGTCTGCTACTAAACACACAAATTAAAATTTGAACTGTCCAATTGAGGCTAGATTAAAACATCGAAAACCGATATAACCCTAGAAGTGATGAGGTAATTATATTATGTGATATGTTCAGTTCTGTGGTGAGGTAATAGCTGGTCTGTGCCTGGTCTCGTCTGCTGTGATGCGTCTGGAGCACTCGCAGCATTCTCACCTGGCTGCGCACGCGCTACTTGCGAGGAGGGCGCTCTATATTATGAGGTAAATACTTCAATACTACCCTACATTTTTACATTCAATAATAATGAGTTACAATACAAACTAAATCGAGTAATATACAAAAGAGTTTAACATTATATGATGTCATCAAAACTTTCATTTAAAAATGCTACATTTCAAACTAATCAATTTGCTCAATCAATAAAAAGTAAATCGAGGGTCAAAAACTAACTGGAGTGCCGCGACTAGTTGATGATAGTGATGTTTTGTTACATAGAGGTTCAGCTCGGTACAAGTTCACGCACGCGGTGCTGGGGGGTGAGCACAGTAAGTTCGGTGGAGTGGAGGTGCCTCGTCTCAGGCGGGTGGCTGTCATCTGTCGCAGTAAGCCTGACCCTAAACACGCCAGCGATGATACAGACCCTGTGTTTAACTCCAGTTAACATACACGACTTACGTATATAAATATGTAGCTTCACAACTTTCTCCCGTGACGGTAGACCAGAATTAACTTACCAACAAATTACACCTTAAGTGCTGTGTTTTGTGTGACATATTTTTAACGCGATTTCATTCGCGTGAAATTTTGGATGACTGGGAATAAGAAACTTAAAGCAGGTTCTCTTGAAAGAATTACATATTATTCCGAGATAAATTGTAGCCCATATTTTAAGTTGGATCTCTATCAGCGGCGTGCACTGATATTTAACTTAGGGTAGGCAGTCACAAAAACTTTTTCTTTTATAGATTTTTAGCATAGCCACGCGACGGATCTCTAAGTCGGAAACCATGCCCAACAGAACAAATTTAAATCTGAATATCCCGAATCAGTCCACACTGTACTAGAATTACTAAACAATAACTACGTACGTACATACATACGTACATGTACGTAATGTACATACGTTTCATAACTTTTAACATGAAATTTTCGAGGTACAATACCCATAGCAGAAAAGCACTGCTTCACTTGCCATTCACAGATATTTTAATAAAACGTTCGTATGTTTTAGATGACTTTATTCATTTATTTACTATTAATTAAACAAAATAAGTATTATAACTTAAAAACGCCTAATAATTCATAAATAGCACCAATATGTGCTTGCAAATTGCTTTTTGCCAGGCGTTTGGCGAAGGAATAATATTAGCGTAGGACAAGCTCGACGCCGCCCGCCTGCCATGAGTTCATATGTGTGTAGAAATTTTGGTGTCCGTGCACAGTTCGCAAACGCACACAGGCTTGCATATTGAAGACGCCTTGTACTGCATGTCATGCCGCATGCTTTGGCGATCGGATGTTTCCGCGAGTATTCGGCGTTCGTTCGTTACCTATTATAATCCGAATAAATATAATAGTCGGAAGTCTAATAAATCACGTATGCATTTTTGTTTAGTAAGGTTTTATTTATTTAAATAGCAGAAATATTTTGGTTCGACGGAGGCCATTTTATTTTTTCGTGTGATTCATTGAACTGTTTAATATTGAGTTTCTTTAATTTAACAATTGTATGGATTTTCGTTTGTTGATTTTAAAATGTTATTTGATTGTGAAATGTGTGTTGATAGTGTGTGTTTGTTAAAAATTAAAAATAACATTTTAAAATCAACAAACGAAAATCCATACAATTATTAAATTATAGAAACTCATTATTAAACAGTTCAATGAATCACACGAAAAAATAAAATGACCTCCGTCGAACCAAAATATTTCTGCTATTTAAATAAATAAAACCTTACTAAACAAAAATGCATACGTGATTTATTAGACTTCCGACTATTATACGAGGGGAGGTCCAAAAGTTCGTGGAATGAAAGGGTTTTAGTAAAAATGAAACAGTAAATTTATTTTTCTTTTTCAATATAATCACCCTTAAGCTGAATACATTTATTAGATCTATGAATTAATTTTTCTAAACCATCGTAAAAATATTTTTTATCTTTTCCCTCAAAATGAGCCAAAATTGCCTCCTTTACCTCATTGTCGTCGGAAAATTTCCTTCCCCTTAAGTCTTTTTTTAAATTGGGGAACAAATAAAAATCACTTGGGGCCAGATCTGGACTATAGGGTGGGTGGACTAGTGATTCGAAGCCATGCGTGTGTAGAGCAGCCATTGCAACTTTGCTCTTGTGAACCGGCGCGTTGTCTTGTAAGAGCAACACGCCCTTGGTCAATTTTCCCCGACGTTTTTCTTTGATGGCATCCTTTAATTTTTCTAGTATTGTTGCGTAGTATTCTCCGGTTATGGTCCTGCCCTTTTCTTTATAATCAATCAGTATTATCCCGTCACAATCCCAAAAAACAGTAGCCATCAACTTTCCAGCCGACTCCGACACTTTGAATTTCTTTGGCGGTGGTGTCCCCTTTTTATGCCATTGCATGGACTCTTGTTTGGACTCAGGCTCAAAGTGATGAACCCATGTTTCATCGCCGGTAACAATTCGCTCCAAAATCGGTCCAGGATCGTCGCCACACAACTCCAAAAAATGTTTTGACGCTTCGACGCGCTGCTGTTTTTGAAGCGGCGTGAGCATTCTCGGTACCCATCTTGCACTGACTTTTGTCATACCCAGGTGGTCATGTAGGATTCGCAAAATGGTGGTATCTGATACTCCAACTAATGCAGATAACTGTTTTTTCTTCAAACGGGTGTCCTCCAGTACAATTTTTTCCACTTTTTCGACGATGTCTGATGTGGTGGCCTCAACTGGCCTTCCTGAGCGGGGGTCGTCTTCAATCGACTCCCGACCATGTTTAAAAAGACCATGCCACTTGTAAATCATTGATTTACTAGGGCACTGTTCCCCGTAAACAGTTTCCATTTCATTCAAAATGGTCTGAGCGTTCTTTCCTTGCTTGGTAAGGAATTTAATGACCGCACGGTGTTCAATTTTCTCCATAGTTTCAGTTTTCTTCCGGATTGACGTGTTTAGCAGGCGAGTGTTCGTAAACGAATGACGCAATAGGGCTGAAACTCCATTTATATACTAATTATGAGTCCCCAATTAGTATGACACTAAGCGAGCGCCCCTATCCCCACTCCATCCCCTCCATTCCACGAACTTTTGGACCTCCCCTCGTATTTATTCGGATTATAAGTAACGAACGAACATTGCCGAATACTCGCGATAACATCCGATCGCCAAAGCAGGCCGCAGGATTTTCAGTGTAAATTGTCTTGGATATGTAAGCCTGTGTGCGTTTGCGAACTGTGCACGGACACCAAAATTTATACACACATATGAACTCATGGCAGGCGGGCGGCGTCGAGCTTGCTAGCTACGCTAATATTATTCCTTCGCCAAACGCCTGGCAAAAAGCAATTTGCAAGCACATATTGGTGCTATTTTGAATTATTAGGCGTTTTTAAGTTATAATATTTTGTTTAATTAATAGTAAATAAATGAATAAAGTCATCTAAAACATACGAACGTTTTATTAAAATATCTGTGAATGGCAAGTAAAGCAGTGCCTTTCTGCTTATATAGAGCGCACGCCCATGGATTCTCTACCAACATATCACTGAAAACATTATTTAATTCCATATAGTAGTTCTGGCGTGATGCGCGTATTAACATACAGACAGACAAAAATCTTATAAACCATTGTTTTCGCTTCTATTACGTCTATAAAGACTGCCTATCCAATTTTTCCTTCAAAGTATCAACGTTTAAGATTTTTATATTCTTAACTAAAACTATTACAAAATAATTACTATGGAATCAGAACACGTAAGACCAACTATGATAAGTAATTGTAGGTAACATTTGTGATATTGTTCAATATATTTTTTCATATTGTTAATTTGTCCATAAATAAAGTATTATTGTTTTAATAATTATGTATTTTATTTAACAAGCGAATAAAGAGAGACATCATAAATATATCAATCAATTTTGTTATCAAGTATAATTATATCATCAAATATGCTATAAATTATAGTTCATAACAAAAATAAAATAAGCAATATTATGTTTATAATTTTAATAATAAAGAATACCATCTTAAGTAAGTAACATGATATTTCTTACACAGTTACAAAATTTTCCCCATGAGGGTAGACTGAACTGTCATCTGTTAACATAATTCCTTGGATTCTCCTAAACTATTTATTTTTCTGTTAACTCTATACTGGTTATAGAGACAAGAGTCCTCAGTATGCTTTTCTTCAATGTTACATGTCATCACGATCATATTGGTCACGGTACTCCATCTCCTCCAGTTCCTCCATCTCGAGGTATTCCACCTCCTCCTCCGTATTGGGAAACTCCTGACCGATCTGTTGGATTGCAATACTTTACATGACAAGAAAAAATACTACTCATTTTCATACTTTGATATTTTAAATAAATTATTATATTCTTTTATTTTTCAATAAATAACTTATATGTTTGTATGTGTGAGTGTTTGTTGTTCACCTGTGTGCTGTGCGTGTTGTTGGTGTGCGTGGAGCGGTGCACTCGCGCGTGTCTCTTGACGGCGGCCACTGACCCGAACCTGTCACAACATAATTATTTGAAATTATTATTTTTATATGTTGAATGGTACTTCACATACTTGTTTTTGGTCCTTCGAGCCGGGTTTTTATCAAAGACCTACGAGTACATTATTACGCGAATAGTATTTTAAAGACAAAACCAACTCGGTAGGTTAAATTCGTGTAGAGAAAATATATTTCATTTATTAAACATTTAAAGAATGCATTTTTCCATAGATATAAACGCTCTACAATTGAAAATAAATAATAAAATAGTCAGAATAAAGTAAAAACATAATAGATGAGTACTAACGTTCGTCCGCAGTGTTCGCACGTGGTGGAGGGTGTGGCTTGTTCCTGCAGTACTGGAGCCTCATCAGCAGACAGCTCCGAGCTGTGACACTTGCGGATGTGACACATCAAGTTGTTCCTACAGTATCATATTAATATACACATATTTACAGAGTTACGATTGTTTTTTGATAGTTGGTAACTTAAGACTGAACAGTATAATAATATCTATATGTCTGGTCAGTAGGGCGTGGCGGTAAAGGAATTTGTGTTAAAATGAGGCATAGATATGCTAAGAAACCTGTCAAGGATGAGATGAACTTGCAAGCTTACAGCTCATCATAGATTTAAAAATATTGCAAGCTCGGTATTTGTATTGACTATATTGATTAAGTACAACTGTATTAAAATAAGCAGTTAATTAAGCTTAAATCATTTTATCTTAACTTTGTAGCTGAAATTAAGCTAATCACCTGCATTTACATTACTTTATAAGTAGGTATTGCATATCTAAACTATTTGTTGTGACGTGATAACAAATTAGGAGCACGCTAAATCTTCTCTCGGTCAATTAAAAGTAAACTCTAGGTATTCCCTAGTGCGTGTCGAAAATCTCAAAAATAGTCATAATTTTGACACACATTCAACGTCAATTGTACTTTGTTTAGAAGGGGGCTGCTCAGACAGACGGACATACGCACTCAGAAGTGATTCTATAAGGATTTATTTTTCTAAACCGTAACAGTGTATAAGTGTGAGGTGTGGAGTGACCTGGTGGCGAACCGCAGTATACACGCGTGGTACCCGCACACGTAGTGCTTGTCGTGTCTGTGCCGCACCGTGTGCGCGGCGAGCAGCTCCGCCGTGTCGCACGTGCGGTAGCACGACGCGCACACGTGCGGCGGGCCGGCGCGCGCTCCGTGCGCCGCCACCACGTGTGCCGAGAGTGCGCCGCGGTCTGAGCACTCCTCGCCGCACGCCGGGCAGCGCGCCCTGCACGAGGACGCGTGACCGCGCACACCGCCACCGCCACACAGCTGACACGACAGCACCGCGCCACACGCACCCTCTAACAATATATTATACATCGATATTACTCACACACTTCAAAGTCAAACATTTCTATTTCAAGTTGACATGTTTTAAAGATCTTTTGAAACGTCAGAAGCTAGGTGTCTGTTCGAAACGCAAATCCTATGGAATAGAACAGACAAGGTACCTACTCCATAAATTTTTTTTTCTTTTTTTAAATTTTGTCTTTCAATAATATTTCACATTATTATGGTGTGACAAACAACAAAAACTACAACATTCTTCTAAGCTTTACAGTATAATAATAATATTGAGAGAGAATGATGTCGATGATATGATCCTTCTCTTGCCTTTATTTAATATTATTCAAGAATATGTGGAATATTTTAGCATAATAACAGTACTGAACCTTTCCGATGTGAGTGCGACTCATACTTGATGTTTGATGTTTTTATGAATGATTGTTTCAAAACTTACTCAGATGTGATTTCAACGCATCTCTAGTTGCAAACTGAGAGCCGCACGTCCAGCACGAGTGTAGCGCGTCGGCCGGGTGAGTAGCAAGATGGGCGTGGAAGTCATTAGACTTCTGGAATGATTCCGGACACACTGAGCACTGGTACACATTATCTCCTCGTGCATTCCTCCCTCGCTCTAGCTCCTCGTTGTCAGCGGCTGTGGCGGCGGACAGCGCCTCGCGCTCCACCATGATGATGTCGTCCTCACTGTACGTACCATCAGGTCCTGCTCCACCCACAACTATGAACACATCAATTTTCTGAGTGAGTTCATGCAGCCTGCAAATAAAATGTTATTCTATTACAATCGTAGCTGTAATGATAACGTGTTGCGGTTCATGAAATGTATATTGTTTAAAAAAATATATAGAAAAGATTTATATAAGTTTAAAAAATAAAGTAGTACAAATTCTATTAGAGTTAGCTTATTTTAACTATTTTCTATAAAAATAATTGTGTAAAGTTTTCAACTCAAATTATTTAACAAGATTGATGATTGATAAAATTTTGAAAATATGTAGATACCTCTTGCGCAGTGCTCTAATTTTCTCACTAAGTGGTGGTGTATTGGTACTTGATAAACTTGTGCTAAACTCGTAGGATTCAATTGTACGTCGTATACAGGTAGAACACAAACGTCCATCAGGCACTACCTAAGAAAATATACACAAATAAAGACTGGTTAATTTTAGGTTATGTGATTGTTTATGCATTGACAAGACCTCGGAATAATACTAGTTGACAACATTACCTTACTAGAGTTGAGATGGAGCAACATAGTACGTAAGGGCACCTGCATAGGTAGAGCACCAGCGTCATGCTCTTCTGGAGACATCAAGTCACCAGTACCGCTGCAAATGCAACATGTCTCGGCCTCTAATTCCTCTTTCATTATTTCAGTCATACTTCAGTATTTAATTAGGCAGTAGGTATTTGATATTTTATTTGTCAAAAAACTAATTTATTTATAAAACAAATAGACTAAACAGCATAAAAACAGCCGCTTGTTACTGTCACTGTCACCATCACCAACTGTCAGTGTCAAGCAAGTGTCAAATAGACGAAATAGTCATGAAGATATAGATAAAAATGGAGTCCAGACTCTGAATACCTACTTGAAGCAAAAATGATGTATGGCTATCTCGCTCACTGTGGTCAAACCCTTTCTTTCTAAGTAGGGTAACCTTTATTGTATTTCTTCCAGGACAAAACTTCAAGTAGTTGTGTTCCATATAGTGTCAACAAAATGTTCACTTCTAAGACCTAGCCCGTATAGATTTTATATTTCGAGATACTTTATGTACTGTGCGTAAAAAAAATACTCAAAAAACAAACTGTTTGTTATCGCGTGAAAGTTTGGATAATTCTAGTTTTTTAACAGTAACTGGAGGTTCGGTTGTTAAATTTATTATTCTTTTTACATTTTTAAACACGTAAAATTTCCTAGTTCGTATGTACGATGTGGGAAATAGATAATTACTAGAACAAAGGTGTAGTTCCTACGGCAATACGAAATTAATGAATGATTGTGAGATCTGCTTGAGATAAAATAATAATAATTTACCTTTATTTCAGACCTAAATACAGGTTACAAAGATACAGAAAAATGATTCCAACGAATTGAGAACCTCCTTTTTTGAAGCCGGTTAAAAATAACAAGGTGTTAGTAATTTCTTAGTAAACAAAACAAGTTACACAATAAAATCTATTTGGCATACCTAAGTGGAAACATAACTTTTTGTGTAGGTAGCGTAAAAACGAAAAAGGGTTATTGTACTCATATTTTTAAACATGTACTGTTATTAAGGGACCAACCATGAAATCGCAAAAGATATATGTTTCATTAATTTTGCAGATTAATTAAACATTATGAATACATACTGGACAATAGTTTTTCCTAGATTTCTGGGTTAGCCAATGTATTTCTATTTATTAATGTCAGTTAAAGGGCAAATTCGGTCAATAATACATCTGAAAAAAAAAATACGTTACGTTGATTAAAATTAGTTTGTCGGAAAATCTGTAGTTAATAGTCATTTTAACTGACAATATGAATGTGGTTAAAAGTGGCTGACGGAAGAACGGAGAATCAGTCAAAATCAATTTTTACGTATATTTCTGTCTACAGCGTTTAAAGGAACCTATCATGAATGGCATGACGGGAGCTAAAAACCTAACCCACCCTTGTCGGGTTGCCCTTGGCTCCCTGTGCCTTGTGTTCCACTACTTGGCGCTAGGCAAGTCAGTTAAAATTACATTTAAACAGCTATATTGGGTAAAATTAGTTTTGAATAATTTCAGTCAAAAGTACTACTGTCGAGAGCTTACAGTCTATTGAGTGGTTATAAGTTTTGACTGTGACATATATCATAGGGGGCTATAATAGGAACGATAATAAAGTTACAAAATAATTGGTCAAGTGCGAGTCGGACTCGCGCACGAAGGGTTCCGTACCATTATCTATGCAACATAAGGCAACGTTATTAGTATCGAGCAAGAAACAGTAAAAAAATCATGTTTGTTGTATGGGAGCCCCCCTTAAATATTTATTTTATTTTATTTTTAGGATTTGTTGTTATAGCGGCAATAGAAATACATCATCTGTGAAAATTTCAACTGTCTAGCTATCACCGTTCTTGAGATACTGGGTACGGAACCCTAAAAATTATGTTTGTTGTATGGGAGCCCCCCTTAAATATTTATTTTATTTTATTTTTAGTATTTGTTGTTATAGCGGCAATAGAAATACATCATCTGTGAAAATTTCAACTGTCTAGCTATCACCGTTCTTGAGATACTGGGTACGGAACCCTAAAAATCATGTTTGTTGTATGGGAGCCCCCCTTAAATATTTATTTTATTTTATTTTTAGGATTTGTTGTTATAGCGGCAATAGAAATACATCATCTGTGAAAATTTCAACTGTCTAGCTATCACCGTTCTTGAGATACTGGGTACGGAACCCTAAAAATTATGTTTGTTGTATGGGAGCCCCCCTTAAATATTTATTTTATTTTATTTTTAGTATTTGTTGTTATAGCGGCAATAGAAATACATCATCTGTGAAAATTTCAACTGTCTAGCTATCACCGTTCTTGAGATACTGGGTACGGAACCCTAAAAATCATGTTTGTTGTATGGGAGCCCCCCTTAAATATTTATTTTATTTTATTTTTAGTATTTGTTGTTATAGCGGCAATAGAAATACATCATCTGTGAAAATTTCAACTCTCTAGCTATCACCGTTCTTGAGATACAGCCTGGTGACAGACGGACGGACGGACGGACGGACGGACGGACGGACAGCGAAGTCTCAGTAATAGGGTCCCGTTTTTACCCTTTGGGTACGGAACCCTAAAAAGGGCAAAAAAGAAACAACAGCACTTTCCAAATTAAAATCATTTAATAACTTTTCTTTTATACATGACTAAATATTATTGTTTTGTGTAATTTCTGTCTCTTACCACGTAAATCACTAAGTATATTTTCTGTATGACTCTTTAAGTGTTAAAAAATGAATTTGCAATTTTCTTAATTAATACGCTTTCATGCAAATCATTGCAATAAATTGAGTCCGTGATGGGATGCTTAAACATTTCTTGCAACAGAGGAGTAAAATGTTGTGATACAACATTAATTAATTTGTTTTCTATATTGTTTTCTCTGAGTTGGCCCATCAGAAAGGATTACTTTCATAAATGCCAGAGCTAGGATTTGGTACACCCAGAGTAGCTACTTGCCCCATAGACTCTTCCTGTAATGAACTGTCTATCTGAAAATTATAATATATTTTACAAAATATAGCCTTTTGCCATATATTCGAACTACTACATTTCTGAAACATAATAATAATGTAAGGCTCTCATTAGGCAGTCGGATCGGGGGGGGGCTGGTTCAGAAAGCAGCAATTATCTCTGGAGCCTTGAGCGCCGGTAGTTTGGAAAATGTTCCTGATACTGGTGGGGTATTTTTTTTCATACTAGTTTTTATATTCCTTATAAATTCAAATATTTAACATTGTATAACATGTGAGACAATTAAAGGAGTTTGTAAATAGATACTTGAAATTTTACCTTGCAAGGTGATACTGCTTCTTGATTTGTAATTGTAGTAGGAACTGCTGTTTGTTTTAAAAAATCCTTGCACTTTCATAAAATTTCATTTTCAATGGTACAATGGATAACCATAATTTCCTCTGGGTACTATTTTTAGGAAATCTAAAAAAATAATATTGTAGGTAAGTATATTAATGTTGTAAATAATGTGAAATAAAAATTAAATGACTAAGCAAACATGTATAATTTAGTTCAGGTCCCACAGAAAGTCCTAGATATGTCCTCAGTATAGTCACACTATTTCAAAATTACTTCTTGTAAACAAGAAAAATAAAATTGCACTAAGTCCATGAAATTCAATGTAAGACTATTAGATCTTTACATCGTTATCAGTATAGTTAGTTAGAAGTATGCTGAAAACATTGTTTAATCATTTTATGAAGTATTTAATTGAAAATACAAAGAAATATGTTTGCAGTTATTCAATGCCAGAAATCACGATCTAAACACTTACGCGTGAAATTGTATATCACCTCCTGGACACCACGTCCTACCGCAACCACGCACTACACAAGTTTGCACCATTTCTTTAATTATAAAAATAATTAGAGTCGAAAATTTGAAACGAAGCTGTGAACCGTAAAGTAAACAACCGACATATTGGCACAATTTTGTCAACAACTTGACATATGGTGACCAATGTTGCCAAATTACGAAATCCTTAGGAAATAGGGAAAATAATTCACTGATTCGTTAACCATGAAAAGCATCCGTGATCTACTATTTTATTATTTTTAATTTCATTCATCGTATTTCAACTAGTTATTTATAGTTACGATTAAACACTATCAAATGACAGTGTTTAACTTGTGATTTGATATGTGTGGTGACTCTTTTTAAGAATTTACTAGGAGATTTTAATAAGGAGATAGCAGTACTAAGGCCACACTAAAAAGAGAGGTCAGACCACAGAGAGTGAGATAGAGATACGTAGGTATTTGCCTCAAACCGATGTTCCAAGTATGGCCTCCTATTTTTTATCTATACCTTCATGGAAATAGTCAATTTTCGTTTTTGTCTATGGCTGCCGCCAGTATTAGGGTCAAGCACGAAGTATAGATAGAAGGAGTCCGAACGGTATAGGCTTTTCCATAATATTTCGTGTACACAATAATAAACCCAGATCATAGTTCTATTTTCTGCCACTGGCTGCGCAAGTGTTCAGGGCGTACCGATGCTATTATTATTATTACATGTAAACACGCGCTGGCTCGTGAATGTTGAATTTAATTTAATTAAATACATAATATTATTTATAAACAAATAATAATATTATTTATAAATATAATAGAATTCAAACGAGTACTCCTTGAAAAATGGCGCGCTCTACCGGCAAAAAATCTGTCCCTTAAATTGAGACCATTCGTTCAACATTACGTTCGGACTCCTTCTATCTATACTTCGTGGGGTCAAGAGTCAAGACCAAGAGCTTTTCATATTATCCCCGTTTTCCAATCGGCGCACAATAGTGCATTATGCGGCACAATGCTCAACGTTGAGTGTTCCAATTACAGCATCGCATCGCACAATCGAGCACTCCCAAAAGTGATGCGTGCAATCCATACCAACTTCAGCGACAGAAAATTAACAAGTATTTTTTCTTTAAATTGGCATTGATTGAAATTTTATTTATATATTATCGTTAGTAATGATATTTATTGTTAAAAAAAAATTTAAGGCTTTCTTTTCATCGGAGTTTTCTGGAAATATTCAAAGTTAATTCAAGCTATGTTAAAAAATAAATAAATATAAGTATGGATGAAGGTATAAACAATGACTTTTTTTATATTCCACACATAAAATGTGAATACAATGTTTATTTTAGAATTTTTTTTTTCAACACTGAACTTGGCGCACTCTGCTGGCGCATTTTAAAACTAATTCACGTTCCAATTAAGCCTCAGCATTGTGCGGCACTGAGTCGCATTATGCTGTGCCATTGGAAAACGGGGTATATAAATACTACGTCGGCGAGGGGGGGTAGTGCACATAAACTTTTTAACTTAATTTTATGGTTGCTGCCCCATCCATAAATAGTCTCACACTCACTAAGAGACGACAGCGTCCGTAAGTATACAGTGAGTATGATCGTTGTTCTCGTACCTTTTTCGCCTTATAATGTCACCTGTTGAATTAACTACGTCTACGTTATTGCCAGTAAACTCCACACCTGAGTGTGTTTATTTATGCTGTTTAGCCAGTTTAGCTATGACTTTGTCCAAATTGTTAATAAGCTGTGACCTTGTCTTTAATTTCGTCCACAGGAATACCGATTTTCATGATCTAAAAGTAACAAACTTTCATATTATTATTTATTTACTACATAGTATGCACTGCCTTGTCTACGATAATTATACCTCTATCATACCTACAGGACTGGAATCAAAAGAACAAAAAAGGAAGGAAGTTTGTACTGCCCCTACGGTGAAGTATGGTGTTAGTAAATAATACTGACAAGAGTGACAACCCTGCTGTAAAATATCAAATAAAAAAATAAAAATCTGAAATCTGAATTGTCTTTGGTATGCTTGTTTTGTTTGGGTGGATTTATTTCTAAGTGGAATATTTTCAAGTTTTAATCTTAATACATCCGGAGTTTGCATATTAAATTGCTGTTAATTTGCAGTGATTGTGATAGTGTAACATTTAAAATGTCGATCGGCGTACCTATTAAAGTACTTCATGAAGCAGAAGGCCATGTAGTTACTTGTGAAACAAACACCGGCGAAGTTTACCGCGGTAAGCTAATTGAAGCTGAAGATAACATGAACTGCCAAATGACCCAAGTAACTGTAACGTATAGGGATGGAAGGCTAGCACAATTGGAGAATGTTTACATTAGAGGGTCGAAAATCAGATTCCTAATATTACCGGACATGTTGAAAAATGCTCCGATGTTTAAACGACAAGGGAATAAGCCCACGGCTGGTCGTGGCAAGAGTGCTATATTACGAGCTCAAGGTTAGTGTTATCTATACTGCTTAGTTTCAGACGAGACATTGAGTTTGATGTTACATCTTTGTAACTGGGCCCTGAGTCGGGTATTTCAACGGTGTCACAACTGTACCATTATTGTACCATTATGGTGCAATAGTAAAGTTTTTGGTAGTCTACTATTAATGTGTCGTCATAACGACTTCATCATTGTCTTACAATTGTCAAAGTGACATAAATTGCTAGTCTCGTACACAACTGCTTCACAATTGCAATTCAATGACTGAAATGTTTCGGTAGTCTGCTATTTTGAATTTGACAGTAATATTTTTAAATTGTCCTGTGTCGACAGATTGCCATAAATAAAAAATAGATAGATAGAAATATTAGAAATTGTTCTTTGTAATTTATTGCAATTTACTAATCTCCTAAACTTCACATTGCTTTTTATACTAATAAATAGTATGTACAAATATATTTAAACGAAGTCTAGCATGATTAAATGTTTAAATTTATTAGTAGTTTTTCGAAAATCACTACAACTAACGCATTTTTTAAAAACGGCAACACATACATACCATTCTAACACAATCCATAGATAAAAGAGACCGAAAATTCAATGCATAGATAAAAGAGATCGACAATTCTATTACCATTGAAAGACCGTTATGACGGCATATAGCAGACTACGGATATTTGACTTCAATTGCAACGGTATCGTGCCGGTATTGTGCCGGTATGACAATTGTTCCAAAATAGTGGACTTGAGCACCTGGGCCCTGAGTCGGGTATTTCAACGGTGTCACAACTGTACCATTATTGTACCATTATGGTGCAATAGTAAAGTTTTTGGTAGTCTACTAATAATGTGTCGTCATAACGACTTCATCATTGTCTTACAATTGTCAAAGTGACATAAATTGCTAGTCTCGTACACAACTGCTTCACAATTGCAATTCAATGACTGAAATGTTTCGGTAGTCTGCTATTTTGAATTTGACAGTAATATTTTTAAATTGTCCTGTGTCGACAGATTGCCATAAATAAAAAATAGATAGATAGAAATATTAGAAATTGTTTTTTGTAATTTATTGCAATTTACTAATCTCCTAAACTTCACATTGCTTTTTATACTAATAAATAGTATGTACAAATATATCTAAACGAAGTCTAGCATGATTAAATGTTTAAATTTATTAGTAGTTTTTCGAAAATCACTTCAACTAACGCATTTTTTAAAAACGGCAACACATACATACCATTCTAACACAATCCATAGATAAAAGAGACCGAAAATTCAATGCATAGATAAAAGAGATCGACAATTCTATTACCATTGAAAGACCGTTATGACGGCATATAGCAGACTACGGATATTTGACTTCAATTGCAACGGTATCGTGCCGGTATTGTGCCGGTATGACAATTGTTCCAAAATAGTGGACTTGAGCACCTGAATATGTGTGTTACACAAATATAACCTGATTTTTATACAATACGTCTTACTGTAGTATGTTATCAACACTTTATTTGATAGTATTAAACTAATGTTTGTTTGAACATTGTGTTGTTATGGAAACATTAAGTGATGAGCATCCTTTAATTACTCTGGCTGATTAATTCTCAATCATAACATGTTCCTATGTTTTTAGATATGCAGGGTAATGTTTGTATTCTAATAAGTTATTATGTATTAAAGGAATTTAAGTGATAATATGCCTGTCTTGGATACTATAAGAACTGTTTTTATTTAATTTATAAAAAAAATATTCCCAAAGGGTGGTATTAGCTTAACTTCATACCTGACATTGAATCTTAAACATACAAGTTAATCATAAAATATCATATAGGCTTGGAACCAAATGAGAAAAAAGATCAGTTTCAACAAATATTTCTGCAACTATTTTGAATATTTCTTGTTAACTATAACTAACTGGATATTTCTATATCATACCGACACATTTTTCCCATAGGGAAGTCTTGTAAATTGAATAATAAGTATAATTAAAAGAAATATAATAATATTTCAGTTGCTGGTCGGGGCCGAGGAGGTCGTGGTGGTGGTGGACACAGGGGTGGTTGGCAAGGTGGCTCTGGACCATCACGACGTTAAACTTGACTGTGGTTTTATACAAATATCTATAGGACAATACATTTGTTTAAGAATTATAAATTGTGTACACATACAACACAATACAATTCATTCACGAGCAAAGGTTTTGCAATTATAGTCTTCATAAAAGGAGTTTTATTTTTCTAAATACTGTAGTAGTGTTTAACAGTTATGTAACAATCTTTTACAGCAATAATCAACTGAGTACAGACAATACAAATGCATGGCAAATAACTCCCAATGTAACTCATGCAATTAAATGATTGTTGAAATAATTATAGCCAGGACCTAAAAGTTATAAAGGGATCTTATAGGAATTATTTATGAAACTTTAAACCAGGTGTGGCCTCTTTTCTTTCTCATAAGGGTAGGCAGTGGCTTAGGCATCATCTGCTACAATATAAACATAATGCATGATGGTTGTATAAGTTCTAGAAGTGGTATTTAAACTGAAATAGAAAATCAATATTGTAAGACAACATATCAATATACAACAATTCTTTGCTTGTTAATGTAAATGAGAGATAATACAGCAATAACATTACTTATTCTGTTACTATTTGTAGATAATGGCACCAATTCTGTTGCCTCTAAGCACTGTAACTGTATCTGTAACTAAACATCAAAACTAAATCTGACTTAAGTAAAACAAATATTGATAGTGTTATTAAGACGTTATGACAATGCTTACTAAACTTTCTTATTATAAAAAATGTGTAATAAACAATATCTACTGACAAAAATACACCATAATTAGTTTCATACTAGTTAGGTTAAGTTTTTGAAGCAATGGAATTGGTGCTAATATTGCTTTCTAAGATTGTTATTATCAGTTCTTAGTTGTGTGTGAAACAATTTATTAAGAATAATGTGACTATGTGTGAAATTGTAATATTATTTCAACTAGTAAGTAATCAGTGACAGTCCAATAGATATTTTCGAAATGTATAATTGGTGTGAGTGATAATGTAACTTGTCTTAGTGTAATATAAGTATGATACTATAAGATTCTAATAAATATTATTTCTAATATTGTATCTTTCTGTTTGTAACCCGAGGTATTATAGGACTTGATTCATAAACAACACAGGGCTGCAGTGGAATCAGTTTTAGTGATGATATTAAGAAACATTTCTGAGATGAGTTTTAAATAGTAACCTCAGAGGAAAAGGCTGTCTAGTTAAATTGAGCAGTAAGTTTAAGATTTAATGACCTACTTGTATTTTAATATAACAATTTTACTATTCTGAATATACATGACAGACATTCCTAATCATGGTAATATGTATTGTATGTCCATGAGTAATAAATTTTAAATCTGTAAAAATTATTAGTTTTAACATTTAAATCTACATTGGTACCAGTTCTATGTGCACAGCTTAACTAAAAATGAAAACAACTGGTGTATTTTGATTATTTGCCTATTTTGTTGTGCACATTTATATTGCAATCTTTTGGGAACAATTGAAGTTTTTATAACAAAAAAGTTAAGTTCAATGTTGCCGTACTGTGTTATTGACACTCATTTTAAATTTTTTAGATAACCTTAGTGGTGGATATAGAATTGGTATTATTGTCTATATTTTAGAAGCCAATTATTTTAATTTGCTGGACTAGTAGACTCCGAATGACTTTCACATTGATCTGACTGTACACTGTGTCCAAAATACAAATAAAAGAATTACCAAATATTTATTGTACTTTTATTTATTAAACACATTTCAAATTGTCGCGACCCCATTTCTTCAGAGTTACCCTAGAAGTTACCTGGTCTAGTACCTAGAAGTTATCTTTTGGAAAATAAATAGGTAGAAATAAAGCAAGCTGTTTTGTACTTACATGTTTATTGAGTGGATTGTATCCATATTATTATTAGTGCCTACAATCAAATCATGTACAATGTTACCGACTATTCCCGCTATACTCATTACGTACATACGAATAACCACTGTTCCTGTTGCTTACATCTATAACATACATAATTATCACAATTACCTCCGCGTATATACTACATACGTACTTTAATATACAAAACTATCAATAGTACCGATTCTACGTGCACAACTAAACTTAACTAAAAAATGAAAATCGATATTGTCAATAACACCATTCGGCAATGCTATCTGAACCTTTTTAATATAAAAACTGTTTATTATAGACTAACGATACTAATTAATAAAAATGTGCACAACGAAATAGCCAATTAATCAAAACACGCCATAGTGGTTTTACATTTTTTAGTTAAGTTAAGTTTAGTTGTGTTTTTAGAATTGGTACCAATAAGTACATAGGTACCTACTATAAGAAAGATTTATCTTGTATACAAATAAACTTGTTTCAGGTCATAATAATATGATAGTGAAACTGCTTTACGTATGTAGGACAATTTTTTTTCAATCATGTGGTGTTTATAAATATTTTAAGTACCATAAAGTAATCCTGAACTGTGGTCACATGTTAACACAGCGCCTAGTATCTTTAAATAGCAATATCGCTAATGTGTTTTTGCTATTATTTGCTAACTTTATGGGAATAGAAATGCATTACGCTCGGCGCTGTCTTACATTGTGAGTTAGGTATTCTGAACATAGAACTATAGTATCCGAATAATTTAGCAGTAACTTAACAGCTTAATTAAATTATGATCGTATTTTTACCCTAAAAAAGTTGTAAGCAGATTATAAACTACAGATTTTGCAGAATGGTAGTCCTAATTTGAGAACATTTTATCAGTAAAATATTTTGTATGTAGATATGCTTATACTATTAGTTACTATACAACTAATTCTTATAATATCAGATGTTTCATTACTTAAATCTTGGACAAAGCCAAGTTTCTGATGTTGTTTGTTCACGTTGTTAATCTGTCCACACTTAGTTAACACTAAATGTTACAGATTGTTTTAATTTATGCAATTCTGCATAATAATATTGATAATGACAACAGTAAGTCGTACTTTCATAATTATTTAGTTTTTATGGTCGTGTTATGGTCTTAATAAAATTAATCATAGGCGTGTTAGATTCTTTTTAAAGTAAATCAAAATTTTATAAAAATACTTACTGAACTCTACACAAATTACACCATAATAATATATCAATTCAATCATAGGTATATTACGTGGTATTTACGAGGTAGGTATTTATGTATCAATTCCCTTTCAGCGGCCGTATTGAGTTTTTATTTACAGGCAGTTTACGCCGTTAATTGAACTGTCTGGCAAATTCGTATTATGAACAAATTATTAGTCAGTCAGTTCGCTAAACCAGTCTTACATTAATATTTTTAAGGAGAAGGTACAACTAAAAGTTAAAGTACTAACTAAAAATTTTCAGCTAAAAGTTTTATTTTTGCCTTATTACCTAATTTAGCCATGCAGTTTACGGCCTGCCTGTAGTACCGATCTTTAGACCACTCAATAGTTAGCGTCATGTCGAATAACATACATGTTACAGTAATTTATATCATGTTATACTAACTAACTGTAGGCCTAACAACTAACTGTTATCATTAACACAATTTAATAAATACAAGACGTCATCCGGTCACTGTCATGGTATGTCAGCTAATTTGGCAAACATTCACTTTAATTATTAAAATACTAGTTTTCTTAATAATGTAAAGCTGTGTAATAAAACACACAACTGCTACTCATTTAAATGCAAAATACTATGTTTTTACGGATTAGAAAAAATACTGTCCATCATTTATGAAACGTCTACTACGTTTCATAAATGATGGACAGTATTTTTTCTTAGGTTTTATCTGTACATTACAGAGCACAACACTACACAGACATTGTGCAGCAAGACTTTTCTGCTTTATAAATATATCGAAGCCGCCGACTTTCTTTTCCATAAGTTTTATGTTATTGGTATTTTAGAGAGACCTACTGGTACCTGCGCGGTGTCAGTAGAGTGAGTGGTTGTACGTCTGTCTACCTTACCTTTTTATTAGGATCATATTTACGTCCCAGTATAGTTCTAAAGTAGTAAAAGTAAACACTAGCACTGATAGTGTACACTGTACACTCTAACTGATAAGTTGTTGCCCGGGTGAGGCGCTGCAGCTGACGTCACAAGTTGCTCTTGTCGGTGAGGGGCGTGGTGTGGGGGGCGGGCGCGGCGTGGGGCGGGGCGCGCGGGGAGAGGGCGCGCTGCAGCCGCTGGGCGGGGACCTCCACCAGCAGCGCCAGGGGCAGCGCCGCCAGGTACGACAGGGCCGCCACACCGCCCCACTCCATTAGCTGAACGAAACATAACTATGTATAAACATACAGCACAATCCACCATAAGAATACTAACCTAACCTAACAAAAGGTAAACATGCGTAATTTGCAAGTGTTGCGTAATTGAAGTTTTACACCGACCTTCTCTACAACGGCTTGGCTTGTAGACAACTGAGTAGGTAACTAAAAGAGTAATTACGAGTACGTCAAATACATATTATATATATATTACCACAGAGCCGCGGTCCAGTTGTGAGGGCATGAGTCGTGAGGCGACCAGCGCCTTGTTGAGAGGCATGTGCAGCAGCAGTGCACCGAACGAGAGACGAGCCCAGCACGACCAGCCCGACCATGAGAATATACGACGTACTGCCGCTGGAACACAGTAACAAAGATGATAAATATTACATTACATCTACAGCTAACTACTGGCCGTGTGGTGACGGAATAAGTTACCAAGTATCACCATGATTATTATACTCAATTATCAGTAACTCCGGTACAGGTCACTAGAAACATCAAGTAACTCACAGTCGACCCCGTTCATAGCTCCGAGCAGAGCGAAGGCTACAAAGAAGGCGAACACGGGCCTCTCGAGCACGGCGAGCGCGGCGCCCACCAGCCGGTCGGGGGGACCACGCCCCAGGACCAGCGGGGAACACGTCACCCACCACGCGGCTACAGGTACCGACAGTACTGACAACCAGCTCAACACCTGCAAACAATATCCAGGATTTTAGTGTACCGAGGATTAGTCCTTAACTACTCCTGGGATTAACTTTCGATTCTGGTCAGGCTATTTCAAGCCCCTTCAGCCCCTGTAACTCTCTGGCTAAGCTCTTAATTGCCTTCTTGTTATGAAACTCTTGAAGCGATGTAGAGCAATAGCAATGATAAACAACATCGAGCCATGTTAGCCTCCAGTGCAAGTGGCTTAGATGGTAGAGACACCCTGTATCAAATGTGGAAATGTTTCCTACATGCTTCCGAAGCCCCTCGTAGCTTGAAGATTCCGTAGATATTACTGTTACAACGTTAGACACGCCCCTGACAACCCCACATGATTGCTGTAGCCTTCAACTGGTGAAGTATTTTTACTTGTCTAGTGGCGAACAGAGAAAGGCTGACAGAAGAATGGAAGGATAATTATAATAGTTTCAAGAACTTATAGCAAAGTATCTTTTCTGATCATAAACGTGCTATTTTTGTGCAGGGGCAACTTAGAGAAGTTAATGAACTAAGTATACCTACCACTTTACTCCTCCGAAACGGCTAGACCGATTTTTATGAAATTTTACATGCATATTCAGTAGGTCTGAGAATCGGCTAACATCTATTTTTCAAACCTTTTTTTTTTGTTTAGTACCTATGCCAAAACAACGTTTGCCGGGACAGCTAGTCTAATATATAAAATTCACGTGTCACAGTGTTAGTTACCGTACTCCTCCGAAACGGCTTGACCGATTCTTCTCAAATTTTGCATACGTATTCAGTAGGTCTGAGAATCGGCCAACATCTAATTTTTGAAAATTTTTTTTTTTAAATTGGCAAAACAACGTTTGCCGGGTCAGCTAGTATACATAGTGTTAAGACTGAGTGAAAGTTAGATGTGTGCTTACTGGCTACCTGCTCACCTACATAAACGTTATCTAATATTGTTTATTAAAGATGTTCCGAAATATGATCATATCTGGCTGAATCTTAACGTATATTAAATATTTAAATCTTAGTTTTATTGTGTAAGATAGCAAAATTACTAAGACCTACTTTTTGTAAATATCATTAAATGATTTCCAAGATTTACTGGTCGGTGGCTCATTTATAAGAATAATTTGGTTTAAAAAAATCTGTAACTTTTCCTCATATTCCTTTGGTTAATTAACTAGTCCACTGGTGCTAATATGTAGACCAAATCTAATGTTTTGTACCGAAAATAAGTACCTATTGTGTTGAAAATTGTATTCGGCTTTTATGTGTGTGTATGCACCTCAATTATTTGTGCCTATTTCAAGAGATTGCAGCGACATTAGCATCAACTATAGTTATATATTATATAAATAACTATATATTATATCGTCTCGCCATCTTGTTCTAGGAAGTGAATATGTTATAACTAATGTTTATAATGTAGCCATTAGGTTTGTTAATGATATACGATACGAGCATAAACAATAAATAATGTTTGTCTTTATAAAGAAATTACTGTGCTGATGATATGGTCTGCGTGTTGGGCTTGAAGTTTGAGGGACAAGGTCGTAGTAGTTGCTTTACTTGTACTATGTAATTTAAATTGAGAATGGTTATGTTTGTATAATTTTTTCTAAGAGATAGATATGCGTGATTGTGTTTATTACTTTTAGTTTATGTTACAATGATATTCCCTTGTATAAAACTAAGCCTTGTGCTTGCTAATAACTAACCAGTCTGCTCTTGTTTTACGCCTGTTCCATCAATTACAATTAGGTGGAGCTAGTTTTACAACTTATAATAACTTTTTGTAATTATAATAACAGTAAAGTGACATAAATAATGGCTAGAAGCAATTTAGCGAGCGATTGGTCGTTACTTATTATACAACGTACGATCTGTGGTCAGTGAAAGTAACTGGCACAGAGGCTGGCCAGTTATAGAGCCTACTTCTAGTGAACCTATAGTAAAGACGCAATAACTAAGGGAACTGGAAATATCGAATTATAAACTCTATATTAGACAGAATACTTTATTTGTTTCTGCACCACCCAAGGTTGACTGGTAGAGAATGCCTACGGCATTAAGTCCGCCTTTATACAATCTGTTTGTATATAAAGTTTTAAATAAATAAATAAATATAATATCGCAGTAAGTAGAAAGAATTTTGATACCTTGTTTAAAGGTAAAATACGTAGGTATTGAATATACGAAATGTTACTGAATGTATCGCGCGAAAGGGCTGTTTTATCTGTTTCATGTAAATTTGTCGAAATGATAGTTCCGTTAAGCGGTTAAAACGCTAAACAGTAAAGACAATGAACGATGTTGTACCTTGTGTTGATGTAGTTGAACATCATGATCGAGTAGCGTGTGATGTATGTGAGCGAGCAGCATGCCGGCGAGTGCCCCGGGCACGTTGGCGAGCGGTGACTGGTAGAGCACGTTGAAGGAGGGCTCGTCCCGGTACGAGACACGCACTGACTCGGGCCGGTGCATCACCAGGGTGGGCACCAGCCGCCAGTGATACGCCAGCGCGAACAGCAGCGCCAGGGACAGCACCAGCAGTGACGTCAACACGAACAGTGCACCACGTCGCCACCGCCACAGTAACAGCGTCAGCAGCAGGCACAGCGCGTACAGCTGCATGTCGGCCGCCAGGTACCTACGTACGATACAACCGACATGTTACTGGCTAATGGCATTATACTTATGCACAAAATAGAGATACCACTTTGTATACCATGACAATAGACGAACGAAATCGACGGATAATTCTATCTTTAAGAACTTGAAATATGGTTTGTTTGATAATTACTTTAAACTATCATTCAGGCAGAACACCGAGTCATTATACTAATAAAATTGAGTGAATGAATTACTTATGTATCTCGGATAATGTACGAAGAATTTAAGAAACTGGAATACTCCGTTGGAAAGGCAAGGATGCGAGTATAATGAGAATCTTAAACAAATCCATTTAGTTCCAATTAATCATGTCTGAAAACAAGCTGAAAAGTTTCTAAAATTTATAGAGCGTGCTTGAGAAGCAGTGAGAAGTTTGAAGCAACGAAACATGTGTTGTAAAGAACCAGTCTCATGACGCTTCCGACGTGTATCACGTGTTCTCTGTCCTGTAAGTGACTGACCAGGTCTGTATGAGACACTTGTCATCAGCTCGCAGCACGTTGTTAAGGTACAGCAGGTGTGTCCACCACTTGTCCCTGCACACAGCCGCCTCCTCCCTCACCAGCCCCGCCCACAGGGGCCCCTCGCCCAGCCGCTCCCACCATGACGCGGCGAACCACACCACCATGAAGTAGCTCGGGCTCACCCTAGAACAAACAACATTCACTTACTGTCAGGGAACTGTTGGATAGATAACTATCTACAACCAATTATGGAAAATTGTGGATATTACATTTATAGCTCTGAAACTTTTTTTGTCATATTATTATCGTTTTCCTTAGATTAGTTAGTTAGTGGGAGAATCCATATTAAGACAGTATTTCAGCTTGGTACTTAAGGATAATTTTATTGGTAACAATTTCTGACCTGACGATCCTGTTGACCATAGTATCAATGAAGGTGCTGACTGGCTTGATGTGTTCTCCCTTCCGCCTCTGTTGGAGCAGCTTGTGTGTAAGCAGGAACGAGGACATTATGAAGAAGATCTGCACCACAAGGGTGCTGTTACTGAGGAGCCTACCGTCCACCGTCTGACGAAGCTGTTGACAACACAACAAACATTTGTATTGTATTTTCTAATACAATAGCTCCATATCAGTCAGTAGCCAATGTAGTTGTAGTAAATCTACTATATAAAAATAAGTCGGGTTTTCCTTCCTGACGCTATAACTCCAGAACGCACGGACCGATTTCCACGGTTTTGCATTCGTTGGAAAGGTCTCGGGCTCCGTGAGGTTTATAGTAAATATTTTTTTTTAATTTTTTTTTTGTATGGCAAAACAACGTTTGCCGGGCCAGCTAGTGTATTATAAGTATTAAAGACCTGTTCATAAGTCCGTGGATCAGCGAGGTACGCGTGTGTGGTGATCCACGTGACGTGCTCCACTATGACGACGGCCATCGTGAAGACGCGCAGACCGTCGAGCGCGCGCAGGTCGCTGCGGCACGAGCCGGCCGGCGGAGCGCGCAGCACGCGCCACGAGCCCTGCAGCGACCAGCACAGCGACCACCACCACGCTACATGCAGCAAGAGGACAGCGCTCACTTTATGTTGACACCACACAATAAAATATCACACATAGAGCTTCAGATATTTGGTTCAGTATGTTTCCGTTACATTTGGCATTCCGTTCTTTTGGCAAAACAAACTTGGCACAGAGACTACAAAGTTAGGCATATATCTATTGAATTCAAGTTAGATAAAACGGTAGCAGAATGATAAAATGAACAACTGTTATGCGTTTACAAAAATTTTTCTACAAGTGTTATATACCTACGCCGCGCCGTCAAGAAAATCGTATACAAAATAACATGCGCACGTACATGTAGTCTGTAACTATGTACAATACATAGCTGACTGTAGTTATTGGTATAACAAAAGTTTAACAAATATGTCAGCCACTACATAACGTTGTTGTGCTCTTACAATATAAAAGTATAGATTTTCGAGTTAATTTCCTAGACAGTTGTGTATTAATTTTTTAAGCGTTTTAATTAGTTAGTAACAAGTCACGCTCTACAACTTGTGCGGTATATTTCATCACATGAGGTGTTTGGTACTTATGTGTTTATATTTCATAACTCATAGAGATTAAAGTTTTATAATCGGTTATATTGTAATAATCATCATCACACTCACTCTCTTAACATGGTTTGACGGCGGCTAGACGATATTACTTTATAATAATATGAAAAATGGATAAAAATATAATTACTGAAAAACAAATTTCAAAATAACATCCTATATCGAAATCTAACGCTTGTAGTGGAGATGGTCCGTGTCCAACAGTGGAACTGTTCTGGGTTAAAAAGGAATAAATCGAAAAGCATACAATACATGATTTTAGTATTTTTTCATTGTGAGATCAATACAATAAAATTACAATATTAATATTTGTATCCACGAATGTTACAATTATGAATGTAAAGTCATCATAACAACGTATAAAATTATGTTCATTCATTACAGTGTACTACTGTCACTGTGTTTAAATATAAATACACTACACACACACATACACAGTATAGTTACAAACCGAACTGTTACGTAATGAACTGAACAAGTTGTAAGGAAAGCGAGCCTCGTCACGTTGCACGACATTAACAAATTATTTATTGACCAACAAATATATTGCGTTTAACCTTACAATACAATATCCGAAGCGAACACTTTTCACAAACCGTCGGGCCGATTTAAGACAAAACATAACTTCTAAATCCGTAAAAAATGTTGTTAACTTCATATAATTTAAAGAAAATTTGGCATGTTTGATGATAATGAATTTGTTTGTTAAATATTTGATTAGGACTATATCCAGTGCTATAATTATGTCAATATTACCCACAGAATTGTACGCGTACAGTCTACCAAAACCAAACCTTAACAAATTATACAAAAATAAAACATCCTCTTGAACCACTGTCTATTGAAAAAAACCGCATCAAAATCGTGTGCGCAATTTTGAAGACTCCCGTAGGGATATACATATAGAGTAAATAAAGATAGATCTTTTAGATTTTCATACCAATGAAATCAAATATAATTCGCGAGTTGCCCTAAAAGTACGGCAAATAGCAAAATATTGTAGTTGAAATACAGATTGCATTACAGCCGGCAAAGTTAGTTTGTTATTAAGATTACACAAACTAGTTTTGTAAGATAACGAATTACAAGAGACTTTAGATAAATATGTAACTACGTAAGATGTGTAAATGTGTTCCATCCTGCTCCTTGCCTATTTGCCTGGTTATAGATTAATAAAAATAGACCATGGACTTATTATCTGTCGTTTTAATACCGTCTACTCTGGTAAAATTTTCGTATTTTGGGCTGAATATAGAAATATATTCTTTTTGTATCCTAATTACAAGGTACTGAGAAAAATTGCGTGACAGAGAAACGAACAAGAAAACGTTCTGTACATTCTTTTCTTTATTTACGGCAACATACAAATGGCAATTAGTTTCTAAAAATAGCATCAGTTAACAGTAACAAATTATTTTTGTATTTAAACCATTCATGTATTCCAAGTAATTGAAGTTTCACTATATTTATTATGCGTCGTAATTTTACACACACATGCGCGCACAAACAAAACATACCTATATAGAGTGTTATTAGAGTTAGTGGATATAACTGCTGGCAATATTTTGAAATGATTTGAAAAAAAAACCGTTTCATATTAGAATAAAAAAATGAGAACAACAAACTTTTGTATGTTAATAACTTTTTTCTTCTATACATATTTTTCTATGCCGACCGTTATCGGTGGTAATACCCAGAGGTTAAGTTATTCAAATAGCGATCCATAATAAAACTATATATTCGAAAGTAACTGATTTTATTCGGCTCTCATGAGCTTACTGAATTCCATTACAACAAAACCAGCAATAAAGTCTGTAGTTGAAAATGTACTAAATCCTATGTTAACGCATTTTCAGTAGTCGTTATGATAGTAGTTGACAAATACCCTGTCATAATCATCATCATCATCATAACATCACGCCTTTTTCCCATGGGGGTAGGCAGAGACTATAGAGCGCCATCTGCTACGATCGAAGCATACTTCCTTGGCTTCATCCACACTCATACATCTGGTCATACACTGTCATTAAATAAATAAATAAATATTTATGGACAATTTAAAAAGGTCCTTTGGCTAACAAGCTAAGCTTATATGCTTGTGTTATGGGTACCAGAATACGGATATACTACATAAAATACTTTTCTTTTGTAAATACGAGTACATACTTATAATACATAGAAAACACCCAGACGCAGTACAAACATTTGTATGACAATTACAAAGATCACACAAATGATTGTTCTACGCGGGAATCGAACCCCGAAGATTACGTGAACCACTCGACCACGAGGCTCGTCAAAAGGTCATTGTGGAGGAGGTTCTTGTAAATGATGTGAGTGAGGTGTACCCTTCTTAGCGTGGTCAGTGAGCGTCGCCTCCAGCACCGTGGAGACAGCGGCGAGGGCGAGCAGCGCCGCGGTGAGCGTCACCAGCGCGCGCCCACTGCCGCTGAGGGGGGCGTCCTCACTCACCGACTGGTCCCGACACTCCTCCACTGACACCAGGCGAGCTGACAGGTTGTACGACGACGATGTACTCGCGTTCACACATTTTGAGAACCTGTACAGTATAATGTTTACAAACGGTCTAAGTTTGCTTATGAATGAAGCTGTTTCGAATTATCGGTGGGGAGGCCAAGCTTTTCTACAAATAACAAAAAGTATATAGTAACAAAATCATCTCTCTTTCCAACTACGTTCGACTGTTGGTTTCTTATTCCGGAGATTATAGTCTGTCTCTTAAATAAAGCATTATCTACTTATCTATGGCTCCCACAACACCCTGGAAAGGGGTTGGTGTTATGACACATGTATTGTTAAGCCATCAAGATACAAATTTGACAAAAATATGCAGGTTGTATATGTGCAGTACAAAAGACATGAACGCGCTCCGTATTTACAGTAGGTACATACCAGTCATGAACCGCGTGTAGAGGCAGGTGTTGGTCACGTGGTGCGTGTGTGGAGCACGAGTGCTGTAGACACAGGCCGCGGTGCACGCGCGTGTGGTTGAAGTAATCCACCCAGTTGGACGAGTAGCTCTGTACATACACACACACACACAATATAATAGTGTACATTGAACAATATAATAGTGTACATTAAACAATATAATAGTGTACATTGAACAATATAATAGTGTACATTGAACAATATAATAGTGTACATTGAACAATATAATAGTGTACATTAAACAATATAATAGTGTACATTGAACAATATAATAGTGTACATTGAACAATATAATAGTGTACATTGAACAATATAATAGTGCACATTAAACAATATAATAGTGTACATTGAACAATATACATACATCTTGTTAGAACTGTGAACCAAAAGATAAAATGGCACCCTATTACCAAGTTTTTGCTGTTGTTATAAAATTGAGAAAGGTATATTTTCAAAAAAGGCATGAACTCGAAATTAGTTTATCTAAAACTTGCCTCTGTAATTCGCTTTTCATTCTTTTTTTTTCAAGCGGAAGTTTTTTAAAGTTTATCTTTTAAAAGGTTAAAAGTATGTACTGTAGACCTACTAAAAGATAAATTCTTTCCTTGGTTAGAAAAAACATTATTACACATTTTTGTTTAACAAATTATAAAGGGTATAATTTTTAAACTTAGCACTTAATATATATCAAAGAAGTCTTTTATATTTGTGGAATGTTGGTAGTTATTTAGCAAGAATCCAGTGTGTACCGGTTATTGATTGTGTAAGACAAGTCGCGGCTCTACCGTTGTATTACAGATCATAATGTTTACGTCTATGTAACTAATGCTTATGTCCACCTATGAATTTACATATATAAATTATTTAGTTCTAACTAAAATAACAATAGAAAACGCGTTATTATCAACAATTTTTTGGGGCTTTATGATACATAGTTTTTTTTATTGAAATATAAAAATAACGAAGGCTTTATTTTAAAATATAATTGTGTCAATTCTACGTGCATAACTAAACTTAACTAAAAATAAATACAACTGTGGTGAATTTTATTAATTGGCTATTTTTTGTTCACATTTATATTAATTATAATCTTTAGTCTATAATAAACAGTATATTAAGTAAGTTCAGTCAATATGGCAGAATTGTGTTATTGACACTAACAATTTTCATTTTTTGGTTAAGTTTGGTTGTTGCACATATAATAATGTTGCCCGACACGCACACATACATACATGGTTAATATATATACGATATATACATCTACCATAAGATAAAGCAATATTTTCGAAAGGGAACTGAACTTACGACCTCACACACTCTGTATTACAAAGTAATATTACATTAATATATCAATTTTCTGTAAATTAACAACAAACTCAGTGAACATGTAACACGTGAGTGTGGGGGGGTCAATGACCTCTCCCCCCCGCGTGCAGGGCTACCTCACCTCCGGCCCCCCGGTGCCTTTCACTAACGCCTCTAACGTTTATAAATTAGTGTTCTAGTTATTATTTTGTTTACGTTTATTTAGGGCTGCCAACAACAAAACTGGCGCTGCCCGATGAGAACGAAATAAATCCCGGAGACATTGGCGAAATATGACATTTTTCTTGGATATCATTGATAAAATAATTTGTATGTAATAATAAAAAAATATTTTTATTGTATCCCCCGACGACAGAAGTGCATATGGGAAGTGTGAGTGCCTTTGTAGAATTTCCGACCGGATGACCTCACTCCTCAGGGACGTATGTAAATTAATTGTATGGACGTCCCCTGGACGCCAGTCGCACAAAGACGAATCCGGGGAAACGCGGATGTACATATGACAGCCCTACGTTTTCTAAATCTGCTTACATATTATTGTTCCACAAGGTTTCAAGTGTCCATGAATGAATGAATACATACATTCATGTATGTATGGTAACATCAACTGAGTAATGTCACAACCTGACACGTAACTAGAGCCCTTGTTCCTTCGTCGTTGTAGAAGTATTGGGAAAAATAACGTGTCATGGACGTTGGTATGGCATCAAAAATCTTTAATGAATTACCACGAACTATTTTAACAAAGCTCTGACATAAAAAAATTTAAGAAAAAATTACGGACATTTTTATATGACAAGGCGTATTAAACAATCAAGAATACTATAATGATTGAGCAATTGCTCGATCATTATAGTATTTTATATAATTATTAATAATTAATAATATTTTAGAAAAGCTCATTAATAATAGGCTTGTTGATTATTTGGAGAAACAAAAATTATTGTCTGAAAATCAATTCGGATTTCGTCGATTGAAGTCTACCTCGGACGCAGTGCACGCGGTTACTGAATACATTGCAACTGGGTTAGACGAACGAAAAAAATGCCTAGCTATATTCATTGACCTAGCAAAAGCGTTTGATACAGTGTCCATACCTAAGCTTTTGTGCAAGTTGGAGAAATTCGGAATAAGGGGCAAACAGTTGGATCTGATTTCAAGTTATCTCACGGACCGCGTTCAGGCTACAGTAGTAGATAATCATTTAAGTTCTGATTTACCTATTAATTTTGGTGTACCACAAGGTAGTGTCCTGGGGCCTACACTTTTCCTAATGTACATCAATGACCTCTGTCAGCTTAATTTTTTGAATAGTAAAATCTTGTCTTATGCGGATGACACTGTGATCTTAACTTCAACCAATACATGGGAGGAAACTTTTGTTACTGCACAAAATACATTCAATGTGGTCACTGAATGGCTTACAAAGAATATTCTGACTGTAAACATTAACAAAACAAAATACATGTCTTTTTCAATTAGGAATCCGAATAACATCCCAATTGGCCTTCATTTGGCGTTTCACACGTGTCACAGTGGTGGTTTCTGTTCTTGCCCTAAACTAGAACACACTGACTATATTAAATATCTTGGTATTATTTTGGACAAGAATTTAAACTTTGGAAAACACGTTGAGTCGTTGAGCGGAAGGATTCGCAAATTAATAGTAGTTTTTAAAAAAGCTAGATATGTGGCGGATTGTGGGTTGCTGAGGCAGATTTATTTTGCTCTTTGCCAATCTCTAATCTCCTATTGTATTACCGCTTGGGGAGGAGCACCTGCAATGACGCTCAAGAGAGTAGAAGTCGCTCAGAGGGCTATTCTCAAAGTAAGCACGTTCCGTCCGTTTTTATTTCCTACAAAACAACTTTATAAAGAATGTAAAGTGCTTACAGTGAGACAGCTATTCATTGCGGGTATAATTCGGAAACAACACGCAGAATTGCCTTTTGATCCCCAGAATAATATAGGTAGACGTAAAAATAGAGTCTGCGAAAATAAGAAACAGTTTCATACTACATTTGTTAGGAGATTCTATTGTTCACTGGGCCCTTACATATACAACAAGATAAATAATATTATTTCTATTTATGCACTGAATAAGACAGCTTGTAAAGAAAAAACTGCTGCTTGGCTCCAAACGTTGAGCTATGATGAAACAGAGAAGATCCTATCTGTAATGTCGTAACAAATATCTGCAATGTCGTCTTTTTATTTGTTTTCAACTAAAAATTAACTTCTAAAATTTATCATCTTAAATTTAAAATATTTGTGGCTTAAAATCAGCATCTTCTACTCCAGATTCCCTTGTACTAGATCCCTTTAGTACATACACCCTCTCTCGCACACATGCACACATACACAAACATACATTACACACAACCAGTTACACCTAGAGAGGCACACACACTCACTATTTTCAAGTGTATTATTCTTTATATTTATTTCAAGTTGTCATACTGTTAATGAAAAATGTGTTGTTTTTATTATTTTATTATTTTTACTACGAGACAATCATAATATTGGTAACATACTTAAGCTAGTTTAGTTTATAAATTTATAGGGGTGGCACCGACAACTGAAACACAGGTCTCACCTAGTTCGGTATCGGAAGCTATTATAATGTTTTGTAACGAGTGATGTTTCTAGCTTTACATTGATAACTATGTACATACATTACTTTATGGCAATAAACTATTATTATTATTATTATTATTAATTATAATAATAATTAATAATTATTAGTTTAATAAATTAGTGATAATAATAATATTAATCTATTAATAATATTAATTATTATCTTTATTTTTTGTTATATTGTATGCTCTTTTAGCAGGACATAGTGATACTGTATTTTATATTTTTGTACCTCTTTTACCTGTGACCACAATAAATTAATTTTGATTTGATTTGATGGACGAATAACCCAACGTCGACACACACACATACATACATCCGCGAGTAAATTTTTAAAACACAACGTCCTCTAATCCTATTTTAAACCGCCTATATTTATATTCTCGTAGATGTATGATATTTTATACATCTACGAGAATATACCCTACATTTTCTTCAACAGATTCTTACCAAAAATAGAAATGACTTAGAAAGCAGTACAATATTATATATTATGTTCTCCTCACACATATAGTTGGTCTAAGCGACGATCGAACCTGCAGCCCTGTGGAAGGCTGTGGACGCACCGCTAGTTTACACTACCGCTACGCTACACGAGGCATGAGAGCCATTTAAGAGGATACCAAAATAGCTTCGTGCATTTTTCTATGTACGAAGTTTTCATTGTTTCTTTAAATTGAATGGCTAGAGCTCTAATTTTTAAGTTTATGTTTTTTCAATATATGATCTAGGATCGCATAAACTCAGAAACGCAATTGAAAAAAGTTTTCTCGATAGAAAATCTTGGCGAAACAACCTCTCTAATTTTTTATTTTTTTCATTTGTCGGTCTATTATCGCGTATTAACTAATGAAATAACTTTAAAAACATAGGTAACTATTATGTATAGAAACACGTAAATCAGAATTAAAATATATTTAGTAGATTTTGAGTAAATAGGAAAAGTATCCCTAATTCTTCATTTTCTGTGCCTACTGGCTGTGTTAATATGTACGTGTCGGCGATGATATACGATAATATTGATGTAGGCCCTTAACGAAATAATATTTCAAACCATATAAAAGATAAACTATAATTGAATTAATGGCAGCTGACAACATTGACGTGTGGTGTTGACACTAACACGATCAACACATCAAATCCTCGTAACAGATGTAGGTTACTTACGAAATTGTCTCACATCACATTGTATACAACATTTTAATCATTCTGTACTTCGACACTGTCGTCACTTGGTGATTATAACACAAAGATGTCTATGATCTCAGGTAGAGGGAGGGATAGTTTTTGAAGATAGAAATAAATCCAGCAACGAGATAGAAAATATTTTCTTTTTAGTTTCAACTCATAAATATCCCACAAATGTGAACGAATTTCCTCCTTTTGGGGAAGGAATTTAATCAAGTTATGGTACGCTGACTTTGCATATTGGCATAGGGTTTTAATTTAGAGATTTTTGTATTACCCGAGATGTTATCTACTTATGTTAACTAGCTTTAGAAGAGCCTCAAAGAATATAAAGAAAAGAAAAGAATTTGAAAAGATTTTAGACAGGGGCCCCTATAAATGTGTGTGTACTATAGCAACAGCCCCTGGCTGCGTCTATTATTCGACAGAGTGCAAATTTGCAAGTAAACTATGCATTTTCCTTGCATAGTGTTTTGCTATAAGTTATTTTCTCTGGTAATGTTTAAGAAATATTTCTGTGAATTATTATATAAGTTGTTGAATAAATTAATTATACTAATGGTTTTATCTGGTTGTGTAACGAGTCCGTGTACCTCATCACAGAAGGAACTTGTGTACACTGTTATGTAATGTATAGCGATCGACCGACTTCGGGGAAATAACTGATTTAAACAAGAACATGCCACGAACATAATAGCTTTTGATGTTTTCAGCTTTGGATGCGTTTGATATGGAGTATTAATCTCAGGATCTAATCTATACATATATACACACTGTATATACGAGTATATACACTGTGCTACGGTTAGTTCAGTATAATAGGAGACAGTCAATTTACTACAAATATAAAGTAGTTATTACCTTCATGATATCATAGAGCTGATGTCTGTCCCCGGGCTGAGTCAGCTCCGGCGTCAGCTCGAAGCTGCCCACACAGTAGATACCGCGCGCTGCACGACATGCTGCCCACGGGTCCAGCTCGAACAGAGCTGGCATTGAGTAGTACTGCTCATCTAATGTATACACAGATTGTGTTAGACACAGCAAGGAGACTGGCTTCATAGTTATTAGTTCAAATAAATCAAGCCTCTACTTCTTTTTATATTAACCAACTAGCTGTTGCCCGCGACTCCGTCCGCGTGGAATTTGGAAATTTTTTTTTGCAATAAAAGGTAGCCTACGTCCTTTCTCAGGGTCTAAAGATAGTCTGTGCCAAATTTCATCAAAATCGGTTGAGAGGTTTAAGCGGGAAAGCGTAACAGACAGACAGACAGAGTTAGTTTCGCATTTATAATATTAAGTAGGGATAATGTTCACAAATCTCATAACAATTTCTTATTAACACAAGCATTTTTGTTATAAATACACATATGTCTAGGTTTTGTCGATATTTATCTAGGTTAGGGTTTCCTATGTCTAGGTTTTTTCATTATATTATTATAAGTATGTATTTACATAGAAAATAACATATGGAATAATTACGAGCAATTTTTTTTTAGCTTTGTTTTTAGTTTGGGAACACAAGATGTTGAAGAATATTCGTATATTTTAAGTTTATTTATTGAGTTAACAAAGAACATAAAACTCGTTGAAGTGCCTGACATTGGCTTCGATCCAATGCTGCGTATTGTTATGCTAAGTTGGTAATATATGCATATTATAATAATAGCATACAAATATATACATGGTGTTGATTATGAGGAGTAGTCTAGCGCTTCAGGGACATCTTCACTATATCTGGGGGATACAATATCGATAACAACAAAAGCTTATTTGCTTTTACTGATGTCTATTTATAATTTGTTTGGATTCCGAGAAATTCAGAAAGATTGAAATACACACGCATTCCTCTGACCACTGCACAGCACAGATAACACAAATTATATAAATGTATTTATATAGCAAGTTCTATTATAGACAGAACATCCAAAAACTATGCCGTATGTCAACTCTATTTCACACCATAGTCTAGATAATAACCTATGTCCAACATGTCATGTATATGTGTTGTGAAAACGGATGAATATACCAACAACGACAGTGCGGTAATTATAGAATGATATTTGAAAGTTCACGCTGTGAGTTTGGTGAACAGCAGTGTTGTGTACACGGCTGGGTGGCTCTGTATCGAGGACGAATGTTTACACAAGAGCACTGCAATACCTCACATGCCAACCATATCACAAGTAATACGCAAGCTGACCAACTTATTATACTGAAAATAACATTTTGAAGATTTTTTTCAACTGCCGTAAATTTGGATAAATGTTTTCGAAATTTTGTCATATAGAATAACTAGCTGTTGCCCGCGACTTCGTACGCGTAAAATTAAGAAATCAAACCTACAACACACAGAAGTTAACTACTCCGCTCGATAGATAGCGTTGTACAGTTTTTAAATCGCGCTATGGTTTTGTTCCACACATTAACACTTAAACTCGTCAATATTTTTACTGTGTCATCATCTCGTTTTCACATTTATAAATTAGTAAGGATATAGATGAACCTCTTCTAGACATTGGGATATTAATAAACATGAATTGCGTTAATAGCAAACAGATGAGCTATTTCCAATAGTTTATTAATCCACAATGTTGGCTCTAAAGACAGACAAATATGAACTTTTGTCTCACTTGGTTTTCAATGTGCTACTGATAGATAGCATATCCCACTGAAACGTAGAAAGATAGGTTATGCCTTGCTGATAGCCTGATAAACAGAATAATATCCATAATCATAACTATATTAATGTAATCGGACGTTAAGAGCCTATTTCCAAATATGCGTCGCTCACAATGTGAGTAACAGTTATTTATGTGAATATGTATTTTGTGTTGGTTTTCTCTCAGAGATAAATTCGCTATGTTATGTGAAGACAAAAAATGTTATCTAAGTACATATTAGCTCAGTGACAACAAACTGACAAGCTTTTTAAATTAGTCCGTACAAATATGTAGGGCTCTGTGTTATTTTGGTAAGATTTAGTTCAGGATGTGAGATGGAATCTGACTCAACTTATATTGACATTAGACATCGTAACAGGAAACTATTTAAGGGCCTACATCAATATTATCGTATATCATCGCCGACACGTACATATTAACACAGCCAGTAGGCACAGAAAATAAAGAATTAGGGATACTTTTCCTATTTACTCAAAATCTACTAAATATATTTTAATTCTGATTTACGTGTTTCTATATATAATAGTTACCTATGTTTTTAAAGTTATTTCATTAGTTAATACGCGATAATAGACCGACAAATGAAAAAATAAAGGGAGAGAGCTAGAAGTTAGAAAGTTAGAGAGGTTTTTTCGCCAAGATTTTCTATCGAAAAAACTTTTTTCAATCGCGTTTCTGAGTTTATGCGATCCTAGATCATATATTAAAAAAACATATACTTAAAAATTTGAGCTCTAGCCATTCAATCTAAAGAAACAATGAAAACTTCGTACATAGAAAAATGCACGAAGCTATTTTGGTATCCTCTTAAACGATTAACTATTTATTTGAAAACTTGTAGCTGCCCGCGGCTCCGTACGTGTATACCACCACCACAAATATTATGCTTTGTCTGGGAACAGGGGACATTGTATGAAGAGTCTATTAATATTTATTTTTAACCGACATTAAAATTTCAAAAATATTTAAATTGAATAATACATGCTGCCAGTTGTATTTGACCATGAACTTGTGCATGTCCAGCGGTACATAATTATATTGTATGCACGTATGTATTAGATAGGTTCCTGTGTAATATCCTGTAGATAATTGTAAATGATTATTTAATCATTTACAATTATCTACAGGATAGGTTCCTGTGTAATATCCTGTAGATAATTGTAAATGATTATTTAATCATTTACAATTATCTACAGGTGTAAAGTTCAATATATTGAACAAAGGATATTTATCCTTTGTTCAATATATTGAACTTTACACATTGTGAGTAAGCGGATTTTATATTGATAAAGGACAATGGTAGTTATACAATCAGTGCAACAACTGATAACGACATTTTTACAAAACATTAAATCAATAAATGTTTACAGATATTTGTTAGAATGTCCTCTAGTCCTGAACTAAGCGGCAAGTTAATACTATGTGTTCTGGATAGCAAATGCCATACCTATTACGATATATTTTTTTGCTGTGACAATTACCACGGGTGTTCGTGGTCTTGTAAGGCTTTGTTTTTTTTTGTCAATTGTATATAATCTTATATATAAAATTTACGTCTCACAGTGTTAGTTACCGTACTCCTCCTAAACGGCTTGACCGATCTCTATGAAATTTTACATGCATATTCAGTAGGTCTGAGAATCGGCCAGCAACAATTTTTCAAATTTTTTCTTTAGTATGGCAAAACAGCGTTTGCCGGGTCAGCTAGTCTTCTTATATATAAAATTCACGTGTCACAGTGTTAGTTACCGTACTCCTCCGAAACGGCTTGACCGATTTTTATGAAATTTTACGTGCATATTCAGTAGGTCTGAGAATCGGCCAACATCAATTTTTCAAACCTTTTTTCTTTGTTTTTAGTATGGCAAAACAACGTTTGCCGGGTCAGCTAGTATAATATAAATCTAATATATAAAATTCACGTGTCACAGTGTTAGTTACCGTACTCCTCCGAAACGGCTTGACCGATTCTTCTCAAATTTTACATACATATTCAGAAGGTCTGAGAATCGGCCAACATCTATTTTTCAAACTTTTTTTTTTAGTATGGCTAAACAACGTTTGCCGGGTCAGCTAGTATAATATAAATATTCACGGACATTTCACATATAGTACGGGATCCGTAGTAAATTTTTTTTGCTTTATTATGACAAGACGCCCAATAATTTTCTATTCCGAAATCTCGATTGTGGTAGCTAAATCTAATATATAAAATTCACGTGTCACAGTGTTAGTTACCGTACTCCTCCGAAACGGCTTGACCGATTCTTCTCAAATTTTACATACATATTCAGTAGGTCTGAGAATCAGCCAACATCTATTTTTCAAACTTTTTTTTTAGTATGGCTAAACAACGTTTGCCGGGTCAGCTAGTATAATATAAATATTCATTTTATTAAAGTTTTATTTTATAATTAAATAGATAGCAACTTTTTCTGGCAAATAAAAAAAGACAATACGCTAAGTGCGGGCGTTTAGAATTATTTTTCTCCGTAACTTATGTCCGGTGGATCACAATGATTGTAAGACACCGATATGTAGAGCTTAGTAACGAAAACGAATAACTCTCACTTGAACACAATCTGATGACTTTACGATGAGTTTATTGATGTTATCTAATAAATCGTAGAAATATCGTAGATTATTTTGAATACAGTCTACGTATTATTTATCACTTGCTTTCTATGACTCCGTACCAAAGAGTAAAACGGGAGCCAGTTTCTTAAACTCCGCTATCAGTTCATACTCATGAACAGTGATAGGTAGACTCTTGAATCTTTCACAGATTATTATGATTTCTTTTTTGTTATTGCAAGTATAGAAATAAATTGTATATCTGTTGTAGCAATACTAGCAATAACAAAAATACAAATACAATAAACATTAAATAGAGCTCCCATACAACAAAGGTTTTTTTACGTACTTCGATGATATCTTAATATGATTATTACGGCATAAGATTATGGCGAATATATTAAGATCATATTATAATTGGTACAGAACTATTAATGCGCGAGTCTAAGATGTGCTGGGCCGGCTTTTTTATCTCCACAACCGGTAGAGCGCGAAAACAACAGTTAACTTTAAACTAACAGCGTTTACTTACGAGTACAACGACTGCGACTGTCCGAAATTAAGAGGATACCAATATAGCTTCGTGCATTTTTCTATGTACGAAGTTTTCATTGTTTCTTTAGATTGAATGGCTAGAGCTCTAATTTTTAAGTATATGTTTTTTCAATATATGATCTAGGATCACATGAACTCAGAAACGCGATTGAAAAAAGTTTTCTCGATAGAAAATCTTGGCGAAACAACCTCTATAATTTTTTATTTTTTTCATTTGTCGGTCGATTATCGCGTATTAACTAATGAAATAACTTTAAAAACATAGGTAACTATTATGTATAGAAACACGTGGATCAGAATTAAAATATATTTAGTAGATTTTGTGTAAATAGGAAAAATATCCCTTATTCTTCATTTTCTGTGCCTACTGGCTGTGTTAATATGTACGTGTCGGCGATGATATACGATAATATTGATGTAGGCCCTTAAGCATAATAGATGTATCAATATGGTGGGTGCTGTAATTGAAGCAGCTATGTTATATTGATTATCGTGTTTACTGATATTTTAATATTATCATTAATATAATGATTGTGTAGTACGCGTGTACGTGACAGATCTCCTTCTATTTCGTATGATTGTAGTCACGTACTAAAGTACTTCAATGAATAGTCAACCCTTTGTCTGTAATAAAACAACTATATAGAGCCATGACGTACAAAAAATTCCATCACACTAAGCAGTACTTTTCTTTAGATATTCTTAACTTTTTAGGGCTCCTCACTAAAAGGGGCCCTAAGTAAATACAGGACCCCATTACTGAGACTTTGTTGTTCGTCCACCGTCCGTCTGTCACCAGGCTGTATCTCAAGAACAGTCATAGCTAGAGAACTTATATTATAAACTCATCATCATCATTCTCTTGCCCTTATCTGATCCCCATATTTGCTGTGAAAATGGTAGGGAACCGTTCGTGTGCAAATCCAACTCGCACTTGACCGGTTTTCTTGTATATCCCTATGTGAGCTTTAATCCTCAAAAGTACGCAACGAATCTTGTTGTGGTTTTGTTTTAAATAAATAAATCTTTAGACACAAGGATCCATAGGAAGAGTACATGTTTAATGTAAGAAAAAAAGAAAAGAAAGAAAGAAAAAAAAAAGAAAAATTATTTTAATGTCTAGCGCTAAATTTTAGTCCAAAATTGATTAATAATTTGATTTATCTTTTATCTTAGTTTTGCTCACGACATTCTCTAATTAGTCTTATTTTATGTTTTGTCTCAGATTATACGTTCTATTATTTGGTATAAATCTCATCCGTACTGGGCAGGTACTTCCAACTAGGATATTATGGATGAGATAATTTGCTAAGTCTACTTACTAATTAAAATAATGGTGTGGTGACATGCTCAACCGTACTCAAATTAATAAAATATATCTGGCAATTTAATGATGAATTAATGTTGGTGGAATGTTTACATATTATGTAATGTTTAGTTATGTAAGTGAGTTACTACAGATGATCGAGTGATTGAGAGACAACGAGCGAGGCGAGAGGACCATTTATACAAAACAAAATATACGAATTTTGAATTGAATTGACTTTAAGTTCCTTAATAAAATTGATTTGTAAAGAAAATTAATTGAAAAGTTTCTGGAAGAACAAGAATATGAAAATTGCAATTTCTAGTTTTGATATTATTTATTGACACATTTGAATTCGAATTGTGTTATCTTCACAGAACCCTCTTGGTCTACTATAATAAACTAACCAAACGTTTTGGTATGGGGTTTAGTTTCATGTTCCTTGTATACTCACATAGTTAACTCATGGGTTTAACGTCCTCCGAAATGCCGCGATTTTTCCAAAAAAAATATTAGAAAAAAATTTAACATTATTTCAGACTTTAGTTAGTTCTTGGTTGAGAAATTAAATACAAATACCGGTCCTTAACCATGGCTACGTCCATGTGTTATCTCTTTGGTTATACCTACTCTTACAGCATCAGTGATAAGATATAGGGTGGTGACACGTATATACACTCCACATTAGAAGATAATTAAATCAACGTTAATTATCTTAATTTCTCCTAATTAACACTAGCTAATGGTCTCATCACACTAAACACTTGGAGCGTAACAAACATGATGACATTGTACTCTTTCTATTATTTTAGATTGGACTATTCATATATTACCTAGTCCCAAACTAAGCATGTCCTACATACCAGACAACGGGATTATGCACTCTGATACAGTACAAATATGTAATGTTCTTTAGATAAAATATTTGTTTTAACTGGAATTGAAACTGCGACCTCATTAACAATCAACCTACTACGGTAGGTATATTTAAATTACAGGTACATTTTAAAGTATTTTTAACTTTAGGACTAGGTTAGACATTAGGTCTAGTTTTTGTATTTTTTCTATCACAATACGTAGAATATATTATTACTAGTGAATGCCCGTGGTTTCACCTGCGTTTATAGATGTTGATCGCCACGTTCCCGATAATAATATTATTATACACCAAACCTAAACAAATTATACAAAAATAATCGACTTTGTTTTATAATAAGTAAAGATAATGTTGGACAGAGCCACGATATGCAAATAACCCTTCCTCAAAAAGTGTTATGTTTAGATATGTTTCAACAAATATGTAACATACTTTCTAAGATGTGTATAATTAATTAATGTTTGCAACGAGATTTATAAGCTTATTTAAGTTTAAGTAGGTACATTATAAAACAAAGTCGTTATTTTTGTATGTATGTCGCTAACTAAGCTTATATATTATATTCCAAACTACGCAAAGGAAATTGATGCGATTTTTTTTATAGATAACTTAATATGATCGTTTTGTTTTTTAATAATTTGTTAAGGTTTGATTATTACATTCCACGTGTACGTTGTGTATGACGGGTAACGGTTTTTTTCAAAATATTAATTTTATATAATTTTTAACTTTATATTAATAAAACATTTCAATCATCATCTGGTCCCAAACCAAGCAAATTGCTTGCCAAATAACTTTTTTACTTACATAAATTTTAGTAAATACATACATACTTAATAATATACAGAAAACAATTTATTTTCAAAAACACTAGACACTTGAAAATGGAACGCTACATTTTTGTTTTTTGTTTTTATAAAGGGCTGTCAAAATCACATCCACTGTTAATAAAAACACTCAGCCACTGGCATACAATAAACTATGGTGGAAATGCTATTAGATAAATAAAAAGAAGAAATGCACTATAATACTTTTTTAATATTTTTTTTTATAGTGTAGTGCGTACCGGTGAGTTGTATTAGTTCGAAGTTGTCCGCGAGGGCGGCGGCCAACAGCGCTAGCACGGTGAGCGCTCTCGGAAGCATGGCGGCGACTGGCGACTAGTGGCGACCTCCTCTCACCGCCCTACTCGCCGCCAGTATTGCACATTCTAACTGGCTCACTGCTAGAGATGATATCAATATCAGTTTTAGGCCGAACATATCATTTAAAGTGTTTCGTATATTCGTCAGAACGTCGAACGGCGAGCAACTCTTGGTGCAGGAGTTACTGTAACCGACAGCTGTTCGCAAACTAGCAGGTTCAATCCCCATATAAGAATAATTGATAGTGAGATCTGCACAAGGATTTGTATTAATGACAGATAGATACAGGCATTTAACTAAACATTTGGTGGAATTTGACGAGAATTAAGAAACATATCAAAAAAATTTTCAAAAAAATGTTAAAAATATTTGATGAGTGACTATGAAATAAATGAGGCCTATTGGCATAGGGTTTAGTATCGAATTTTCCATCTCTTATAGAAGATATCATATGCTTATACTATCCTTTAGCTAGCTCTTACAGAACCCTGTGGTAGGGAATGAGGTGATGACACTTTCATTATAAATCCATCATCACAAATTTGAATCAGACACAAAATTGTGCAAAAATAAATTTGAAACGTTTATAGAGCGGATTATAGAGGCTATACCTTAATATGACGAATATCACTTTTCTCTACAAATAAAGGATATTTTACACAACGAAAAGCATGCTTCTGTATTAGCAAAGATGTTATCTTTGCTAATAGTATAATATAAAAGAAATATTAATTAGTACTAATCAATACAATGCAAATAAGTATGTATGTAAACAGAAGTTAACTGTGTCACAAACATTGATAAACTTTGAACATGAATAGAAGATAAACTCCCTTTGTGTGTTTCATCTTATTGTTATAATATTCTAATTATCTGCGATAAGAGGGCGCTAATAACCTCAAAAAACCCTTCACGGTTAATGAACTTTGATTATTATATTAAGAAAATATTTGATTTAAAGCAACAACTCTCTTTCCTGCCCATTAACGTCCCACAGTTGGGCACGGGCCTTCTCCACTTCGGTCGGACATGTAGTCTGCGCCGCGCTGACCACGCGGTTGGATGTCCGATTGTTTGAGTCATTTGGCAAAACTACACTTGACAAACCGCGTTTGGCAAAACAAGAAATTTGCCTATTGATCATTTTACAAATGTTTGATTTTGCCAAATGATCAACACTTAAATTAACATTTTATAAATGATTACTTTATAAAACCAACATTTGGCAACTGAGTTATCAGATAAATCTACTATTGGTCTAAAAATAAAACACTGTAAGTATTAATTGATATATTTTATTAAATATAGATAGATAGAATGAAAACAAAATGATATTTTACATTATTTGCAAAATAGTTACTTATTAACCCGTTCGTCTTTGGAGATATATATCTCTTTTATTAGATTGGGTTAGGTTAGGTTAGAACTTTAACCCCAAACGACCAGAAGTGACGTTAGGGCATTTCTCTTTTTAATAATGATTCATGATGATAATGATACATTTAAAAAACTTTATTTACGAAACATATCATTTGGTGAAATGACAAAAAGGTCAATTGACATATGAATACTTAACACATTTGTCAAGTAAAATGATCCATTAGCAAACAGTAGTGTTTGCTAATGGATCATTTGCCAAGTAAGTTTTTGTAGAATGATACTTTTGTCAAGTGTATCGTTTGCCAAATGATCATTTGGTGAAACGTTGTTTGTCAAGTGATCATTTGTCAAAAATTTTTTGGTCAATCACTAGGGAACCGGCGTTTGGAATAGGGTTTAGTTTTAGAGTAGAGGCTTAGGGTAGAGTTTTCCGACTCAATATTACCTACTTAGCTACCAAACAAAAAACCTAAGATTGCCCTTTGATTTGTTTATTAAAAAATATATGGATTTTAATTTTACATAACTTTATATTTCTTTAATTTATGTAAGAGACATTAGGATTGTAGATATGAAATATGTAAATTATTTTATTATGCAATTTTACCAAAATATTTCCAATGATAAACGATTTTATCAATATAGGTAGATACCGGCCAAGTACGAGTTGCACACGAAGGGTTCTATACCGTTAGTATATTATATCATAAGGTCATAAACATGTCGTCTAAGGGTATCATCAAGTTACACTGAAAACATTTGTTGACTTAAATATATATCGTATGAACATAATAGATAACCGAACTTCTAGGGATATGATCAGTTCACACATTGTAGAAACTATCATTCATATGTTCATACTTCGATCTAGCATTCTCTCGCACTATAAAACGGGGATACAAATCCCCGGAGCCAGCCTCCATAGCCTCCCCCTGCTGGCGCCTTACGCCTTCCAAGAAGAAGAAGACTCAAGGACTTTCACACATAACGACTGCACAAATTCGCACTTTCTCACAAAGACACCACGATTACACTTTCGCGATTAAATTATAGAACACAAATGGTGACGACGCCGACGGCGACGCCGACGCCTATAAAGACAAACTAACACCGATACGTTGGTAATTGAGCAGCGTAACGACCCGTACAATACTGACTGCTCTAGTCGCCAAGCTGTCGTATTTATACTAACGAATAACGAGTTGTAGTGGGTAGATATTGACTTGTCGAGTCGATACCTACGTTACATTAAAATCAACTATTATAAATCACCAGATAGACTACACATTTAAATCGAAACTATAGGTAATCTTTTATCTACGATTTAGTACTCAGCTCGCTACCTACGAGTGACCAAATATGTTTCAAATCCTAAGTCCTTATTGCTTGCGCCGACATATAATATATTAGGGTAAATACGTCTCTTCATTTCTATGAACGTTGTACATAGAAAGTAACATAGACATACTCACAACATAATAGTTGCGCTTTTTTATTTTTAACACGGTTAATAACTCTCCAGTTATATTTATATAGACGTCACATTGATGTATATGATAAGTAGTATTGTGATGAAGACTAGTTTGTGTTAGAATTAACTTTTCTATTTGTATTAGCTATTAACATGGTATGTGAGGATGTTAAATACCTGATGAAGATATCCTGTAACTTTATTTTGTAGCAAATATCTTTGACTGTTCGAACCGTTATTCATGGATAACTTTGTGATGTCAGTAAAACTACTTTTAACGGATTTAGACGCGTGTATTTGTATTAAGTTATGGCCCGACGTTTCGGAAACTTTGCAGTCACCATGGTCACGGGTGAGACTGAGTGAGTGTGGGTAAACCCTGTAATAACTGATCGTAGAGGACACTTTATTTAAACAAATGAGTCGCGCAAGTGTTAGAAAATATTTGTGATGTCAGTTTCAATGCAACATGTGATTGTGGAGGAACCTGTGAGAGACCGCTTGACCGATTTTGTGCAAACTTCACATACAGTATCTACTAAATAATCGAAACAAAGTCTAATTTGGTTTAGATAGGTGAGCCCGTTCTTGAGTTATAAAATTACAACGAAAAATGGTAATGATTATTGGTTATTTTTGTAAGTTTATTATTATGTAGAAAATATCGTAGGTACATGTTACAGGCTAACACTCACAGCTCACTGTTATCAGATCGATGATGTCGACCCAGGTTCAATACAAAAACAGTTAAGAGGGTACTGTACTCCTCATTTAGGTATTTGCCTTAGGTATTGCTATCCCTATTTCCGAGCGCCGCGCTGAAAGGGACAAATATAGATGAAGCGAATTTTACCTACAAATTCTTTGAAAAAAGACGTTTCGTACTTCAGTTTTTTTTTTCGCGAAAGTTAAACCGATTTTAATAGTTTTTGCGTTATATTATAGATAAATAGTATATCTATGCTTCTATAACTTTTTTTTGTGGTAAAACTTTACCAAATTTGTGTGATAGACGCTGCAACTTTATCTAAAGAAAACCGAAAAAAGTGGGTTTTTCGGATCGTCATATTTCTATTAGTAATTATGTTTTGAAAAAAAGAAAGTAATAGAAGCATAGATAATTATACTCTTTATCTATAATATAACGCAAAAACTATTAAAAATCGGTTTAACTTTCGCGAAGAAAAAACGGAAGTACGAAACCCATACTTTTGTATGGAGCATAATTTGGTATCGTGCCGTCTTAACTGTCTATGTATGTTTGTCTTTAAACGCAACGGATATTGATTTGGTTTTTTAATAGATAGGGTAGTTCATGGCTTTTTGTATAATTAGTTAAGTTTTTTTCTACAATCAACGTGTACGAAGTGGCGGGCAAAAGCTTAATGTTTAAAGTGGGTGCAAATAATTATAAAATGAAAGTGAATTACACAACATGTCGCAGTCCTGCGTGTTTACACAGATCTAGTCACAAATGCAGCATGATTATGTCATTGCACATTAAGTTATCTAAGATGTAGAGACGGGAAATGTAAGATATTTTATAATTGCATATAATTTCCTTCACAAATAAACCTGGGCGGGTTCGGTCACGTTAATTTGTGGTTTTTAGGGTTCCGTACCCAAAGGGTAAAAACGGGACCCTATTACTGAGACTTCGCTGTCCGTCCGTCCGTCCGTCCGTCCGTCCGTCCGTCCGTCCGTCCGTCCGTCCGTCCGTCTGTCACCAGGCTGTATCTCAAGAACGGTGATAGCTAGAGAGTTGAAATTTTCACAGATGATGTATTTCTATTGCCGCTATAACAACAAATACTAAAAATAAAATAAAATAAATATTTAAGGGGGGCTCCCATACAACAAACATGATTTTTAGGGTTCCGTACCCAGTATCTCAAGAACGGTGATAGCCAGACAGTTGAAATTTTCACAGATGATGTATTTCTATTGCCGCTATAACAACAAATACTTAAAATAAAATAAAATAAATATTTAAGGGGGGCTCCCATACAACAAACATGATTTTTAGGGTTCCGTACGCAGTATCTCAAGAACGGTGATAGCTAGACAGTTGAAATTTTCACAGATGATGTATTTCTATTGCCGCTATAACAACAAATACTAAAAATAAAATAAAATAAATATTTAAGGGGGGCTCCCATACAACAAACATGATTTTTTTACCGTTTCTTGCTCGATACTAATAACGTTGCCTTATGTTGCATAGATAATGGTACGGAACCCTTCGTGCGCGTGTCCGACTCGCACTTGACCAATTATTATCGTTTCAGAGACATGGTCCTTATTGTTAGTTGTTTTTGAAAACTGGTTTTTGTTGGCTGATATTAGCTAATTGTTTTGTTTTTAAAAAGACTTGATGTTGTTTATGTATAGTCACAATTAATTTAAGATCGCCTTTATACCTATATATTTATGCCTAGATTAACTATGTTTGTTATACTTACTAATAAGTATACAATAAAGAATTTAAAAAGAATAAAATAAGGAAATAATCACATCATAATTACGAGTTAGAGAATATAAAAATCCTTTATAAAGTTAAGTATTTCAGTGAAATTGTTTTCATTAATTTCCAATGATCTAAAAAGCCCATGGAATATGTTGAAAATTTGCGTAAGTTCGTGGTAAAAGGAGAGTTGATTAATTAGTTTATTTTCTTTAGGTACAGACATAGTTAGTACAAATGTCATACAAATATTTGTTCTGCGCACAAATAATAACATTGTTAATTCAATTATTTGTGTGTGATTAACACATCAATAATTCGAATCGGCGAACTTGTACACTGAAGTATGTTATCACTGACTGTACCACGAGACCTACAACTACCGCACCAAACATTTTGTAAACTTTCTCTGACAATATCATTAAATTGGTCAATGTCTCGTGAGCCATTATTATATTTACTTATTATAAAACCAAGTCGCTATTATTGTATGTACTTATGTCCCTAAGTGAGCTTATATTTTTAAAAATACGCAACGTAATTTGATGCGATTTTTTAAATGATTGAGTTGTTCTTATGGATGGCTTTTTGTAAAGATAATTTGTTATGGTTTGTTTTGTAAATTCCACACGTACACAGTTGTGGGCAACAACTAGTGTGTAATACCTAATAGAAAACATTTAACATTACGTAATGTTTATAATTTTTCCGATATTATGATAACACAATAAACATACATACATACATAACGTACAATTCCGTTCATATCGATTGATCAAAGTACAAATTTAATGTCGGACGGACAGCAAAGTCTCTGTAATAAACTCTCGTTTTAGCTTTTGGCAAGGAACCCTAAAACCAGTTAACCGTGAGTGGACTCTTATTTAACGAATTCCGTACGATTTAAAATAATAAACACGTTAATGATGGATTAGGATAAGAGCCAACATCTCCAGGGTGCTGTAAGATACGTCAAATTTTTTTTATTGTACTGTAGTATCAGATTTTGATTTTGTGTTATTTATAGCAAAGTTTTAAAATTGATTGTTATTGATTTTTTATTCTTTTTTCAATTGAATTATTGTTAGATACCAGCAAAAATGTTGGGTTGGCTTTTTAACTCATCGAGAGTTGCTGAACCATAATATGGATACTTCGTCCGAATAAGCTGCTTAAATTGTAGCATTGGTGCGGGAGGGCTTGGATCAATGAACGATTGGTAGAAATTTAAATTTAAACCAGTCTACGGTTTCTAGAATATACAGAAGGTTTGTGGAGAAAGGTTCTTACAAAAGGAGACGTGGTACAGGCAGAACTCGAGCAACCACCGATCGTGATGACTGACTTATTGTTACTTCCCTACGAAATCGTTTCCTCACTTCAGTTAACATCAAAACAAATGAAGTGCGTGGAGTAAACGTGAGTGCACGAACAATAAGAAGAAGGTTAAAAGAATGACGGATATCACCCCTTTGAGACCAGCAAATGGTCCAAAGTTGTCTGTAGCTCACAGACAAGCTTGCTTAAGATTTGCGTGTGATCACCTAAATTGGACAGATGAGCAATGGGCCTTACTATTGTTCACAGACGAGTGTAGGACATGTTTATATGGTGCAGATGGTCGCAGAAGAGTCCATTGTCGACGTGGGGAGCGATATGCTCAAAGTTGCATTGAGGAGCGTGTTCCTTTTGGAGGCGGTTCGTGCATGGTCTGGGGTGGCATATCGATGAGCGGGCGAATAGAACTTGTGTTCATAGACATGGTCCGTCAAAACGGTAGTAGAGGGAGTTTCACTGCACATCGCTGCATAACAGAGATCTTAGAAGATCACGTGGTGCCTAACATGGGATTTATAGGCAAAATTTTACTTTAATGCAGGATAATGCCCGGCCGCACGCTGCTGCTTAAGTTCGACAATATTGCGAAGAGGTTGGGATACTTACAATGAGCGTGATGATAATCCCTTTGAGCGTCTTTGGGACAATTTAAAAAGAGCTGTATATGCGAGAAATCCTGTGCCTACGACAGTGGCACAACTAAGACAATTCCGCAAGATCTTTTAATAACCCTAATCAAATCTATGCGGAACCGATTAGAATCCATAATAAGGGCACGTGGAGGTAATACACCTTAATAAAACATAAAAAAACCCTTTCATAAAGTTTGTGTCTATTGTTAAAACCAATTTTTTATTAAACCAATTTTCTTAAAATTTCTCTTTTTTCTTCAAAAAAGTTTTAAGGTTCTTTCCAGTACACAAACTTAAACTTAAGGATATGACCCTACGCTGTTTTAAAGTTAACGAACCAATCTAGAGGTTTCAATTTAAATCTGTGTAGAAAGTTTGCATACTTGGTTAAAATATTTATTTCAAAGTCGTTTTTAGGGTTCCGTACCCAAAGGGTAAAAGCGGGACCCTATTACTGAGACTTCGCTGTCCGTCCGTCCGTCCGTCCGTCCGTCTGTCACCAGGCTGTATCTCGAGAACGGTGATAGCTAGACAGTTGAAATTTTCAAAGATGATGTATTTCTATTGCCGCTTTAACAACAAATACTAAAAATAAAATAAAATAAATATTTAAGGGGGGCTCCCATACAACAAACATGATTTTTTTACCGTTTCTTGCTCGATACTAATAACGTTGCCTTATGTTGCATAGATAATGGTACGGAACCCTTCGTGCGCGAGTCCGACTCGCACTTGACCAATTTTTTACTTTGATGCAGCTTATGAGTCCGCCAGTGTATGATAAACTATTTATATAGTATTATTTAATTCTTATTCTAACGGCGCATCCACCATGCTTGTTGATAACATTTATTACTATACAAACAAGTTGTAAATAGACTATACATAGTTTATAACGGGCTTAAGTAAAGTACCTAACAACACGCCATTGACTATTGTTTCTATGCCTCTTGATCTAGTCCACGAGGCCACTGACATGTGGAGGGTTCACTCTACAGAAATAATCCTCATAGTAGACCAAACAGCCACTCACAATATCTTCAAGAGCTCGGTGTAAATAGTAAGTTGGTGATGGCCCAGTAACCAATGCATATTGGGCAATACGTCCTGTCCTGTCCTGCCAAAAGATAGAACGAGCCGGGGTCCTTTTTGAATTTAATTGTTCTAGAAAGCTCCATGCGCATGGTTAATCGGAGTACATTAAATAATGAACATTCGTGAATATTTTGCATAAAGTCCCGTCTGGTCTGGTTGTTTGGTCCAAAGCTAAGCATAATTGCTTGTGTTAAGGAAGGATATCAGAATACGGATATAATAATAATACTATTTTGTTATTTGTTCCTATTAAGAGGGTACTGTACTCCGAATTTAGGTATTTGCCTTAGGTATTGCTATCCCTATTCCCAAGCGCCGCGCTGAAAGGGACAAATATAGCTGAAGCAGATTTTACCTACAAATTCTTTGAAATAAAGACGTTTCTTAGTCCCCTTTTTTCGTCGCGAAAGTTAAACCTATAAAAAATTGGTCAAGTGCGAGTCGGACTCGCGCACAAAGGGTTCCGTACCATTATCTATGCAACATAAGGCAACGTTATTAGTATCGAGCAAGAAACGGTAAAAAAATCATGTTTGTTGTATGGGAGCCCCCCTTAAATATTAATTTTATTTTATTTTTAGTATTTTTTGTTATAGCGGCAATAGAAATACATCATCTGTGAAAATTTCAATTGTCTAGCTATCACCGTTCTTGAGATACTGGGTACGGAACCCTAAAAATCATGTTTGTTGTATGGGAGCCCCCCTTAAATATTTATTTTATTTTATTTTTAGTATTTGTTGTTATAGCGGCAATAGAAATACATCATCTGTGAAAATTTCAACTCTCTAGCTATCACCGTTCTTGAGATACAGCCTGGTGACAGACGGACGGACGGGCGGACGGACGGACGGACAGCGAAGTCTCAGTAATGGGGTCCCGTTTTTACCCTTTGGGTACGGAACCCTAAAAACGAAAGTTAAACCTATAAAAGATACTCTTCATCTATAATATAGCGTAAAAACAATAAAATCGGTTTAACTTTCGAAAGATGGGGAAATGGGGAGTACGATACCCATATTTTTGTATGGAGCGTAATTTGGTATCGTGCCCTCTTAAGGCATTGATTTCTAATCTTTACCTCATGGGCGTGCGCTCTATAAAAGCAGAAAAGCGCTGCTTTACTTGCCATTCACAGATATTTTAATAAAACGTTCGTATGTTTTAGATGACTTTATTCATTTATTTACTATTAATTAAACAAAATATTATAACTTAAAAACGCCTAATAATTCATAAATAGCACCAATATGTGCTTGCAAATTGCTTTTTGCCAGGCGTTTGGCGAAGGAATAATATTAGCGTAGGACAAGCTCGACGCCGCCCGCCTGCCTTGAGTTCATATGTGTGTAGAAATTTTGGTGTCCGTGCACAGTTCGCAAACGCACACAGGCTTGCATATTGAAGACGCCTTGTACTGCATGTCATGCCGCATGCTTTGGCGATCGGTCTCGGATGTTTCCGCGAGTATTCGGCGTTCGTTCGTTACCTATTATAATCCGAATAAATATAATAGTCGGAAGTCTAATAAATCACGTATGCATTTTTGTTTAGTAAGGTTTTATTTATTTAAATAGCAGAAATATTTTGGTTCGACGGAGGCCATTTTATTTTTTCGTGTGATTCATTGAACTGTTTAAAATTGAGTTTCTTTAATTTAATAATTGTATGGATTTTCGTTTGTTGATTTTAAAATGTTATTTGATTGTGAAATGTGTGTTGATAGTGTGTGTTTGTTAAAAATTAAAAATAACAAGTTCAACAACTAAGCCAGCAAAAAGGTAGGTAATGGTGCCTATTCTATGTGCAGAACTAAACTTAACTTAACTAAAAAATGAAAACAGCTATTGCTGTATCTTAAATGTTTCGCTATTTTTTTGCACACATTTATATTAATTAAAATCGTTAGTCTATAATAAACAGTTTTTATATAAAAAAAGTTCTGTTAACATTGCCGAATTGTGTTATTGACGCTATCAATTTTCATTTTTTAGTTAAGTTAAGTTTAGGTCTGCACATAGAATAGGCACCAATGTAACTCGAAAATTTCATGTTAAAAGTTATGAAACGTATGTACATACATACATGTACGTATGTATGTACGTACGTAGTTATTGTTTAGTAATTGTAGTACAGTGTGGACTGATTCGGGATATTCAGATTTAAATTTGTTCTGTTGGCATGGTTTCCGACTTAGAGATCCGTCGCGTGGCTATGCTAAAAATCTATAAAAGAAAAAGTTTTTGTGACTGCCTACCCTAAGTTAAATACCAGTGCACGCCGCTGCTTTACCTTTATCTTTTTAACATCCACTTGCAGTAGTCGGATTATTCTGAATATTTGCACCCATACTGAGAACCGATGACAATATAATCATTTTAAAAAAGTACATACTTACTACATACTACATACTTAGGTACCTATATTGGATTTTCAAGCGTGTTCTTTCTTCGAATATTCCACGATGTCATTTTCTTACGGAGGGTTCTGAAAGGCGGGATAGATTGCGTCCAAATAAACAACAAAATTAATATTTCAGTACCAAGCAAAATGCCACGATATCCCATTACCAAAATATTTAACATACCGTTTTGCAGAACAAATGTTGGCACAAACTCACCATTGACACGAATCTGCTCAGAGTACAATAATCTGGTACGGGGATCAGACGATTGCCACTGGGACATATTCCACGACTCGGAAAAAAAACTTATGAGTAAGATTTTACGTAGTAGCATGACTAATCGTCTATATCTTTGACTTACTGATTTTAAAATTTTGACCAAATAAAATTGTTATTAACTACATACTTTAATTTAATATAATTATTTTTTTAATTATTTTTCCTGATTGCTGTTATTAATGTCTTCTAATTATTGTTATTAATTTATTCTTATTATTATTGTTATTTCATTATGATTATTGTAATATTTTTTAAAATTATTGTTAGTAACTAATTCAAATTATTATTGATAATTATTTGTTAATCCTGTAGTATTTTTATTATGAATTTATTCTGATGTCTATCTTATTTTATCTTCTTATATTTCATTTTTAATCACTAACGTTGACTTAACATTAATTAATTACGCGTTTGCTATTGTGAATGTTGTGGGCGTCTCTAATTGATATATACAAATAAGAAATTGTTGTTGTTCATTGTTATGTTACTGTCAGTGCCATTTATGTATATTGTTGATGCTCCTTAATAAATAAATAAATTACATATCTACTATATAGAAATAAGTCGGGTTTTCCTTCCTGACGCTATTACTCCAGAACGCACGGACCGATTTCCACGGTTTTGCATTCGTTGGAAAGGTCTCGGGCTCCGTGAGGTTTATAGTTCATTTTTTTCTTTTTTTTTGGTATGGCAAAACAACGTTTGCCGGGCCAGCTAGTGACTCATAAAAATCAGCCTAGGCGTTCACTTTAGTACCATACCCTGTATAGTGCTTCGAAGGAACATGCAAACATACATAGGTTGATTACCATATTACCACTCCTTTGCCCCGCGCAGTCGGGTAAAAATATAAACTATTGATGTTTAACAAAAGGCCGTGCATGAATGATCAAACAGGCGTGTTGTGTTGTCTTAGGGCTAAGTTTCGTCTTCCATGTCTTATAGCTGTGTTTAACTACTTATAGTACGCCTTAGTTTAGTTCGTTCAGCATCCTGTGGAACAAATGGAATGGTAACACTTGTTTTCTTAACTAAATGTTGCCTGCGACTCCGTACGCGTGGAACTTACAAATTCTAAATTAATATAGAAGACGAACTCAAGAATTAATACGAACATATACTAAGATTTATACTCAGTAGATGGCCAATGTCAAAGTAGAAAGGATTGAGAGAATAAAAATAAGCGAGATTTAGTGTTGACCAGACGCACGGTAGTGTTGGTGGTATTTTACTTCTGCAGTGTTTAACAGTGAGTGGTTATGTGGTCGTTACTACTGGTGATGGTTGCTGCTCGAGATGTTACCGGTAATTGTTTTATTACATTTTCATCTTCTCCCAGTCCATTTTTTTATATATTTTCATGGTCATTTCACACAACGTCTTCTGGTCCCAAGCTAAGCTTATATTTTTGTGTTAGGGGTACCAGAATACGGATAGACTATAAACACAAACATACTTATAATACATAGTAAACACTCAGACGCAGGACAAACATATGCATGACAATTATAATAATCTTTCTTTCTTTCAATTATAAATATCACACAAATGATTGTCCCGAGCGGGAATCGAACCTTAGGCCACGAAGCTCCATTACAAGTACAAGAGTACAACCCTCCTCTGCTTTGGTAGGGATTATGGTCTACTGTGCAGTGCTGATACAGTATTATATTGTACATAACATTAAATAACAATGAAACCGGTCACTTTTGGGAAAGAGTTAGCTTTTAGCCGCGCGACTGCAATTTAGTGTACCTAGGTACATTAATTCTAGCCGAAGTTAGTTAAAGTAATTTAGTTTAGGCTGGATAGATAATGTTTTAAAAGATAATAACTAATTTACACTTCGTAAATAACTATTTGCTTTCATGTTGATGATATATAATTGCTAAAATTTAGTAGGCGCTAATAATTTTTAACAATATGTTTTCTGAGCTTAGGGTTCAATTTTATCCGGTGGGTTGAAATTCAACTAAGATATTTCATGTTGGAATCAGAATTCGAATACTCATCTTGCATTTTTAAATGTACTTAAACAAAAAACTTGAGAGATGTCAAGGGACACCCGGATGGAACGAAGTTCCTATCAACTAGTAAAGGAATTGTAATAAAATTTTATATAATAAATTATTATATAATTTAATACATACTCAATAATTCATAAATAAATAATATATTATTATTTTATTCATGTTATGAGAGAGAGAGAGAGAGAAACGCGCGCACGCCGCACGGCTTACAACTATAGCCAAAAGTGTCGTTACAACTTTTGGTCCTAATTTTTTCCGTATAGCACCCTTTCGTAACGCGCGCTATGGAACTACGAGTACGTTCCAATATGATAGACGAACCCAGTGCGGGTTCAGCTCGTACAGAAGCCGTATTATGAGCTTTTATTTACAGGCAGTTTACGCCGTGAATTGAACTGAAATTCGTATTATGAACAAATTATTAGTCAGTCAGTTCGCTAAACCAGTCATACATTAATATGTTTAAGGAGAAGGTACAACTAAAAGTTAAAGTACTAACTAAAAATTTTCAACTGAAAGTTTTATTTTTGCCATAATATCTAATTTAGCCATGCAGTTTACGGCCTGCCTGGAACTTGAATGATTTTAAAACACTCATAATACGCCGGCAGTACAGTTATTGTCAGAATATTATTCGTTATTCCCGACCTCAAAAGAAGGAATAAGGGCAGATGAATACTGATAATATCTTTTACTATAGCATCACCGGATATGCACAAATTGTGGAAATGTTCACCTCTCTAGTTATCGCTATAGTTGTTGTGTGTTCTCTATAGTTCCAGAGATACAACTTAGTAACAGACGGGTGGATGGACAGCGAAGTCTCATTAATAGAGCCCCGTTTTTCTTTTGTTACGGAATCCTAATAATTTGTCAAACTATGCATAAAGTGAAAGTAATGGGACATGAGTAGACCTGGACTAGCTTACACAGATCAAATATAATAATATAAATAATAAATAAATATTAATGGACATTACGCACAGCGTCCTCTGGTCCCAAGCTAAGTTTATATGCTTTGTGTTATGGGTACCAGAATACGGATAGAATACATGTACTACCCGATATAAAAACCGTTCCTTCATAAACGCATTGTCATAAAAGCATATGACGATATAATTATGAAAGAGGAACAAAATATTCTCCGAATTCAACTATTGATATTAAAGAAGTGAAAAATATAAAAAAATGACTGGAGACTGTAGAGTCTGTTCTCTTTGCCTAGACCCTACAAGAATAGTGAAGTTGACTGAATCTGTGTTATATAACTGGTACAGTGTTCTGTTCCCTGAATCACGCCTATTTCAGTAGATGACGCGACTCACGTGATTGTGTTGCAATACAAAGGTGCCCTCACAAAAGCAGATATAAAACCAACAATAGGAACACACAACAAAACAGAGTGACACATCGACGTACGTCAATCACTGTGACAGTTCATTGGTGACTGCTTGCCGTCACCACATTGCTGATTCGTTACGTCTGCATTGCACTGGCTAGACATGTGTGTATGATCTAATAGAAATTACCAGCAACATGATTGTTTCAAGGGAGAACATTTAATTCCACAACAAATCAATTTTTTCCATTACAAGTTTGACATTATCAGATCTCGGAACCTCTAGATCACTTTAAAGGATGCCTGAAAAGATGTATTAAATAAAATATCGTATGATCTTTAAGAAAAACTACCGGTTGGCTGGTAGATAATGCCTCAGGCATTAAGCCCGCCTTTGTACTCTGTTTGTGCATAAAGTCTAAATAAATAACTAAATAAATAATAAAAACAAATAGCTCATTGTTCACTGAGTATCTTTAATAAACAGCATGTCCATGACCGTACTGGTCATGGACATGCTGTTTATTAAAGATACTGATATAGAGATGGCAGGAAGGGATAGTTCGTAAATGAAACGCACTCTAATATATTACCGAAGTATACAATGGATTTTTGCAAAACGTCATATTTATTACACAGTTATTTAATTCTAGTGACAAATATGGTTGTACCATAATGTAATTTTTCATATAAGAATGGTTATTGGCCTCCAATATCATTCTGATCAGACAGTTACTCCTTTTAAGTGATCAAGCGCGTCTATATTAATTGTTAAATTTCTAAAATATACGCGATTTATTGCTTTACCATTTAAACAATCTAGATCATCAGCCATAAAAGTATTGCGTGTCCTCCTACTGGTTCAGATCCATTCTGGACGAGACAAGAACCCAAATTCGTGTACTGTTGTAAAATGCATTCAGTATTCTCTCACAAAGTTTGCTATTATAATGTAGCAAAAAATTAATACATTAACTACTTGAAGTAAATATTTGATATACAAATATTTACTTAGTAACAGTTGTTCCATGTTCCATTTGTGTCCTAAGTATAAAAGGTTGTGTCACATGAGTCACATTATCATTGTGCATCTTTACTGCCAACAACATGTTCCAAATAACCGCATTGGTAAGTAACTATTAACTTTATTATATCGTTATAATTTCTTCTGCACCAATATTTCTTCTGCTATGTATAAAAGTACCAGACATGAGTTGCTAGGGACACAAGATTACTTATCAGAGCTCATATGCGTTTATGAAGCTTGGGTTAAACTCTCACTTCTGACGCTTTAAATCGGTTTCCAATTCATCCCTCAATGGGAGTGATAGATGAGATAGGATAAGGTTAGATTTAAAAAAAAACCGCACGCTTTCATGAATCCGTAAATAAGTTTTATGTTTAGGGTTTTTATTTTGAGAAATAATCGAAAATATTTAAGTACAAAAGCTCAAATTGTTTATAATTTTCTGTCACAGATTTGCTGTTTACTCAGTCTGTTGTCATCAGACTTCACAAACGCATCACCTCTACCAACTCATGACGAACTACACATGTCATCTTCAGAACCAACATCAACCACTACGACTAGTCCTTGTGCATCCAACACTACTGTAAAACCATCAGTTAATACAACTACTACGACACCTGCTATGACGACTCCAATGACAACTAATGGTACTACAGTTTCACCCCATCAATCAGCTAACTGCACGAGCACGCCCGAGCCTCAAACAAATGTGACTACAACAACGCCCTCATCAACAGCTTGCAATACGACATCTGTTCAACCAACTACTGTTTCTCCAACCACTGATAACTGTACTACGGCAACAAGTAATAACACTAAGACAACAAACCAACCTGATCATTCAACGACAACTCCCATCACATCAGATTCTTCAACAGAAAAGTATCCAGGAACCCAAAATTCCAACAATACGACATCGAAACCAGAAAATTGCACTGATTCTCCAAAAACTGAAAATACTACCGTAACACCCTCCTCCCCACAGAATTGCAGTGAAACATCATCGACTCCAAAACCAGGTAATGGTACAGTCAAGCCCACGCCAGCAGACAACTCGACAGAAACATCTTCTTCGCATACAGATAATACGTCAACTACTCCAGAATGTTCAACTGTTACATCATCTCCTACAAAATTAGACAGTAATACTACCACAAATGCAAATGCAACGTCAACAACGCCTTCAAAGGTAACTTCTACCACTATTGCGCCAACTGTGGAATCTTCATCTTCAACACCACATAATGTTTCGTGTACTTCTGTACAATAAATCTTTCTTCGCAAGGTGATATCGCTAAGATGTCTAATTCGTCATAGATTTCCAGTATAGCTCCAATTCCACATTCAATAAACTTGGAGCTACATTGTCATTTGTAGTAAAATTCTTACCAAATTTCTTCTCATTTGTTGTGATTCAATCATAATTAGCTAAAATTGCAGCATATTCTGCTATAGAAACTATTTAAACTCGCTGTAATCTTAAACTTATTTGAATTTTGTGTAGGCTTTTGTTTCAAGTTTCTGTCTTTTGCTGTGGATCATCTAATCTTAAACCTTAGCCGATCCTAACAGTAACCACAAAAAGAGGGATTATTTATTGTTGAAAGTATTATTATCTGTAATTGTCCTTTTTGTAAGCAGTGCCCCTAAATTAGTAGAGTTAAGGATCCTGTTAATCAAACTGCACAAGTAACAGTGCAGAGGAAATTAATACAGATATCAATACTCTGTTTAGAAAGACTTTTTTTTAAGTTACACTTTGTCAATTATTAGTTAGCTACTTAAGTAATTATTGTAAGTTATAAGTTCTGTGGCATGAGATGGATGCGCGCCTCGACATGTCCGTATAAACCCGCAACAAATATTTTGCTCGTTTGGTGCTGCAAGGCGCTTCTTGTCTTGACCTACTGAGGGCTTGCTTCGCTTTCGATAATCCTGTTTTTAGTCTATAAATGACCCAAATTCAGGTACTTATCAGTCTCTATATCGAAGAGTGTTTACCAATAATTTATATCAGTAAACCGTGTCAGATGTTAATTATATCTTATTTAGATTTATTCTTAGTTGACTCTTGCTAGAGAAGAATATTCAGTATGGCATGGTATAGCATGGTATTAATAATAAATTGTACATAATATTTATATCGTAGTTAATTACTAATAAATAAATTAATTATTGTATTTCTTGTAAATATGTGATATTTTAGTTCAATGCCGTGTGTGCGTCTTGATTCTTGTTTTTTTGTAATACGAAATTAAGTAGTTTGTGAAAAGTTTTATCTTATATTATTGTCGAATTATTTTTTGTTAGTTTATGAAATAATATAATGAAATATTTGAAATAAGCAAACTCTATTATTTACATAAGTTTAATAATTTAAACTATATATTTATTTAATTGTTGTTTTTAAATAAAAGTGTGATCGTATATGTTATAAAATAAAATGTGATTCAGTTGCAGTTTGGCCTTTTTTTCATATATTAAGCATTCTTAGAACAAAAGAGCACTAAGCAATATTAAGTATAATGTACATACTGCTTTATGCCCCGCCCATGCAATATAATTTGTAGGTACATTGTATTTATTACTTACTGTAAACTAGAGGAAGATGGTGTCAAAATTCGTAATTTTTTAATGTAGAACAATGAAACTCGCTATTTAGCAATACAGTTGCAAATTTAAAAAGTTGGTATTACAGTTTTTGTTAAATTCAATAACAACATTTTATAACGAGATGAAAGATTGTATGAAGGTCAATCATTTTTAAATATAGACTTTTGATAGAGTTAAGAAAATAGATTTTTTAGCGAACGAAGTCATGGCAAAAAGCCTAGTAGCGTATAATACACAGCACATACCTACTATTTCTACCATTGCCGCTATGGCAACTATTAAAGTTCAAGTAGTTAATAGAGTAAGAAGAATACCTATCAACTCTACTTTTACTAATGTAGATATAAAAAACATATGTTTAGAAAACTGTTTACATGATAAATAAATAAAAATTATCACCTGTCTCAATAATATACACAATAGCTTATTAGATCAATAAAAAAGTACCTAGCTTGAGTTTGATCACGTAAAACATATCTGTCTATATGTATATCGTGGCCGTTGCCAACATAACATTTCAGGGAAGGGGTTTCCCAGTTGGGGTAAAGTTTTTTTATAGAAATTCGAAAGAAATCTTGAGGGTTTATCGCAAATTCTTCAGAAAGTTTCCAATTATCCTGCGGCACTACACGTAGATACGCCAAAGAATCGGCTATTTAAAAAAAAAATGCAACTTATATCTGGGAAATAGCATGATGGGACATACTCGTATACCTCCTCCGCGAGACACTTGAGATTCTCTGAGATTATGTTATTATTGTTATATTGCATTGTTCTACAAATGGCGATTTGTAGAACAATCGGTTCTAAGTCCGTACAGACATAACACACAATGTACCAAACCAAAATAATAATAAAATAATCGGATAAAATAATAATAATTTTAATCATCGAAATAATTAAATATATCGATGATTAAAAGTAAAATCTGACACTTTAATAAATAATCTAATATATAAAATTCACGTGTCACAGTGTTAGTTACTGTACTCCTCCGAAACGGCTTGACCGATTCTTCTCAATTTTTACTTACATATTCAGTAGGTCTGAGAATCGGCCAACATCTATTTTTCAAACCTTTTTGGTTTTTTTTTTTGTATGGCAAAACAACGTTTGCCGGGTCAGCTAGTCTAATATATAAAATTCACGTGTCACAGTGTTAGTTACCGTACTCCTCCGAAACGGCTTGACCGATCTTTATGAAATTTTACATGCATTTTCAGTAGGTCTGAGAATCGGCCAACATCTATTTTTCAAACCTTATTTCTTTTTTTTTAGTATGGCAAAACAACGGTTGCCGGGTCAGCTAGTTATTCTATATATAAACACTTGTTACGTGCTTATAGCTATATTTATACAGTTTTTTGTAAGCTCCTTACCAATAACAAGTCAATCACACAACAGATATTCAATGGAAAATTACAGGTACAATTAATGTGTTCATAGTTTTTTCACATGTACGTCTCTATTCCTGGTACAAGCTGAACTTTAACCTTGTTTACTGCATCGATGATTTTGACTTTGAAGGATTCTAGCTAATACTGCGGCTTTTCTTGCATAATTTACATAATTAATGTTACGTAACTATTTAAGTTGCGACCTAGAACTTCTCGTGTATTAAATGATTTCCTTTAAATGAAATATTTTCTAGATATTGTAATATATAAACAAGCACATAATTTTGTCTGAAAGGAGAAACGTTTGCTTAAAAAATATGTTTGTAATACGAATTCCAATATGAGAATTATATACTCTGAGCCAAAATAATAATTATAATATCCCTTCCGCATAGCAGAAATAACAAGAGAAATAGACACAAACAGACTCTGATACACATCCATATATGTCTCAGACGCTGTCATTAAAATATGGGGAAATTAAAAACAAAAAAATGTTAGACGTAAACACAGAGTTGCTAATCTAACAACAAGTACACAATTTATATAAACCTCTTTAAACACGCTTGCACACCATATGACATGGAAATAATCCACTGAATTATAATAATTTCTATGAAATAGCCGTGGGTAATAACTATGATAACTTGATGTCAATCATAACATATTGTATCTTAATGTCGCACAATTCATAGACGATATAAAGTAACTACCTCTACTCTATCAAAGATATAATATCATACAAATGTTTGTACTACGTCTGGATGTTTACTATCTATACTAATATTATAAAGCTGAGAGTTTGTTTGTTTGTTGGTTTGTTTGAACGCGCTAATCTCAGGAACCTCTGGTTCGATTAGAAAAATTCTTTCAGTGTTGGATAGTCCATTTAGCGAGGAAAGTTTTTACAAAAACGGGGAACATTTTCTATATTCTACGCGTACGAAGTCGCGGGCAACAGCTAGTGTATTATAAGTATGTATTTACAATAGAAAAGTAGTATGTATAGTGAGTTTAAAAATGACTGTCGTTAAATAAATATTCACGGACATTCCACACCTCGTCCTGAAATTAAATGTATGCAGCAGATAAGAATTTTCATCTACCTATACAGACTGTTTAATACAATTTTGCCACCACATCCATACTAATATCCTCGTTTTTGGCAGTAAGCATCAGTTGGCTGGTCTATCTTTAACTGTGGATGTCACTCTCTTAGGTAAACCTATCCCCCCTTATTACAAAACGCGGCTCAACGTTAAACCCAGGTTTAACAAAATTTATTTACGAGGAATTGGATAGTTAGACCCGCTCTGACACTAGTTTGGCGTCGGTTTAAGACTAAGGTCGTTGTTAGATCTAGGATTTGAGAAAAATCTGCTTGAAATGCGCAATTGAAGTGTTTAAAAACCAGGCTTAAACTGTGGCTTAAACTTAGTCCACGTTTTGTAATAAGGCGGATCGAGTCTATGAAGCGCGGAATCTCGGTTTAATCATGCATGCAGATTAGCTTTACCCAATGGTGGATAAATATTTTGTATAATTTTATGTAGGTATAAATCGTTTGATGTAATGTACTCCTTATAGGTTAGGTGAATTTTTATTTAATAAGAGACTGAGTTGTATGTAACCTCACCACTGGTTCCAGCGGAAGACCAGCGCTGTTTACTCAATAAGCAGCATTATGCTGAGCTGGAGCCAGATTGTGGTAAACTAGCTTATTGTTTTTACTGTTTATATATTATATATCTACTATGTCATTGTAATCCTTTTTATCTCAATAAAATTATTTTCTTTCCTCTTTCTTTCTTTCTAATATTATAAAACTGATGAGTTTATTTGTTTTGTCTTAGGAATTGCAGGTTCGATTTGAAAAATGTTTTCAGCGTTGGAAGATACATTTGTCGAGGAAGCCTAACGAAATATACCATAACGATGCGATCAATGGGAGCGAAGTATTAGTGAAAAGTTACGCAAAAACGGGGAAAAATTTCGGAACAAGCATACAGTTACATTCATTTATACAAAAAAGTAATCAATATTAACTAGATTTGCTATTAAGTGCATAATAAAACTTAATAGTATTCCGCTCAGTTTTTGACCAGAATACGTTTTGAGAAACTACTAGGACAAAAGGCAAGTTCGTTCGTCGACCTTTGCACTGAACTTAGATGATTCCTATTACTTTAAGTTAACTGTATCTACCTACCATAAAAATAGGTTTGTAAGTTTGTATGTAAAAGCAATCTCCGAAACTAACAGTCCTATAATGACAAATAATTCACACGGGATGAACAGCGGGGATGAACCCCTAATGAAATTATTAGAGCTTTCAGAAAACTTTACTTATTCTTTTCAACAATCTTTGCACGTTTTAATTAACTATAAAGATCTGTTTCCAGAAAAACTCTGTTTATTGGCAAAAATAACACATATTTTAGTAGATTATTACGAAAAATCAGACAGACAAGAGAACCGTGCCTACGTTATTTGGTTCTATGTATTGGAGTGTTTATGAATTTCATACGTATAATTTCGCAGGTAGTAACTAGTATGTAATAAATATTACCGTTAGTTTCTGATCAAAGTACAATAATCCTGTTCTATAGAGCTCAATTCAACAACATGTGCCTTTTGTTAATATTCCGTGACGTTACATTAATTGACGTCTCAAACAAATCTCTTATAACAAATGGGTATTCCCACTTACATGCCATTGCATATAAGTGGGAATACCCATTTGTTTAAAAGACTTGTATACACCAATGTTCTATGCAACATTTATTGTAAGTTCCGTGACAGCCTTCTGTTTGCATTTTCGGGATTTGAAAACTTTTATTGTGTACAAGCTATTGCCTGCGATATGATACGTGTGAAATCTAGAAATTTTCTCCGTTTACTGTTATTCATACATGCCAGAATGAACCAATAATAAATTTAACTAATCTTCTAAAAAATTACGTATTATGCTACTTATTAGACTAAGCTTACAAACGCTTCAAGTGTGGAGGAGGTTCGTATCCAACAGTGGAACACTAATGACGTCATAGGTATTATTCTCTCTGGAATATTTATGCATTTTAATGCACGTCTATCCTCATTTCACATAACCGCCAACTTCATACAATATTATAATTATAAATACTACAAGGCCGCCCAACGACACTTATTTTCTCAGAAACAAAATTATGTCATAAAAAGTATTTTGATACTTAGTAAATACTTGTATGATTTCCGTGTGGTGACACATTATAATACGAGTGTCACCATCCCATTTCATGACATAGTAGCATTGTGTTAACTTGTGTAAAAAAGCTAAACATTCGCGTTGAGCTTATCATTCAGCCTACATTACAATCGATCTCATTAAAGGTTTCCTTTAAAAACTACATCCAGGTTAGTGTGACAAGAGAAGAGCAGACCTGTCTTATTAGATCAAGCTATAAATGTTAGTGTTATGTCTCAAGGATAATCTGTGACAACGCATAAAGTAAGAAATAATCGTAAATATAACTTAAGTTAATTAATAATAATAAAGTTTAAACTAAAATTTATGATTATTAATGATCATAGTACAAGATATAAAGCGTTAAGAAGTTTGAGAGGTAGACTTCCACCTCGAGGTATTTTTTGTCTCCCATGTCATAAGGTCGTACGAAAATGACATTTAATATTATGTAATTTATAAGCTCTTTGTATGTTTATTTACATATAAATCTGTGTGCGCAAAAAGTTGAACCTGGGCAAATAATTGGATATTTCTTTTTCTGTTTTATTCCCTATATAACGATAACGTAGAGAAGAACGTTTTATACGTATAACAAACAAGCTGTGCCCCGCAGTTTTACTTGCGTAAGATTCCGTACGATACCGTTATTAGTAGTATTAGTACCTACCTGTTTGTACGGAAACCACTGGATGTTTCTGAGTATGTATCGTATTAGTAGATTTGTTTACATGTTATTGACGGAGATTGAGAGAGAGAACTTTGTCTAAAGGAAGCGATATATACATAATACATATATGCAACTTGTAATAAATTACATGCACTAAGTGCGTAATAAAGTCATAGCAACAATAAATATAAATATTCACGGACATTTCACACAACGTCCTCTGATCCCAAGCTAAGCTTATATGCTTGTGTTATGGGTACCCGAATACGAATATAATTTAAATACTACTTTTTTTGTAAATCCATTCTTATAATACATAGAAACACTTAATAAATCAAATTATGGTGGAAAAAGTGAATTGCCGCAAGCGGGACTTCACAAAACTTTGCGGGAAAATTCACTTTTTCCACCATAATTTGATTTATTACATAAAAAGCATAGCATGTCAATTGCAAAATTAATAAATTACATAGAAACACCCAGACGCAGTACAAACACTTGTATCACATTTATAAACGTCACACAAATGATTGTCCGCGGCGGGAATCGATCCCGTGGCCTCATGATCGACAGTCCGTTATACGGTTATACGAACCACTAGACCACGAAACCCGTCGAAGCTCGAATGGTGCTTATTCACCGTTAAAATTATTGTTTTATAAAACCTACATATTTTTTTATAAATAATGTTGTGTTCAAGGCCTAATGACGGATATTATCATCTTCAGTTACTTATAATATAACTATGGAGTATAGCAGGCAATTTTAATATGACATTGAGTTTTTTTATAAACAATTTACAATGACGACAAATATTCATGCATCGAGACAGATGTTATTATATCACTAGCTGTGTCAAATGTGAGTAAAAATAGATACTTAATATACTTGTAGAGTACTAGAGACGATCTATAAAATGGACCGCCATTACCACTTTATAGTCGACACATGTTAATCCATTAAAAAGCGATGTCAAAATCAAAGCGACTTCTAACTCGACGCTAACGCCATCTAGGTTTGTGTGTCAAACTAAAAACCGCATTTTTTAACTTGATATATAACACCACGCTGCGACTAATAGGAGTGAAGCATCTACGAAAAATGTTGCTAAAATAGGGAAATCGATAATTTTACCGGAACACTACATTTTTATCGATTAATAGTTGTAAATACTCGTGTAATGGGTTCGAACCCATTTATTACAAAACCCATTGTATAAGTAACAAACACAAACCTCACAAAATGTTAATCTATCACGGTCACAGTGATTAATGGTTCTTAGATGAGCTGTTTTTAATATATGTGTAGCAAAAACGACTGAAATTGCAGCAATTATCACAAGTCATCATCATCATAACATCACGCCTTTTTCCCATAGGGGTAGGCAGAGACTATAGAACGCCATCTACTACGATCCAAACATACTTCCTTGGCTTCATCCACACTCATACATGTGGTCATACATGCCCGACGGTTGTAAGTGCTCGCAAGGCAACTACAAAAAATTAGGAACAAAGCATAAAATACATACTAAGGTAGAGGTTTAGGTAGGTTTTTAGTAAGGTTCTTTCTTTAGGACGCGCATAATCTTGAAACCTACCGTATAAAACCAAACTGAACTGGTAGGCTTCATTTGACACTACAATTCTGGTCTCTTTCCTAATTTTTTTAAATTTTATAATATATATTTATTTTATTTAACATGCTGCCAAAATTACATTAACATTTAAAAAATAAACATATTCTAAGGCCAAATAAAAGTAGACCGACAGACAGACAGACAGAACAATATGAAATTAATGAAAAACAGCAGAAGTGCAACCAATGAATTATATTTTAAGCAATCAGTACTAATATTATAAACCTGAAGAGAATGTAATTTGGAACTTTTTCTAATCTCAGAAACCACTGGTCCGATTGATGACTGTGCGATTTATCACGCCGCAACCAATAGGAGTGAAGTAATATTTAAAAATGTTGCAAAACAGGGAACATTTTCAAAATTTCAAACGTATGAAGTCGCGGGGAACAGCTAGTTCATTATATTTGTCCCTCATGTTGGTCACACGTGTATGTACGTGCCAGGTGTCTACTGAACCCTCGGTGTGCGAGTCAGTCTCACACTTGACTGGTGTTAACTTACCTATATATTTAATTGCATTTTGAATATTAAAATGTTACTTTCCACACTGTCATGTTAATTAAGCACATAATTTATATCTAATGAACTTATAGTTTATTTTTTTTTATCTTTGAATTTTGATAAATACACTAATTGCAATCTGATTGCAAACAAAAAATATTAGACAGTCTTTTTAGACAGACTTTCATACAATTTCAATAAGCAACCAACAGACAAACAAATACTTACCTAGGTCTTAGTTTTCGTAAATTTATATAAAACAAAGTCCTATTTCCATATGTCCCTATGTTAGGTTAAATCTATAAAACTGCGAAACGTATTTTGAAGCAGTTTTTTTAATAGATAAATTGGTTCAAGAGGAAGGTTTATAAGTATAATTTTGATTTGATTTCTAAACTTCATCCCTGCGAATTTGAGGGCAACGGCTAGTATAATATAACTACAGATAAAATAAAGAAACAATGATTAATTAAACATACTCTGAGATCTACACATGATAATCAAATATACCTAATAATAGATAATAGCTTAGTTGGAACAGTAAGGAACGGTATTCAATCATATCGTTGGTTCAAGTCCCACTCATGGTGATCATTTTATCCATTAAGATGATACCAAAATAGCTTCGTGCATTTTTCTACGTACGAAGTTTTCATTTTCCTTTCCAAACATAAGTAACTATTATATGTATATAGAAACACGTAAATCGGAATTAAAATATATTTAGTAGATTTTGAGTAAACAAAAAAAATATCCCTAATTCTTCATTTTCTATACCTACTAGCTGTGTTAATAGGTACATGTCGACGATAATATTAATGCAGGCCCTTAATTGCCCTTAAAATTGGATTTACATGGCGAGACGATTGCAAAAATTAATAAATTTATGTAACACATAGGTACTATTTAAGTAAACAAAACGAAACTACTTACATAGATGTATGTCGTATGTAATGTTGAAATTAGTAAGTTGTGTCAGCATATTATTTTTTATAAGAATTAGACAACCAGTATAAAAACAATTGTAAACCGCAAAGGTTGGTGACCTCTACACAAACTATACATTTCAATGGTTGAAATGAAATGAAATGAAATTGAAATGATAAAAATGGTTGATTAAGAATGAATTTTATGACTTTGATAACGAATTTCTTAAATTACCCTTGACATGAATGAAATGTGAAATAATTACCTAATTTAATTAATTTATTTATTTTTTATATTCGTATTTAATTATCATTATTATTGAAAATTGCAATGTATTTTTACACGCTTTATATTAGCTTCACTTGTATGTTTGTTTGTATGTTTGTAACCGACTCCTTTGGACGCTATTTTGACCCACTTTAAACGGTCAGATTCTATTCAAATTTTGCACACCTGTCAAAGACCGATGACAATACAATAATTCGATTAAATAAAGCGTGTTTTTTAGTTTTTTTAAACTATTTTTAATTATTTAATTCAAATAATGTATCTAATTCTATTCTAATTCTTTGACTTGTAACTTATGTTATCAATTAATAAATGAACAAATGAAATGAACAAATGAACAATGCTTGACCCATTGAAATGTATTTATAGTTTGTACATTTCATTTTTTGTACAAAAAACCATGCACAAAATAAACTCTTGTAAAGTGACTCGTTTCTTTATCTGTCTGTCTAATTAAGAGGGTACTGTACTCCTCATTTAGCTATTTGCCTTAGGTATTGCTATCCCTATTTCCGAGCGCCGCGCTGAAAGGGACAAATATAGATGAAGCGGATTTTACCTACAAATTCTTTGAAAAAAGATGTTTCGTACTTCCGTTTTTCTTTTGCGAAAGTTAAACCGATTTTAATAGTTTTTGCGTTATATTATATATAAAGAGTATATCTATGCTTCTATCACTTTCTTTTGTGGTAAAACTTTACCAAATTTGTGTGATAGACGCTGCAACTTTATCTAAAGAAAACCGAAAAAAGTGGGTTTTTCGGATCGTCATATTTCTTTTAGTTATTATGTTTTGAAAAAAAAAAGTGATAGAAGCATAGATATACTCTTTATCTATAATATAACGCAAAAGCTATTAAAATCGGTTTAACTTTCGCGAAGAAAAGACGGAAGTACGATACCCATACTTTTGTATGGAGCATAATTTGGTATCGTGCCGTCTTAAGTATGTGTCGACATCGTCGTTTTCACAAATTTGTTATTACCAACTTATGTACTCTATTTATAGTGAATAAACTGATTTGATATGATTTGATTCATCTCAAGCGATACTGACACCATGAAGTTAACAAACGCAGAACAACGCGAAGGATTTACAAAGGAGTAAAACTTTTTATGTGCATACATATTATGCACTACTTAAAGTAGTGAAACGCACTTTTTAAATTTTTTAATTTAGGTAGATATATAGATAGATAACTCTTTATTTGCACAAACACCAATTATACACAGAATTTCAAAAATATAGTCTTAAGGGCCTACATCAATATTATCGTATATCATCGCCGACACGTACATATTAACACAGCCAGTAGGCACAGAAAATGAAGAATTAGGGATACTTTTCCTATTTACTCAAAATCTACTAAATATATTTTAATTCTGATTTACGTGTTTCTATACATAATAGTTACCTATGTTTTTAAAGTTATTTCATTAGTTAATACGCGATAATAGACCGACAAATGAAATAAATAAAAAATTTGAGAGGTTGTTTCGCCAAGATTTTCTATCGAGAAAACTTTTTTCAATCGCGTTTCTGAGTTTATGCGATCCTAGATCATATATTGAAAAAACATATACTTAAAAACTAGAGCTCTAGCCATTCAATCTAAAGAAACAATGAAAACTTCGTACATAGAAAAATGCACGAAGCTATTTAGGTATCCTCTTAAAAGCTATTGTACAAAAGGCTAAGGATCACTAATGTGATTTCTTCCAGGCAACTGTATAATGGATAGAATCTAAAATAGACATTGCGGAGGTTGTTGGTGTATTCTACGTTATATATAAATTATATTGAAAATATATGAACAAATGCATAAAACAAAAAATAAATAAACATACATATACATAAGCACACTAATAAATAAGTAAAAACTACTATATAATATACATACACTCTTTATAAATACTAAGATACAGATTACATAAACACTATTATAACTATAGATAATAATTCGATAGTTTTAGCTTAAAATTAGAGAGAGACTGTGCTTGTCTAATTTGTATAGGTAGATTGTTCCATAGTAATATAGCTTGCACAGTAAAGGATTTGCTATAAAAGTTGGTACTATGCTTCGGAACATTCAATCTTAGATTTTCAGATGTTCTCAGTTTATTTGCATGTGTGTCATGTCGGAACACAAAACGAGTTTTAAGATATTGGGGAGTATTAGGATTAAATAATATGTTATATAATAGCGAAAGAATATGAGTATTCCGGCGAAGGCGAATGGGAAGCCACTTGAGCTTTTTGCGAAACTCAGAGCAACGCGTTTTTAACTACTGACACGTTCCTTTGCTTTAGCGTAATGATGACTGATAATTTAGAGCTATATATCTGCAAAGTTTCATTCACATCTATTTCGTAGTTCTTCCATGAAAGACCAACAAACATCCTTACATCTATTCATAGATTCTTACTTTTTATTTTAGGTTATAAATAATATAGGTAACATTAAAAGAATGTATCTGTTAATCACAGTATGTTCTAGTGAGTATATATGAGGCAGGTTGTTGTTGTGACGTCACACTCTCATTCAATATATACGAGAGTACGTGATGTTGTGTTGTCAGTGTTTACTTAACAGTCGCAAGTTGCGGCCAGGACGTGACGTCATGTCACTACCGACTCTCGTTGTGTGCAGTGTGTTGGTGACCAGTGTTTATAGCCAACAACTAACTGGTACATATTATATTACTGTTTTTAAACTTTCGCGGCTTTCACACATATTAGTATACTAGCTGTTGCCCTCGACTCCGTCCGCGTAGAATTTAGGAAATTTTCCCCGTTTTTGCAACAATTTTTGCAGCACTGCTTGAGTGAGAGTATTATAATCGTAAGAGTAAACAAATATAATCAGAATGAACGAACTGCTAAGCTATCAGGAGTTACACGTGTTATTGTGAGTCAACCATAAAATATAGATATGTGCTGTTTCGGGATATTTTTTAGACAATTTTATGTAGAATATTTCCGTCATACATGATTTCTATGTAACTTTAACCATTAAGGCTGCACACGCGACGGAAGCTTAAAAAATGGAGCACCTTTTCCCGTTTTCCCAACTTTTTCCTTCACTACTCTGCTCCTATTGATTGTAGCGTGATGAAAAGTATACTATAACCTGCCCAGGAGTATGAAGAATAATTGTACCAAGTTTCGTTAAAATCCGTCGAGTAATTTTTGTTTCTATAAGGAACATACAGACGGACAGACAGACAGACAGACAGACAAAAATTTTACTGATTGCATTTTTGGCATCAGTATCGATCACTAATCACCCCCTGATAGTTATTTTGAAAATATATTTCATGTACAGAGTTGACCTCTCTACAGATTTATTATAAGTATAGATAATGACCGGGTCTACTCCGCGGGAAATATAATTTATTTTAGGTACGATACCTGTTTTTTCCCGACGTTTCGGTCGACTTGTATCGACCGTGGTCACGGGTGAACATCAAAATATCGTATATAAATATAAAAATATAAGTATAAATATAATATCGTATCAAAATATAAGTATCGTACCTAAAATAAATTATATTTCCCGCGGAGTAGACCCGGTCATTATATACTAATATATTATATTACTATCAATATATATTTAACTAACATAAAATAGATTGCTACCAATTATGCGCGCAACAAAACTTAACCAAAAAATGAAAGCACAACAAAATAGACAAATAAGCAAAATGCAGCAATAGTTGTTTTCATTTTTTAGTTAATTTTAGTTTAGTTGTGCACGTAGAATTGGCACCATTACCTATGTTTCGCAAAATTTATACCAGGAAGAAACGTGTACACGCGTAAGTTTATTAATATTATACATTCAAAGATATTTTTATCGACCTCTGATCCCAAAAAAAGCAAATTGCTTGTGCATAGCATTGTAAATTAGCAACTTACCAATTCTTACACCGACGCCGCGACGCGACGTCCGTATTAATAGAAAAGTGTAACAGACAGATTGGCAAACAAATTAATTTCCTATCTAATTGATTCCACATAATTTTGTATTCAAACTAAAAAACCTTAAAAAAAACTCTTGAAAGTAGGACTAGGTATTATTTTAAATTATTGTATTGTCATCAGTCCACAAAATTTCTGCAGTTTTAGATCAATCCGACTATTACAATTGGGTAAGAATCACTTTTAAATATTCCATTAGTTGGATAGATTTTTACAAATATAGATACGTAAACAGATAGACAAATACGTACGAAGATAATAAAAGCATGTGGAATTATTTATCAGGCGGAAAGGATTAATTGGAAATTTGAAGGCTGCATCATCTGTAAAATACAACACAATCATGCGACCATTTTTGTCAAAATTACAGAGTTAAAACCTAAAGAGTAACTTATACTAATTGCAACTTTATAATGAAATGTTATCATTAATCTCTAAATTTAGTTGAGGACGGTGCTGCGTCTGCCGCCAATGAGAACGGTTTATTTATTGTTAATGAAACATTTATTTATTCTGAAATGTCGGAAATTAATCATGTTACCATTATATATCGTAACAATGCTAGTGTCATCACCCCACATCCTTGACCTTAATTATAATTGCCTCTTACAGCACATTTGCTGTAAGAGGCAATTAAGAGGTATTTAAAATTCATAACATCTTCTTCTTGAACTAAATTCAAAAAGTTAGCCTGCCATCAATATGGGCTTCTCATGTATTTTTATCTACTCGTCGTGGGTTCCTCGTGTTTGGTCGATACAGTCCTGAGCTAGAGGAGGCCCGCTTCCAACAGTGAGATATGGCCGAGCTAAAAAAAAACATTTAGTCTGAAATTTATGGTTATACGTTTAAATTAGGGCTGCCATCGCTTAAATGACTGTCGCCCTTTAAACTAAAACAAATCCGGGTTTCCCCGGATGGATGGCGGAGCTAGTTTGATTATGTAGAGCGGTAAAATGTGGATTCCACGGAATTGTACCACATCTTATGAAACGTAATAATTCGCAATAAGTAATTTAAATATTCACGGAAACAATTCTTTCCGTATTTCCAGACTAATAAATGAATCTCGCTGATTTATTTAGATAAACACGAATATTTTTACATAAGTGACTTTTCAAGAGTATTATGTACCGAGTAACAGTTGCATCCTCAACATCCCAAGGTAATAAAGACATAAGTACGAGTTAGACTCATGCACGACGGGTTCTGTATCATTGTCATCATAATGCCAAATCGTCATATTTATTTGAGCATATCATTAAGCTACAATAAAAACCTTTGTTGTATAAAAACACACTTGAATATTTATTGTATTCTGGTATTTATTGTGCTATGACGGGCTTCGTGGTCTAGTCGTTCATGTAACGGACTGCCGTTCACGAAGTTTCGGGTTTGATTCCCGCTCGGGAGAATCATTTGTGTGATGTTTATATTTGTCATACAAATGTTTGTACTGCGTCTGGTCTGGGTGTTTCTATGTATTATAAGTATGTATTTACAAAAGAAAAGTATGTAAATGTAGTATATCCGTATTCTGATACCCATAACACAAGCTTCGAAATATAACTATACTTTGGGACCGGAGGACTTTGGTGTAAAAAAAAATTATATTCAAATCATAATTCCAAATCGTCATAATCAGTCGTCATAGTTATTTGAGCATATCATCAAGTTACAATGAAAACATTGAAAACGTTTGTTGTATGGAAGCACACTTGAATATTTATTGTATTCTGGTATTTATTGTGTTATTATGACGTCAACGGAAATATATCACCTGTAAAAATCCTAAGCTCGACTGACAGAAGTCTTCTTCTATATTCTGTGCAGCTAAGTCTCAGTAACAGGGTCCAGTTTTACCTATTGGTATGAAATCTTAAAAACAAACTAAATGTCTCCATACCAAGTTATAATTGTTTTGAGTATAATAATAACGAGAACTGCTTGTCAATCAATTTATAAATACACCCAAATTTTTTTAAGGTTGCTTATTTTTGAAGAATCCCTTAATTTGGCCAGAATTGCATCATCAACCTAATTGATCTAGGAAGTTAGATAAGAAGCACTTTGTACTCAGTCGTTCGTTATGTCTGAAATCATTATGTTTCGTCACTCAGACAATGAGTACTTCTCGATGCCGAAGCTGTATGAGCTGGACAACTTCGAGGAGTGCATGTCACTGCGGCGTGGTGTATTCTGCGTGGGCAACTTCGAGCTACTGCCTCACAGGAACGACAAACTGATGGCTCTCATACAGGTGGGTGACACATTGTCACACTTACATGACACTTATACGAGGGTCCTAAGATCACTCTCGAATTAAACATGGACGATACCTTCACACTCTGAGTATTCAGGACAAATATGATTCTGTACAAGCTGTATACTTAATGAATTCTGTTCCCTCAAATATATAGGAGATACAATATCAACTCTAGCTCGACGGATGGACGGACGAACAATAATTTATCAATATAACTAGGATAATAACCACGCCATACGCATAATTATATATATATACTAGCTGACCCGGCAAACGTTGTTTTGCCATACCAAAAAAAAACATTTAAAGATTTGAAAAATAGATGTTGGCCGATTCTCAGACCTACTGAATATGTATGTAAAATTTGAGAAGAATCGGTCAAGCCGTTTCGGAGGAGTACGGTAACTAACACTGTGACACGTGAATTTTATATATTAGAATATATTTATAAACATGACATAGTACTTACATCAAAACATAATGTAATGGTGCACCGCTGAATGCCGCAATCTCATAGACTTCTAATAATAATTTGATCCCATGGTTGACAGGCCATATAGCCGTAAACGATAGGGCCACCCTTTCATTTAGTTATAACAATTTATTTCAAGAATATACATGGACATACGAATATATAGTTGTCCTGGTTTTAAAAGAGCATAATTTATCTTCCTTACCTTCTCTACTGAGGTAGTTAATTCGTATTACCCATATACAAGATAGTCAAACGTGGTAGTGACCTATTCTCACCCGAATACTGTAACTAACTTCATAGACTTTTTTACACCTTGTTGCTTGTTTGCTTGTCCGTGTGGCGATAGATTAACAATACAAGTGTCACCATTTTCTTTCCCAGGGTATTGTAAAAGCCAGTTAAGGGGTAGGTATTGTACACAAATAAGATCCTCTATGAGGTACGGAAACCTCGAAAATAAACCATATGCCAAGACGTCCGACCAACGTGACACAGTAGATTATAATCCCTTCCAAATCGGAGGACGCCCTTGACCAACAGTTGATACCCTGCCGATTCAGTTCAAAACGCTTTATTAGTCTAATAAATAAAATAAACACTTTCAGCAACACTCCTCGAGTCAATACAACTTCAACCATTCCAAAGTCAGCAGAGGATATTGTCTACCAACCACATGCAGGCACATCGAGGCAGCCAACATAACCCAGAGGTTCGAGAGATGCGTCAATAACCTAACCCGGTCGGGTTATGGGTTAGAAACTAACCTGATGGAGCTAAATTATTGTAGAACTGCGAGTAATAAGCAGCTGAGAACTGTTGATCAATGGGATCTGGCGTTCGCTGGTGTGGTTGGCGTGATATTAGCACTCAACTTATTGGGAACAGCTTATGATGTGATGAAGAAAGAGGATGCGAAAGGTAACGTGATATTTTTGGTTTTTAAAAAGTGTTTACATATTATATGAAGGCAAATACGATATTTTTACATCTTTTGGTTGCATTACTTTATCAGAGTGGAGATGATCGTATACTTATCATCTCTGTTAATACAGGATGTTCATGTTATATCCTGTCCGTATCTTGGACAAACAATTAAGACGGGACGATACCAAATTATGCTCTATACAAAAGTATGGGTATCGTACTTTCGTTTTTTCTTCGCGAAAGTTAAACCGATTTTAATAGTTTGCGTTATATTATAGATAAAGAGTATATCTATGCTTCTATCACTTTCTTTTTTTCAAAACATAATAACTAAAAGAAATGTGACGATCCGAAAAACCCACTTTTTTCGGTTTTCTTTAGATAAAGTTGCAGCGTCTATCACACAAATTTGGTAAAGTTTTACCACAAAAGAAAGTGATAGAAGCATAGATATACTCTTTTAAAATCTAATATAATCTAAAATTATTAAAATCGGTTTAACTTTCGCAAAAAGAAAACGGAAGTACGAAACGTCTTTTTTCAAAGAATTGGTAGGTAAAATCCGCTTCATCTATATTTAATTTTGTCCCATTCAGCGCGGCGCTCGGAAATAGGGATAGCAATACCTAAGGCTAATACCTAAATGAGAAGTACAGTACCCTCTTAATGTATTGATATAACAGTTCACTTAATTGTGTCTGACTACAAAATGTTAATTATGTCACAATATTTGTTAATTGTTATATTACTATTTTTGTTAATTGTTATGTTACTATTTTTGTTTGTATGTTTCCATATAAAACTGTAGGTACCTAACTGTTGAAATGTTGTGCCTACTAGTACTATAGTACAATAAGCTAACATTAACTAACAACATTAATTAACTATTAACTAGACAGCTTAATATCAATTAGTTTAAAATCAATCAGAGAAAAAAATCATTACAATACAATGTCATTATGTTTGAAAGGCGGGCTCCGTGATAACATTGCTCCTGTGATTTGGACGCCAAACATGACTGTATGTTGCGGTATTTATTCTACAACAAACATTTAATTAAAAATAATCAATAATATATAATAATAATATTCATGGACATTTCACACAACGTCCTCTGGTCCCACGCTAAGATTATATGCTTGTGTTATGGGTACCAGAGTACGGATATAATACATAAACTACTTTTCTTTTGTAAATACATACTTATAATACATAGTAAACACCACAATGCTTAGTATTTTAGTCCACATATTGAAATGAAATGAAAAATCATTTAATCAAGTAGACACAATTTTTCAGAAAAATTATGTGCTTATGACATGTCCAAATTTTTTTTTCTCTACTACCGTCTCAGGACGCAATCTGCTGAGAAGAACCGGCGTAAGAAACTCAGCAGAGCTTATAATCAAATCAATAGTTTTTTAATTAAATGTCAGTTATACTTACAATGCTAATAAAACTTTACAATATAGAATATGTATTGCTCCAGAGCAACCTACTCCCAAGCTTTATCATCTTTAATATAATCAGAAATTTTATAATACGCCTTTTTACATAATTTAGTATTAACGAATTTTTAAAATTTAGAAATTATTAAATTCTCTTACATCAATAGGGAGTTTATTATAAAATCGTATACAATGACCCATGAAATAGTTACATATTTTGTGGAGACGGGTTACATGCATTACAAGATTGTGTTTATAACTTGTATTAACATTATGGTGGTCGCTTTTTTTTTGTAAAATTATGAATATTTTTATGTACATACAATAAATTTTCATATATACAGGGTGCTTCAAAAAAATGTATACACACTTTGAACTTCCATAGAAAATTTATTTACCGTTCTACAAAGTTAAATTTCAGGAAAATAGAAAACTGAAAGTCCAATGTAAATGAATCATAAATAACAAATGTTAATACTGTTCAAATTGGTGACCTGCAGCATCAATACAATTCTGAGTACGAGTCACCACTGATTCTGTACATCGTATCAAAACGTCCAATGAGATTTCTCTACACACTGCTTGAATCTCATTCCAAAGAATGTCTAGGTTACGTGGTTTACGTTTGTACACCTCATCTTTTACTGTGCCCCACAAGAAAAGGCCAGTGGATAGGACGCAGGGAGCCAATCGAGTTTCCAGCACGCTCTCCAGACCTTACACCGCTGGATTTCTTCTTGTGGGGCACAGTAAAAGATGAGGTGTACAAACGTAAACCACGTAACCTAGACATTCTTTGGAATGAGATTCAAGCAGTGTGTAGAGAAATCTCATTGGACGTTTTGATACGATGTACAGAATCAGTGGTGACTCGTACTCAGAATTGTATTGATGCTGCAGGTCACCAATTTGAACAGTATTAACATTTGTTATTTATGTTTCATTTACATCGGACTTTCAGCTTTCTATTTTCCTGAAATTTAACTTTGTAGAACGGTAAATAAATTTTCTATGGAAGTTCAAAGTGTGTATACATTTTTTTGAAGCACCCGGTATATTGCGAAGCGACCGTTAAAATATTTATGTCTTGAATTTCTCCCTTAGAGAATTCCGAGGACCTAAGTTATATATAGCTCTAACAGCGCGTTTCTGGAGCACAAATATCCGATTAATATCCGCACAGCTTCCCCAAAGAAGAATTCCATAGCACATTAAACTGTGAAATTGAATTTGATTACACTGTGAAATTGTTGAATTGACCTAATAGTGTTAATGTTCTATTTGCAGGGTTACAGCCGCTGCTCGCGTGGTCACTCATCGCTAGCTGGAAACGTTTGACAGCTGACCACAGCGCGGGCGACCACAGACTAACAGCTCTTAAACCCATCCATGGAATGAAGTAAGTCATATACGTACGTAGTAACACATAATACTAAATTTAAACAATATACTTTAATAATAAAGCTAATTACGATGTATTTATTATAAGTATGTATTTACAAAAGAAAAGTAGTATATGTAGTCTAAACGTATCTGGTACCCATAATACAAGCATAGAAATATAGCTTATTTTGGGACCAGAGGACGTTGTGTGAAATGTCCTGAATATTTATTATTATTACTAGCAGTGCCCGCGACTTCGTACGCGTGGAATTTAGAAACAAAAAATTAAATGCTTTAAAAAAATTTACAGCTAATTAATAAATCGTCCGTTTGGTTTTCTTTTTTTTGCATAATTCTAAAGAAGTAACACACATGGCCCCAATGTCATTTTAGTAAATGATATCTCAGAGTTTTACCTTTTTAGGGCTTCGTACAAACCCAAACCCCCTTATTACAAAACGCGGCTCAACGTTAAACCCAGGTTTAACAAAATTTATTTACGAGGAATTGGATAGTTAGACCCGCTCTGACACTATTTGGCGTCGGTTTAAGACTAAGGTTGTGTTAGATCTAGGATTTGAGAAAAATCTGCTTGAAATGCGCAATTGAAGTGTTTAAAAACCAGGCTTAAACTGTGGCTTAAACTTAGTCCACGTTTTGTAATAAGGCGGTTATAGTCTCACTACGGTGTCCGTCTGTCTGTCTATCCGCCCGTTAAACTTTTTTTACTCGGCAACTGCTGAAGGTATCAATTTGAAACTTATACCAAATTTTAATGTATATCTATGCGGTCCCTTGCTGCAAAAGATACAATACTAATTTAGATCTACCCATTCAGAAGATATAACCGAATTACAGCCCTTTTTGAGTATTTTCAACTTGCGCTAGGGAATCAAAATTTACAGGTTACTTCCCACTATCCCAGAGACTTGAAATTTGGCATGACCAAGCCTACATAGTGCTGATAAAAATCCAAAATACTTGTAATTTATTACCACATCACATGAAAGATTTGCTAAAAACTAACGCCGACGCCGAAGCCTATAAAAACCAACTCAGCACCGATACGTCGGGATTTGAGCAGCGTGACGACCATACGCCATACTTTGTACGGATTTAGACGCGTATATTTACTTTAAATTATGACCCGACGTTTTGGAGACTTTGCAGTCACCATCGTCACGGGTGAGTCTCACCCGTATATTTTTTATTTGAATATTAAAGATATTATTTTAAATGTTGTGACGACTGTGTACGCAATCTGTGTATTGCAGACACTTAAGACAGATTGCAATACATCTTTTCAAAATTTTCAAGTTGATGTAATAGACCAATTTCAACTCCACCATATATCTCACCGTATATCCCTAAGAACGCCTTAATATTTTAAGTCCTTCATTTCAAGGGCAAATAGAGATCATTTGTTGTTGCATTCAACCTGGTGTCTATAATTATGTTTGTTAAGTGGAAGCGTGATAATTCTCCAGGTCCAACACGAATGAACACGAGCTGTTATTCACAGCGTTAATTAGAGCTTTAATGCTAGAAACTCACCCGTCTTCGTCTTCAATACTGTCTTCACCGTGTCACCCTAGCTATTACCCAATCATTAACTAAAACATTGGCCAATATTAAAGAATAATAATTAAGCTCACCTAGCTTATTCAACAACAGAACACGGGTAGACATACGGGCTCCTGGTGTCATCAAATGAATTCGCTGATTCTATCCAAGCTTGAACTTTCAACAATAGTCCCAACAATTACGCTATCACAATCATCAAGTCGTCAAACGTCAAACGGCAACGAGCCACGAGGACAGATGCACCGGTCATTTCTCAACGTCATCGATAGTGAAGTTACCATCTCCTAGGGATGCGCGCGCGCATACTTGATACGATAGGTTAAGTTTGGTACATAACATTTGTTTTTTTTTTGGAAAAATTTTAGTTAAAATAGCAAATTTTCAGAAAAAAACCAATAGATCATCATCAGAAACCCTATTCCCCGAAATGGTTTTCTAATATAGAGTTTAAAAAGAAATGAACGATGCCAATTCCCGAAGACCAACGCCAGGTTAATAATATAAGTACAATAGTTGTGATTTTGTGTTTGTTTACAATTTTCAGAACCTTAACATTACTGTTGGTGATGTTGGCTCACTCCGTGTACGCATTCAGCGGCGCCTATCTGTACAACCCACGATTCTTTGAACTTGTAAGTATCTTTTCCTACATAAAGAAGCCACTGTTGGGCACAGACCTCGTTCGTGACGGTCTACTAATCCGCGCTGATCAGACGTATGGATAAGCGATATAGACTTTCCCATCTCTCACAAAATTGAGTTTACTAGTTACTTCATGGGACGGTGTCACAGTAAAACTTTGATTGAAAATTCCGTCGCCGTCGTAACAAACAGTTGAGAGTCCACATTCTAATTATACGTATGAGGGTCTTCTAGTGTACCTAAGGGCCTCGTAGCGTAGATACAGGTCGAAGCCTCTGCGAAAGGAACAAATGACAACACATATAGTATAATCCGTCACGGAGTTGTGTTGGTAACATATTTCTAAGCGCTAAAGCTTATGAAGCTCCGTTATAAGATATATTTCCATTATTTATCCTCTAGGCAAGTCACAAGGTGATGTCGGCATACTTACAAAACGGTTCGATGATTGTGCAAACTTTCATCCTGATTTCAAGCTTCTTGCTGGCTTACAACCTGTTGCTCTCCGCCGGAGATAATCCTAAGAAAAGCTTTGGAATGAAGATGCTGCCCAACTGCTTAATACACAGGATAGCCAGGTACGTAAACAGAGCTAAAGTAAGATATTGTGGTGGTTTTGAGTAGACCCCAGGCCTATCAAAATGGGCTTTCCTGTGTTTATTAAACGGTATCAGTACCGTGGAGTATGCGTGGACTTGCCACGAGGCCGCACTAAGCGCGTGCTAAAGTTAATTACTGCAGTTGCAGTGTAATAAATTTAATAAATATTATTCTCACCAAGGTGTGCAACTAATCGGTACATTGAGAGCACGAGATAAGAATCCTAAGGTCCTTAAAACTACAGCCAAAGTTAGCGGCCCTAGGTCGCTGGCGAGGATAGTCGATTACGTTAGGAGTTTTAATAGATAATTAACCAGAAGGGTCTCCGTGACCGATTGGATCCGGTACTACGCACCCTACTATCTCAGGTCTATTAGTATCATGTTTCCAGGATCCGACATGTATATAGAAACATATCAATTATAAGTAGATCCATATAAAATATAATATTTAATGTGCCACGGTGAGACCGTTACAATATGTAATCTTGAGAATAACAATTATGTGCTTGTATTTATTTCATCAATAATATTCAACGTTATTTTCTACTCATGAACAATCAAATGTTGATGAAATGTTTTATAAGTATTATCAGATATGCATGGCAAGTTATATTCCAGTATAGAACATTAGAACTTCTTACAACTCAATCTTACACACCACTATTACAAATCTACATCTATACTAAAAGGCAAGTTCTGAACCTGTCAGTTCAATTTAACGACCAATTTTATTGACATTTCAGAATATCTCCATTGTACCTGTTTACCCTTGGGCTGGCGACATCATGGTGGGCTCACGCGAGTGACGGTCCCCTGTGGAGCCCCCTCATAGACCAGGACGTGGCGGGCTGCAGGGCGGAGTGGTGGACACATGCCATCTACCTGAGCAACGTTCTCAACGTGGAGGAGAAGTGTTTGATTCACACTTGGTAGGTTTCTTCATGTATCCCTTCTCAAGCCTTATAGCCTTCTTACCCCTTTATATTTGATAACCTAATACATAGTCCTACTCGATGATGTCAAGTGTGTTTGATCTGGTAACAAGATGATCAGACCTTTCGATATACTATAATTATATCTTTAAGTTGACACCGATTGTAAAAACTCCGTAATCGGCGTTCATCAATAGACAATACGTTCTTGTGTATGGAAGGTATGTAGGACAGACGACAATGCAGTAAATGTTTAACCTTGTGCCATTATCCTGACCGAGATTATCAAAGTTAACGTAGCGATTTGTCATCAAATATTCTAATTAATGTGTTAAAAATACTTTATTAACTTACTTTCACTTCGAGTAGCATTTTTATTGTTTAATTGTAATAACTGGAAAATCTTACCTGCCAGGTTCTTGCCAGTCGACATGCAGATGTACGTAATCTCCGCGTGCCTGGTACTCTTACTGCTGAAAAGACCACGCTCTGCCGTCTACATCCTACTGGTGTTGTTGCTGGCTTCTATAGCTCTCAACTTCTTCATCATATACTACTGGCAACTTGAACCGATGCTTAAACTTATGATGCCTGAGTAAGTTATGAGATTATCTGACTTTATTACAGTTCAGAACAAATATTTTTTTATATAATTGTGCTTATATTTTTATTGGTGTACAACTTCAGAAAAATGAGGAGCCATTTTGTAGGTGACCCCTCGTTCCAATGGTTGTACAAAGGACCCTGGAACAGCTTGCCCACCGCCATCATTGGACTCATTGCTGCCTTTATACACTACAACCAACAAACTGATGAATGCAATCCAGCTGACAACAAGGTACTTACTTCTATTACTAACATCGGGTTCGGGCCTAACTACTTCATAATATTAATTTAGGATTTAGTTTCTAGATTTCCCATAACATTTATCATAAAATTTTCTCTTCTTCATATAATTGACGCTTATAGCAATTCCAAACAAATATTTACGTAGTTTGCTACGCAAGCATAAATCTCAGAAGCAAATGACAATTACAATTGCAAATACAAAATTGCTGACGATAATACTAAGAAGTCGGTCGATGAGGAGACCCTCTCTTCACCAAACCTCACACTTTGGTCGATCGCCGACTAAGGTCCATAGCACACGGCGTATTTTAAGCGAGCAGACGACGCGCGTTTCAGGAACGCGCTTCTTAGGCGCCGTAAACGCTGATTGTTGCGTTTGCATTGGTATTAGAAACGCGCGCATAAAGCGCGTATACGCGCATTTGAAGCGATACAAACGCGCGTACAAAGGAGTGGGGTGCGGGCAGAGGGGGGCTGGGATGCTCACGCCACACGGAAAAGAAATCAATGGAAGTGCGAAGTAGGCGTGTCACGCGTGTCACAATTAAGCACTGTTGCGCTTATTTGATCTCCAGTCGCACAAGTACTTACTTAGTCGTATTCAGACTGTTCTAACGTTAACTCGTGTTGTTAGTATCGCGACAAGCTCATTTCGCCGTAGATATGCCGTATTGTTCAGTTTTGGAGTGCAAGAATAATAGTAGGAGAAGAAATCTTAAAAATGGAGGTATTTCGTACCATCGGTAAGTACAATATCATTTGATTCTAATAAAATTTTAGTTAATTCCAATTTACTAATAATTTATTGGAACGTCTCGCTAAAATCAACCTTATGTCGTTTAAGTAAAGTTTACTTTACATTGATTATATTCATTATTTCGTTCTTAAAAGTTCTTCGCTACTCAATTAGTGATGTACTTAGATCAGATTTCAGTTTATCGATAAATTCCGATATTAGAAAATTTGTAATTTACTATTTATTGTACTAAGTAACTTTACAATATGAATGTAAGGCGGTCTACACCACATTCACAAAATTAATTTTGAGAGTTGTATTATTCTGCGTAGATGCTTGATAGCGGAAATGTAATCAAACTATTACATAATAGTGAAATTATTATAATTAATTAATTATATAATAAATTATTCTCATCCTCCGTAAACATTTTTAGGTTTCCCAAAGACGCTACCGTCAAAGAAAAATGGATAGATGCAACGGGTCGGTCTGATTGGATGCCAGTCAAATCAAGTACAATATGCTCGGTACATTTTTTGGACGATGATTTTTTAATTTCTAATAAAGGATATAGATACACGAAACCTACTGCTATTGCATCTATAAAAATCTTGAAGTTTTTTAACTGCCACAAACGCCATCCACAAGCGTATCACTCAACGAAGCAAAGAGCTTTAACAACTGTACGATCATTTATAGAGCAACGTAACAACATAAAAGATAATGTATTCTCGATTCGATATAATCGATTTAGAAACTGTGAAGCGTTTAAAACAAAAGGAAATCACAGACTTTTTTAAGTAGACTAAACCTGCAATGTGCAATGTGAATTATTAAATATTATGATTATTTTAATTTCTGTATTTTATTGAACCAATTCTTCTGACGCATTCGATTAAAACTAGGAACAAGGGTATCTCTAACATAGACCCTTGATAACTTAAAACCTCAATCTTTAACTGAAAATATTTTGTGTTTCCCTTGGACTTTAACTTAACAAGGTTCTACTGTACATACATTGAATAGATAGAAAACACCCAGACGTAATACAGCTATCTGTGTTCATTACACCAATATTTGTCCTGTGCGGGAATCGAACCCGCGACCTCGTGATCGTAAGTCGGCTGCATAACCGCCCATAAATGTGTATATTTTTATCACATAAAACAACAACACTCTTCCTCCCTCTTGTACACCAATATTTCAGTAGTTAAAAAGCCTACGCTTTGAGGAAACTAGACATGATGTTATATATAATAAATGAAAAAATATTTACAAATTTGTTTATAACATTAATAAAAATTAGTACAATCTATTTCAAACTATTCTAATTAGTATATAACATAAAAATAATCTTGCAAACATGATTTTAATCATCCACAAAAGCAAAAAATATATGCAATGTGAAAAGTCAGTAACACGGAAATGTCATATCATATTACATAAAGGAAATATTAACAAATTTTGGAAGATATATACACAATGTTAACAAGGGCAAAGGCCAAGCATCTCACAGAAGCGCAAATAACATCCCCGGATTCTCTGCAATGCTCCGCCTCGCCACAATCGGGCCTATCACAGAGGGCCCCGTCCCCGGTAGTAGCGTCGAGTTCCAGTAGCAGTGAATATTTCTCCCCGTCGGCATCGCCATCACCTGTACGTCGGCGAGGAAGAGGCCGGCCTCCGGCATGCTTGGAATCCCGTGGCCAGCTGGCTACGAATAGGATCCCCGCTACCGGTGGTAAAGTGCAACGCATGAAATGGACGTCTAATGTTAACCAAAACGTCATGCGTGCATATTTTGAGGCGACAGAGGGGGGAACTAACCTTACTGCGTATCGAGGTCGAATGCATCTTCTGTTTCGGGCCCTTGAACCAGAAATTAACGTGACGATACAACGACTGTCGGATCAGGTGCGGGCTATCCAACGTTGTCAAATGTTGGATGAGTCCGTGCTTGATCGGTTGCGTGAGGAATACTCACGGGCTACTCGTATTGTCCCTGTCTTAGAACATACACCAAGCTCAAACATCGTAAGTATACATGTAGAAAGTACCGAGCACGTAGATAGGGAAGATGCGATTACCACTGTGGGTACACAATATAATGAGGAGGTAAAAGAAGCTATGGAGTGGGCACTGCGGAAATATCGATCCATGCCTCAAGAGAGTAGACCACGTTTGCCTCGATTGCCCATGCATAAAAGAAACATGGTGCTAGTGAGTACTTTTGATAAGTCACTATCCTTTTATTTGAGTAGTAGTAAAGATTTAACAGATACTCACTCAATTTTGTACTGCACTGCTGCTGCCGTCTGTCGGGTAGCAAAAGTTCGACTCCCGTCAAACAATATGCAATCAAAACCAAAACCTTTAATACCAGCATGGCAGCGCAGGATTGAGAAAAAAATTAAGGAAACAAGAGTGCTTATTGGTAAACTAATTTCCTTTAAGGGAGGCAACGTACGTCCAAGAGTGATGCGCTATGTGACCCGAGCCTTTACAGAGACTGGTGTTATTCGCCAGGACTATTTGTCTCGGGTCACGGAGCGCATCGACTTCTTTAAACAGAAAGTTTATGCATGGGCAAACCGATTACGTAGATTTAAGAAACGCATGGATCGATATAATCTGAATCGTTCGTTTCAGAACAACCAAAGATGGGTTTATAGAAGCTGGAAACAGCCAGAAAACAGTGTGGGTGATATACAGCTACCGAATGACAACGTCACAAACAGCTTCTGGCGAGACATCTGGTCCGTACCTGTTCACCACACTGAAGGCGACTGGATGCGGGATGTTGAAAAGGCATGTAGCAAAGTGACAGAAATGGATTGTATAAATATTGAGCCTCAAGATGTGGCTAATGCAGTCCGTCTAATGTCAAATTGGAAATCGCCTGGACCGGATGGACTGCAGAATTTCTGGTACAAATGGTTTCGTAGTTCACATGCCTATTTAGCATCCCAGTTCCAGTCAGCCGTGGAATCTGGTTTGTTACCAGTTTTTATGACCACGGGAATCACTCACCTGCTTCACAAGGCAGGAAGTACCATAGAGCCAGGTAACTATAGGCCTATTACTTGTTTACCATCAGTCTACAAAATTCTTACATCCATTTTGAAAACCAAAATTTCTGATCATATTAACAACTTTTGCATTATTTCTCATTCTCAAAATGGGTGTAGGAATGGCGGCCGTGGTACAAAAGAGCTTCTCCTCATTGACATGGCCATTTGCCAGCAGGTTCGCCGCAAACGTAAAAGTCTGTCGACGTGTTGGATAGACTATAAGAAGGCGTTCGATTCTGTGCCACATACATGGCTTATTAGGGTGCTTGAGTTGTATAAAGTAAATACAACTCTACGTACCTTTTTAGAGTCGTGTATGGGGCAATGGAGAACGGTTCTTTGCTATCCGGGGCGTCGGCAGACCCAGCGTTACGGTGACCCAATCCCGATCAGACGGGGAATATTTCAGGGCGATAGTCTCAGCCCGCTGTGGTTTTGTCTGGCACTGAACCCTCTCAGCACGTTGTTGGAGAGTTCAGGGCTAGGCTATAAGTTGCGTAGGGGTGGCCAGGTGATATCCCATCTGCTTTACATGGATGACCTGAAACTGTTTGCGCCTAACCAGCAGAAGCTGATGGAATTGCTAAAGGTAACAGAATCCTTTAGTAATTCCATCGGGATGGGGTTCGGCGTAGACAAGTGTGCGGTCATGCATGTTAAGCAGGGTGGGATAGTGGAGTCTGAATCAACACAGCTTTCGGATTCCACTCAACTTCGTTCACTCCTTGCAACTGATACGTATAAATACTTGGGTATGTCGCAGGGGTTAGGCATCAACGATGCGGATGTGAAACAATCATTGCGGGAGCGGTTTTTTGGTCGCCTGAAGAAAGTACTTAATAGTCTTTTGTCGGGCGGCAATAAGGTCCGCGCCTGCAATGGTTTTTTTCTTTTTTAATACCGGGGAGTAAAATTTCTCTCGACCCAGCCTACCAACTAAACCTACGGTGTCCTCCTCGCCCGTTGCCGGGCCGTGGTAGTCACTCAGGTATGACCACGACCCGACACGGGGGGCCCCCTAGCGGTGGGGGCTCACTGCGACGGGGTGGGCAACGTGCCCCCCCGTCGGACGGTCACCCCTCGCCCGAACACGAGGCGAGGGGTCGTCCGCCACATTGGGCGCGACAGGTCCCCTGACCCGTCGCGCGTGGCCTCCTCGTGGGCCGGGGCCGCCGGCTATTGCGCGCCGACGACCCCTACCCGCGGCCCTGCGGGGGGGCAATGTTTGGCCCGCGCGTTCGCGCTACCGCAGGGCCTCTCTCTTGGCCGCCATCACCTCGGACGCAAACGAGGCGACGGCGGCCCAACACTCTCTGCTGCCGGCCATCGAGCGCCTGCAATGGTTGGGTCATGCCACTCCTGATGTACTCTTTCGGCATACTCAAGTGGACGCAGACTGAGCTAGACGCCCTGGACCGTAGAGTTAGGACACTTCTGACTGCATCACGAATGCATCACCCGCGCTCATCAGTGATGAGATTGTACATCCCGCGGAAGTGTGGGGGGCGTGGTTTTCTAAATGCCAAAGCCCTACACAACCGTGAGGTGTACAGTCTCAGGGAATATTTTCTCCATAGTAGTGTGGGTATGCATTGTGATGTGGTTACTGTGGACTCGGGATTTACCCCCTTATCTCTGGCAAAAAGGAACTGGCACAGACCTGTAGTACTCGGTACGGCCGAGCGCAGGGACATTTGGCAGAGCAAGGAGCTTCACGGTAGGTTCTACAAAGCCCTTCACGGGCCAGATGTAGACCTACTTGCTTCCGTGGCCTGGCTACGTTTCGGTAATCTCTTTGGAGAAACCGAGGGTTTTGTCTGTGCAATTGCTGATGAAGTTGTCAAGACGAACAACTATCGGAGGTATATCCTGAGGGATGGCACTGCAGATATATGCAGAGCCTGCCATCGACCTGGTGAATCCCTCAGGCATATTATTTCGGATTGTTCTCGTCTTGCCAACGGAGAGTATTTGCATAGACACAACCTAGTAGCCAGGATAATCCATCAGCAACTTGCTGTGCTAAATGGTCTTGTAGACTTTGCTGTCCCGTACTACAGGTATGTTCCAGAACCAGTTCTTCATAATGGCCATGTCACATTGTATTGGGATCGATCTATCATCACTGACAGGACTATTGTTGCCAATAAGCCTGACATTGTGGTGATAGATCGATCAGCGCGCCGCGTGACGATTGTCGATGTCACCATCCCACATGACGAGAATCTCGTGAAAGCTGAAAAGGAAAAACAAGTTAAATACTTGGACTTAGCTCGCGAGATTGTCGATATGTGGGATGTGGACTCGGCGATCGTCGTGCCGATAGTTGTATCAGTCAACGGTCTTATAGCAAAGAGCCTAGACAAGCACCTAGAAAAGCTCGCGTTGGGTAGCTGGATCAAGGGTCTGATGCAGAAGGCAGTTCTTCTTGACACGGCACGTATTGTGAGGAGGTTCCTGTCTCTGGAGCCCTAACCACCGGTAGCTTGGACCTTGTTCCCGATGCCAGTGGAGCTCTGTTTTTTGTATTTTTAAAAGATTATTGTGTGGATGTTATTTATGTTATTTTATTTATTTTTAATTATTTTGTTGTGTTAAATATTTGTTTTTAGTTTAGTTTTTGCGTGAATGTGTTTTTATAGTAATCTTTTAAAAATGTAATTAATAAGATGATGAATAAATAAAGTAAATAATAATAATAAATATTCATGGACATTTGGTAGGACATGGGTAGGTATTATATCGATATCGGTAATAATCGGTAAACCGAAAAAAAGGATGGATGGACTGTGTGAAAGAGGACATGAAAGAAAGAGGAGTTGACACAGACATGACGGCTAATAGAAGATTATGGAAGAAAAAGACATGTTGCGCCGACCCCAAATAATGGGATAAGGGCAGGAGGATGATGACATATATCGATATCGGTAGTGTAATTCGGGTTGGTACGGCCTTGATCGAATAGCAGCAATGACACGTTAGTGCACACGATTGTCACCTTTAGCCTTAACGAAATTGTGTTTCTATTTGCGACCACTGGTAAATGCGCCATCTATCGTCAAGTAGCGGAATTTACTCGTCAATCAATTTTAGTTTGACTTTAGATTACAAAAGGTGTTAAATACTTTTCCGACTACAGCGAATTAAACCCTATTCCAGAATTAGAAGGTTTATTTTCAGATGTAGGTTATATGGCTTATGCTAGTTTAGTATAAAATGTAAACGACCAATCAAACGATTTGTTTATATGTAGTACATTATATGATTATCGGTATAATTGTGTGCGTTTGGCGACACTGGTTTCTATAGTAATTTTGTTACATTGCAATTCCACTTGATTTCTTTTCCGTGTCACGCCACCACTGCGCCCGCGCCTCTGAGTCTCTGATCGAAACGCAAAAACTACGAGTGACTACAGGTGCTCAAGTCCACTATTTTGGAACAATTGTCATACCGGCACAATACCGGCACGATACCGTTGCAATTGAAGTCAAATATCCGTAGTCTGCTATATGCCGTCATAACGGTCTTTCAATGGTAATAGAATTGTCGATCTCTTTTATTTATGCATTGAATTTTCGGTCTCTTTTATCTATGGATTGTGTTAGAATGGTATGTATGTGTTGCCGTTTTTAAAAAATGCGTTAGTTGAAGTGATTTTCGAAAAACTACTAATAAATTTAAACATTTAATCATGCTAGACTTCGTTTAAATATATTTGTACATACTATTTATTAGTATAAAAAGCAATGTGAAGTTTAGGAGATTAGTAAATTGCAATAAATTACAAAGAACAATTTCTAATATTTCTATCTATCTATTTTTTATTTATGGCAATCTGTCGACACAGGACAATTTAAAAATATTACTGTCAAATTCAAAATAGCAGACTACCGAAACATTTCAGTCATTGAATTGCAATTGTGAAGCAGTTGTGTACGAGACTAGCAATTTATGTCACTTTGACAATTGTAAGACAATGATGAAGTCGTTATGACGACACATTAATAGTAGACTACCAAAAACTTTACTATTGCACCATAATGGTACAATAATGGTACAGTTGTGACACCGTTGAAATACCCGACTCAGGGCCCACGCGTCTGTACAGCTGTACCCGCGCGTATACGCGCAGTAGAGGCGCGTTTTACAATCGCCCCGTGTGCTTAAGTTACAAGGTTGCGATCAAATCTCGTTTTAACCACGTATACGCGCGTCGTCTGCGCGTTTAAAATACGCCGTGTGCTATGGGCCTAAATCAGATAACTTTTTAAACTTAACATTTTAATTTTAAACCTTAGTTTCTTTGCAACCCTCTGCTGTTACAAAACCAAATTAGTTTTTTTAATAGTTTTGTCGCTAAACTGGCATAAACAATAACAACATTTACTTACAATAAAAATAATGTGTATTTCATAATCATACTTAAATATGTTTTGAAAATGCAGTAGTCCTTTTGCACAAACATCACTGTCGACTTGGAAATGAAGCATGTCTGTTAATGATAATATAAACAAAATTATAGTGGAAAAATTGATCACCATGAGCGGGACTATTTTGAGTATTTTTTCCACTATAATTTAGTTTATTTAATAAAGTAAAAAAGCTTAGTAAGTCAAATGCAAAAATTAATAAATTAATGTCTAATAATATTATTTTAAAGTTATGTCCAATTTCTGGTATATCCTCAGTACATCCAGCTCGTGTACCGAGTCACGGTGCCGAGTATGTTCCTGTGGGTGGTCGGCGGGTACTTCATGAAGCCTGTCACAGACCCGATCTGGGTGTCTCTGTACGCGGCGGTCGAGAGGCCCGTGTTCGCGGCACTCACCGCTATTGCTATGTTCGGATTCTTTAACAAAATTGATAGTAAGTATTAGATATGTCGATTAAAAGTTAGATATTAGTAATTGGGATTGTTCATAATTTTTGACTTGCTGTTTTTATATTTTTTTAAGAAAATATAGACTATTTTAAGCAACTAATTTCAATATTATTGTAATATTCACTATATAGAATTTAAAAAAAAATACTTAAAGATATTATTTTATTATTATTATTATATGACGTCATCGTTGTACGCAATCTGTGTATTGCCTTTTCCTGATAGACTTAAGACAGACTGTAACACATCTTTTCAAAGTTGCCAAGTTGATATAATAGACCAATTTCAACTCTACCACTGAGTAGTATATCCCTAAGAACGCCTCAATATATTAAGTCCTTCATTTCAAGGGTAAATAGAGATTATTAGCTTTTTTGGAAAAATAATCATAAATATAGCAAATTTTCCAAAAAAAAACTAATGGTTCATGATCAGAAACTCTATTCCCCGAAATGGTTTTCGAATTAAGAGTTAAAAAAAAATATGAACAATGCCAACTATAGGTTCAGTTATTATTGACATATTTTGTAGGTGACAAATGTCTCCCCTAAGTTTGATTTGGATACAGAAGCTGCTCGCCTGTACTCACTAAATTATCGACGATAACTTAGATTAATTGTTAAAAAACACAGCGATCAATTGCCAACACGCTAAAAATAGAGTGAACGAGTTTTTATAAACCTTTAAATATGACAAATGGACAAGGGGAGTGAAAAGATTTCTCTAGTCGGCGACGCGGAGTTGTTCCTCTTGTGTTGCATTGTAAATGTCTATAGGGTACAGTGATCGCGTCGTATGCATGTTCACAGTCTTATTGCTTTAAAGAACCACAAGATTCAAAGTTATTAATGACAGTATGATGCGTGTTACAGATGTTTGGTGGCAAATGTTGTCGTGGCGCGGCTGGGAGGTGCTGAGTCGTATGTCGCTCTCCATCTACTTAGTTCACTGGCTCCTGTCGCTGCTGCTGGTCGCTGTCAAGATCAACACCGCCTCTGTCTCAGTCTTAGATATTGTAAGGCATATTAAGATCAATACATACCTCACTTGTATGCTATATGAATATACCTTGAGCTACTCCGCAACAAGAGTAAATTATACCATGACGAGTATAGCGCATGTATATACAGATACAGTTCTAATTTACGAGTATTCCGACTCTCACAGAATATAACAGTTATTTGTTTAGGTACATTTTGTTTCGACTAACTTTAAATGAAGAGTTGAGAGTAGTGGTTCCGAGCATATTTTTTAAATAATAGGTATCTGTGTATCTAATTAATTTTGTTTCTTGTGGTGACCTGTTGATGTATTGCCTTGCTCATATAATGATTTTCTACTAATGATTGAGTGTCAGGCTAGCTTATTAAATATACATTGTTTTATTACTTCCAGGGTCAACATTGGCTCGGTACGATATTCCTGTCTCTGTGCGCGGGGTTGGTTCTTCACTTATTCGTAGAAGTACCTGCGATGAAGTTCCTACAATCACTTATCAGCTAATAGATGTTAATTAATGTTAGGTTTATATTATCTATGTCGACAGTGTACATAGAATGACTAAGTAATCGAATGGTGCGGGTGACTGACTCCCCAATGGGAGAACTACATTATATTATTATTGTAACGTAGAGAGAAGAGAACTACGAATCTGAGGTACACTGTAGGTACCTCTGAGTAATTAACAGCAGGTGCCACTGTGAGGGAACCGCCTCTGAGAAAAGTTGATGGTTGAGTGAGCGTCTGTAATAGTGTGCGTAGAGTGTAAATAGGGTTACATTAATATAATATATGTGGACGATGTGCAGCTGTGCTTGTAGCTCGATATAGTATGTGACAATACATCCCGGATGTCACCTCATGTTGGACACCTGACCTGGCCCGGCTTCCCTCTCTCCAGCCCATTAACGTCCCACTGTTGAGCACAGGCCTCCTCCACTTTAGGAGGGATTATGTTTATGGTCTACTGTGCCGCACTGACCAGTCGTGTTAGCACAGGGTTTAGTTTAGAGTTTTCCGTCTCTTACAGTAGACGTTAACTGCTTATATTTTTCCTTAGCTGGCTCTTACAGCACCCTGGGAAAGAAATGGGGTGATGACACTCGCATTCTTAATCCGTCACCACACGGACGAGCCAGGAGCCAGACACACCTGGCCTGGCTTATGTAGGTACTATAAAGTAAACTTTCATTACTTTTATATCACCATCGGCCATGCCCCGGGGTGGCCATCCTGGAGGACGGCGAAAGCCTTCAAGTTTAAAATTTTGCTCAATCTCTATTAATTTATAGGGCAGCTAATTAAATTGGCCCGGGGCGTCAATTTTCATAATACACCTCTGCATCACACGAGAGGCATTCTTACTGAAATCTCCCAGGCGATATACAAATACATCTAATATATAAAATTCACGTGTCACAGTGTTAGTTACCGTACTCCTCCGAAACGGCTTGACCGATTCTTATGAAATTTTGTATGCGTATTCAGTAGGTCTGAGAATCGGCCAACATCAATTTTTCAAACCTTTTTTTTTTCTTATTTTTAGTATGGCAAAACAACGTTTGCCAGGTCAGCTAGTAATACATAATAATCAATAAACGCAATGACAACAAGTACTAACAAGTTATACCACTTAATTTGTGGATCACTATCTATTAAATAACGTAAACCATTTATTTCTGTTTGTGAAATTATCACGAACAGACAGAAAGACGCGGTGGGCTTCGTTATCTTATCTTAAGTAATAATGAGGACAATAGCTTTTTTAATAAATTATTTTCAAAAAACTCTTGTTTATTTTTATAATACATAATTAAATACTTAATATAAAATAAAATAAAAGGGGAGGGACTTAAAATTAGGTATAAAAAAATTCGTCCGCATCGCAATCATTGGGTAACGTGCCCAAAAGACTGGCCGCATTGCCACGTTGTATAGAAATGCTTATACGAATTGCTAAATGCAGGCCAGCCTTTTGGTCACGTGAAACGTCGATCAGTCTCTTAGAAAGATCTTTATAAAGAGACTGTGCACCCGGGCCCCACGATCCAAGCGTCTCGACCCCAAACGGCTCAAATAAGTAATCTGCAGAAAGATATTTGCGCCGCTTAAGGGCCTCCGCTGATGCAGCAGCAGCGCCGGCACCTACGGAAGTACTTGGTAAATGTGATGGCGCAAGGGTGTCGACGCAGGTAGCGTCCCACACCAAAGGCCTACCCAATTTCCAAGGCAACAACGTCATGCCGTCTGATCTTTTACCGTCCGCGCGTACCAAACCATGAGGTTCAAGTAAGGCCGGTACACTAGCGGCAGCAAAAGCACGACGAATGATGTCGTTTAGTTACGTATGTCTTGGTATACGACCGGCGCTTCTACTGCACTATAGACCGTGATGCCCGAGGCTGTCGACTGTTTCTCCACAATGACAATGATGCGGAGTTACGCATGGTGCACCTAAACGCAGACACGTAGCCACGCGGAAGGTTGTATCATCCAACATTGTACCAATATTGGACGATGGAAGTGCTTGAAGCCAGAAACCGGATTCCCATTCTCCCACAGCCAGTAAGCGGGCACGTTCCGCAGCGCTGCCAGCCATACTCAGTAAATGAGTCCTGACTGCGCCGCACAACGGCCCGTCCCACTGTCTCTGAGAGGATGGATCTCCGGGTAAATCAGTTCATGGAGTGGCCATTTTCCAAGCGTTTATAGCATCGGACTTGCATAGTACTTCAGAATTAACCTGTGTGTCTCTTAAAATATTCCTGGTCAATGGGCATTGTTCATTTTATTTTTAAACTCTTAATTCGAAAACACGGGGACAACAACAAGGAAAACAGGGACACGTTTGTTTTAGCGCCTCAGTTCCAAGGAGTATCTCTCCCAATATCCGAAAGTATCGGAATCCTCGGCGTCGAAATTTCCAGCAAAGTCCAATTTGGGAGTCACTTGGAGAATAAAGCTAAACTAGCTAGTAAAAAATTGGGCGTCCTAAACAGAGCTAAGCGATATTTCACGTCTGGACAGAGACTGATGCTCTATAAAGCGCAAGTACGTCCACACGTGGAGTATTGCTCCCATCTCTGGGCTGGCGCACCAAAATATCAGCTTGACCCACTTGACTCCCTACAACGAAGAGCTGCGCGTATCGTCGACGACTCCGATATTACAGATGGTCTGGAATCGTTGGAACAGCGGAGAGACTTCGGGTCTCTCTGCGTATTATACCGACTTTTTCACGGGGAGTGCTCCGAGGAGCTGTTTGAACTGGTACCTTCGTCACCTTTCTATCAGCGTACCACTCGATACCGCAGCAAAGTTCATCCTTACTACCTGGGTACGTACACTTGTGGCACGGTACGTTTCCAGCGGTCGTTTCTCCCACGCACGTGCAATCTCTGGAACGAACTACCTGCTGCGGTATTTCCCAAGCGCTACGACATGTCCCTCTTCAAGCGAGGTTTGAAGAGAGTAATACTCCAAAGGTAGGCAGCGGCTCGGCTATGCCTCTGGTGTTGCCTAGTCCATGAGCAGCGGATACCACTTTCCATCAGGTGGGCCGTTGGCTCGTCTGCCGCCAAAAGCAATAAAAAAAAAAAAAAAAATCAAAGTATCCCTATTAACCGAATCAAAAGCATTCTTTAAATCAACTTTCAGTATAACCTCTCCTGTGTCACAGCCAAGGTACGTAGCACCTCTGTGTCGTCGGGCGCGCGGCTACTTTCCGCCGTGCGCCCCGTCTTGCGTCAGTGGGTCGAGGCGCCGCACCGGGTGCCTACATACCATCTAACCCAGCTCCTCACGGGTCACGGCTGCTTCGCCAAGTACCTGTGGGAGCTGGTGGGCATCGAGGCCGCACCCGGTTGCAAGAGCTGCCCGTCTGGAGCCGTGGACACGGCCGAGCACACGTTGGTCGTGTGCACGGCCTGGGCTGTCCAGCGCGCCAGGCTCACTGGCGCAATCGGCGTTAATTTGTCGCTGCCGGCCGTCATCGCTTCGATGGCCGGCAGCAAAGAGTGTTGGGCCGCCGTCGCCTCGTTTGCATCCGAGGTGATGGCGGCGAAGAGAGAAGCCCTGCGGGAGCGAGAACGCTCAGGGGAAACTCTTCCCCCCCGCAGGGCCGCTGGTAGGGGTCGTCGGCGCGCAATAGCCGGCGGCCCCGGCCCGCATGGCCATACGCGGCAGGTCAGGGGACCTGTCGCTAGGGTGGCGGACGACCCCTCGCCCCGTGTTCGGGCTAGGGGTGACGGTCCTACGGGGGCGGGCACGTTGCCCACCCCCGTCTCAGAGAGCCCCCTCCGATAGGGGGCCACTCTGTGTCGGGTCACGGTAATACCTGAGTGACTACCGTGGCCCGGCAACGGGCGAAGAGAACACCGTAGGTTTAGTTGGTAGGCTGGGTCGAGACGATTTTCTCCCCGGGAGTCCAACACGACGTCCGACGGCTGCCCCTGCAGCCGGAGGGTAAGTGCGTAAAAAGCATTCCTACGTTAAAAAAAAAAAAAAAAAAAAAAAGGTACGTAGCAAGGGCATGTATGGCAGCCTCACAACCGCCTTTTGAGCCGAAACCTAGTTGTACAGGTTGAAATTTTAACGCCAAACCTTCGCTGTAGAACTTACAATACAGCTTGGCTGCCATACGCCGATATACACACCCCACGGCAATGGGACGGATGCCACCATCTTTATTTCGCAAGGCGCATAAATTTGCTCCGTACAAAATGTCGATGATGCCATCATTCACACTACCGGAGAGCATGAGGATTATCATGGCCGTAAGCTCCCTCAGAAGGGCTTCACCGGCTTCTCCGGCACTAGGACATATTAAGTCTTTAATATGTTGGGGTGTCAAGCCATCGAGACCGCCAGCGGAGCCACAACGGAAAGAGCTCACAGCCCCGACTACATCCTTGGCTGTGATAGTAAGATGTTCCAATTCAATTTCCGGAGGGTCGGGGAAAGAAAGGTCACCAGCTGGTGGTGGATGCTTGCTCCGAAAGGCGGAGAGAGTCTCCAGAGAGCAAGGAGCCACCACATCGCTGCTAAATAGAAGCCTCGATGCACCCCTTATGTCACCCTCCCTTAATTTGGATTCCACACAGTATAAGAAGGAATTTTTAAATATGGGACGAGGTTGTGATTCATGAATGTGTGATGTATGTCTGCAGTTTTCTTTTATTTGTTTAGTTAAAGTATTATGACAAGTGCGGGGATGTTTTATGTGCAGAATCCTGTAAGAGAAGGTAAGTAATTGTTCCCAGCTTGATAGAGAGTTCTCCCGAACAACATGACCTATACAATCGGCAAGACTTTTCGCCACGGAGGGTCTAGCACCACGGGGAACTCTCTTTAAAATAGGTACCGAATTTTTCAATTTTGATAGTTCTTGCCAAAAGGGAATTTGATTATGGAAAGATACGATGTTATTTGAAACTTGGCTACAAGGTACATCCAGATGTTTGTGTATTCTACCTAGATGTATCCTCAAGCCCCTCTCACCTTTGAAAAACCGTGGCTGGGAACAATGTGGGCACTGCACCGCGGACACCGAAAGTTGATTTGCACTCACTTCCACGTTGCCACTCTGTCCGGCACCAATAGACATTAAAATATATAACAACTAAAACAATAAACTTATATACAACTTACTCATTTAAAACAACTTAAAATAAATGTACATATAAAACTATATCTATAAAACAACAACACAGTAGAGCAGATTCTTCGAACCAAAACTATAGTGGCACAGCACGGTGACGAGACAGATTTTTTGTTGAAATTGTTGAAAATCTGAATGCATGCTGTATGTTCCTGTACATGTGAATTTAATAACAGCTGCTCTCTAAATCCTTTTTAGGAATTGAATATTGGTTTCTATCTTGTATTGTGTGCATGTATTTATTAAATTATAATTTGATAGCAATTTCCAAAGGCAATTTCCGAGTTCAAATGACAGGTCAAGTCTGGAAAGAAAAATGAAAAGTACCTATGTCCTTGGCTTTATAGGTTTTTACGTATATTTCATTTAGTTTGTTATTTTCAAACGATTAATATTTGTGTAAATATATTGCAATATGCCAATTTAAATTATTTATTTATATTGAAAATTATAATATACATCTGCTTGACATTGTCATCAATGGCTTTTTTTATAAATGAGGACAAATGATTATTTAATTTATTACATTATGTATTAAAATAATTATAAAATGATACGTTAGTATTTTTTACAAAAGAGTTCACCCCCTCCCCCCTCCTCGTTAAACACTGATAGGACTCAGCTGGCGGCATGTTTTAAACATATTGAAATGATTTACTGATAAAAGGTGTAAATGTTCGATATTATGAACATTAATCCATCATCGTTTACTATGTAATTAGGTACATCTTTAGTTAATAATACGTGATATTTTGTGTGTGACGCATTCTTCACGTATGTAATGTCTCTGTACAAGGCACATACAAACACACAACACCTTAGTCAGCTAAAACTTTATCTACATACCGATTCTACATACACAGCTAAACTTAACTAAAAAATGAAAATTGATAATGTAAATAGCACAATTTGGCAATGTTAACAGAGCTTTCTTACTAAACTGTGCATTACGACGTAGGAAAACGTATTTGCTGTAAGCACCAAAACATGAAATGTTCACCAGAGCCCAAGAACTTTCCAAAAATGAGAAAAAAAATCATTTTTCCGAAACTATAAGTAGTAGGAGCACGATTTTAAAATCGTATTTTTATTTTTTTTTTGCTTTACACGTTTGCTATAAAGATGTCCTTCTAAGTCAATTACTTTCAGAAATAATGGAGGTTACAGAAAACCAGTTTTTTTTACAGACGTTTAAAATGCTGTAACCATAATGATGTTTCTATGGCACCAAAATATCTACTTTTTGTCTAGACCTTTAAAACGTCGTAAATGGCATTCATCGCTTTTTAGGTTAAGCTAATTAGATGTAAGCTATAGCGCAGAATTGCCTGGCATTGATGAGATTGTTTTAAATGTGTGAAGTGGAATTATTTTTACACGAATAAAAGGCAGTAAGGAAGGTTACTGAATTTAATTGTAAAATTATTTAAAAAAATCATCTGTTACCTTGACATTAACATAAATAACCTACTTATTTAAAAAAACTAGAAACACGTTTGAAAATTCTGAATATTTTTTTAATAATTGGATCGTCATTGGTCCATGTTAGTTGTACAACATTTCAGATCAATTCGACTACTGCAAGTGGGTGAAATTCACTTTCAAAGATTGCGTTGCATAGATTTATACATTGATAGATACATACTGAACTTATATAAGCGTGTTAAAAAAATAATCATCTTCCATAACATATTCAAAATAATAAGAATATAAGCTAAGGCCAAACCAACGCGTTCAACTCGCGTCCGCGGTGGCGTGCACGGTGGCGATCAGTTGTTGCGAACAAAACTTGTAAACAACTGATCGCCACCGTGCACGCCACCGCGGACGCGAGTTGAACGTGTTGGTTTGGCCTTAGCTTAAGGGCCTACATCAATATTATCGTATATCATCGCCGACACGTACATATTAACACAGCCAGTAGGCACAGAGAATGAAGAATTAGGGATACTTTTCCTATTTACTCAAAATCTACTAAATATATTTTAATTCTGATTTACGTGTTTCTATATATAATAGTTACTTATGTTTTTAAAGTTATTTCATTAGTTAATACGGGATAATAGACCGACAAATGAAAAAAAATAAAAAATTGGAGAGGTTGTTTCGCTAAGATTTTCTATCGAGAAAACTTTTTTCAATCGCGTTTCTGAGTTTATGCGATCCTAGATCATATATTGAAAAGACATATACTTAAAAATTAGAGCTCTAGCCATTCAATCTAAAGAAACAATAAAAACTTCGTACATAGAAAAATGCACGAAGCTATTTTGGTATCCTCTTAAGGAGCTAATAATGTTCAATCCTCTTCATCGGTCTCTGGTAGGTTATTTTCAAAATAAATGCCATTTATTTGTAGTACATGACTTATAGTTAATAAAATACGATTTTATAAACGTAACGCCTTTTAATTGAATAATCACTAAAATGATGCAATGTTAGTTAGTAAACAAAAACAGAAAATAGCGTAAGCTTTTGTTACAAATTTGTTATGTTGACCGCAAGAATGTCGTAAGCAACACATGCATTTAAACACTGGTTTTTGGTAGACTTACAGCGTGGAAGTCTCTTGTGTAGTCAAAATAATTAAAAATAGTTTAAAAAACTAAAAAACACGCTTTATTTAATCGAATTATTGTATTGTCATCGGTCTTTGACAGGTGTGCAAAATTTGAATAGAATCTGACCGTTTAAAGTGGTAAGTGGTTACAAACATACAAACAAACATACAAGTGAAGCTAATATAAAGCGTGTAAAAACTTAGGCGTAAGTGATTTTTTTTTCATAGCAGAAATACGAGACCCAGACCAATCGACGCAAAAAAAAATTCTGATTTAAACTACGTAAAAAACGTATTTTTGATTTTTTGGTGCTTACAGCAAATACGTTTTCCTACGTCGATTATAGACTAATGATTTTAATTAATATAAATGTATACACAACGAACTAGCGAGTAATAGATATATTGACACTATCAATTTACATTTATTGGTTAAGGGCCTACATCAATATTAACGTCGACATGTACCTATTAACACAGCTAGTAGGTATAGAAAATGAAGAATTAGGTATATTTTTTTTGTTTACTCAAAATCTACTAAATATATTTTAATTCTGGTTTACGTGTTTCTATATATAATAGTTACTTATGTTTTGAAAGTTATTACATTAGTTAATACGCGATAATAGACCGACAAATGAAAAAAATAAAAAATGAGAGAGGTTGTTTCGCTAAGATTTTCTATCGAGAAAACTTTTTTCAATCGTGTTTCTGAGTTTATGCGATCCTAGATTATATATTGAAAAAACATATACTTAAAAATTAGAGCTCTAGCCATTCAATCTAAAGAAAAAATGAAAACTTCGTACATAGAAAAATGCTCGAAGCTATTTTGGTATCCTCTATGAGCTATGTGTAATGTTCCTGATCGCTTAAGATTATATTTGGGTTGATTTGTTTTAAAGAACGTTAATTAGTGGTATATTTTTTTTTTCAAACATTATTGTATGATGAATAAGAAAACATATATATGTTAGCCTGAGATATTTAAAATAATAGGTTTTTTAGGTTTATATTATTTAAGAAAAAAGAATACCAAAATGTCGTAACGTTTTTGTGATCTCTTCTAGTAATTAAGTAAAAAGAATAACATTAATGAAAATTGATTGGTTCAATAAAACAAGCTTGTTATTAATCTTTTATAAATAAAACTTTAATAAAAATGCGAGCATTTGTATCCTAGAAGATGTGGTTTTGTGGGGGCCGAGCGACCCCCACAAAACCAGTTATGTTAGTCAATTTTACGATACCAGTTAATGGTTAAGATTTCTGCTGCACGGCCCGTTGCGAAGTGTGACGAAAAAAGAATTAGGCGCGATAAAATAAAATACTTAAACTGTTTGCTGCGCAACGCGAACGTTTCCTTGGTCTTCTATCCATACTCCAATATACATATAAGGATATACGAGTACATATATGGATGTTTGGTTAATGTTGGATGTATGAATGTAAGGTCGTTTGTTGTTCTTTCACGTAAAGACTACTGGATGGATTTTCATGAAATTTTCCTATAATATAGCTTACACATCAGATTAACATATAAACAGTAATTCATTAAGATACCATGTGAATTATTCAAAATATAGCGATATTAGCTGCGCCCGCGACTTCGTACGTGTGGAATTTAGAAAACAAACTATAGGTACATACATATAATTAAGACCATAAACTAAAAGCAGATATAATTATATCCTTTTTTATTATTTCTTACAGCTGTACTTAATTCATTTATCTATACTTCTATGTACTTTAATATCATAAAGAGGAAAGATTACTGATTGTTTGTTTGTTTAAAATTAATAGGCTCCGAAAGATTTGCCCGATTTAAAAAAATCTTTTGCTGTCGTATAGCCATATAGTATGGCTATACGACAACAAAAGATTTTTTGAACAAGGGCTATATTTTATTGAAATGAACAAGGGCTATATTTTATTATCAAAAAGAGTAGAGATCCTTGCCTAAATGGGAATAAAGTTAGGACAGGTAAAAGTCAGTACATCTTTTGAGTGCACTGCGGAAACTATTGATATAGTATATAAAAAGGGGTTCTTTATATTAATAGTGCACATGATTGCCATTAAAAGTGCTTATAGCGTATGTCTATCTGTTATAGCTGAGCAACATTATCAGTTTTTGTTTAAAATATTGTGATAAAAAACGTGTGTCATAGAAGCGGCATGTTTTTGGTGTTGTGTGTGATATCAAACCAAATCATTTGTTAATTAAGGTTGACTATTTCGGTACGTGTAAACTGCAATGTAAATCGCCCTTTAGTTTAAAAGTTACTTCGTTAAAATGCTTTGAGTCAGAAAAATTTTATAGTCTGAACAGACAGTACAGACAGACAGTCTTTCGTATTTAAATTTACATATAAATTAGGAATACAAGTGTCACCGCCCCTTATCCTCCCTAAGCTACGTTGTGAGTAGGCCAAATAACATATAGGCTACTTTTTATCAAAAAGAATGCAATATTCCCGTGGGTGGGTTAGTAAACAAGAATAGATTTTTTATCCTATTTACCGCGGGTAACACCGCGGGGCACAGTTATAATATTATAAAGCTGAAGATTTTGTTTGTTTGTTTGTTTGAACGCGCTAATCTCAGGAACCACTGCGCCGATTTAAAAAATTCTTTCAGTGTTAGATAGGGCATTTATTGAGGAAGGCTTTAGACTATATAACATCACGCTATGACCAGTAGAAGCGAAACAGTAGTGAAAAATGTTGCAAAAGCGGGGAAAATTTTCTAAATTTCACGCGGACGGAGTCGCGGGCAACAGCTAGTAATAAATAAAACAAAAAATAATTTAACATCAATATAAAGTAATTTAATTTTGTTTGCTCTTTTAACAGGTCATAGTGATACTAACATCATCGTCATCATAACATCACGCTTTTTTCCCATGGGGGTACCCAGAGACTAAAGAACACCATCTACTGCGATCCAAACATACTTCCTTGTCTTCATGACTGTTGTTAATGACAATAAAGCTTGGGAGTAAATTGTTCCAGAACAACACATCTAATATATAAAATTCACGTGTCACAGTGTTAGTTACCGTACTCCTCCGAAACGGCTCAACCGATTTTCCTGAAATTTTGTGTACATATCCGCTAGGTCTGAGAATCGGCCAACATCTATTTGTCAAACCTTTTTTTTGGTGTGGCAAAACTACGTTTGCCGGGTCAGCTAGTATTATTATAATTGTAATTTATATAAATTGTAAGAACTATTGTAATAATTATTTAAAAAAAAAGATTAATATGACAAAAGATAACGATATCTGCTGACTTTCTTACGCTGGTTCTTCTCAGCGGATTGAAAGTCCTCAACCGGTGGTAGGAAAAAAAATTTTTGGACATATCATAGGAGCTTATTTTTTATTTTGGCTAAAAGAATATATGCCTACATGAATAAATGATTTTTGATTTTGATTTTGATACATCTGATCATACTTGTCCGACAGTTGTAAGTGCTATGAACTTGACCCCTTGGAATTATACCGGCGGTGACATCGGAGTATATTTTTCTCTGGTGTACTCGCCCAGCGCTTCTGCTTACCTCCGCCATGTATACACCTTTCTTTATGCTTTTTCTCGTGACTCGTCATTCAGAGGAACGCGGGAGGCCAAATAGGATAATTATATCTGTTTTTTTCTGCGTCATTCTCATTCGGCGAAGTCTCTATATAATGGTAGAGTCAATAATAGAGAACACTCTCTTGCCTGACATCATTATATTATTCCCACTTTTACAGGGTATGAAGCAGAGAATATCATAGGTTTAGTTATGGATATTGGAAAGTCATTAAAGAAGATTGCAATGAGCAAACAGCAGAGTACTTCCCCGCGGGACATCACAACAAACGCCTGACTTTCTAATAAGAGGGTTTCATTCTTTTTAGAACGGTTCTCAAGAAAAAATATTTGGTATAATTATGTCTACGTGTATAAATTATTATCTTATTCACTGTTTCTTATCTCTAGTGTCTGTAAGTTGAAGACATCTTTATTAATGGATTCCATGATGGAGACAGTTTCAATCCAGCGCTGCGATTGATAATGAATTTTTTGTGTTTTTTGATTTCTATAGCTTCTCTAACTTTAGCATGCACAGGTCGATAATCGCTGGCCAAGATTTTAACCTCGCTCAAGTCTATACTATGCTTTATGTCCAAGTTATGCAAATGCTCAGCGATTGCTGACCTATTATAGTTGCAACGTCTCACCTCTGCCATATGTTGGTTAAGTCTTTTTTTGATTGGCGGCCTGGTCCTTCCAATGTAAGATTTCCGGCATTTGCAGGGAACTTTGTAAATAATGTGTGTCAAATTATCTTTAGCTGTTCGGACTCTCTGTCCCAACGTACGTGGGGATTTATATATAGTTTCAATGTCGTACTCGATCAATACTTTTTTAATTTTATCTGTTATACCTTTAATATATGGTAATAGCACTGGCTGTCTAGTTGAGCTCCTGTGACTGTTTTGCTTTGGTACTTCCTTATCATGTGTCGACTCCACTATCTGTACTTTAGAGTTACACAAGTCGTGGGTACGATATATCAAGACTAATGTGCCATTATATTTTACCACTGCCAATCTATCCAGAAAGGGAACTGCACCATCTATCTCAACCTCACATGAAATATTCAACTCTGGCTCCAAAGATTCTATGAATCGTTTAAATTGCTGAATTTGCTGGTGATTACCTTTCATTATGCAGAATAAATCACCGAGATGCCATTTCCACAACTTTATTGTAGACGACAACATTATTTTGCGTCCTAAATATTCCATACAGATATTAGTTAATACTGTTGCTAAGGGACTACCATTAGCGAAGCCAACAAGCTGCTTGTAATATTGTCCTCGATATACAAAATAATTTTCTTGTAGGCAGGTGCGCAGTAAATCAAGAATTTCCTTCGAAATATTAGATTGTTTAAGTTTCTTCCGGACAATATATATTATTACGGACAATATAATATTTGACGGGCTTCGTGGCGTAGTGGTTCATGTACTGGACTGCCGTTCATAAGGTCGCGGGTTCGATTCCCGCTTGGGACAATCATTTGTGTGATATTCATAAATGTCATACAAATGTTTGTACTACGTCTGGGTGTTTTCTATGTATTATAAGTATGTATTTACAAAAGAAAAGTAGTTTATGTATTATATCCGTATTCTGGTACCCATAACACAAGCATATAAGCTTAGCTTGGGGCCAGAGGACGTTGTGTGAAATGTCCATGAATATTTATTATTTATTATTATTTATTAATATAAATATATTCATCAGTTTTTCTATTAGCAAAAACTGACTCAACGTGTACTGTCATCATTGGGTCCGTGGGTTCAATTTTGAAGGATCGCAATGTACTCGAATTTTTTATAAAATGTGGGGAATTTTCTACCAGTGGCTGCAGGATGCTCGCCAAATATTTAGCAAGCTCATATGTCGGTGATGCTTTTTGACTCACAATAGGATTTAAGGGCACATATGGATTGTGTATTTTTGGCCGTCCATGAAATCGCGGCATGTTTTGGTGCGGCACACTAAGACGTTTGAATGTTTCTTTATCGAATAGATGTCGGTTTTTAATAATAACGTCTGTTATGCGTTGTATTACTCCTGCGGTAGGGTTCTCCTTAAGTAGTTTATATACGGTTGAATCATTCAATAATTGGCTAATTTTGAAATCATAGTCCTCGCAGTTCATAACCACAAAGTCGTTTCCTTTATCTGCCTTTAAGGCATAAACATCTTCATTTTTATTAAGTTGTTCCAGGGCAACGCTCTCTTCTTCAGTGATATTACATTCTGGGCGTTTCCCCTTTTTAACAATTTTGACTATTTTCTTTATAATTGCTTCAGCCTCTGCATTGGTTACTTTGTTTATTTTAATGGCTGCCGTCACCTCTGTTATGATAAGCTCTATAGGAATCTCATTAAGCGTTACCGGAAAATTGAAGCCTCTCGATAGCAGTTTGATCGTAGCTTCATTTAATTCAGTAGTGGAGAGGTTGTGCACTGTAAGTAATGATAAAATGCATATTATTATACTTTAGTTATAAAATGCATAATATTCAATTTGACATAATATTATAGACACATGTACCTATTACATACACTAAAGAACTTTTGTGTGATATTCATAAATGTCATACAAATGTTTGTACTACGTCTGGGTGTTTTCTATGTATTATAAGTATGTATTTACAAAAGAAAAGTAGTTTATGTATTATATCCGTATTCTGGTACCCATAACACAAGCATAATAAGCTTAGCTTGGGACCAGAGGACGTTGTGTGAAATGTCCATGAATAATTATTTACTTATATATTTAAACACTAGCTGTTGCCCTCGACTCCGTCCGCGTAAAATTTAGGAAGTTTTCCCCGTTTTTGAAACATTTTTAACTACTGCTTGAGTGAGAGTATTATAAACGTAAGAGTAAACAAATATAATCGTAATGCTCCGAACTGCTAAGCTATCAGGAGTTACACGTGTTATTGTGAGTCAACCATAAAATATAGATATATGCTGTTCCGGGATATTTTTTAGACAATTTTATGTAGAATATTTCCGTCATACATGATTTCTATGTAACTTTAACCATTAAGGCTGCACACGCGACGGAAGCTTAAAAAATGGAGTAACTGCTCCCGTTTTCCCAACATTTCCCTTCACTACTCTGCTCCTATTGATTGTAGCGTGATGAAAAGTATACTATAACCTGCCCAGGAGTATGAAGAATAATTTTACCAAGTTTCGTTAAAATACGTCAAGTAGTTTTTGTTTCTATAAGGAACATACAGACGGACAGACAGACAGACAGACAGACCGACAAAAATTTTACTGATTGCATTTTTGGCATCAGTATCGATCACTAATCACCCCCTGATAGTTATTTTAAAAATATATTTCATGTACAGAATTGACCTCTCTACAGATTTATTATAAGTATAGATTTCATATTTGTTTTGAAGCTGGCGTTGACTAACTAATACAAAAATGAAGAATACAATACCTAATAGAAATATAATTATTCAGTAGGTACATATACAGTTCGAACTGATAACCAATACAAAGGTGTCGGCGTAAACAAAACACTGATAATACGATTGTACAACCACTAATCACAGCAAACACAGCACTTTTTAGGGTTCCGTACCCAAAGGGTAAAAACGGTACCCTATTACTGAGACTTCGCTGTCCGTCCGTCCGTCCGTCCGTCCGTCTGTCACCAGGCTGTATCTCAAGAACGGTGATAGCTAGACAGTTGAAATTTTCACAGATGATGTATTTCTATTGCCGCTATAACAACAAATACTAAAAATAAAATAAAATAAATATTTAAGGGGGGCTCCCATACAACAAACATGATTTTTTTACCGTTTTTGCTCGATACTAATAACGTTGCCTTATGTTGCATAGATAATGGTACGGAACCCTTCGTGCGCAAGTCCAACTCGCACTTGACCAATTTATTTAAATTTTACCAGGAATCAATTAGGTTAGTACTGTGATGTAACAAAATTACACGCCTGATGAATAAGGTCATCACAAAATAAAAAAGGTACTTACTTTCTACTTTTTCTTAACGATTCTATTGTTTGTAAAAGAAAAAAGAAATCACGCCCCGAATCAAACCCTGGCCATGTCCCTAAGCGAACGTCAAGGACTTACAAACTCGTATAGCGCTTACTCACTTGCTTTAAACAGAATAATTTCTTTTCTAGATCTTTCTAACAGTACTGCTTATCGAAGCACCAAATTACGACTAAATTGATAGCGATTGAAGCCGAGAATTTATAGGTTAGGCAAACAATTTCGAAAAGTCCATGTCCACTTTCGATTCATTGCAAAAAAGTAAATCTTTTTAGGGATATAAAGGTTTACTTTTTCGCAAAGAGAATTAAATTATAAATTCAAAAAAGCAAACTTGCCGACGAATTTTCGTTGGTATGGCAATTTCAGGTTTGTACACAGATAACACGATAACACCATGAATAAATTATATATGATAACACGCTCTGTAAGACTCGAAAATCTCGAAAAATTACATGCCTGGTCTATACTGCAAATGATAACCCCTCCCAAAATAGAGGAGCCCCGTGCCCAACAGTGGGCTGGAGAGAGACTTCGGTGTGACGGTGTCTGTCTCTCAAACATTTTTTTTCTTAGAAATAGATTCAGGTATAAGTTTGTCACAAAGCAAGTATATACAAGTGTGTGCAATATTTATATTGATGTACGCATGTAAGGTAAGTTACACCTTCCGTGGGTGCAGTCTTGGCTCATTTTTATCTGTTGTAGACCTGTTAACCCACTCGATGACCTAACCGTAGGGGTCCGAAGAACAGAGCTGACAACAGAAACAATTAGGGCTTGTTGCTGCCTAAGGATACCTACCAACTGGTTTATTTCTTAGGTTTGTAAGTAAAAATGGCCGAGGAGAATTATACCTTGTGTATAGAGTTGCAAAATTACATTAAACATCAGGGGGTGATGGTGGGCACGAAAAGCAAGTTAAGCAGAAGCGTAACAATGAAAGAGTAACGCCGACCTCAACTAACGGGATCAGGGCAGGATGTAGGGAAAGTAGTCAGATGTTGAGATTTGAGGAATTATTTTTGATATTTCGAGAAGCCTCCAAATAAAACAATAACATGGATGCATTAAAGGTTTATTATCATCAAACTAGTTTACTTGAGTAATAACACTAGCTATTGACCGCAACTTCGTACGCGAAGAATTTAGAAACCAAACCATAACAAATAAAATAAAAAAGCCATCCTCTTGAACCACACTATCTATTAAAATGTACCGCATCAAAATCCGTTTCGTAGTTACGAAGATATAAGCTTACATAGGGACATACATAAAAATAACGAATGTCTTTTTTAATAAGTAATGATATTATTGGATAAAGGTGTTCATCATTTTAATATAAAGTATGTTATAATCTACTTGTAAATTAAAAAGCAATGCTGAATTTAACAAATAGGTACAATATTTTCACTTGTTCTAGATTCTAGATACCCAGGTTTGTACCCAATCTATTTAAATCGATATTCGTAAAAATATGAAACGCCACGGCATTAACATAAATCGCACCTTTTTTCATCGACTATAACGCCTGATAAAATATTTTAGTAATTTGTTTAAGCATCTAAATGTTTGCATTAGAATTCAGGAACCTACTAAATACTTAATATAGTAGCAAAATAGCAAGTACTAGGTGGCTAATAGTCAACGAGTCATAATTATATTTCTTTCCCGCCAACTCTGAAAGGAAACACTACCTTTGAAACTTACTAATTTATCTAAGTAGGTAGTAGGTATATAAAACAGGTCAACTCTGGAGTGCCACAAGGGTCTATGCTGGGACCCCTTTTTTAAACTAGGTATATTATAACTTATTTGATAGAAGCTGAAGAAAGTAAGGTTTCTATACACTTGTTTCTGTAATCTCCGTGCGAGCAATGACCTAGGATCTAGCCTAGGATGATGCTAGGAGGATAAATATAAACTAAGTTAATCGGATGACGAATAAAGCAAAGACTACTCTATTTATGACATTGACAGATATACATGACAGATAGCTAACGTCAGACAAATGTCTTCGACATGTCATATTGCTGTAGGGATGTGACATTGGATTTAACTATTCGATTTTTTAATCAATTTTGTATTGCACAAAAAAAATCAAAAATTAAATAACTGATTTTTACTAAATAAACTAAATTATAATGGAAAAAATGATAACCATAAGCGGGACTTGAACCCGCGATCTCGGAATGCCGTTCCGTCGCTCTCCCAACTGAGCTATTATGGTCCACGCAAATGTTTACCAAATTTTCCACTACAATCATCTCAATGCGAGTTTTAACATCGTGCGATGGACCATTTTCACCCATTTTTTCCCCAGGGTACCTGTAAGAGCCAGCTGAGGGATATAATAGACCATAAACCCTCCCAAGTGAAAGAACCCCGTGCCCAATAGTGTGCCCAAATATAATGGGCTGAAAAGATGACCTAGAATTAATTGCACCCTGTAAGCGCAAAGAATTTAATAGTCTTAATCAGTATTGCTGAATTATGCCACTCTTGATGTACTTCTGTGGCATAATCAAATAATCTTCAATGGAACTAGAAGTCCTGGATAGAGGGTGAACAATGTAACTTTCTGTGATGATAAAGAAATACAAAAAAAATATCAATAGGTGTATTACGAGTAGTTAAAAACAAGCAACAGAAATAGTAGGTTCTTATAATATAACCAACACAAAATAAAGTTTTTGATTAATCTAATATATAAAATTCTCGTGTCACTCTCATACTCATACCCCTCCGTCATTCCCATACACCTCCGAAACGGCTTGACCGATTCTTATGAAATTTTGTATGCATATTCAGTAGGTCTGAGAATCAGTTACTATCTGGTGAATATAATAATATGATTAAATAAAATATCTACTATAATAATTCAAAAGTACAAAAGAAATGTCTTGCCGTCATAGACGCAGAGATGGCGTTAATATAAACTTATGATGGGTGTATTTATTGGCAGTTCGCCATAGATTAATGATATGTGTATACTTGTATAGATTAATAAAAGATAAGTTCGTGTTCCAGGCCTAGGCACCGGGTGAAAACCAGACTTTTTATCGGGGGTGGCAAATAAAAAATGTCCATGAATATTTATTTATTTAATTATTATAAAATAATCGAAATCAGCTTAAAATAAGGTATCAAAAAATTCATCCGCATCGAAGTCTCTTTGTATAGCAATGCTTATACGAATTGCTAAATGCAGGCCAGCCTTTTGGTCACGTGAAACGTCGACCAATCTCTTAGAAAGATCTTTATAAAGAAAGGCTCAAACAAATAATCCGCAGAAAGATTACTATATTTGCGCCGCTTAAGGGCCTCCGCCGATGCAGCAGCAGCGCCGGCACCTACAGAAGTACTTGGTAAATGAGATGGCGCAAGGGTGTCAACGCAGGTAGCGTCCCACACCAAAGGCCTACCCAATTTCCAAGGCAACAACGTCATGCCGTCTGGTCTTTTACCGTCCGCGCGTACCAACCCAAGAGGTCAAGTAAGGCTGGTACACTAGCAGCGCCAAAAGCACGACGAATAATGTCGTTTAGTTGCGCATTTCTTGGTATACGACCGGCGCTTCTACCGCACGATAGACCATGATGCCCGAAGCTGTCGACTGTTTCACCACAATGACAGCGATGCGGAGATATGGATGATATATATGATGATATATATGATATATTGATATATATGATTTTCATAATCGATTTTTTTTTCACATCCCTATATTGGCCTATATTTCTGTCACGCGCATGACGTTTGGGTTTGATTGCCAAGTGATCACTCGCAAATTGTTGCTGAATAATAATACAGCCTTAGTTACGGCTGTTTCATTACGTAATTAAGGCTTTTGGTACCGTATTGGACAGTTGTGTAGTGATGGGGAATCATCATAGCCATGATGCTAAAGGGGTGGGTGAACAGGGAAGCAGTGGGACCAGCACGCCGCGAGGTTCTCAACGTGGTGCTGGCTCCCGTTCAGGGTCAGGTGGTGACTTACAGGGTCTAACAGAGCGCTCGGAGAAGCCACCGCCGTCCATGATCCCAGTAGAGAAACTCGGCAAGGTAAGAGTGACTGTGCTTTAATTGTCAGGGTTATATTTACATTTCCTGTACGAATATTGTTTGTTTTGGTTCATTATGATAACACGACTATCGATAATTCATCGTATTTGACGGCTTTAGATTGATTAAATTGTACATGTGAAAGACGGAATATAACGACTATATTATTATGTTGCTGTAAAATATTCCATTCTTGAGTAATAATAGTGCTCTGTACTCTCGTGATATGATTACGATGACTTCATACTTCAATTAAGTGCTAGATAAACATGTAGTGTGAAAAAATTTCACTGATGTGTGTACTGGGTCTATGATTTAAACACAAAGATGTGTGCATTTAGGAATTTTTTTAATAATTTTTTTTTATATAGTTGGTGCATTTGTCTCAATACATATGTATTTTTCCACAGAGTGGTCTGGCCTTGATATCTACATTGTAAGGAATTGTGGACCTAGCTAATGTGTCTTAACACTAATGTTATTTTAATGAGAGCAATGAGTTGCACTCCCAACATGCCTTCAAATTTAAATATTCTTTATTTAGAGAAACAAGGAAAGTGTAATATTTTAAATATAAATAATAAAAGATTTATCATAATATTATATTTGTCACAGATAAGAAATAAAAATATTTAAAGTGTGACAGTTATATGAACATCTGTAAGACAGTTTCTACAATTTGTCGATTGATTCTTTTAAAAAATCATCCTGCCTGTGTTTTTGCTGCTCTTATATATTACCAAGTGTTGCCCGTTACTTGGTTTGTATGGAATTTAGAACCATTAGCAAATCATGCATAATATAAACTATCCTCTTGAACATTTTTTCTATTAAAGGATCCATTGCATAGTTTCAAAGATATATAGCTCACTTATAGACCGACAAAATTACTTTCTGTTTATGTAAAGGTGTGATTAAGAATATGTGGATATCAAGAATTTTCTTTAAAAAGATCATGGCCAATAATTACAAAAATTAAAATATTTTTTGGTGTTAAAATATAAGTGTATTGTATCAGTGTAGTGTCATGAGGATGTAATATTAAACTTGACATTGGTCACTGACCTAGAAGCTGTCTGGCCTCACTAGCTGTAACTCAAGGCTCCATCTGGGCGCTTGTATCAAACTAATTGTAACATCAACTATAGCTGTATTAGAACTGTGTTTCATTAAATATGAATTGTGAAGTTCACTGTTTGATTTTTAATGCAAAAACTATGTCAAAGTATTTCTATTATAATAGCTGTTTGTCATGGTTGCTGTTCTGCTTTTTTTTCTCTCCATATGACTACAAAACCTTGACAACAAGTGTCTGAGTTCTTCCAAGGCACTATATATACCTCCAGATGCCCTTTAAACTAGGACATGTCTATGAATTTACCAGGACCATCTTAACCTGTACTGTATTTATAAATGATATGACATGACAATTTCAACGACAAGCAGATTGATTAATGAAATGCTTCAATCAAATAAATTCGAGTGGCTCTTATTAATATTGTGTATTGATAAATTTATATGAGTGTGTTGTCCGTAAGATTCTACTCAGCAACAGTATGCCAATCAAAATGAAGTATTTAAATACCAATAATTATACTTAGATTTTAAGGAATAATAACTGCTGACCAAAAATTCTCTTTTGTAATTTGCTCTGCAATCAAATTCTACATCTTCTCAGCTGTCCTTTTCAGTGAGTTTTGTGAGATTATCAAATTTATTAACAAGGATTCCTTAGTTCAAACATGTTCCTTTCACACCTTCTTAACAGTTCTGTCAGTTATCTGTATTATCCAGGCACAAACTTACATAATGATATACATGACATGTGGTCCTTACAAATCAAACAAAATTGATTATGTCAATCGATTAAACTGGCGCCCATTACATAGATGAGTCACTTGTTTTAGTAGCAATGTTTAGTGGTATAGTACCAACTATTTGAGTTTGTTGCGTGGGAAGATAATTCTCGAGTAATGATCACGTAGGAATAAGAAAATACTGTAGATCGAGCTTTCTTATGAAAGCCCTGAGCGTAGTGTATACGAAAAATTGGTAGGTAACTAAATGGGCTTGCAAACAACCGACTAGTTTATATAAAAACTATCCAACCGAGAAGTAGCTTTTATTCAGTCTGCTGAAACCCAAGATATACTATTTACATTTAGTCGTAAACACGAATCAAGATATATGAAACGCTCACACTTTTTTGTAGCTGACATTCCATCTGTCCAAACTAAATTAATTGCGTCATCTTTCTTAATAAATACAGCAAACCAATGTATTTTCGTCGCCGAATTAAGAATATAAATGTATATCGTGCCTAAAACTAATTGTATATAATTGTGATAGTCTAAGAAGGAACGTGTCACCTTCCTCCCGTTTGCGCTCGATATAAACTCGGGTGGATGCATATTTGTGGAAGATCCGTGTTCACATTCAATACTTACAGGTATTTAATAGAATAATTATCGATTTTCAACAATAAGTCCTGTCGCCTATGTCGGCGCATGATTGATTTGGTCCCCAATCTTGCTGAGCATTGCCCTTAGTCCACCGAGCAAAGGCAGGGTGAAAGAGGCGGGCCGCACCGGGTGTCACCCCAAAAAAGATGACCGGCTCTCAACTTTAAAAACAATGTACAAAAAAGAATCGCTAGCACAAAAATTTCTTTTTGAGGATTCCTCCACTAGCAATAGCTCAACGCTATCTATAATTCGGGGAATCCCGCAAAAGAGCATAACGCTGTCGTGGAGGACTCCCCGTGCCATACTCGTAATCTTTGACGTCTCAGTTGCAACATTTCTCAATTGTTTCGTGAAGTGTGCTGTGTTAGGTTGGCGTGAATTGGTAAACGATGGGGTGACACCACCAACTTCCGCATAGGGTGCCACCCAAGGAACCTACGTCACTGCCACCGAATTCTCTCTAAATAGACTAATTTCTGGCCTACTGTTGCCCTACTCAGAATATATCCTTGTGCCCACCTTTCCACCAGGCATTCAAAAAGAACGTAATATAATTACTCACCTGCATGTCAATATATTTTATTCCATCCTTGCAATATAATTATACGAAATCTGTGAGTGATCATTTATTTATGGCCAGATATGAGACACACTCTAGACAAAAAACTTTATGAAACGGTTAGTAATTGGATTTCTACGAGACGTTTTGCAAAATACACAACAGATACAAAAAAAGGTTACATTGAAATTGTTCGAGCTGTTTTAGAGTTATGTCATTACATAGTTCTAACTAACTATGTACTACATTTAATAATTATACGTGATCATATGACTTCAATCACGTGATGTCTACAAAATTATTAAATTATATATTGTTAAGATTGTACCAACACTTGATTGGAACAATCTCAACAACTAGGGGTGAGCTAAGAGCTAATCGAATAAAATAGTTTGGAATATGAATCGATTATTGGAAACTATTTTTGAAGCTTACATTGATATTAACGCCAACCTTTTCTATGTCATTTTAGTAAACGACAACAATTTACGTAATTATTTACAAAACTACAGTTAATAACGTTCCGAAATCAGATTCAAAGCCAAATGAAAGACGTGTTCTTTTTTTCCTACTGGATGGGTCAAGAGATGTAAGGAAACTTATATAGACTGCGAAATTGTAACGGCAACATTTTTTAAAGTGCAGATAAAACTAGGGCTGGTTTTCTTTGAATGTGTATAAGATTCAATAATTGCTTTGCTGCCTATTATCAACATAATATGGCTAACCATCACAAAACAATTTTTAAGAATAATCCCATTCGCAATTTCGTATTACTTTTTCTTCTGCCAGAAATTGTGCTGTTCTTCACGTAGACAAATAATTTGCCCACCTGCAATCTGAGGCGTCGACGCAAGGTATTAGGTACCTTAGAACATCCACCTCAAAATAGACCGCTGAATATTTGACAGAATTATAAAAAAATAAATTGCTTATTCGATTGTGACTTACATACATAATCGAGCAATAACTATTCGGTTACGCAGCTGGTCAATTAACAGAATTATTAAGCACTATACCCTAATGTGTTTTATATCAAATAAATCCCATTGTGACAATCTTATCTAACATCTATGATTGATCGCTTTGATTCTATAATCTCGGCAGTTAGTCGGAAACGTAGAATAGTGCTTGGTGTTTCAGTTTTTTGTAAATAAATAACAGATAAAGGGGTACAATAAAATTATCGGAAATGGACAATATTAAGTTAAATCTTCTTCATCGATCATTCGATCTTTTTAATACCAGTGTAAAAAAGTTGAAGAATATCTTGAGCTGTAATTTCTTTGGGAATAGTCGCGATTGATGGAATTGTTTTGACTTTGTTTTTTTTTAATTTTATTTGTTTACTTAATTGACATATTATATCACGCTGCTTAATCATATACCTATATATATATATCTAATTGTGAAAACTTTTAATTGGCCATATTTTTGTTATTACCAATTCTTATCAAATGTAATTTTAGCTGTAAGTTTTCCTTATAAAATAAAATAAAATAAAAATAGGTATTTTTCCAAGTGTAAACATGAGTAGATTCGTGATAAAATTGAAGTTATTTAGATAACAGTGTTATCCTGTCTCTTATAATGGAAGGGAAAGCTAAAAGGAAATGGGCGGATGTGGTGAATAATTTACGTTTCTCGTTGGTGGGGATTCAAGTGAGCAATGTTGAAAAGAAGCAAACAGCAGCACCCACGTGCAAGGTCTGTTGACAAAGATACATCTCAACCACATTAAGAAAATGGGCTGTTATAAATAAATGGATTTAAGCTTCAGAAATATTGACTAGTTTGATTGAAGCAAAACCGTACATTTACTGGACATTAAAAAGCCTGTTTGCACCAGCATGTTCATACCAACTCGTATAGTAATGGTATTTAGTGAGTCACCGAAGTACTGAGTCGTGTCAGCAGCCGCTGTATTAACTGCTTGAGATTGTGTCTTAGATCTAATGACCTACGTCGAGATATTTCATCTGTCTATATTATCGCGGGTATCGATGATAAAACCACTGCAATTAGATTGTAGATAGGTGTACTACAAAGGAGTCGTTTTTGGCTTCATGCATGGAACAAATTAGCATAGTTTATATGCTAATTTGTTCCAATTCATTTGGACCAATTGAACCGCATTAACAATGTTTTTAAACCACTTACTCCACTTACACTTACACCACTTAGGTGTAAGGTACATTACTGGTTTAGCCGTTTTAGTGCTTCAAACAGCAACGCCGAAAATTATGCCAAAATAATAAGGTTTGTCGCTTTTTCCGACGTCCTATTTCCTCTCAAATCAATAGAAAATTTTAAACCTCCGACACTAAATCCTATTTACGCCTCAGATGTTTGTGTAGACAATCTCTAACAACCAGTGTGCTGCGAGCGCTGTCATAGAAACTACACGCCTCGAACAATTGGGCTACCCTGATAGTTTGCAATTTTTATTTCAACCGTACTATCTGCATGGGTTTGAATGTCGTACGTTCGTTTGAACTCGAACTTCTAAATTTGATATCACTCGCGTGCTTTGAGCAAAAGCTCATCTAGGCTTAGTCTAAAGTGTGTTTAAAATAATATACTAAAAATCAGTGGAATAATTTCAACTGGTTCTTTAGTTAATAATATATTAATTGAGTTATCAGTGATGGATAGTTCTGTTATCGCGATTATTTTTGTCTTTCCCTCGCTCGTGACCGATAGTAACATTCGTTTACTTATTGTTTGCGAAATATTTATAACAATGACGTCCTTTACTTAATTGGCAAGGCAAACATTAGAATTTGAAAAAGAATCCTATATTTGGTTTTCACACAAATATGAACCCTAATCTTATAAGAGTATATCACTTTGAAGATCATCTCGTCTGTCTTTTTATCCGAGACACAAAAAAATCTTACCAATATTTTAACCACAATGCGCAGTGTAATCCAAATCCTACAGCTTACTTCTTTTTCTCAATATTATAAAATCATGATATTTGGTTTGAAAGCAAACATACCATGCCGAGAAAAGTCCAAAAACTATATTTTGTTGTTCAACTATAGCCAAATAAATTATTTTCATAACAAGGCGTAGCTTATTGATTGTATACTTACGTGATTTGAACTCATAATTTGTTATAACTAATATCATTCATTTCATTATAATATGGGCCAATAAAATAAGTATGTCTATGGGAAAAATTGTGTAAATTTTCACAGAGATGTCAAAATAAATCGATCACGACTTGTGTAATATTTGGTAATATTAAAAGAAACAAACTAAGTGTATCTCTGATTTAAATGCAATGTCGCGTCTTCGGCTCTGTATCTCTATTTTGTGACTATGCACCAATTTAAAAAAGGCCCGCTTTCTTAACGAGACTGTACTTGTTATTTAACTTTACCATATTGACATTATTGACGACGGCTGCTGGTGTTGGATTAGTTATAGGTATTCCATCTTTCACAGATAGACGGTAACGGAAACAAGATTAAAATTGTACTTAATTCTTTGTTAAAATAAAGATTATTAACATAAAATACTGAATATAAAAAGCATAATATTATTATTTTTTGTTACAGCTTCTAACACAGAGATCACAAAAAGAAGATGGTGTCAACGGTGTCACAGAGAAGTCCTTTACTGTAAGTCAATAATTTATTTGTGACCATCACTGTAAATTAATTTACATGTTTGCATGAGCATTTGAACATTTGGACATGGACTAATTGAAGCATATGCTATTTCTTTCAGAAATACTTATTCCCGATGTATCCAGAGCTGGCACGCCAGTTTTATAGTTACGTACACAGAGTGGGCAAGTGCAAAAATAAGCACATCCCACTGTCCACTTTCAAGCAGCAGTGTGAGAGGATCCTGGGCATGTTAGACGATGCCGTCATTATTGATACATACGTGAGGTAGGTACCTGTACTATTCTTAAACATCCCACTTGTGGACACTGGCAATTTTTATGGGATTGTAATATTTCTTCCGACGCTTTGATATTAAGTTGACTGTTTCGTGGAAAATATAGGAAAATATATGTACCAGTGAGGATGTCTAACTTGACTCTTACAGTATCCATGATATAATAAATATCAGTCATGTGTAATGCGTATTGTGGTCGGATCACTCACAATCGATACTAATTGTACAATAATGATTGATTGATTGATCCTTTAATGTTAGATGCCAATCACGTCGAGTGCTACGAATATATTCAGAACATTGTCCGCCATTATATCCAGCCGGCACTATTGAACCGTCATCTTCATACATTTTGTATGGTAATGCGTAGTACATACATTAATTTAGCAATTGTTCAATTCACTATTTGGTCTCAATGACAAATGACTGTTAAGTAAATATTTAGGTTATTTCCCGAGTGAATTATTAATTGGAGTTAATGTATTACTCAAATCAACTTTCTTGCAGTCCTCTGCTAGAGATAGCCTCTATCCATTTCGCGCCACGATGTAATTTCGCTATTCGCATTCAGTCACAGCCTGAGACCATCTGAAAGTCGTCGGGAAGACGGCCCTGCATTTACCGAATTTCAACATTGTCTGCTGCTTTAACAAGCTAACAAGTATTATTTCGGAGCTTATCCTTCATAAATATTTCTAGCATAGCCCATGTGATAGCTTTTAGAATGATTTCTATCCATACTTGAAACTATGCCATAATATTTATTGTCTTTGTTGTAATGACAATTATTGTGTGTTCCAGAATGTTTAGTTCAGATACAGATGAGAACACAGTGAACCCAGATGGGTTCCGTAGTCTACTGTACACTAGTTATAAGCTGTCCATGGACCACTACCCTGAGGGACCACAAACTTGTCTCATGGTAAGTCTACATAATTAATTTGATTTATTTACAATACAAGGTGTACTTTTCTAATTAAATTCGTATCAAATCTGTAAAGTATGCATGTAATCTAACATATAAAATTCACGTGTCACAGTGTTAGTTACCGTACTCCTCCGAAACGGCTAGACCGATTTTTATGAAATTTTACATGCATACTCAGTAGGTATGAGAATCGGACAACATCTATTTTTCAAACTTTTTTTTTTATTATGGCAAAACAACGTTTGCCGGGTCAGCTAGTTGTAATATAAAATTTAGTAAGAAAACCATGGATCCAATATTTGTTATATATTTTTTTTAAAACTGTGTAGCATAAGAATAATGTCATGAATTATAAAAAATACTTGGAACCTTAAATACTAAACAAGTACCAACAATTAAGTATTTTAAGTTATTATTAAAACATTAAGTATTTTAGACTGACTAATTACAAGCTGAGGCTTCTAACATTAGTGTTATATTCATGTATTTATTCATTTAATACAGGAGTGGCCAAGAAGTCGACCGCGCGACCAATTTTGGTCGATCACTCGCAAGTTCCATGAGGGGACGCATTCAATGCCAAATGTTTCTAGTACTTGATACAGGAATGAACATGTACGCAGCTCATGCTTCGAGTAGGGAGACGTTCAGCGTGACCAGTTGACCACTTTTAGTAGTTTTCTACTATATATTTTCAAGAGTGCTCGGCGGTATAAAAGCACATTGCATAAACGTCCCCCTTCTTATCTATGAAATAGGTCGATTGCGACTCAATTTTAAAATAAAAAGTCGATCTTATGTGCACATAAGTTGGCCACACCTGAATATAATGTATGTTGTGTAATAGATCAACAAGACGTTATCAGCCGTAGTGGACGGATGCTTCAACAAGAAAGACTCGCACAGTGTCGGCTTCGTGGTGCGCTGGCTCGAGGAGCACTGTCACAGATTAATATTTCCTGTTCATAGGTGAATATTACTAGTTAACGTACATCATTCTTTTATATCTGATACTGTTTACTCGAAACTACTCTTACATTTCTGTTAAAAATATTTTCTGTAATATTTATTGCATCTGGTATCGCTTTAGATCATACTTTAATTGCTAGCAGGTTATTAATTGATATTTTTTATTGTGTTAGGTACTGCGTCCACATGTTAGCGACCCGTCACCGCGACATGGAGGCTCACGTAGAGTCGATGGCTCTGGGCGCGGGCCTGGAGCTGGCCACACCCGTGCTGGAGAGGAGTGCCTGGCAGGCTGCTAGCGCCATGCTGCCTGTGTCGCGCGCCTGGCTCATCGCTGGTACTGCACCGCCGCTCTACAGCAGACCTACACAGCCACCACAGCAGCCGCCAGGTCAGACTTACTGATAGTGCACACTATACACTGCATTGGTTACAATCGACATATCGATCACACTCCACACAGTGTTGACACTCGACATAGTGCACTGGTCACACTTAACACACAACAGTCTACTCTCGTTACTTCGAAATTCGAGAGACTCAAAATATGTATTACGTATTATCGAGTGTCTAAAATATTAATTGGTTTATTTTTGAGAATTCAATATATGTAGTTACATTCCATATACTAGTCAAACTTGACAGACCTCATACACTGATTAGGATCGCAATTCAATATATGTAGTTACATTCCATATACTAGTCAAACTTGACAGACCTCATACACTGATTAGGATCGCTCTTGACACCCTGGTCACTCTCAACATACTTAGCTGGTCACAGTAATCACGGTGATCACACTGTTTTTGCTAATTGTATTAACAAGACTATTCACACTGATCATACTACACTACTAGTTCATTATAACAATAACGCTATAACTATTAATAATTAAATATAACATACTTATACTTAATTGATATATAATTTTGTTTGTTGTGGTGTGCCGGTCGACACATCTGGTGTATCACAGAGGACGGTATGTTTAGTTACAACGACGTCTTAGTTGTCGTAATAATGTTTAACAATCATAGCTCGATCAACTGTCATGTCTAGCCTGTTATCATCGGTGTTTACACAGCGCATCACGTAGTTGTATATTACATACAATAATTATAATTCCAAATTGAAATACAATTTTAGATTGGCCATATGAAGAAATACGTTATGCGCTGTCTAAATACACCATTATGTTGGATGTACTAATAATAATGTCGTATCCACATATTTTATTTATCTTAGTGGCTTGAATCAATGATTGTTTTATAATTCTGTCGTCCTATGTCGGTTATGTTTGAATTTTCTCGTTATATTTTTCTTACTTTTATGCACAGATATTTTAGCATGTTTACCTTTGTTAATTCTGTCATTAACCTCAACCAGCACAAAAAGAGCATTGTACCTTTCACTGATTAATAAAATCTTACTATTTCCATCGCTAGTTATAAAATCGATGTCTAAATTACTTTCCTCTCTTGTTTCTTTTCTTTAGTTGTTTATTATTAATGCAAAATCATTTTAGAAAATTATATAGCAGTTATATAATTTTACTAATGTTTATTCAAGAAACTATACAGTCAAGAAAATATATGAAATAAATCGCTATTTGCATATCTTCTGCGTTATCTTTTCGTATATTATGGCATATGTTGATCTGAATATTTGAATAAACATAATTACAAAAAATACTTTGAATCTAATCACGCGGTCTGAATACTTTCCTCGTCAGCTGTTCTTCTGTTTGAACTACTTTGTCGGTCTAGTCTCTTATAATAGCCATGCATTTGTATATAGGTGGTGGTCTAGCGTCTCAGGCGTGGTTAGCACGTCTAGTGTGCGCGGTACCTTCCCACTGGGTGCCGCTGTACGCCTCCAGGGACCACGGCCTCGGTGCTAATAGGTTCCTACATCATACATTGGCCTACAGGTAGCTATTGATTTATCAGATTAGATACCTTGATATAGATTTATATCTATTAGAAGACTAAACTCAAAACAAACAAAAAAATCAGTGAGCAGCACTTTTTGTACTTAACATTCCAAAAATAATGCAAAATTTTGCTATAAATTATCATGTTGCTTCTTTACAGAGGTCCAACTCTAGTCCTAATCCAAGCAGAAGAGACAGTGATAGTAGTATGCTGTCCTCAAGAGTGGCGAGAGACGCATCAGTACTGGGGTGGACCAGAGTCTGCACTATTACAAATACATCCCACGTAAGTTTTCTACAAAGCGTTTGACAGTTCTACCATAGTAAATATTCACTTTAAACCACCTATTTTGTTTTAATTGGTAAGAATATTTATTTCCAAATTACATATATTTATTGTATGTATATCTAATATTTTTATGACTGCCTTTTGTTGTTTGTTATAGAGAAAATATAAATAGGACTTCTTCAAGGCACCATATTTGGTCCATTATAATTTTTCCACTATCTTTGTTGCCCATTCACTAGGGCTAAAACATAAACAAAAGGAATAGTGTTTTTATGACTCTAACTTATAATTCTCTTTCAGTTTCAGTATAATAGAGCGAGCTCCAAAGATGCTGTACCTGAATACGTCGATTCGCGGTTATCCTAAAGGACTCCGTGCCGGCTCAGACCCTAGGAAACCTTTACTTAATATAGCCGAGGACTTTGACTCGTTAACATTTAATGGAGTGCCTTATCCACTACAAAATATTGAGGTAACCATTACATTAACTATTGACGGGCTTCGTGGTGGAGTGGTTTATATTGCGGACTGCCAATCACGAGGTCGCGGGTTCGATTCCCGCCTCGGACAATCATTTGTGTGATGTTTATAAATGTCATACAAATGTTTGTCCTCCGTCTGGATGTTTCTATGTATTATAAGTATGTATTTACAAAAGAAAAGTAGTTTATGTATTATATCCGTATTCTGGTACCCATAACACAAGCATAATAAGCTTAGCTTGGGACCAGAGGACGTTGTGTGAAATGTACGTGAATATTTATTTAATATTATTTATTTATTATTAACCTTTAAACTTTGTTAATATAGACGTGGAAAACATACAAAAAAAATTTTTGCCTGTATTTTTTTTTTGTTTTTATGAACGTGTACTCCCCTTTTGTAAGATTTAATTGTTATTTAATAAATTTTTTTTTTAATTTTTTTTATTTTAGATTAAATTTTTTTTTTTCTAGGTATGGGGTTGTGGTGACCAGGCGTCCAGGGAAACTCAGTTAGAAATTAAAAAGTGGCAAGTGAGAGAAGCGGAAAGGCAAAGACAGGTATTATCATCAATCAGTCTTCTAAAATTATATAAGTTTTATTAACACTGTTTTGTTATCTTCGTTGTCTATATGGTGGGACATGGGACTGAACAATATTACCTGTGTAACAACACTAACGGTACCTGTGATCCACAATATAAAGAATTTTAATTTTTTTATATTATTTTGTTTATTTATCAAGGATCAATGATAAGGCATTTTCTTCTTTTCTTCTCCAGCCCATTTATGTCCCACTGTTGGGCACGGGCTTCCTCCACTTTGGGAGAGATTATGGTCTACTGTGTCGCGCTGACCAGGTGTCTTGGCACAGGGTTTATTTTCGAGTTTTTCGTCTCTCACAGAGGATGTTATCTGTGTGCAATATCCCTTAGCTGACTTTTACAGTACCCTTGGGAGGAGATGGGGTGGTGACACTTGTATTCTTAATCCGTCACCACACGGAGATAAGGCATTAGTTTTGAAAAATCCGAGATCTTCCTTATCTATTTATATCTAAGTGTGTTTTTAGTTATTAAGCTAAATCAATATATATACATATAATTTGGCTTTCCTGGCACGTGAAACATTAACATTATTAATATTGTATTCCAGGTGAAATTATCAGCAGCAGATTGGATAGAACATCCAGACAGATATCTGTTAGAGCTAGCAGGTCGTCCTCAATACAACAACTCAGCTAGTTAGTCGTTAGTGTATCGTGTTAAGTGTATACATCGCTTTAGTTGTATCATCTACTGTTTATTGTAAAGTGTTACCTCTAAAACACTAATAACCTCTCAGGATTAGATCGGTAAAGACATAACCTCGTCGACGTGTCTCTATATACATATAATGCTCTAAGCACAGTTGTCATAACATCACGCCTTTTTCCAATGGCGGTAAGCAGAGACAACAGAGCGCTATCTGCCACGATTCAAACATACTTCCTCGGCTTCATCCACACTCATACATCTGGTCATACATGTCCGACTGTTGTAAGTACTACGCACTTGACCCTTTTGGAGTATACCGCCGATGACATTGAAGTATATTTTTGACAGAACATTTAAATTCTGCTTTAAATATTAATGAACAAAAATTCAAATGTTAATATTTATGAACATTTCGCACAACGTCCTCTGGTCCTAAAGTAAGCTTTATTTCTATGCTCGTATTGTGGGTACCGGAATAAACTACTTTTCTTTTGTAAATACATACTTATAATATAATACATACAAACACACAGACGCAGTACAAACATTTGTGTGACATTTATAAATATTCACACACAATATTCATCCTAGTATATATAAATTAGTATTGGTTTTGTTGGTACCTACCTACTGCAGATGGTTATTCTTGTGGTAACACTGTTATAAACTATAAGAGACCTGAGACATGAATGAATCTGTAAACATTAGCAAGATTATATATATTTAGGTATTGTGTCTGAACAGCCGGTCATAGTAGAAGGTTGCTTTAGGGTATATAACATCACAGTTCAGTCAATTGGAGTGTAGCACAAATGTATATGCTATACAAAATCATTACTCTGAGTGAACGATAAAACTAATGCTGGTATTCCCACTACATGACATTGCTTCATAATGAAGCTGACTATTCACGAAACGCTGCCTTCATTAAAAAGATCTCAGTATTTTTTTTTAATAGACTAGATACAACTCAGTGAATGGTTAGCTTTATTACACAGCAATATTATATAGAGAATATACCTAGAGTAGTATTTCATTAACCATGTACACAACGAAAGAGTTTCGACTTTTATGTGTGATTTGATATATTATTGGTTTATTTTATTAACTGGATGTTGTTTGCAACATCGTACGCGTAGAACCAAACATATTAATAAATTGAACTATGGTGGAAAAAGTGATTACCGCAAGCGGGACTTGAACCCACGACCTCGGAATACCGTTCCGAAGCTCTTCCAACTGAGCTTATTGCGGTCGTGCTTTTCAGTAATCAAATTAGGTCACCACATTCGTCACTCGATTATATTTTTACGTACAACGCCATCTATCAAGATTGCTTTGCAACAATCTCGACCAACCACCTAGTATTCTTTACAGAATACAAATGGGTTGAAAATAATGACGCGACGTTCAAACCAAACATATTATACAAAAAGACCATTCTCTTGAACCATTCTATCTACAAAAAAAGGCACATCAAAATCCGTTGCGCAGTTTTGGGCATACAAACAAAAATAACAACTTTGTTTTATAATGAGTAAAGATTTCTACTATGATTAGCATTTCAGAAATTACGCTTTAGTTTTGTAATTAATCCTTGAAAAAGCATTTTATCCAAATTAAATTGTTTGTAGTTTGTTATTAATAATATGAAATATCATATCATAATGTTTATATTCATTAGCTCATGTTAATACTATCTTTATGAAAATGGAAAATATTTTGAGTATTCAGATTTATATATGAGAAGAAATGAGTTGATGACATGAATTCGTCTCTTGTAAACTACTAACTGGTTTATTATTATAGATAGTAAATGTTAGATTGCGCAAACTCCAAATACTTAAGAACCTAATTGTTCTACATTTTGTAAATTATAACTTGTACTTACTTTTTTTTAGTTAACTACTGACACAATGTAATAAAGCTTAATCAATCTCCTTTCAACTTTTAATGGCAACAATTAGTCGTCAGTAAAAGTCGCTCGTCTGTATTTTTTCTATCTTATATATTAAAGTCTAATAGTTTTGTATTATTAAGAGGATACCAAAATAGCTTCGTGCATTTTTCTACGTACGAAGTTTTCATTGTTTCTTTAGATTTAATGGCTAGAGCTCTAATTTTTAAGTAATTATATGTTTTTAGGGTTCCGTACCCAAAGGGTAAAAACGGGACCCTATTACTGAGACTTCGCTGTCCGTCCGTCCGTCCGTCCGTCCGTCCGTCCGTCTGTCACCAGGCTGTATCTCAAGAACTGTGATAGCTAGAGAGTTGAAATTTTTACAGATGATGTATTTCTATTGCCGCTATAACAACAAATACTAAAAATAAAATAAAATAAATATTTAAGGGGGGCTCCCATACAACAAACATGATTTTTAGTGTTCCGTACCCAGTATCTCAAGAACGGTGATAGCTAGACAGTTGAAATTTTCACAGATGATGTATTTCTATTGCCGCTATAACAACAAAAACTAAAAATAAAATAAAATAAATATTTAAGGGGGGCTCCCATACAACAAACATGATTTTTTTACCGTTTCTTGCTCGATACTAATAACGTTGCCTTGTGTTGCATAGATAATGGTACGGAACCCTTCGTGCGCGAGTCCGACTCACACTTGACCAATTTTTCAATATATGATCTAGGATCGCATAAACTCAGAAACGCGATTGAAATAAGTTTTCTCGATAGAAAATCTTGGCGAAACAACCTCTCAAATTTTTTATTTTTTTCATTTGTCGGTCTATTATCGCGTATTAACTAATGAAATAACTTTAAAAACATAAGCAACTATTATATATAGAAACACGTAAATCAGAATTAAAATATAATTTAGTAGATTTTGAGTAAATAGGAAAAGTATCCCTAATTGTTCATTTTCTGTGCCTACTGGCTGTGTTAATATGTACGTGTCGGCGATGATATACGATAATATTGATGTAGGCCCTTAACAGTTTTGCTCAATGTAACAATTCCAAATGAGCATTAAGTATGTTAAAAATATATTTAGTCCATCTATCAGTGTCAAAAGGAATTAATTATTTGGAATTTTGGATGCTTCGATTACGTAATAGTGTAATTAGTAATATAGGTATTTTCTTAGGCGACATGTTGACTTTTTAACATGAATAATAATATTTTGTAGTAACGCATTTGATCACGTTTATATCTTGTGGTCGTAATTGGCAACAAAAAGTTGCTCGTATGAAACTTATGAAAATATGTGATTAAAATGTTATGGTTCCTAACATTATATGTGTAGATAGCCATATTTATTTAAGTCATTTAATCGATATTATGTTGCTTGGAGCGTGCTTTATTGTTCAAACATCATTCTGTATTTTATAGTGTGGTCAAGCTTTCGTTTTGTGAAGTATTTTATGATATTAAAGCAAAACGCTATTCTCACTGTGATCAAAATTTATTAATTTCCTTCATTAATATTCATTTCCCATTTGTATATGCACAACTTTTTGAAAATTAACTATGAACGAGGCTTAATTCATTTCCAGCAGATATTAGATACGCATTTAGAAAAGTAATATATTTAGTTTAAAACATATCTAGTTTTGTACCAAAGTAAGCTGCAGATGTTACTTAGACTAACCATGGCTCCACAGTCCACTATATTTTTTACAATGGTGTCGATTCTACGTCCAACTTAACCAAAAAATGAAAACCACTATTGCTGCATATTGATTATTTGGCTGTTTTGCTGTGTAATTTTATATTAATTATAATAACAGATTTGCTAACAAGAAAGAATCGTTAACATTACGGAATTGTGTTATTGACACTATCAAATTTCATTTTTTAGTTAAGTTTAGTTGTGCGCGTGAATTGGTACCAATAACTATTAAAATTTATATGTTTGCCACTGTCTCACTTTAAAATGTGTCACAATGCGTTTAAAGAGGCTGGCAACATTCGGTAGGGATATAATGGCGCGACATTTTAATTTGTGAAATTTATAATTTACAGAGTTTTATGGAAAACGGGAAAAAAAAAAATATTAAAAATAGTGTATCCTATTCACCTGACATTTAACATGATCCCACTTTATTACATTGACCTATTTCCATTTTTAATATTGAAATGCAAATAATGTGTTGTTGGGAATCTAGTACTACTTGTAAAGCTCTGAATATACATAGGAATAAAAGTGTAATAATCTTTGTTGGCCAAAGACTTATTGAATACATACTAATATTAAAGGCCCAATTAATTTTAACGTTTGAATTTTATCATTATTTCTGGTTGTCGGAGTATTTCTTGTTTCGTCATATTGGTTGCAATGGAATCTTGCAATTTAATGCATTGCAGAACCTGCAAGATGGCGGACTGAATAGTTTAAATTATGTTTATCAATATTAAATTGTAAAAGTGGTTTTACTGTTGTGTATGTCAACTTTGTATAAATAATTTCGTTTTAATATATGTGCTTAATGTGCACACAGCGCATCATAATGTATAATATAGGTGCTACTAGGAAATGCTTTGTTTAGAGTTAAGGTTTTTGTGTGTATTTATACATCAAGTGGATAAAAATAAAATATTTTAATAGCTTTCTTTGTTTTAACATTATCCCAAAAATCCCGTTTTCTAAACCTTTTGGAATGAAAAATAAATAACCAAAAGAGTGCAAGACATATAAACTAATATTCTAAACTTAGAAATATTTAATTCTCTAACATCATTAGAGTTTGATAAAGAAACTTATACGATGTGCCATGCGCCATGAGAGAGTTCGGTACCTATTTTGTGGAGACGAGAAACATACATTATACAAGATTGTAGATGGCTTTTTCTAATTTTTTACTTTGGTTATAATATAAAAGGGCATAAGCCCTTTTATCTATGCTTATGCGTACAACAAAGTAGACCAACGACCCGATGGAGGAAGTCCATAGATAGTGGCATCGAATTCACTGGTAACACTTTAAACTTTATTTACATTGGCAATACTGTCTAAGTGACAAATGACAGTTCGTTCGATCAAAACAGGGCCCTGAGTCGGGTATTTCAACGGTGTCACAACTGTACCATTATTGTACCATTATGGTGCAATAGTAAAGTTTTTGGTAGTCTACTATTAATGTGTCGTCATAACGACTTCATCATTGTCTTACAATTGTCAAAGTGACATAAATTGCTAGTCTCGTACACAACTGCTTCACAATTGCAATTCAATGACTGAAATGTTTCGGTAGTCTGCTATTTTGAATTTGACAGTAATATTTTTAAATTGTCCTGTGTCGACAGATTGCCATAAATAAAAAATAGATAGATAGAAATATTAGAAATTGTTCTTTGTAATTTATTGCAATTTACTAATCTCCTAAACGTCACATTGCTTTTTATACTAATAAATAGTATGTACAAATATATTTAAACGAAGTCTAGCATGATTAAATGTTTAAATTTATTAGTAGTTTTTCGAAAATCACTTCAACTAACGCATTTTTTAAAAACGGCAACACATACATACCATTCTAACACAATCCATAGATAAAAGAGACCGAAAATTCAATGCATAGATAAAAGAGATCGACAATTCTATTACCATTGAAAGACCGTTATGACGGCATATAGCAGACTACGGATATTTGACTTCAATTGCAACGGTATCGTGCCGGTATTGTGCCGGTATGACAATTGTTCCAAAATAGTGGACTTGAGCACCAGTATTGCAAGCATCGTTAGAGTATTAATGTTCTGTGATTGCAAGCTCTGGGTTTTTTTCGGTACGTCTATGGATTATGCATCCGTCCGTAGTATGTTCAGTCATCGAAGAATTTTAACGTAATTTTGTAACAATACTAGCTATTCCTGCCTCACTTGCGTAACTATTGTTAAATTATAACTAAGGTACCTATATATAAAAAATTTAAACTATTCGCAGATTCCTCGGTATACACACAAAATCTTTTGAGTGTGTTATTGATTTCCACGGAGTGTTAGAACACTTTTTTTTTTACTTAGAAGGTTAACATAATATTCGATCGCTGAAAAGAAAAAACATACTGCTATACTGCATTAATTTAATAGGTGCATATAATTTATTATCTGTAACTCTACTGATATATCTGTAATGAGATTGGCAACACACAATAACTTGTGGAATTTGGATTATTGTGTAGTGTATGGAATTTGGTTAATTTTATTTGCAGAAAAGTGCTAATTATAAAATAAACAAACTTTTCAGCTTACTAACTCTGATCAAAGCCAATTTCATACTTTGAACCGTAAATAGTACAGTTCAATTGAGTGTAATCCCTTTAGTTTTTGCAGTTTTTATTGAAAACTGTTGTAAACAAACATTTGCTAAATCTTTTCAATATAATTTAGTAGTGAAAATGGCAGTATATGCTGCTCATTTAACCAGAACCCTGCAAGGCACACCTTCTATATTTCAAGTGACCGCGCAGGAAGCCCTTGGGGCCACTGTTAAGCCTGCTTTGCAGAAGTTAGTTGAGGTAAGCTTTACTGTTTCTTTTTATGTTTTTCTGGTTCTGTAATGTGTTATTAATACAATACATTGAATTTGTGTAGATAATATTGTAGTACATCAGTCTTAGTATTCATTTCAACAGTTTTTTATTTAGTTTCTTTTATAAAAGACTTGTAAGATTTATGATCAGCTGACTGTATTGCTGGACTATTCATAGATAATTAGATGATAACTAGATATGTACTATACCTTTATACATTAGATTAGACGTACATAATGTAGATACATCATCAACTAGTCGCATCATCATCATCCATCATTTCTAAGGTCTTCCTCCTCTTTTCCTTTCACCATTGACATTTACCTACCTTTACTTAACAAGTAAAGAATATTTGAACAAGGTTTAAGTATAAGAAAATATTTAAATTTTCTTTTACTTAAATGTGATTCAAACCTCATACCTCCTTACAATACTAAATCTTCTACTCGGCCCAATATTTTCCACTATTGGACTCTAAGCCTTTATTTAATTGATGAGGTTCTGGTTAGCAACTCAACATCAATTATATACCTATCATAATAACAATAATTACAACATTATCATTAATGTTTTTCATTATATAATTGCAGTCATTATCATTAAATTAATATGATTTCAAAACTTTCTCTTTATCTTCTAATAAGAAATCATAATAGCTACCTACTTCACATACAAGTAAATTGTAATGCTTCATCAGGGACATTAACATTAATTTGATTTTTAAATATTTTTTTAGTTGGTGGTATTTATAAGCTGGTATTTTATAGAAGTTGTTTGGTTTTCAAATTACATCATATCTCTGCACTATGACTACATGTCTGAAATATACCTATAGAGTCTGCCCATAAAATATTTAAAAACGATAAAATATCTTTAAGCTGTTGATTAGTTTTATGACAGTATTAAAATAAAAAATATGATTATGTAACTAATATAGATACAGTAGAATTCGTTTAGTATGACTCCGCCTATATTGATCAACCAGTTTTTATGACGTATTTTTACAGATAAAGTTTGGTTTTCAAATAAAATTCTTTATAAAAGTCTGATATAACGACTTTCCTTATAGTGACATGTCGCTTATTATGACCTATTTTAATAAAATAATGTCCGGTTATAATGACCGACATGATTCTTTACACCTAATGTTGTTGATGTAATGTTGACTCCCGGCGACGTTCGGTACGTTTCTGTTTTGTATCTCACTGCTTTTCGTTTTTTTTTTGTCTCATACTGTGAAAAGAATGTCATCTCAACGACGTAAATCATTTACAATTGAGCAGAAAGGTGTAATAATATTATGCAGATTAGAAAATGGAGAATCTAACTCATGTCTCGCAAAGGAATTTGGCTTGGGTCATTCGACAATCTAAATGATTTTCAAAAACAAGAATCGCATTAAGCAATCGTTTAATTCAAATGTTTTGAAACCGTAGAGGCTTCGAAATTCAGGACAAGAAAATGTTGGTCAAGCATTAATACAATGGTTTAAAAAATTTTATTTAATATGTAAGTATATAGGTACATGTAATTACTATGTTTCTGTATAAAAATACTTAGTACATACATATTTACATAAAAAAGTTTTTTATTTCACAAAACGCTTTGTATGACGTCCGCTTATAATTCTTTGCCATTTAATTTTGCCATTTAATTTTAAGGATGTCAAGTGTTCCTTGAAATTCAAAATCGCAAAGTCATTCAAAAGAAAACAAACAGAGAGCCAAACAAACATGGAGTGCAATATATTGAACAGGATAATGCAGAAACCTATAAAAACAAAGAATGCGCTACGATTGCCCCTGAGGTTCAAAATAGAACTGTCAACACAAAAAAAATAGAACAAAAGTCATATGCAGAAGCTGTTAGACACGACACAACAAAGGACAAACTAGAAATACTACTCACAAAACAAGCTGAAAAGCTGGATTATCTCATAACTCAACTTGGTACACTGATGGGTTTACTCACAACACTAGTTAATAAAATGTTACGGTAAAATGCTTCTGCTAAAAATAGCCGCCTGGAACGTAAATGGTATTACCAGTAGACAAAGTGAGGTTAAAGCTCTGCTACATATGCACAAAGTAGATATTCTTTTGGTTTCTGAAACACATCTCAAAGAACCGAACAATTTCACCATGAAAGACTATACCACTTACTCCACTACACATCCAGACGGTAGAGCGCATGCTGGCACAGCAATTATAATCAGGAGAAGCATAAAACATACCCTCCTACCTGAATATAAAACACCACACATTCAGAGTACCACCATCACAGTTCACGATAAACAGGGACATCTTACTGTCTCAGCAGTCTACTGTCCACCAAAACACAAAGTGACTGAGGGACAGTTCACACACTTTTTCAAGACACTTGGCCCAAGATTTGTGGTTGGTGGAGACTGGAACTCAAAACATACATTGTGGGGATCCCGGCTTGTTACTACCAGAGGCAGAGAATTAAAGCACAGTCTGGAAACTAACAGCTTAAAGACACTGACTACAGGCGAACCTACATACTGGCCCACCGACTCCAATAAATTACCAGATCTGTTAGATTTGTTTATCTACAAGGGCCTTTCAACCATGTACTTAAAGGCAGAAAGCTGCTTAGACAGCAGCTCAGATCATACCCCAATCATAGCAACGCTTAGTACAACTATCATGGAGAGGGCTACTAAAGACTCACTGTGTAATAATCACACAGACTGGGATGCTTTCCGAGAGTACTTAGATAGAATCTTGACGCTGAAACAAGCCTTAAAAACAGAGGAAGATATAGAAAAAGCTGCTACGCAATTTACACATCTCGTTCAATGTGCCGCTTGGAAATCTACACCTAACATACTCGATACTAAAAGTACCAAAGATCTACCGAACTATATAAAGGATAAAATATTGGAGAAACGCAGACTCAGAAGAGTATGGCATAACACCCGCCACCCCTCGGATAAACATGCATTCAACAAGGCTGCATCTGAATTAAAGACTTTTTTTAAACAAACAGAGGAAGATACACTACAAAACAAGTTAGAAACTCTTACACCAACTGCTCGCAATGAACACTCTCTCTGGAAATTTGTAAAGTCTCATAAAGCAGCTCCGCAAACTGCTAACTATCCACTAAGACTCAGTGATGGTTCTTGGGCAAAAACAGACCGTGATAAAGCGAAAGCGTTTGGAGAGTATCTCGAAAAGGTTTTTGCTCCTAATAATGGAGATGCAGAAACAGAAAAGAAAATCAAGGAGTTTCTAGCTACCGACTTACAACTTAGTCCACCCTTAAAATGCTGTTCACCGAAAGAAATTCGGTACAATATTAAAAATCTTCAACTTAAAAAGGCACCTGGATATTGTTTAATTACAGCAGAGATCCTTAAACAATTGCCGTCAAAAGCTGTGATGTTCCTCACACATCTATTTAATAGCATCCTAAGAACAGCATACTATCCTGATATATGGAAGGTTTCAGAAATAACCATGATCCCAAAAACCTGGCAAACCACAACATTTAGCTTCGTCATATAGACCAATAAGCCTGCTGCCAGTCCTATCTAAATTATTTGAAAAAAATACTATTGAGACGACTCAACGACGTTCTTAAATCAAACGAAACTGTTCCTCTACACCAGTTTGGTTTTCGCTCCAATCACGCAACAACCGAACAAATACATAGAGTATGCGATAAGGTTAGAGAAGCTCTGGAAAACAAGGAGTACTGTTCAGGAGTCTTCCTTGACGTACAGCAAGCGTTTGATAAGGTGTGGCATGATGGCCTTCTTTACAAACTAAAATCTTGTCTGCCGCATAACCTATACTTACTGCTTAAATCTTATTTAACCAACAGAATTTTTCGAGTAAAATTAAACGACGCTTACTCAGAATTTCACGATATAAAAGCGGGTGTACCGCAAGGCTCAGTACTTGGACCAACGCTCTACATTATATATACAGCAGACCTACCCCAAACCTTCAATGTCTTCTCTGCCACGTTCGCAGATGACACAGCGGTTCTCTGTAACAACAAATGTCCTCAGCGGGCATCAGAATTACTACAAGACCATCTTGATGACATAAGCGTGTGGATGGAAACGTGGAGAATTAAAGCTAGTGCTAGCAAGTCTGTCCACGTAACGTTTTCCCTCCGTAATGGAGACTGCACTCCAGTGAAATTGGGTTCAGAGTTCTTACCACAAAAAGATCATGCGAAATATCTTGGTCTCTACCTGGATCGCAAGCAAACTTGGAAAATGCACATTATGAGAAAGCGGGACGAATTAAATAACCGCCTGAGATCACTTGGCTGGATTGTAGGCAGACAGTCACGACTTTCGTTAAACAATAAGATGCTTATTTATAAAGTGATCTTGAAGCCCGTTTGGACGTATGGAATTGAGCTTTGGGGTACAGCCAAAAATTCAAACCTGGAAATCCTGCAAAGATTCCAAAATAACGCCCTTAAAATCATGACTGGTGCACCATGGTTCACAAGAATGGTTGACATCCATAAATACCTCAATATATTCACAGTCAAAGAGGAGGCTGAACATCGGACAAGACGGTACAGAGACCGTATCACTAATCACACAAATGCACTAGCAGCGGCATTGGTGGAACCCATTAGCAAGAGACGACTAAAGAGAAAACATGTATGGGATGCACTTAATGAAACCCCATAAATAAAAAAAAATAAAAAAGAAAGGAGTGCCTTTAATGGAAGGCCATAACCTTGCCCGACAATTACACCCAAAACATCTGCTTATGGCCTGAATGCCGATGGCACGAAAAAAAAAAAAAATTAAAAAAAAAAAAAAAAATTAATTTTGCAAACAATACCTTATGAATATGTTGATTAAAATCTTCAATATACCAATTGAGACAAATAGTAGTAGAAAACATTATTACAATAACCAAGACTTAAACCTGTAATTTTGTATTACCATTCTGTTGCTTTGCCAGTGTTATAACCAAAGCTTCCACTAATCTCTCTCTCTCTCTCTCTCTCTCTCTCTCTCTCTCTCTCTCTCTCTCTCTCTCTCTCTCTCTCTCTCTCTCTCTCCAGCCCATTTATGTCCCACTGTTGGGCACGGGCCTCCTCCACTTGGGAGGGAATATTGTCTACTGTGCCGCGCTGACCAGGCGTGTTGGCACAGGGTTTATTTTCGAGTTTTCCGTCTCTCACAGAGGATGTTATCTATGTGCAATATCCCTTAGCTGACTTGTACAGCACCCTTGTGAGGAGATGGGGTGGTGACACTTGTATTGTTAATCCATCACCACATGGAAAGCTCTTCTTCTGCTTTGCTCCCACTACAATGTTACTCAATGTGTACTCAATCAGTTTGCACAACTCTTCACAATTTAATAAATTGGTGTAGAAATATATGTATTGTCTCAAAGTGATGGATCAATCAAGTTGTACATTCAATTTGATATTATTATTTTGTTGCATATTCTAGTTCTTAGCAGCCAAGTACCCTGATAAGTGTGGTTGGTGCAAGCGTTGGTATGATGAACTGTATCTATTGTTTGACTGCTGCCTACAATACTACTATCTCAAGCATTACGGTGAGTGAAACACACAGGACATTTACAAGAACATAACACACATGCTTGCTGCCAGCCAGTTCTTTTACTTGAACTTGGCTTGTGTTTAAATATGCACATATTGCCAATCCACTAAATATCACTGCCTAGCGTAATCTAGCACTGTACTGACTATATAGTCATTTAATATGTAACTTCCAGCTGCATCATTCTCTGAAAGTTTCTACGGTCTTCTCCGTGTTCCCACCAAGTTATCCTCCGAGTTCAACACTGGACAACACTTACCTATATACTTGGAGCGGGCATCACTTGCCGCTCTGGTTTTACTGCCTTATATCAAGGATAAGATGGAAGCCATAGTGGATAGGTGGAGGGAAGATGATGAAGATGGCAGATTGGGGAAGGTGAGCTCGGTCTTATCATGACTGTGTGTAGCTATTAATACGTTTATTTTTTTCATGTTTCTCTTTCGTTATGTACCATGCTTTAAGAAATATGGAAAAACAGTGCGATCAGTTTTGTCATATGCATAAAACAATCAAAACCTATAGGCGTGGGAATTTTTACGGAGCGCGATCTCATAAAGGACGGACGCGTAGACCATGAACCAATAGACCACGAGGTACGTCATGAGTCCGTCCTTTATGATCGCAGCTTTGCTTCCACCTCTGAACAATTAAAATTGTTGACACAAATAATTGTCCAAAACGAGCTCATAATAGATAGAATACACAAACTATCTCTCTCTCTCCAGCCCATTTACGTCCCACTGTTGGGCACGGGCCTCCTCTACTTTGGAGGGATTTTGGTCTACTGTGCCGCGCTGACCAAGCGTGTTGGCACAGATTATTTATTTTCGAGTTTTCCGTCTCTCACAGAGGATGTTATCTGTGTGCAATATCCCTTAGCTGACTTTTACAGCACCCTTGGGAGAAGATGGGGTGGTGACACTTGTATTCTTAATCCGTCACCACACGGAGGATACACACACTGTGTTCTAGATATTGAGCTTGCTTAAAAAAATGTTTATTTAAGTACTGTGAAAATGTATCCACAGATATAACAGATGGTAGGTTGACGTTTAAAATTGAGTACAAGTAACTTTAGCCTGGATAAATAGTACTTCATAGAATAATGACGTTTCTTATGACGTATAGCCTGGATCATAGGCACACAGACACACATATACTATGCCATTCAAATGAGAATAGGATTGACCCCGTGTCATGTTGAGACGTCATAGTTGTCAATTTGAACAATTTTGGTAGGGCCAGCAAAACAAGACATTTTTATAATATAATTTATCTTAAACTTTGTCATTATCGTTTACTAATTTTCGAGCAATTAGCGAGACAAATACAATTAAAACTATAACAAATAACGACAAGTTCAAAATAACAACACTAACAAACAAAAAGAATGAGAAATAAGAATAAATTTATTTTTTTAACGGAAAACAACCACATAACTAACAGAATTTAAAATAAAATGCCTTATAATTCATATACTCAACAAAACTCACCAACAACAACAAAATGGCGATTGGTAATTCAACTTATTATCATATTATACAACAACGAAATTATTGAAAGAAAATAGTATTTCTTTTTTAATAATATACGGGGTGTTTGGTACATCGTTTGCCAAATTAAATTTGCTAAAAGATAGTGTCATTTGCTATAGTTTAGCATATTTAATTTTATTTTTGCGCCGCCAGATTTTTTTTTGGTCTTGAAGACCAACGAAGGCAAACGATGTACCCTGTATAACTATTATTACTAAATAATTTAAGACGTTTTTCGCTTCAAATTACCGAGTTTAGGTAAAAGAAAAAAAAACATTGATACGCAAATAAAGTTACGTTGCCGACAGTACTTTCCTAATCACTTTTGACAACTAAAGGTCATTGCCAATCCTATTCTCAGTTGAAAGTGAAACGTATAGTACACGTACATATTGATATGGAAGTAGCTTCAAGCCGACTGAGTGATGTAGGTATAGACATTCCATCTGGTGTATTTGTGTATGCATCATTATATCCATATTCTGTGGTACATTTAATTTATAAAGGGTGTTTTTTTAAGCCCGATATAACTTGAAATTGTAAAAAATAACACAAAAAATTAAATTGTAATCAAAATTTTTTTTTTATTCGAAAGATCAATACGTGACATTAACATTTGAAAATGATTTCGGGCATATGGGCACCGCGGCTGTTCTTGACGAAGCGCATTCTGGACGTCCAATTTTGGGCCACTTTTTCGAGCACTGCTGGCCGTATGTCACGAATAACACGAACAATGCTGGCCTCCAAGGCGTCAATTGTTGCTGGTTTATCAGCATAAACCAGTGACTTCACGTAGCCCCACAGGAAATAATCGAGAGGTGTCAAATCGCACGACCTTGGAGGCCAATTGACAGGTCCATTTCTCGAAATCAAGTTATCGCCAAATTTTGATTTCAATAAGTCGATGGTTGCGTTCGCCGTATGGCACGTAGCGCCATCCTGTTGAAACCACATCTCCTCCGGATCAATGTCATCCATATTTTCAAACAAAAAATCATTGATCATGGTGCGGTAACGATCTCCATTGACCGTAACGCGAGCTCCGGCCTCATTTTTGAAGAAATAAGGTCCGATGATGCCACCAGCGTGAAAACCGCACCAAACGGTGCATTTTTCTGGATGTAATGGAGTCTGTAGGGTCTCTTGTGGATTGGTCTCACTCCATATGCGGCAATTTTGCTTATTAACAAACCCGTTAAGCCAAAAATGCGCCTCATCGCTGAACACAATTTTGCGATAAAACAACGGGTCAGTTGCCAACTGCTCTAGAGCCCAATCGGCGAAAGAACGACGCATATAATGGTCTCGTGGCTTCAATTCCTGCACCAGCTGGATCTTATACGGGTGTAGGCCGAGATCTTTGCGCAAAATTTTCCACGTAGTGGACGGACAGAGCCCCAATTGCTGCGACCGACGACGAATCGATAAATTTGGATCTTCTTCCACACTTTCGTTTACAGCGGCGATATTCTCTTCACTACGCACATTCCTTCGACGTGTTGGTGTTATTGCATCCTCTAGAGAGTATGTGGTACGAAATCTATCCACAGTTCGACGAATGGCTTGTTCAGATGGACGATTATGTACGCCATAAAAATGACGAAGTCGTCTATAAGTTGCGCGAATCGACGACTGATTTTGTAAGGATACGATAAATCTATTTCTTCTCATAAATGAAACGCTTGTAACTTTATAATTATTTTAATTCCAGAATAAATATGATTTGTTCTCATAAATTAATATTATACCTGATACCGTCCATGGTGACATTTCCATAATATCTTTATTAACTTTACATAATTCCTTTTACGTTTATTCTTTATTTGTTTTGCAATTATTCGTTTTCTAATATCCTTTGTACATAATATCCTGGATTGATAATTGTTATTTAATGAAATATATTTAATATGTTTAAGTAAACATGTCAAAATTTTGATGTTTGTCAATTGTCATAAATTTAATGTTATTTCTTTACTCTATGTAAAAACTACGGAGTTTCTAAGTACTATGAATCATTTTACCTAAGATACTGGCTGATTGCTAGAATATTCTAGTATCGATGTTTATTTTTAAATTATTTAAATTTATAGATGGAAGTTTGGAACGTAAAAAAAAATAGAGAAGGCGACAGTTCGAGTTTGGTCTGGGTCGAGGATCGAGTGGTAGTTGCTGGCAAGATTATCTGAAAATCTTTTACGCCTAAGTGTGATCCAAGATCTCATCTAATAATTGGAGTCGCCGAGTTCGCCGACCAGGCCTAAAATAATTTATAAACTCAAGTATATTATTATACAGATTCCACCTACCGGACTTGGAGGGACAGTCCTGACCTGGTGACCGGTCTCCTGTTGCGGCCGTCAAAGCACGGCCAACTCTTCCACGGAGAACTAAGTGTTTTCTTTTTCCCTTTTCTTTCGTAACTCGCGAGTGGAGTGACTTTTAAAGTACTTTATTTGTTACTGCAGTTTTCTTCATAGTGACAGCAGTGATTTAGGGACAATAGTGATTCAGGGACCAATAAATTAAACTTTCTTTCACCTTTTTTTTGTTTCATTACAGTGGCGCCTCAACTGGGTGAACTCACCCCAATTCTCAAAATTCCAAATTTCGGCTTGCTCAAGCCTGGTGTTATTTTTTTGGCATCGTATTTGACATTTTTAATTTTTTTTAACTCTCATCTATCATTCTATTAATAACATTGTGTCGATAAATATTATTTAGAAATTGATATTTTCTTTTGTAATTTCAGACTCTAATCTTAACTGTCCGGTGGTAATCTGGCAGGGGAGAAGTCTGTTGTGTGACTGTGCAGCTTGTGCGGTTTTGCAGCGAAAAGTAAAAAAAATACTACGCTACAACTTATAAATCGCAGTTTGAACTAAATACCTTAACCTGTGAGACATGGCAGGATTCTATTTCAGTGCAAAATTAGCACCAAAATTTATCAAATGCACAGTTGTAGAAAAACTATCTCCACTCGTCTATATATTGCAGGACAGTAAAGGTGAAAAGTCAAAATGGCATATTAAGGACTTAAAATTGTAACTCTGTAACTACTTTTACTTTTATAATACTCATGTGTAATTTTTTTTTATTCAAATTTTTCTGTTAATTTTATATTTGTAAAAATGTACTTTAACTTATTGTGTTTTACAGATAAGTAATGAAGAGAGGGAGCTTGTAACTATGAGATCTGTCCACATCTAAGTATATAATAAAGCTAAAAAGGTATGTTTTCAAATTTCTTTAAAATTAACTCTAGTGGACAGATGTCACTAACTTTCAAGTTATTGCCTTAATATACTGAACCAATTTTATCTTATCCTTACATATTATATTTTTTGTATTTCTTTTATGGACGTTATAGGGCCATTATATTTAGACTTACTTTAGGTATAGGTTTACAATATAGTGCAGGCGGTTCAGGTATGGTTAGAGTGTAGTTGCCATTGGATGTGAGTAACTACCTCGCTTTTTTTTAATGGTGATGAATGCAGTATATAAATATATATCTATCTTTAAATATTATTATAGGAATGAAAGATGAATAATGAATGTGATAGCCATTAACCTTTAACGTGTCACTATTTGTTATACCAAGCTTTAAGGGGAGTACTTACTACATAAAGACCCTAGGTGTCTGTAATTTTTCTATTTGTCTCTTAGGATCTTGTAGCCATCGGAGCTATGAGGTAAACTAGGCCTACTGCTAGGTATGCTAAGCCTGCTGATAGGTATTTCTTCTAAAAAAAAAAAATCAAAATGTTGTGAGGACATTTTAATTTTTTTTGCCGGGTTGTTGGGGAAATGTAAGGATACGATAAATCTATTTCTTCTCATAAATGAAACGCTTGTAACTTTATAATTATTTTAATTCCAGAATAAATATGATTTGTTCTCATAAATTAATATTATACCTGATACCGTCCATGGTGACATTTCCATAATATCTTTATTAACTTTACATAATTCCTTTTACGTTTATTCTTTATTTGTTTTGCAATTATTCGTTTTCTAATATCCTTTGTACATAATATCCTGGATTGATAATTGTTATTTAATGAAATATATTTAATATGTTTAAGTAAACATGTCAAAATTTTGATGTTTGTCAATTGTCATAAATTTAATGTTATTTCTTTACTCTATGTAAAAACTACGGAGTTTCTAAGTACTATGAATCATTTTACCTAAGATACTGGCTGATTGCTAGAATATTCTAGTATCGATGTTTATTTTTAAATTATTTAAATTTATAGATGGAAGTTTGGAACGTAAAAAAAAATAGAGAAGGCGACAGTTCGAGTTTGGTCTGGGTCGAGGATCGAGTGGTAGTTGCTGGCAAGATTATCTGAAAATCTTTTACGCCTAAGTGTGATCCAAGATCTCATCTAATAATTGGAGTCGCCGAGTTCGCCGACCAGGCCTAAAATAATTTATAAACTCAAGTATATTATTATACAGATTCCACCTACCGGACTTGGAGGGACAGTCCTGACCTGGTGACCGGTCTCCTGTTGCGGCCGTCAAAGCACGGCCAACTCTTCCACGGAGAACTAAGTGTTTTCTTTTTCCCTTTTCTTTCGTAACTCGCGAGTGGAGTGACTTTTAAAGTACTTTATTTGTTACTGCAGTTTTCTTCATAGTGACAGCAGTGATTTAGGGACAATAGTGATTCAGGGACCAATAAATTAAACTTTCTTTCACCTTTTTTTTGTTTCATTACAATTTTCAAAGTAAATTTGGATAATTTCGTAGCGTTGTTCAAGCGTGAGTCTATTCATGATGATTTGTCAGAGTATACTGAAACAAATAAAAAAAAAATTTTGATTACAATTTAATTTTTTGTGTTATTTTTTACAATTTCAAGTTATATCGGGCTTAAAAAAACACCCTCTATAAGTTTAACTTGTGACTAGTGAACGTTGTGTAAAAGGTCTAACAATACGTTTAGTCTACAAATGACCGATTCGCGAAATGACAACGTAGTCTATAAACGACCAATTCTCATAACGAACAATTCTAAAAATGACTGATTCTACAAATGACCGATTCTTAAAATGACCGATTCTCAAAATGACCGATTCTTAAAATGACCGATTCTCAAAATGACTGATTCCATAAGAGTATGAATCTACCAAAGACCGGTTCCATGAATGACTAATTTTGTTTAAATTTATCAGTTGGTGGTAGGTACTATGGTTTTGAATACTTGCCATATCTCTCGTGTCACAATTTTTCTTTGTATACTACTCCGAAACGACTAAGCCAATGGCAATATTATTTTTTTTATACATATTATAGGTAAATGTATGTATGCATGGCAAATGGTGTGAAATGGTGTTTGAATCTGCGTCATTAGAAAAACAGTGTTAATGTGAAGTCTAAGCGGGCTAACGTCTGGTGTAAAATAAAAAAGACACAATTTAATGGAGTAGGCATTTATTTTAAACTTAAATGTTCCACTAACATTTAATAATAACAATAATTAAAGACACTACAGATGTTTTTTCACTATGGAAACAGATGAAATTAACTTTTTCAGCGGATCGATCTCATCGTTGTTAATAGAATGTTGTAGCTAACGTAGTTAGTTTGCCCAGTATTACAAGGCCTTTATATAGATGACTGGTCTGGCTGTAAATACAGGCGATGTCTACGATATTTCTTCGATATGTAGTATTTAATATAGGTCAAAAACAGTAAAAACTCTGTGCTGAATTTTCTTTATGATATGATTAAGATAAAAAGGTTTTGTTTTTTTTGTGTCATTGTTATGTCATATATGTATAATAATGATTTAAAATAATTACGCAATAAGTGGATTAAAACTTAATTAGTTATTTAAATAGCATATTTACGTTCATAATTTTTTTGGTAATATGGGGGACCCAGAATTTATAATAGAAAAAAATCAAAAAGGATATGACACTATTTTACACAACGGGTACAGGTATAATAAAATTAAAAGACCAAATAAGGATGGCGCTTCTTTTTGGCGATGTGTTAATAGAAAAATGTGCAGTGCATCTATTACAGTGGAACGTAATATGAAGACTATACAGCGCTGTTCGCAACACAGATGCCTCCCAGACTGTGCCAAAAATGACATTTTTGTAAAAATTAATAAGTTAAAAAAAGATGTTTGTGAAAACTTAGCGCCTATAAAATCAATTTTCGAAAAGCATTTTGATGAAGAAGCAGGACCGAGCACGACTATACCTTCATTTTTTAACAAAAAGGATTGCTTATATAATGCTAGGAAGAAATTTTTGCAGGCAGAGAAGATGATATTTCACTCAGTGGAGGACGTGAGCGTACCTGAGGGTCTAAGAAAAAACTTTTTAGTAGCAGAAGATGGAGAGTCCGACAAAATTTTAGTGTTCATGTCAAAATTATCGAAAAAAGTGATTAATGGGGCACGGCAACATTTCGGTGATGGCACATTTAAATGTGTACCGCGGCCATTTTATCAGTTATTTAGCATACATATAGACCTTTATTCTAATAAAAACACAACCAACGTAGTTCCCGTTTTATACGCTTTGCTGCCAAACAAATATCAAACAACCTACATTAGATTATTTGAAATTATTAAAAATTTACGAGTAAAAATAAAAAATTTTAAATGTGATTACGAAATAGCTATTATTAATGCAGTCAAAATTGTTTTCCCAGAATGTAGCATAAGAGGGTGTTACTATCACTACCAAAGAGCAGTGTGGAGAAAAGCGAAAGCTTTAAATGTCACCGCCACAAGCGAGCAAAGGCAAATTGTTCGCATGGCTACCCTTTTGCCATTGCTGCCAGTGGCCAATATTACGGAGGGCCGACAAATTATTCTAACGAAAATCGAAGCACTCGCTGCGATGCATCAGTTTGGGTATTATTTGGAAAAGCAATGGCTTAGAATAAGCCCTAATATTCTTAGTTGTGCAGGTCAACGCCACCGAACTAATAATACTTTAGAAGGCTGGCATCACCGTTTAAATGTTATAATTCCAACTAAACCTACTCTCTTTTATTTTATCCAAAAATTAAGACAAGAAGCCAAACACTTTGATACTAAGATTAAAAATTCCTTTTTCCAAATTACCCGAAAAAATCGCCGCAACCGTGATGTTATATTTGATAAAAAATATAAAAAGGTGTTGAAAAAAATTCAAAACGGTACAATATCAGTTGAATCATTTTTAAAAAAAATGATTTTTATTCAACTGCACATTCCCAAATAAAAATGTAGTAGTATATTTCTGAGTTTCAGGATCATTTCTATCAGGTTTCCTGATCTATTAGGTACTAGCTGTTGACCGCGACTCCGTTCGCGTATAATTTAGTAAATATTCATCCCTTTTTTCGCAATAAAAGGTAGCCTATGTCCTTTCTCAGGGTCTAAAGATTGTCTGTGCCAAATTTCATCAAAATCGGTTGAGAGGCTTAAGCGTGAAAGCGTAACAGACAGACAGAGTTACTTTAGCATTTATAATATTAGTAGGGATTAGTAGGTATTTAAGCGTGTCTTTTAGTTTTATATTTTAACATGACATCAAGTACCGGTAAGGTACAAATTGGACTCGCACACAAAGGGTTCCGTACCGTTATTATCATAAAATATTCGTCATACTCACGACCCCAAATGACAGGATAAGGGCAAGAGAATGATATAATGAGTAATTTTGTTGATTTTAGTATGAAGGGATTTATTTAAACTGTGTAATTTTCAGCTGCCTAGTTATCACCATTCTATTAACACAGCCTGGTGACAGACGGACAGACGAATAATGAAATCTCAGTAATAGGGTCCCGTTTTATCTTTTGATACGGAACTATAAAACCACAGTATATTTGAGAAAATGCAGAGTCTTTTTATTGCGAAATTCATTTTCTAGTCACATTAATGGCCATTTCACACAGCATCCTCTGGTCCCAAGCTAAACTTATTTGCTTGTGTTAGTTATTTGACTACGAGGCTAATAAGTAAATGGTTGAAATGAAATGGTAGACGGACTAACGCTAATATAGGCATAAATAAATAAATAAATATTCAAGCACATTTCACACAACGTCCTCTGGTCCCAAGCTAAGCTTATATGCTTGTGTTATGGGTACCAGAATACGGATATACTACATATACTACATTTCTTTTGTAAATACATACTTATAATACGTAGAAACACCCAGACGCAGTACAAACATTTGACACATGACAATTAGAAAAATCACACAAATGATTGTCCTGAGCGGGAATCGAAGTAATCGAACCCAAGACCTCTTGATCTGCAGTCCTTTTCCTGAACCACTAGACCACGAAGCCCGTCTTTTTATTTTTAATTAACTGCAAAATATACAAGGTGCTGTTAATAATTAGGTATGCAGAAGTTGGATGAGTACAACAGTTGTAATTATTTTTATGCTTTTTGTTTTAAGAAGATAACGCTAATTTCTTTTTAATGTATGAAACAAAAAATTTATAAACGCTGAAAAAGTTAATTTTATCTGTTTCCATAGTGAAAAAACATCTGTAGTGTCTTTAATTATTGTTATTATTAAATGTTAGTGGAACATTTAAGTTTAAAATAAATGCCTACTCCATTAAATTGTGTCTTTTTTATTTTACACCAGACGTTAGCCCGCTTAGACTTCACATTAACACTGTTTTTCTAATGACGCAGATTCAAACACCATTTCACACCATTTGCCATGCATACATACATTTACCTATAATATGTATAAAAAAAATAATATTGCCATTGGCTTAGTCGTTTCGGAGTAGTATACAAAGAAAAATTGTGACACGAGAGATATGGCAAGTATTCAAAACCATAGTACCTACCACCAACTGATAAATTTAAACAAAATTAGTCATTCATGGAACCGGTCTTTGGTAGATTCATACTCTTATGGAATCAGTCATTTTGAGAATCGGTCATTTTAAGAATCGGTCATTTTGAGAATCGGTCATTTTAAGAATCGGTCATTTGTAGAATCAGTCATTTTTAGAATTGTTCGTTATGAGAATTGGTCGTTTATAGACTACGTTGTCATTTCGCGAATCGGTCATTTGTAGACTAAACGTAACAATATTAGGTAATTATTGATATCTAAAAATGGTTGTTTATCCAGAGTTCATCAGATTCAGTTCGTCGCGCGGCGGTCCACACATATAGTATATTATACACAGTAACGTCGTGTGTTCGTCTCATACAAGTAGCGCGATACATGGCCGGTTCGTCCGCCGTACACTCGCCAACACTCGCTGTACTCGGGCTCGCTCTAAGAGACGCACCACCCAGGGACTATGGGGAACATACTTGGGGAGATCTACTCAGGAATCTCATGACTGGACAGTTTAGGTAAGTTATATATTATATCTCACTATTCTCACTTCAATTAGGTACATCCTCAGCCCATAAATCCTGGAATTCCCCATATTAGGAATTTATAGTACCCGATAGTAACATTTTTGAATTAGTTGTTTATATTCTTAAAACTATTTTTTAAACAAAACAAATATTTTAGACGGGCTTCGTGGTTTATGTAACGGACTGCCGTTCACGGGTCGCGGGTTCGGGATCTTTATAATTGTCATACAAATGTTTGTACTGCGTCTGGGTGTTTCTATGTATTATAAGTATGTATTTACAAAAGAAAAGTAATATATGTATTCTATTCGTATTCTGGTACCCATAACACGAAACATATAAGCTTAGCTTGGGACTAGAGGACGTTGTGTGAAATGTCCATGAATATTTATTATTTATTTAAAACATTTTTTCGTTACCTATCTTCTTCAAATGACGTACTTTGTCACTGCATTTTGTATCGTTTGGATATTTAAATTGTACTCACAGATATACCCAGAGGCGTATTTTGAAAATAATCGCCCCGGGCCATTAGATTTGATGCCCCGGGTCAATTTAATTAGCCGCCCTATAAGTTATTATTAATAGAAATAGAGCAAAATTTTAAACTTGAGGGCTTTCGCCGTCCTTCTCAGGCTGGCCGGCCCGGGCCATGGCCTGGGCCTTAGGGTAAATACGCGTCTGGATATACCAGATGTATAGTCTATGGCTACATCACTCAGTCAGTTTGAAGCTAATTACATATATATGTGTGCGTGAAAATGTGTGTCTATGATACAGGCTATACGCATAGACTTAGGATATAGATCTAGACGTAACACTCGGTACAACGAAAGCGGCCTGCTGCTTTTTTTTAAATAAATGATTTAGTAGCCTTTCTAACTCTTTCTTTTTAAGCGGGAGTAAAAGAGAAAGCAAGGCTACTATTTACTATTTTACTTTTAAACCATAAACAGGGTGGCCCTGCCTTGGAACAAATCTATGTTCCCGAGTTGTTACTCCCTATTTATAACCTTCTTGGCTATACGTCATATGATACATCATTATTGTATGAAGTACAATTTATCCAGGCTAAAGTTACTTGTCCTCAATTTTAAACATCAACCTACCATCTGGTATATCTGTGATTGTACATTGAAATATAAATATACTAATCATTAACCTATCACGTTACTACAGCAATGCGATGGTCTCATTCCCAATGTTGGGCGGGTTAGCTCTGGGCGCGGTGGAGTACGGTGCGTTCATAGTTCAGTTCCTGCGCTGGTGGGACTCCAGTGCTGTACATAGTGCTGCCTTACCAACACCTGATCCACCACAGGTAAACAACTGATCATATCTTCTTTATTAACAGATTTGTTAGGGGAAAAATAATAGTAGAAATTACATGTATTTACAGTCATAGCAGTCATCAATTCAAAGACCCTGTAATACTGGACAAACTAACTACGATAACTTCTACATTCTATTGACTACGATGAGCTCGATCCGCGGCTTACGACACGTGTAACTGGTTTGGAAGGATCCTTTTACGAATATTCAACAGGTCACCATTTCAATCTCACCAACTAACTACACAAAATCAATAACTTAACTCACCATTGAAACAATTTCAGGATTTACTTCATAATCTTGGAAGCTAAGTTAAAACTAAAAATCCGTAATAGTATTTTCTAACACTTGCGCGACTCATCTGTTTAAATAAAACTACTTTTTACGGATTTAGACGCGTATATTTGTTTTAAATTTTTGCCCGACGTTTCGGAGACTTTGCAGTCACCATGGTCACGGGTGAGACTCACCTCACACCTGGGTCTAAATCCGTAAAAAGTAGTTTTATTTAATGCGTAATAGCTTACGGATTTTTAGTTTTAACTTAGCTTAAGAATAGCTTAGATTTAATCAAGTCTCATACGACATATAATTATGTTCACGTCACTGACATACATAACAAAAGTTCATATAGTAAATAGTCTTCTTACATAGTAGGTGCTCCTTTCCATCATAAAATTACGTAGCTGCATGTTACGTCCGTCTACGTCACAAAGATAAAATAAAACAGCATACAGACGAATTGAGAACCTCCTTCTTTTTTGAAGGCAGTTAAAAATTAAAAAGCGATGATGGTGTATGTTAGAAGATTTTGTAATTTTTTTTTTTCTATCGACAGCGTGAAGAGCGAGCTGTCCGTTGGAAAAACAAATGTCCAATATGTCTACAGTCTTGGAAGATACCTACCGTGCTACCTGTCTCTGGGTAAATATTTAGTTTGTGGTTTTCCTACATTTATCATCACACACACACACTAATTAGTCTGTCTGTACACTATAAGTATGAGCATCGCTCTTGTACACTTTTCAGTGATGGTTGCCTTAAATAACCTACTCCCAAAGTGAGCGATAACGCCCCCCTTGTGATCGCTACAGGCTTAGAGTGGGGGCGGTAAGAGACCCCAGAAAAAAATGAGGTTGTAGTGGTTTTCAGTATTTGAAAAAATGGGGGGGTTAGTCAAAAAATCAATATAGAATCCTAGCGGGCGTATTATGTACTTTTTAAAAATCATGCTAGTTCCAGTCAGGCCGTACACTGCCTGGCTAAATTACGTATTATGGCAGATATAAAACTTAATAAACTAAATTATGGTGGAAAAAGTGATTGCCGCAAGCGGGACTTGAACCCACGACCTCGGAATACCGTTCCGTAGCTCTTTCCAACTGAGCTTATTGCGGTCGTGCTTGTAGCATTCAAATTTACCACCACAATCGTTACTCGATTGAGTTTATATAGTATTTCTACGTACGTACGTTTTAATTTGTTTGCGGCAATCGCTTTTTCCACCATAATTTAGTTTATTAAGTAAAGCATAGCATGTCAATTGCAAAATCAATAAATTACTTTAGATATAAAACTTTTAGTAGATTTTTTTTTGTTAGTACTTTAACTTTTAGTTGTACCTTCTCTTTAAACATATTAATCTATGACTGGTTTAGCGAACTGACTGACTGGAAGTTATATTCATAATACGAATTTGCCAGGCAGTTCAATTCACTACGTAACCTGTCTGGAAATAAAAGCTCATAATACGGCCGCTGAACTAAGCTATTGAATGAAAGATATTATGGACATGTGACAGTTTATCCGTCATATAACGAATATAATGTTAATATATAAATATATATAATTTACAGGTATATATTTTGCTATATATGTATATCTCGTCACGTCCGAGCACATTCTACATGTCCGGTGACCAAGTGTCCGGTCCGGGAGGCAGAACTAGTGCGGTTGTATGTAGACTGAACATTGTCATAATTACATTGTGTAATATTTTTAAAAAATCCCACTATTGTAAATATTTTTTAGGTATTGTTACGAGTATATGTATATTAGGTATTGTATATAGGTAATACGTGATATATGTACCTGGTATTGGTAATTTAACAAAAATAGGAATAACTCCAGAGGCGTATTTACCCTGGGACCAAAGCCCGGAGCTGCCAACCAGAGAAGGCCTTTTCAAGTCCATTTGATTAGATTGCCTTGTGTAGCCATTGACACACCGTTTGGTAAATCTGTGGACCTAAGTATATATTGTACAGATATTTTGAATTAAATGTTTAACTTTATTATGTACATAATAGGATTTGTGATAAACAAGTAGGTAGGTGGTTGTGTTGTTTATTGTTATTTATTTATAAGATATTATGTACAAATATTACAGTTTTATACACTTTACAGTGTTTTATTTAGTTTAATGTTAGTATAGTTTGTATATCGAAATACGACACTCGAGTAGTCGTTTTTTAGAGTTCCTTACCAAAAGGTAAACTGATTATTTATAGTACATTACGATATTAGTGTGTTAAGATGGTTATAACATTCGAGGCGGAATTTCAGCTCGAGCCGAAGGCGAGGGCGTAATTGAGCCGAGCATGTTATAACCAATACGCACGTATATCGTACGACGTTTTTTAACACATTTGCGAGGAAACAGAAAAAAAAACATTAAATAAACTCAATCTGTGAATGCACACTGTTGCTTTCCCGCCATTTTAACAGCGCGCTAGCGCTGCCTACCTGACTGGCGCCGCGCGGCGATTAGTTCGAAATTTGAAATGGCAAATAATACTGTTATGAAATTTGTATGGACTACTATGGACTATAACTTAACTATTTGCTTTGGTCACACGCGCGTTTTTTATGACACGCTTTACATATTTAAAACCGGTGGAATTACATCAGCTTTACGAGCAAGGGTGTTAAAAAATACGTTATAGACGATACGATATATGTATGAGTGTTATCAAAAGGGATTAATAGGGTTTTCAGGAGTTTAAAATAATAGTTTACCTATTCTTTGATTTCCCGTAATTTATAAACCAATCTGCAACCTTTATACGTGACTAGCTGTTGCCCGCGATACATGTGAAATTCAGAAAATTTTCCCCGTTTTTACAACATTTTTCTGATGCTTGATGCTTCGCTCCTATTGGTCGCAGCGTGATGTTTTATAGCCTATAGCCCTTCTCGATAATTGTACTATCCAACACTGAAATAATTTTTCAACTCGATCTAGTGGTTCCTGAGATTAACGCGTTCAAACAAACAAACTCTTCAGCTTTATAATATTAAATATAGATTAGGGCGATTATCTCTTGTCGCCCTTACCAGTATTGATACTCATAGGTCTTAATAAAGCTTGAAAAGTACCAATAACAACTTGAGTTTCATCTCCTGATATTAAATCCTCGATTATACCTCTATCTTTGTCACTCTCCACTTCTCTTTTCCACTTATTAGTGACGTAACCTTTATTTTGATCACTATAAGATTTTGCAAATTTATTGTTGCTTGCTGTATTTTCTAAATGGAGACTTGTTTTATTTCCTTGTGATTCTTTTGTATTGAATAGATCTTCATTCATATTATTATTTTGATTTCCTGTTTTTATTTCATCATTTAATTTTTCTTGATAATTCATTTCTGAACGAATAATCGATTTCAAATCGTCTGCAGTCACAATTATTTTGTGAATTAAATCATTTTTCAAAGCTTCGGTATACTGTTTTTTTTCGTAAATTATTTTATTTTCGTTTGGTAAAGAATTAACAAAGTAAATAGTTATTAACAGAACTATACATCGTAACATGATGACTGATTATGAACTATTGTTGTATGTGTTTCTGTTCTGTATTTTTATCGTAAAATTATCTGTTAAATATGATAATTTCTTGTGGTATTGTTGTAAGTAGTTTCATAGATAAAGTGTGGTAATGTATAATTCATAGTACAACTGATACATAGTACAGTGTACAAAAATATATTTCAAATGTCTAATTATTTAATAAACTAAGGACCGTACATTAAGAAAATAAATATACATTGTATACTTGTTACGTTTTAATCATAATATTTTATTACTGCTAAATACAAAATTTTATAATATAAAATATGTTTGTTATTTTGTACAAATCTTCTAACACTAATTATTACAAAGGTTAATACATATATCTGTGCGTTCATTTTAAAATGCAGTTCATGATGTCAGCCTCTTGCAAACCACTGCTGGTACTGGACATAAGCTTTTCCCAATTCGCGTTACTCCATACACCGTCCTTCATTCAGTCCCATTCTGCGACCTTCGAGTCGCCAGAATACCTAACAGGAATGTGGTCATCTCACTCACGGAATCCTGGCAGACGTTACATTTGGGAAAAACCATAACTTACCTCAATGGAGTCATCTGAGTAAGTTATTAATATACATATATTATATAACAGCCACAGTGACTTTATAATTTAATGTTGCTTCAAAAATGGTAAAAAATTAATATCTACAAAGTTATATGTATAGCGTTATAATTACAAATATTCAACATCGGTAGTAATAACTCCATGCAAATATAGGTGTGCTAGTTGCGCCCCATTTTGTCCCACAAGTGCTACCCTAGGGCTGCTCCCGGTGTGTAGGACGGGTATCCCGGGGCTGCTGGCAGACAACTCGGGCTCCGGTAGTGCGCTGTGGTAGGCCCGCAATTCATCCCGGCTCGCGAACGTCTTGTCTCCATAGATACTCACTCCGTCCTGAGTTTTCATGACACGCCAAGATTCTGATGTCTTGAAGTATCCTCCATCACCCTGATAATCAGAAATTAGAGATAATTGCGATATATTCATTTACATTTAAATAATTTTTTGATATATCCGCTATGTCGTGTGTGTGTGTGTGTGTAAAGTAACATACAGAAGTTATACATTTCATATTCTGCACATCATTACTTGGAAAACGCTTGCTCGAAGAATTTTTAATGTTACTTACGACAGTTTTAAACAGAGTTTTAAACTTGAAGGCTTTCGCCGCCCTTTTCAGACTAGCCGCCCCGGGCCATGGCCCCTATGGCCCTAGGGTAAATACGCCTCTGGATTAACGTGCCACAGTTGACCACAGATCATCTCCACTTAAGGAGGGTATTAAAGCTACTATGCCGCTCTGACTGGGCGTGGGTTTTTTGAAATGAATATACAAGTAACCTCGAATGTAGAGACAGCATAGTGGTTCCCCCTCTTGGCAGTGACGAGTGTGACGAGTTCGCCCTCCTGGTTGACGATGGGTGTGCCCGCCATGTACGTGTTGGTTGACTCGAAGGTGGGAGCACACCTCCACTGCGCCAGTACTCCGTCACTAGACACCACCAGGATGCGCTTGCTGCGGTTTATGAACACCTGGTACACAACACAATATAACAATTGAAAGTATTACTTCTACTTCATTTCATTTCATATTTTTTGCAGCCTGGGACTGCATGGTGCATAGATCTACATATGGTATGAGTTTCAACTTGCTACCTTCAACCTTTACTGAATAAAAAAAATTTGACGGACGGACAGACAGACGGCCACTGAAGTAATACTATAAGGGTTTCTTTTGTGTACAAAACCCTAAAAATTGTCTGTTTTAAAGCACAAGAAGATAGGCTCTACCAGACAATCACTGTATGGAGAGAAACATGGAAATGATATAGTTGTATGTAGTGTACCATACATTTTCGTTTTTATTTTAATAAGTCATTTCTTTCCTAAAGTAACAAGTAAGGAGTGCTGAAGTCTACCTTATCACTCTGTATTGTTGCTACGATCTATGGAAATATAGGTTATTTATAAAAAAAAATATGTTGCATTAGTATATTGTGGTATAATAATTATATAGTCATTGTCACACGAAATAATTTTTCGTAAGTGACTTAGGGTCCGTGAAAAAAATCGAAAACCTTTCTCATACGACGACGCGGCGGGTAGTTTTTCGATATACAATAGTATTATAGACTGTATCGTCGAGTACAACTAGTAGATACCTTCTCAGCGGTGCAGTCATCCAGCCTGACGTAGACCAGCTCTCCGAGTGGAGCAAGCGCCTGTTCTGTAAACACGTCGCAGTAATGATGTGTCACCGGGGAGTACTGCTTGATCTGAAACAATAATATTGCCTACTCATTACAACATATCTTTAAGAGACTACAAACTAACTAATGAGTATGATTTTACCTGCTTTTATAGTACCTAAAACTGCCCTATACCTTGGCTGTTGGCGTAATGATAAATAACAAATTCAAGTTAAAACTGACAAGTTTCAATGAAATCTTTAGTAGTAGTTTTTGCGTGAAAGAGTAACAAGTGCAACTATGCATCCACATATTCTTACAAATTTTCGCGTTTAGAATATTGGTAGGATAGTTGGTTGAGATAGTTCAGGGCGTGGTTATGTCCTGCCGGATGTTTTCTGAAGGTAGCGCTTTAGGTACCTACCTGGTCTGGTGTGCTGCAGTGTATAGGTATGGCAGAGCCAAAAGTGGCAAACTTCTTGTCATCCTTCTCATGTATCTCTGCGGGGATGGAGACGCTTTCCACCAGACCCTTGTAGTTCTCATTCAAAGCTGTACGCTTCGACATGATGCACTGGAATATAAAACAATCTATCTGTGAAGAGATCTATGATCTGAATCTTATACTAATATTATAAAGTCAGTTTGTTTGTTTGTTTGAAAGCGCTAATCTCAGGAACCACTGGTTCTTTAGACATTCATTTTGTTGTCATGTTTTATTAGTAGTAGTAGTACCTAGTGTCTAATAAAACATGATAACTAGGTGATGGAAAACACAATGTAATTCATCACTCCACTTGCTTACATTGACCCAGCTGTTGATCAGCTAAGGAAACAGTTACGCAGACAACATCTACTGTAAGACATAAAAGTCTAGCTAAAATTTATATCAACACGATTAAGTTAAATAGGTTAAGTGTGCTAGAAGAGACCAAAATACTATTTTGGTCTATTACGGGAGAGTAATTTCATACTCTCCCGTCATATAAGCATGACGGGAGAGTATGAAATTACTCTCCCGTCATGTAAGACAGTAAGACTTATACCAGACGCTTATGGTCTGAGAAAAGTAATAATTACATCTAATTTTAAACAACTTAAAATATTACCTAAGCCTCAGCTGAAAAATGTTGTGCCAATATTGGATATTAATTACTATATTATACTGAGATTTACTTAAAATTAACCACTATGTACTAATTAATTAAAATACATAGCAAACAAAGAAAATGTCCTAACAATATGGCAGCCGCGCTAAACTAAATTCTGGTCTGTTGTACTTATTAGCTATCAGAAGTATCAGGTGAACTTATTAATTGTTATAACAAATTTCAGTCATCTTGCTCATATACAATATGAGAAAAAGAAATGACTATACATCACAAAGGACCTTCTTTTAACAGTTAAAACATGCTGACTTCTTGATAAAAGAATGTTAGGTATGTTCAAAGGCACAGAGGTCCTCTGTGAAATAATTTAAAATGACTACGCAAGTATCGAAGTATAAATTTAATATACATAGTTACCACATCTTTACTTATGACTAGCCATTGCCTGCGTCTTCGTACGCGTGGAATTTAAATAATTTAAACACGCTAAATCAGAAACCACTGCCGTGCTTCGACAAATTCTTTCAGTGTTCGATCGTACATTTATAGAGTAATGGTCTTATTCATAATGACTTATCGGAGGTTTAAAAGTTCGCTAAAATCGGTTCGCGAAAATTATCAAAACTTGTTATTCATAATAGTCTTTTTACGCTAAAACGTTTATTATCTCTCCGATAAAATCTCCGTTTAAACCTCCGATAAGTCATTATAAGACCCGGCTTTATGCTATATAACATCACGCTGCGACCAATAGGAGCGAAGCAACGGAGAAAATTATCCATATTCTTCAGCTGCGTGCTCAGCTTTCTTGGTTTATATTTATGTATCATGTGTTTTCTAAATCCCGCAAGTGTGAAGTCGTGGTCTGCCAGTTTCAGAGCTCATAATAATATGACAGTTACGTGTACCTATATTTTACCGAAGTTTATCATCACGCGAATATTCTAGTCAGTTGTGTATGTATCATATAATATTAGTAATAGCTTCATTGTAATAAATCTTAGTTGTTATCTGTTTGTTTACCTACAATAATTATGTGTCGTACACTCCCAACTGATAACTCATTGATAGCATTCATAAATCTGATTGATTTTATTAATTAATATTTAACATTCAATGATTTATCTAAGCACGTATTTAATACCTAGAAAATTCTAGAGGAAATTCGAGTTCCAATTAGTTACCTACCTAATCAATTCTAAGTAATAGTTTTTAGGGTTCCGTACCCAAAGGGTAAAAACGGGACCCTATTACTGACACTTCGCTGTCCGTCCGTCCGTCCGTCCGCCCGTCCGTCCGTCTGTCACCAGGCTGTATCTCAAGAACGGTGATAGCTAGACAGTTGAAATTTTCACAGATGATGTATTTCTATTGCCGCTATAACAACAAATACTAAAAATAAAATAAATTAAAAAATATTTAAGGGGGGCTCCCATACAACAAACATGATTTTTTTACCGTTTCTTGCTCGATACTAATAACGTTGCCTTATGTTGCATAGATAATGGTACGGAACCCTTCGTGCGCGAGTCCGACTCGCACTTGACCAATTTTTGGTTACTCATTTTTAACCGACTTCATAAAAAGGAGATTCTGTTTCGGATTCGGTTTTCTTTCTATGTATGTTCTCAATTATGAGACTGTAACTTATATTAAGTAGAAACTCTATGCTCATTTTAATAATGACATGTGTCATCAACCCATTTATTAGGTTCGATGAAACGAGCACAGGAAACGAGATAACAGTATTAGGTATTGTTAAATTATCTAAGACCTTATAACAAAAATTCGGAACTGCTATTATAGTAGTGACTAACTGCTATGCGTTACTTACGTAAAGATAGATACGTATGCGTTAGTCAAACTTCTTAGAAATCAGAGCTTGATCACATCTTATCATTTATACATCTATAAAGAGTTTCAAATAAATCTCCTCCTTCTCTTCTAAGTATTTCTTTATTGCTTTAATTTCTTCCTTTAGCCTATTTAATCAAAACCCTACCAAAGAGACTTTTAAGGAGAGTCTCAAAGGCCCTAACATAAGAAAGGAGGAAGGAGGTCCTGTCTAATATAAGAGTACCTTTAATTTGTTATATTAATGTTGACTAGTATGTTATTCTTATTATTCGTTTTGCAGTTCCCATCTCCCGATATCAACATGTATAGACCAGAGACCTTATCTAACATATAGGTAACTAACTAACATATAGGTATGGGAAATGTAGCGATGACATATTTATCTTTATTGACCCGTTTATTTTTTACTTCTAGAACTTTATTTATAACAACACATGTTACGTAACTTTTGAATATATTGTTAATCAAATGACAAATCAATCATTGTATTTATTTATTTTATGCACAATGTTATGTAAACAAATATAATTTTCATAATACTAGTATGATACTAGATTGTAATATTAAAATTATTTTTAATTAATTACTTACCTGTTGTTTAGCTGCTTGTTGTCTTAAAATTAGATATTTATTAAGAGTTGCACTAAAGTATTAATTTTTATATCAAAGATGATTATATAAGTGTGGTGATGCCGTCACTCGGTGGTACGGAACACTGAACGATAACAAAACCTTTTGGCCTGATAACAGACAGGTAAGGAGGTCATTACTGGTATATAATATAATAATACAAACAATATACTTTTTATCATGTTCAATGACATGAACAATACAGTGAAGTACCAGTTTGAGTTTACATTTGTGGGTTCGGTATAAATGAAAACCGTTTGTTTCTAGATCTCGACTAGGCGTATCGGCATAGGGTTTAGTTACGAGTCTAGTTAGATAGTCTTCCGTCTCTCACAGAGGCTATGTTATCCCTTACCTGGATCTTGCAGCGCCCTGAGGAGAAAAAAGGGTGGTGATAGTTCGGTTTTCAGATCATCCGTTTTAAAGCAAATTCTGCATTCGTGTTTCTATTTTTTTGTGTTTTCTTGATGTATAAAGTTAATCAGCATTCTGTCAAGTATTAGGTATGGCTATTTCAGACCGTTTACGCGTTTAGGTGACTTTGTTGTAAATATGTAGCCAGCTGTTGCGCTAGTTTTCATCTTAAAATTTGTCGGAATAGCGTGACATTTAGTTTTTAGCATCTAGTTGGTATTTTCAGCACTTCGGGGCGGGGGGGATTAACCCCTGATCCTGATAAAACAAACTGAATACGCTCTACTCTCAATTTCCATGGCACACATTACTTCTCGTTTAGCACCGAATTAGGCAATAAAACTAACTTGCTTAGTTCCAGCCCACGCACCTGCTACCACTCCGAGATAAACAATATGCACTTAAGAGGATACCAAAATAGCTTCGTGCATTTTTCTACGTACGAAGTTTTCATTTTTTTCTTTAGATTGAATGGCTAGAGCTCTAATTTTTAAGTATATGTTTTTTCAATATATAATCTAGAATCGCGTAAACTCAGAAACGCGATTGAAAAAGTTTTCTCGATAGAAAATCTTAGCGAAACAACCTCTCTTATTTTTTATTTTTTTCATTTGTCGGTCTATTATCGCTTATTAACTAATGAAATAACTTTCAAAACATAAGTAACTATATAGAAACACGTAAACCGGAATTAAAATATATTTAGTAGATTTTGAGTAAACAAAAAAAAAATCCCTAATTCTTCATTTTCTATACCTACTAGCTGTGTTAATCTTAATCGGTACATGTCAACGATGATATTGATGTAGGCCCTTAACAAACATTATTAGATAATAATTAAAACTCACATTAGCAAAATATTTATGGATTTTTATGGATTTTTTTAAATGATTATAAGAACGCTAATTTGCTATGAAAATAATTAGTTATAATAATCGTTAAAGTTTGAGATTCGAGCGCAAGAGTCTCACATAGCTGTTACGATTAACTTTAATATGAATGAATAGTTTTTGTATTAGTATTACATTATATTATTATTATTTGATACGGATATTAACTATGTTAAAATATCTAACGTATAATTAGGTATGTATGTTAAATCAATAAATAATTTGTTGTCATGAATTTTAAAGTGCGCATGTACGTAAGTATGTAGAATACACATTTTTACATAAAAAGTAAAAACTTAAAAAGTTTTGAATTCAAAAATAATGAAAATACCTATCTGTTTGTATAGTTAACTAGGCGGAACACATTAAGGGCCTACATCAATATTATTGTCGACATGTACCGATTAACACAGCTAGTAGGTATAGAAAATGAAGAATTAGGGATAATTTTTTTGTTTACTCAAAATCTACTAAATATATTTTAATTCCGGCTTACGTGTTTCTATATATCCTAGTTTACATATGTTTTTAAAGTTATTTCATTAGTTAATACGCGATAATAGACCGACAAATAAAAAAATATTAAAATGAGAGAGGTTGATTTTCTATCGAGAAAACTTTTTTCAATCGCGTTTCTGAGTTTATGCGATCCTAGATTATATATTGAAAAAACATATACTTAAAAATTAAAGCTCTAGCCATTCAATCTAAAGAAAAAATGAAAACTTAGTACGTAGAAAAATGCACGAAGCTATTTTGGTAGCCTCTTAAATTAAATTAAATATAAGCCACACAAATTGGTAATGCGCCTGGCGGCCATGTTAGTGACGTCATAGTGACGCATAGATGAGAATATTACATTTTGTTAGCTGTACTTTTTCTTTGCTGATAACGTCACAAGGGCGTTAATTTGACAAGGTTCCAGCGCATTACCAATTTGCGTGGCTTATACAGCCATAATAGTTTAGTTTGGCTCTAGGATAAAATAACGTCTAGAGTTAACCAAACAATTAAACTGGCCAGCGCGCCAATAAAGTTTTAAAAGAAATAGGCAAAAGTGGAAGGTGGAGGAGATTGTTTTGTATTTTAATAAGCTTTGATCATAGTTGAATGTCTCCTAATATATTAGAATTATCTTGATTCCATGTAACTCAGACTGACATACGCTATATTGACATCATGTTAAATAAAACACAGTGCCTAACCCAAAGGTCCGAATACTTAATTACAAACACAGGCAAAATCTGGCGCATTAACTAATATTAAGTAATACATGTGTAGAAACCACGGAATATTTTATTCCAAGGTAGAAAACTTGTAAATACTATAATTATTATGTTACAAGTTCAATAGGTCAGGTGATCAACGACTAATCGAAGTCGTAGTAGTTTGCTAAAAAATATATCTTAAAAAAACTTAAATACAATTGCATCTGTTTGTTGAATGAAATTAAATCAACAAAGGCTCAAATAATTTTAATTACCAACTAAATTAGTAGATACCTAATCATAATAATTGTTTAAATAACACCAATTTGTTTTAACACACTCAAAACTTCATAACTCTTAATAACTTCTAAACAAAATAGCGTTTCCATAACTTTAAAATTTTAAATCATGCAGAAAGTAAGTGTTTAAGCGGTTTTAGCATATTTTCCTTAGTACCTAATTTAATTAACAGTTCTGTCGATTTGAAAGCATTGGGCATTAACTCTTAACTCATTAGTACCTACATATCTAAGAACTTAACTAAATACAGGCAACATCATCGCTTTTTAAAATCAGAATACTTACAGCTTACAGTTCGAGCAATAAATAAAAAATTAAAACTGAAAATAACACAATTGATTTAATATTAATGAAACACAGTAAATTTAATAATCTATGAATATAAATTAATAGGTATATAACTTTTCTAAGCACACACTGTGTTCATCTAACGTTTCAGAGAGCAATGTTTATAAATCTTATAGTCTCCGCCATAACGTAAACTTGTAAATATATTTAAATTGATGAGTTACAGCTTTATATTGTCTATGGTGACGATTTTAGGTTATTTCCCGACCATAAACAATATTCAAATAACTGTTTATTTTATAATTTTATAGGTTAGGTACAGACAGATGAAAAAACGTAGGTAGGTATTTCATATTCCGTTCCACTCTTTTGAATGAAGTATAAATAAACTTAATTAAATAAAAGAATACGTTTCATTTATTTATTAAAAATTTTATACGCATGAACAATAATTGTGTCATAAAGGATCATGTCGCACCTTCGCTTCGGTAAGACAAGGGCCAAAGTGCTAATTTTCAAAATGTTCTGGAGAGACGTTTTAAAATTTTTATAGATTCGTATTGTGTTTTTCTGCCCATATTAATTTAGACTATATTTTCTTTATAGCAGAAATATATTTTTATTTTTTCCTTAATCGCCTCCAGCCCTGCCGGGCCATGATGGTGCCTTGAGCTTTACCATGACCCCGTTAGTCGGGGCCTGACCCAACTGGGGGAGCACTAGGTCCCCCTGTCGCGTTGCCGTGACCGATAGCCACATTTGCCGCGGTGGGTCTCGGAATACCGACCCGCCGCGCGCGACCTCCTCATCGGGATGGGCCACGACCGGCGACTGCGCGGCGACGACCCATGTCCGGGGCCCTGCGGGGGGGCAAAGTGCCACCAGAGCGTTCGCGCTCCCGCAGGGCCTCCCTCTTTGCCACCGTCACCTCTCGAGAGAAGAAGGCGACGGCGGCCCAACACTGTTCGCTCTCGGCCATAGACGAAACCACGACCGAGAGCGACAAGTCCTGTACCAGCACGCTGAAGAGTTCAGCGCGCTGGGGTCCCAGGCCGTGACACCAGAAATATATGTATGCCTACAATTATGCCATTTTCCCACCAACATTTAAATAAATGTGCAGTTGTGACCAAAGTTACACATTATATTGAAATGACTTATTAAATGAAAATACTACTAATTTTGTACATCTTTATTCTTCTTCTTCTTAGGAACATCTTTATCAATGACAAAACGAAAGACATGTTGTGTACATAATATGTACACAAAATGTGACCATGTATTTCCAAAATGACCAATGAGATTTTGTCGCGCCAATATCATTCAAAAAACGAACAAATGGTACAAAGACACTTCTGCCATCTGGCGAAAATAAACTGAATCTAGTGGATGTCTTTGTTCCTACAGGTAGAAATTAGTTTTTAATTTCAGAAATTTTAGCACTTCGGCTCTTGTCTTACCGAAGGTGCGATGTCTATTAAATAGAAATTGTGTCATGTGTATACATATGACTTAGGCACGTAAATTTTTTTAGCGATATATATACCTACCCAGATATTGTATTAGAAGCTATTGTGAACTAGCTTACTTCAGGAGAAGGGCGTAGCTAGTCTTTATTATGCTATTTATAAAATAACACGCATTTATTAGCTCGATATCAATGTGTTAATCTATGTAAGGTGTATCTGTATATCTGGTGGCTCTCCATGTGGTGACAGATTAAGAATACAAGTGTCACCACCCCATCTCTTCCCAAAGGTGTTGTAAAAGCCAGCTAAGGGATATTGCACACAGATAACATCCGCTTTGAGAGACGGAAAACTCGAAAATAAACCCTGTGCCAACACGCCTGGTCAGTGCGGCACAGTAGACCATAATCCCTCCCAAAGTGTAGGAGGCCCGTGCCCAATAGTGGGGCGTAAATGGGCTGGAGAGAGAGAATCTATGTAACGGAATCTTTGAAAGAGATTTTTCACTCACTTGCAACACTCAGCTTGATTTGAAATGTATGTATTATGGACCGATGACAATACAATAATGTAAAATAATATTCAGGATTTTTTATAATTTCAGGGAGGGTTTTCTTTTCAGCATCCGATTTACCGTTTAGCCACTCACATCGTGTATCTTTGATGCGCAAAAAATTACATAGAGTATTCCCTTAATGATGGATCCAAATCTACTTGCTTTCCCTATAAGCCTATTAATTTTACCACCCTAATGCGCCGGAAACTCCAAAATCACTATCATTGTTTATCTGCGGAAGTACCTACTTAACTATAAGTTGGGGAAGCCCCGGCAATAGACAATCACAAACATACTAGAGCGGTTTTGTGATTCTGTTATTCTGTACCAGGCACAGAGATGATGTTGTGAACTTGTGATGTTGATGGAGAGTTACGAAACTATAATCGGGTTGACCCAGATTTTTTATTTGCCTTCAGTCAAATAGATGTTTAATTTCTTAATTATACTCTACTCTAATATTGTTTTCTAAGTAATATTGCTCCTGATCGCTCAGTGGAAGCGCCATCTGATTTATTTCTAGACTTATGTATCTTAATTATTTTAGTAACATAAATTATTAACAGAACAGGTAAGTTAAGAACAGGTCATTAGATAGATTAGTTTTTGGCTGCTTAGTACCTACTAAATCATATTTATTTCAGCTTCTGAATATAAATTATATAGGTACATAATGTAAGTAACGGGCATAGTGCCTTGGTGAGGCCCCGTATAAAAATTTATTTGGGGGCCCTTACGTAGGGTAAAGATTTCTCACTAAAGAAAAAAGGGGGCTCCCTTATCATTGATACGGCCGCGGCGGTAGCTACGCCCTTGGTAAGTAAACATTTATTGTGCCGTATTTATATTAAACTTTTTGGCTGACTGCTGGGGAAGGCTCTTGCAGGTGTGCAAAAGCATGCACTACTTAGCATACAACTTTCGATACCGACACAGATTTACCGATAATCTGTCTTACTGAGGGTTTAGTTCAAAAAATGAAAAAATATAGTACTAATTCTGTTGGGGTCATTTGAAAACATTGAAATGAAAAGCCACAAAATATTATAATTTATAACAGCTATTTATTTATTATCTATAATCATTGTATACAAGTATAATGTCATGATCAGTGCCGGGAGCGGTGCGGGCCCGCTGCAGACAGGAGCCCCGCGCGGCACACAGCCGGGGCCCCAGCGCCGGGTCCCTGTATAACACGAGGCCCCGACTGATCCCCACCACAAGGATGTAGTGTCCACTATACGAACCACCGAAACAACGCCTGTAAATATAAATTTATCATAGATAAGAACTAACCTGACGCCCATTCCCTACAGATGGTGGACAGAGACGCATGAAGAAGTTCTATTACATTACAAGTTACAAACTTACGAAAAGTCAGCTAAGAGATATTGCACACAGATAGCATCCTCTGTGAGAGAGGGAAATCTCGAAAATAATCCCTGTGCCAACACACCTGGTCAGCGAGCGCGGCAAAGTAGACCAAAAATTGGTCAAGTGCGATTCGGACTCGCGCACAAAGGGTTCCGTACCATTATCTATGCAACATAAGGCAACGGTATTAGTATAGAGCAAGAAACGGTAAAAAAATCATGTTTGTTGTATGGGAGCCCCCCTTAAATATTTATTTTATTTTATTTTTAGTATTTGTTGTTTTAGCGGCAATAAAAATACATCATCTGTGAAAATTTCAACTGTCTAGGTATCACCGTTCTTGAGATACAGCCTGGTGACAGACGGACGGACAGCGAAGTCTCAGTAATAGGGTCCCGTTTTTACCCTTTGGGTACGGAACCCTAAAAACCTCCAAAAGTAGAAGAGGCCCGTGCCTAACAGCGGGACGTAAATGGGCTGGAGAGAGAGAGAGATATGATGTAATAGCCTGTATCATAGACACACAGATGTGACTTCGAGTTGATTGAGTGATATAGCCATAGACAATTAAACTGGGTATATTTGTGCTGCTAAATACAAAATAATATAAAGCTGAAGAGTTTCGTTTGTTTGAACGCGCTAATCTCAGGAACTACTGGTCCGATTTGAAAAATTCTTTCAGTGTTGGATAATACATTTATCGAGGAAGGCTATAGGCTATACAACATCACGCTGTGACCAATAGAAGCAAAGAATCAGTAAAACATGTTACAAAAACGGGGAAAATTGTCTAAATTCCACGCGTACGAAGTATCGGGCAACAGTTAATTTAAAAATAATCTGTACTGCTATTACTAAATATATGTATAATATTGTATATGTACCTGAAGTCAGCTTTCATCTTGTTATGTTTACAAAGACAGCAGACTAATAGACCCGCGTCTACCAACATGACAGCGGGTCCACTGTGACGGATGTGCTGGACCAGCTCGTCATATGATACACAATGTTTGTGTACTTCTATTTCAGAAGAAGAAGCCTCATCGAACCGACGGATCACACGATCACGATCCTGTAGGATAACAGTCGTTTTAAGTTAACGATACAAATAAACTACCCACATAATATTTACCTACAAGGTGAAAAGGATATATTTAGGTTATTTTTAGACAAATAATTAGTTTAGCTTTGTAGGGTTCCATACTAAAAGGTAAAACAGGACCCTGTTACTGAGACTTTCCCGTCCATCCATCTGTCTTTCACCAGGCTCTATCTCTGGAATAGTGTTAGCTAGAAAGCTGGAAGTTTCAATTATTGTGTGTTGCCTCAATAAATACTTTTCAAAAATAATATAGTTTTTCAAGAACAATCTTAAAATAATTTTTCTTCTAAAACCCTGTGTATAATGAGCTGTAAAAGAAGCAAGTATATTAAACTACATTAAGACTCACAATAGGTATGATTCTATCATAATATCCATGTTTCTTGAATCCTTCGTTCACACCTAGAGTTGTTGTGTACATTACATGTCTAATATTGAACCTGCAAAAACTCACAACACTACAGACACACATCAACTACATTTCATATAGTCAAAACATTTATTTATTTATTTATTTATTATAAAACATTAACAATATCTTTACAGGAGATCCCAATACAATATTGTAAGTAATAAATTTATATAATAAAATCATTTACAATGCACCTTTGCGCGATTTCTGTGAATTTCGGCATGCTACATTGATAAATATCTAATTGCGAAGAAATTAAATTAACTAATTGTAACGCACGCGAGAGGGGCGAGTACTTAATTAAATTTGTTCGGGCTACGGGCACGCTGAGCGCGGGCGGCAAGCGGCGGGCACCCATGTACTGGTCTGGGGCACACAGCCGCAGCTCCTGCAGCACTGAGGGGTGATGCAGAAGGCCGCGAAGTACGAGCCACACGTAACGTACCAATGCCACGTCCCGCCGCACGCTCAGCCGCACGTACCCGACCATACCGAGCACGAACAGACTGGGGTACATCAGTGGGTACTTGGGGTATACACCGTATTGTTTATGGTATAGAAACCGGGTGAACTTGTTTTGGATTTTCTCCAACATCAATTTATATTTAGCCTCGTGCGGGTTCCAGACGATCGATGCTGTTTCCAGGTGACTCCGGACGAGGGCATTATATAGAGATTTTATTGCAGACATACTCTCAAAATCTTTACAGGTTCTTAGAATGAAACATGTCTGTGTGTTGTTCCATGCTCTTCAGCTAATCATTGGCACAACCCATCCATATATTATTTAGACAGTTAGACTGTTTAGACACAAATTTTTACTAAACAAAAATATATTATCTACACTTCTATCTCTTTCTTTATTGAATGGCCCGCAGTTGGGCACAGGCTTCCCCACTTTGTGAGGGGTTATGGTCTACTGTGCCACACTGACTGTGGTGTGTTGGCACAGGGTTTCTTTACGAGTTTTCCAACTCTCATATAAGATATTATCTGTACTGTATACAATATCCCTCAGCTGACTTTTACAGCACCCTCAGAAGAAAAAGGGGTGGTGACACTTCTTATTTTGTCACCACATGGACTTCTATATCTATACTACATACAGGATATATATTATATATAGGAAACATTGTATATTTATTACAAATAACCTCTTACGCTACTGGATATATTTCTACAATTCTACCACCATGAGAATGCTACATTATCTCTGAGGTTTTTTTTCAAATTGTTTACAGCTATTTATTTTTAAATTGCTTGGGGATAGAGAGTAAAATATATACATATTTATTAATTAAAGATAAAAGATACCTTTTCAGCAAATAACATAAATCAATAGTCCAAGTGGACTGGTTAAATCCTTCCTCTTGACATATCTGGTAAAAGTTTTTGATCATATCTTCTCTGTGTGGTCCTCGGAGCAACATGATCACACAGGAGACTCCACAGTCCCAGTTGTATCTCTGTGTGTAGTGCTCTATTTTGTGCTCAACATAACCTGTAAGTACAGATTTATGTCAATATAAATAATCTATGAAGATATTCTTCTGCACTGGTCACATCCCTAAGCCATAACTATGTATGTTTACTAATTATCACACCATATAATTTAGGAGCTCCCAGGTAGTAGCTAAAGTTGTATTGCCTAAGGAGTAATATTGATAACTAAAAACAGCTTGGTTTTAAACAAATTTAAAATGAACTTATTACATACTTATGCATAAGTACACAGAAGTACTGTAAAAATTGTATTGGATAACTACTATTAGCAACTAATAGAGCAACAACAACAACAACTAATAGAGCATTGAAAGGATTGCTAATGTTTACTACTAATAATAATAATATTAGTAGTTATTTACTTAATTAGTTAGGTATAATTAAGTGTACTTGCCATCGCTTTGTGCTGACATAATTAATTTCTTAAATTTACTTTAGCCAAAAGATTACTTTATCATAACACTTAAATCATGTTACTCATTTTCCTGGAAACTACTGCATTTATTTAAACTATATTCTTTTATCTTTTGATGTTAATTAAAAACTTTCCAGATATGTATGTACCTTAATCACTTCTCTTTTGTTTTCTTCATTAACCAAGTGACCAAGTAGGTAACAATCTTTCTTTTGTTTTGATTGCAAAATTGAAAATAGATTTATTTTAAAATGACCGGATGACTTCGACCTTCAATTTTTAGGGTTCCGTACCCAAAGGGTAAAAACGGAAACCCTATTACTGAGACTTCGCTGACCGTCCGTCCGTCCGTTCGTCTGTCACCAGGCTGTATCTCAAGAACGGTGATAGCTAGACAGTTGAAATTTTCACAGATGATGTATTTCTATTGCCGCTATAACAACAAATACTTACTTACTTTTTTTACCGTTTCTTGCTCGATACTAATAACGTTGCCTTATGTTGCATAGATAATGGTATGGAACCCTTCGTGCGCGAGACCCACTCGCACTTGACCAATTTTTATTCTAAATTTGACACATTAACACTATACACGGCAGGAACGGACAGCTGTTGTTTAAAATTATTAACCAGCATTAACCGACTAAGCTATTTCATGGATCATGCTCATCAACAGCTAGTTTAGGCTTAGAGGAACAAGTACTCCTATTAATCCTATATTCGTAAGTTTAGCTCAGAAATCTCAGTTTAGTGTAAAATCACCATTGGTTGGTTAGCTTGACATGAACAACCAAACCAAACCAACAGTGAATGGGTCAACGTCAGTAACGCCGTACAGGTTAGGTGTCACTGTCAGATTTGATTTTGATATTGACAATCAGCTGGTTAATCAAAATCAAAAACTAACCTCTTTGATATCGACATATTACAAACGAATCATTGACTGAATAATATTTATCGTAATAGTAATAATGGCTCTCAGGAAAACGCTTTTCAAACTACTAGCTCTTAGGTCAGTTCAACAGAGCCAGGGGCTGCGTACATTATGTACACAAACTGCTACAAATGTTGATAAAATGAAGCCTGGACAAACACACTTCGGGTTTCAAGTTGTTGATGAAGAAGAAAAAGCTAAGAAAGGTTTGTATTCACCATTTTTGACGGTGGTTCTTGAAATGTACAGTGGTGTCTATGCAAGTAGGATACCGTACCTAGCTAATGAACAGAGGAGCCTTTTTGCAATTTAGAATTTATTTCAGTTCATGAAGTATTTGAGACAGTAGCTGAGAAGTATGATCTGATGAATGATGTGATGTCGGCTGGAGTTCACAGGATATGGAAGGATATCTTCATACAGCGTCTGTCACCAACACCTGAGACTAAACTCCTGGATATGGCTGGTGGCACTGGTAAGAAATTTTTAAAATAGTATCTATACTTTTAAGCAGTGACATCTTTTGCTCAAAAGGTAACATTTTCACATTTGCGAAAATGTTACATTATGATAGTGGTAGGTATTATAATTATGGTTGCTATTTTCAGGTGACATTGCATTCAGATACATCAAATACTTACAGAATCTTAAAACTGCTGATGCAGTACGAAGTAGCGTGACTGTGTGTGATATTACACAGGATATGTTAGATGTTGGCAAAGTTAGAGCTCAGAGGTTAGTTCATTTGTTACTGTTAATTATCTCACAACTTAAATACACGTCATGTCAACAGAACACTTCCTTTAACAGATACTGTACCAGTTCTTAGATAATTAATGTCCCTCTAATAAGTATGGCTTTTCTAATTTAGGAATGTATCTGGTCTACTTAAGCCATGTTGGTCAGGTTTGTAAAGGTGCTATTCGGTTTTTAGAGTTCCATGTTGTGTGACCCGCGTGAACTTCATATTGAAAATACCATTTGTTTCTTCTATTGACATGTAAATTTGTCTTTTTTGACAAAGTGAAAATTAATATTGGTATCCCATCGCAAGGAACCTACTTTAGTATTAATTTCAGGTATTCCATGCCTCATAAAAAAATCTGCTCTAAAAAAAATTTGTCTTCCTGGGTGGTGACACTTATATTCTTAACTTCTCACTTGTAATGTATCACCACATGGCCTTTGCTACTGCTGTTATGTGTTTAGATGGCTAGTAATATCTAATACATATTAGAAATATTATATTACCGGCTAACACTCACTGTTTTGGGATCCAACCAATTTTTTTTTGGGGAAAAAACCCCACCACCTTAAGACCCTCCGCCCCCCGCACTGTCACAGCGGGCTGTACGAGCTGTCGCCCGCAGTGCACGCCGGAAGGTCGCAGACGCGCACTCGTCCTGAAGATGAGAATCGGATATGCTCGAAACCTGGGTCGACATCATCGATCCCAAAAAAGTGAGTGTTAGCCGGTAATATAATATTTCTAATATGACTCAAACTCAAAATTTCAATACTAATACATATTGTGATAAATTAGGCTGGGCTACACAGCGGAGTCATGTGTGGTAGACATAGAATGGGTATGTGGGAATGCTGAGAAGCTGGACTTCCCTGATGAAAGCTATAACGCATACACCATCGCATTTGGCATCAGGAACTGCACGCACATTGAAAAAGTAATTATTTTTACAAAATCCTTACTTATTATTACACAAAGTCATAATTTTTGTATGTATGTGCCTATGTGTGCTTATGTCTTGAAAACTACGAAAGGATTTTGATGCGGTTTTTTAATAGATGGAGTAGTTCAATAGGATGGCTTTTTTGTATAATTTGATTTGGTTTCTAAATGCCACATGTACGTCAACAGCTAATGTTATTATTTTTATGGATTCATGCAAATGCAGTCACCAGATAGAATAATATAAATGTTTTAAAGGAAGATTGAAAACAATGCCAGTCAAATGAGCTGTCCTGGCATAGTCACATGATGAGATGAGAGAAATGTAATATTGTCAAAAGTGTTCTGTGAATGATAGTGGTAATCATTAAATCTAGTGGAGTATAAAGTGGATATGAAAGTTAAAGAAGTGATCACTGATGTTATTGTCGCGTCGACTCCAAGTAATAGAGGGTAGAAAAAAGTCGATCTCTGTAGGACTGAAAATTATGGACTAAGAAGCAAGTTTTATCTGCAGGTACTAGAGGAGGCATATCGCGTCCTAACTCCAGGAGGTCGGTTCATGTGTTTGGAGTTCAGTCATCTACCGAACAGCACTCTGCAATGGTATGCATAGATCATATTATCACGCTTTTATTAGCTCAGTACGTATCTATTAATTATGTAATGAAATCTTTGAAAGTAATTTTTACTCACTTGCAGTAGACGGTGCAAAATCATCACGGTGCTAAAATCTTTTGATGATCGGCTTAAAAAACTTGAAATTTATAGTGATAGTGACTATTAGTGATATGTAGTGCTTTATGTAATAGTAACAAAGAACACAATAACAAAGTGTCTTTACAATAATAGAGACATTAAGATAGGTGTTAATGGACACATTCTTATAAAAAAACTCTATTTAGCAATTTAAGTTAGATCAAAATTATTTATTAGCCTTAGCAGGCTAGATTGTAATATTGTAGATAAATAAATAAAATAAATTTATCGAAAAAAAAAAACTTGCAGTAGACAATGCAATAATTTTAAAAAGATACTCAGGTTTTTCGAACCTATCATAAATATATGCATTGTTGGGACTACCATTTCATTAAAGTAGCCATCGCTACATAATTTTCAACATAAGTTAATGAAACTATGTATGTTCCAGGATGTATGACCAGTATTCGTTTCAAGTGATCCCAGTGCTGGGACAGTTAGTGGCGGGACAGTGGAAACCTTACCAGTACTTAGTTGAAAGTATAAGGCAGTTTCCTAATCAGGTATGTAACTTACTATATTTTTGCAGCAAATTGCAATTAGATTAATAAATATTTGTTTCCACACAATTATATGCACTCTAATTCATTACATAGCGCTGTGCTTATTTCTTATGTGAGCAAATCTATAGACGGTTAGGAATTGGCCGCTTACTTATATTTTAAAAACTATAACTTTTCAGGAAAAGTTCAAATCTATGATCGAAGATGCGGGCTTCAGACAAGTGACGTATGAAAATCTCACGTTCGGCACGTGCGCCATACATTCAGCCTTCAAAATATGATTTAGTCTTAAATGTTATTTAATTATTTGAAGTTAAGTTTTTAAGTTGTTTGTAAATATAAATAAGATTACAAAATACTTTTTTTTACTTCCCCTGTCTTTCTCCGTGCCTTATTATAGTTTCTAAAATTCTTCAAGTGATAACTGAGCGAGTTACATGTATAAGATATCAGACTATCAAAAATAGCATGGAAATCGGTTATGTAATTTCAAGCAGTCATTCAGTTCAAGATTATTTTTTTCAAATTATTATAAGTCTGATAATATTATGTTAGGTTAGGTTCAAATTATGTAAAAATGCGTATTATAAAATTTCTGATTATATTAAATGGATAGCTGACCCGGCAAACGTTTTGCTATACAATACAAACAAATATTTTTGCAATAAAATAATATTGCGACCATAAATTGAAATGTAAGCTATCCTATCTCTCAAGTTGGACCAGACTGCTCACGGTGTGCCAATTTAAAATCGGTTTAGATAGTATCGTATCGTTTAGATAGTATCGGTAGTTTAGGAATCCATCGCAGACAAACATCGTGACAGGAGACTTATATACAAGGTGTCCCAAAATTCAACGATAAGCGGGCGCCAGAAGTTAGACCTACACATGACTACTCAAGAAAAAATTAAAAAAAATAATATCGTAATTTATTTAAAAGAAGTGTTAGAACCTTTGAAAATTGACACCCCTTAATGTATTTTAACTATAATTGTCACAATTTTCCAAATATTTCCGATTTTTTTTTTGTATCGGTATACGTATTACTACTGCAGTCTACCACAATATATAAAAATTTTGAAGGTTTTTTACTCTCAGTTCATTTTCACTCATCGTGGTGAAAAAAATTGTACTGACACTAATATGGCAAGTATTTTTAAAAGTTGACGCAACTAAAGACTATTCTGAAATGATATAATACTTTAGAAAAACTCGCCATAAAAAAAAGGTGTGAAAATTTTTAAACAGGCACGAAATTCATAAATTATTGTTTTTGATATTATTAGCGTTTACTGAGTCCAGAATTGGTATTGTGTTGCCAATTCTTCGAATTGAATGGCACGTGTGCCTGGGCAATTAACTATAGAAGTTAGGAAGAGACAGATATAAGGAAATGGACGTTAGAAAAAGATAGAGCATAGGGCTGTCGGGCAACAATAGGGCAGGTAGTTTGAACAGGGGCGGGTGGGGATGTGGTAAGATGATCTCTTTATTGTTCATTTGTCAGTATACTCGTATAATATCTTTGTTTGCTGTGCATCTTTCTGTATTTAATTGACGCGGCTCTTATACTAACTGATTTTAGCTTGTATTTGGACTTGATTAACTGATCTTTGAACTGAACTGATTTTATTTTGCACTCTGATTTTGTTGTTTTGATTGGACTTTTGCATTTTGGACTGTTTAGCACCCATTATGCCGCTACCATACACGCCGTTGAAATATGCCAATATGCACCTCATTTATGGAGAATGTCGTTGCAATGGTAACGCTGCTAGCAGACTTTATCGAGAAAGTTACCCGAATACTCAGGGATATCCGGATTACCGAGTATTTATTAACGTGCACCAAGCGTATGTGGAGGGTCGTAAACCATCTGCCAGGAGAAACGCTGGAATACCTCGATTGGAACAAGATGAAGAAGTTCTCAAATAATAAATAAATAAATAAATCTTTATTGTCACGTATAAAATGTTACATTTTGCTTAAAACTACTCTGGTTCCTGTACTAGTATGTACTGTATTACAAGAACCAGAGATAGAACTTGATATAACTACTTCCTTTTACTTACTTTGTTTTGGAACAAAAAGTTCTGTCCAACGAATTTTATAATATCATAGATAAATACCAAAATATTAATTTTATTTTGTAGAATTAGTTAAGTTTACTATTATGCACACCTACCTGCCCACCAGGTAGGTGTGCATAATAGTAAACTGTCACACTGGACATGTCATAAGCACATTTTTTTTTTAAATATGTATACTTGATTAAATGATTTTCCATTTAATTTCATTAGGGTGACCATAATGACAACGGCACCGAAAAGTCCTGAGGGTACTATAAGCTACTAGCTTTTCGCCCCACAATGGAAATATTGTTTAAAGAGTAGGTAGGTGGTCAGGGGTCAATGGAGCTTAACATCTAGAAATAGGTCGTAGCGTGTCAATGGTGAGTAAAATAAAACCACAAATTTAAAATGTAAGGAATTTATAAGTCCATCAAAGTGTGTTGGCCTTTGGAATGCAGATCCAAAATATCTAAATTACAATGTCCACACGTTACGTCTATGATATACAGTCACATTACAATACATTATTGTTGTTATACGATCCGCGCTCGCACTATCCGCTCGTCCTTACCCGCACACGCTGTCTCGCTAGGTAGCTTGTATCAAAGCTCGTCAAGCATGCTCGTTATTTATAATTATATATTATGACACTTCATTGTTAGATCTAACACACTAATCAGCAAAAGCTAATACAACATTGTTTATATAATATCTTTGTTGAACCGACATCCTACATCTAGGAAATAAACGGCAGACATCGAGAAGCAAATAAAGTGTGAGTTAAGGATATCCAAACAAATATTAATACTTTGACCGAGCGTGCACTCAAAATAAGTTATTTTGCAATTAATTTGAATAGTCATACCCAGAGATCCATGATCCTGTGTCCTTGTCCAGACGCTCCGGTTAAAGATCCGATCCGAAACATAATCCGAAAGGTACATACATCCGTAAGAGAAAAGTGAAAAGTTCGCGCCGTCCGTCCGACTGTCCGATCCTACCCGCTACCTGCTGACATCCTGACTCACACCTCCAGCCAAGCATCATCCAACGAGTCCAATCCACAGAGGATGAAACAAAAGAAAACGCTTTTAATATTAACATTGCGTCAGAGGACGAGCGCATCAGCCGCGCCGCCACCACTTAACAATATCGAGTTATAGCGACGCAGTAGATATACACTCGCTCGTCACTACGGAGTACAGAACAACTAAGGACATAGCGCGATACTGTCTACAGCATTCATAGTACAGCGCTAATTAACACGTTATCTAGTGTAAGGACGATTATAGACAGTAGTAACAACGATGCTAATATTCTAGAAAGGTGCTACAGGTATTGAGAATTTAATCACACATGCAGTATTTTTTGTATAAGTTTACGCTGTACACAGAATACGGCAGTTTGAATTGTAATTTCGTTCTTATTCAGTAAACAATTTCGACAAAACTTTTTCAGTACAATTAATCTTTGTGACCAAATTTTTTTTCGAATACAATTCAGAATATTTTGTGATTTATTTATCAAATAGAGTACAAAAGCAATGTTATATTGTTAACTAAATAAGAGAAGCAAGATGTAAACATAAGTATATTGCGTGTAGAAGCGTAGCGCGATGATCGTTGTCGCTGGTCGCAGCTGGAAGCCCCCGCCGCGGCCGCTGGCGCTGCAGAACATATACCAATTCAGATTGGGTTTTAAACATCGCCGCACTACTGATTACCTAGCCATTTGTATTTTACTCAATAACACTACAGGGAAAATATAGACCAAAATTATTATGTTGACGCAATAATTATAAGTTTTAAAATACATTATGTTTAAAATTAACAATTTGAAGATGTAAGTCAAGAGTAACAAATTTATAACAAAAACTAAAGAGAAAAAATCCTTTAACATCTAAGTTTGTGGTCACCCTATTGACAAAATGTGATGCTTTTTGAAATCACATTTTTAATTTACTTTTCTGATGAAGGTAATTCTATAGTTAGGTAATCAGTCTGCCAGCATATCAAGGTTAAATCGTTAATGTAAAAAAGAATAATAAAATTGAATGAAAAAAAAAAAAATATGGCCTAATAATCAAATAGGGTTTTTACGACGGAACCCTATAAAAAAAGTGTCTATGAGTACTTATTTACAATTATTAATTACAATCATTTCTCAGACAAGAAGTGATTAAGGACCAATTTTATAAATTTTTAGTAAGCAATTTTGTAAAAATGCTAGATTTTCCAAACAACAGTGATTTTATTATATTATATCAGCTACCTGGCATGCATTTATCACCTAGAAAGCCTCGCACAAACTGCTAAATTGGGATTATGTATCGAAACTGACCAACAACTTTACTTAAAATTTTAACTCTGTGAGATAGTGTTTCCAAAAAAAAAAGAATATAATATTTGAAAATAAAAATACCAATAAATATGTCTTTGTCTATCTTATTAAATTAGCTACTAAACTTTGTACAAATTCTAACATATTATTACGCCTCTATATATTTAATATAATAAAAAAATGAAATACAACTACATAATTAATATTTGTTATTTTGAAAATCTGCCATTATGAATGTTAAATTAAATTTTAAATATTATTGACAAAATAATCAATATATTTATATTATAATGCGATACCATGTTCAGAGCATGAGTACCGCATATTCCCACAAACCTTGGGGAGGTCCTGTCCTTTAGAATTTGTCCGTAAACATCCTTAACTCCTTTCAACAATCCAGTGAGGAACATTTCCATCCATTTAGCGATCCATCCATTCCATTATATTAAACAAATCCAAAATTATACATAAATATAACTTATACATTATACTTATTACTTTATGAAAAGTATTATGCAAAATTATCTTTCTGTAAAACTGTATGTTATTGCAAAAAATCAAAATAATTCCTGAACAATTCCAATTTTTTCTGAAATATCAATGGTATAAGATGTAGTAACCTTGTTAATTAGTGTAAAATAATGTTATTGTTCATTGAGAAATATTTAACATTTAAAGTGTGCAATAATTAATGGTCTGACACAAAAGTCTTGTTTTTTTGGTAAAACAGATTAAAAATGTTATTCTTTACTTACTATAAAACAAAGTCGATATTTTTGTATGCTTTAATAATGTGGGCAAAATTGCTAATGTTAGACTAAAATACTAAATTATTCCAAAAACCCATTATTTGTATTTTCTATTGTAGTTTAATATTCAACATTATTTTGCTTGCTTTTTTACTTTAGCAAGTCCTGAGTATGATGTGGGATTTCTAACCACAACTTCGAGATCCCATAAATAAAGTTCCGTTGCTCTACCAACTGAGCTATCGTGGGATCCATTAGCACTAATTAAACTGTCAAAACTTACTTTTAACTTATAAGTAACGTGGAATCACGCCATCTATTAAACAAAGGCGAATAATCTTCTGTCCAGGAATTTTAAAATGATTTGATTTGCATATTCAAAGATAGTGTAAAGACTCTTGTGTCAGATTAATAATAATTTGTGTATCTGTGAGTTGTATATGGTGTTTTTAGTGTATAATGTGTTGTGTACACACCTGTATGTCTAGTAGTTGTGTGAGCGAGAGCGACTGCGACTGCGCGAGTAGCTCCTTCTAACAGGAGAGTAGGTGGGGGAGCCGCGACGCCTCGGGGAGTACGACCTGGACCTGTACACAACAATATTTATCTAAAAATCTTGAATTATAATATAACTGTATACAAAGATAAAGTATCATATTTAGGTTTATCAAAAAAAAAACAGAAAAGAAAAATGTCTATGTTTCTCTTATTTTGTGGTGAATGTCATATTGTTTGAATATACCAGTTCACACACTACTCCAAAGGTGCAATAACATAATCAGACAGTGCAAGTAGAATCAAAATAAACATTTATTAACAAAGAAACAAAGAGGTGCAGCGTTATAGAGAGAGAGATAGAGAGAAAGAGAGATATATTTATGAAGTTATATTTGAGACTTATTATGACCTATAGTACAAATATCAGCTTCAAGAGTATTTTTAAGAGTATAACAGTGAAAGAAGTAAATAATATTGACCTGTCTCCGTCGCCGCCATACCTGTCTCCGGCAGCACCACCGCCACCGCCTCCGCCGCCACCGCCACCACCGTAGTCCTCCTTCACGCGGATGTACGATACTTCACCCTAAACAAAATAATATTGTTATAACCACGCTAGTCTTATGGTGAAAGGATAGTAGATAACTACTTTTTTCACGTTTTCAATGTATTACCTCATGACTGCGAAATCTTGAATCATCCAATTTTTTAACAGCATATTTCATATCCTCGTGGCGCAGAAACTCAACCACTCCAGTGCCATCCTTGAACGTGTCAGCAAAGCAGACATCTCCGGCTTCTCGCATGTGATCCTTGAGATCCTGCCAGGAGCCGGACGGTGGTAGCCCCGTGACCAGCACGCGGTACTCTGAGCGACGAGCGGGAGGTCCGCGGGTGGCCGTCCTGGCTCCAAACCTCTCAGCGTTACCTCGACCACCACCACGGCCGCCGCCGCCTCCTCCGCGTGGGAATTCTACACGAAGGCGATACCCATCGTAGTCATAGCCATCTCTTGCTCGTACAGCGTCATCAGCGTCTCTAAACAATGAATAGAAAACACATTGGAACAGACACCTAGTTTCTGACGTTTCAAAAGAGCTTGTAAACATGCCAAGTTGAAATAAAAAAAAATTGACTTTGACTTTGACATTTATTTATTATTTGAAAACTTTATATGAGTACTAGCTGACCTGGCAAACGTTATTTTGCCATACCAATGTCAAGGGTCGACAACCCTTATCACTTAGGGGTATGAAAAATAGATGGTAGCCAATTGGCTACTACATATCTATTTTTCATTTTCAGACCTACTGAATATGCCTGTAAAATTTCATAAGAATTGGTCAAGTTGATTCAGAGAAGTATGGGAACGAACATTGTGACACAAGTATTTTATAAATTAGAAGAAACTAAACAAAATCGTTATGGACAAATTTTAGATAACTGTAAAGGATATAGAAATCAAGTTTATATCCCTGTGTGATACTTTATTCTCTGAGCATAGGATTGATATCTTCAATCTTTACATAATAATATGTAAATTAGTTGGCATATAGCACCAGTAAGGTCCTAAATTACAAATAGTTAGTTTATATATTACTTTTCACAACAATAAATACCATTTGTAACAATTTAGGTTAAATATTTTATCAGCATAGCAAGTATGTCGTTACATACAGTATGACCTTAATTAAAATACACAACACAATAGCAATTATTCAACAAGGTTAATTTAATTTTATATTTCTGTTGTATTTTTGTTAATACTTTTGTTTTCTAGTCACGATGGTTGGCTACTTATAACTGAGGAACTGCCAAGGACTGGATTAATTTAATGATATCTGTATTCACTGAGAGTTACAATGTTAACACATATAAAAATGGTATATAGGCTTCTTAAATAGTTGGTATGCTTTAGCATCAAAGATTCCATTGATGCTTACCAGCAGAGCCCAACATGTTACATAAGAATTGGTCAAGTGCGAGTCGGACTCGCGCACGAAGGGTTCCGTACCATTATCTATGCAACATAAGGCAACGTTATTAGTATCGAGCAAGAAACGGTAAAAAAATCATGTTTGTTGTATGGGAGCCCCCCTTAAATATTTATTTTATTTTTAGTATTTGTTGTTATAGCGGCAATAGAAATACATCATCTGTGAAAATTTCAACTGTCTAGCTATCACCGTTCTTGAGATACAGCCTGGTGACAGACGGAAGGACGGACAGCGAAGTCTCAGTAATAGGGTCCCGGTTTTACCCTTTGGGTACAGAACCCTAAAAAAAGAAAACAGGTTTGTTATTTGCAATAACTATGCACCATGATGCAAATTAAAAGAAGCAAGAACAATGACAATACATACATCATTATTCATCCTCCTCTTAAAGGAAGTTTTTTTTTCTAGTTTACTGCCATAGGGTTTTATTGCAACATTACCTTCTCTCACAGATATTACTACTTCTGCTATTTCATTAAACTCTTACAGCAGCTACACGGACTTGAGGTGATGACAAGCATCAATAATACATCACCATACAGACAAAAACATAATAATATCAAGCAAGAATAAATACAACATACTAATTAACTACTTGCAACATATATCCAACATAAATATATCAAGATAAAGGAAATATCTAACATTATGTTATTTCAACATTTTATTTAAGTAAATATATGACGTTGTTGTCAATGATAACACAGTAACATACCTATAAACATTAATAACTTATCAGCAAACAGCATTATTACTAACTGTAGTAAAAGCCATTTTAATGATCAATTATGCAGAGAATGCCGTGTTGTTATGACTTTTTCCTTTTATTTTATAATTGATACATTCATAGCAGGTAGAAAAAATATTTTTGATGGTACCTATTTATAAATATAAATCAAGACCCATGTCATGTTAATGGCCTATTTTAGATTTACTATACAATAATTTACTGTAGCAATATTTACCACCAAAAGGATAACAATCCTTGACACAAAGACAAGAGTATATTATGTGCAGCTAACATCTAGAAATCTTTTATGTAGGTAGTGGGCTTACTCAACTTCAGGAGGAATTTTGGTCTACTCTGCTGTGCTGATCAGGCGTGTTAGCACAGGGAATATTTTAGACTTCTTTGTCTTTCACAGAGGATGTCATCTGTGTTGAAAATCCCATTACAAATTAAGGATGCTATTTGATATCAAAAATCTCACAAAAATGAGTGAAGACACTGATGTTTAGGTGTTTATGCTAATATTGTGAGTGTGGTTACATTTAGATTTAAAATTTCTTGAAATACCTACTTAGTACACAACAATGATGTTAACAAAATAAATTCTTAAATATAAAGATCTTACTCAATGTATATTATGTACAATTATTAAAATTATTATGCTACAGGGATAAAAAGGCCACATAGTACAGGACAGGTTAATTAACTACGCCTTCGTTACTTACTGATAAATAACAGGTGACATGCATACAAAAACTAGCTTCAGTGTTATTATATCATAATATCTTACCTTGGGTCTTCAAACTCTACGAATGCGAATGGTGGTCCTTTTCTGTTTTTTAAATCAACAAACGTAACTTTGCCGAATTTGTAAAAGAGATCTTGAATGTCCTTTGTTCTAATATCTGGAGGCAGGTTACCGACATATATTCTACACTCATTTCTATTGTTGCCGCTGCCACCAGACATTTTGCTGTGCTTGGCGAAGGAATCAATATTGATTTCACTTTATTGTCTATTAATTTCTAAGCAACGCTTCGGCGTCTCATTTATCGTCAGAGTCAGAGATAAATTAAATATGGCGACCTGTCTGTAGCCAGTGTTGCCAACGTTTCGAAAACTTTCCCCCTAAATCAATTTTATTTCAAAAACCACTAAAAAACCACTAAATTCGAAACAAAACTCCCCAACGACGGACCAAGTATTTATTCATTACAATATAAGTAAAGAAATAAATAAAAACAATAAATAATTAGTTAATATCAATAATTATTTAGTATTTTTAAGTATTTTTCTATAATTTCATCACATTGTGAAATGTAATTTCAATTAATATAAATTTTGTCATTTACTTACCAGCATCTCCTTATTTCTTTAAAAATGAATAAGTTTAATGGGGAAAAAAACAAAATAATATAGAAAAATAAATTTTACATAGTAATAATTATTTAACAATCATATAAATCATATATGTATCTTTATCTTTACTTCTTAAAAAACAAAGTCGTAATTTTTGTATGTATGTCCATAATATTGAGCTTATATCTTCAAAAATACGGAACAGATCTTGATGCGGTTTTTAGTAGATATAATGGTTCAACAGGATGGCTTTTTTTGCATAATTTGTTGGGGTTTGCTGTATATTGGATGAGATATGATTAAATTTGCCGAGAAACTCGGACGCGCGCGAGCTATAAATGAAAACGCTGCCTTATCTACTCGTATGTGCAGGATACAACAAACCAATGTATGGAGAAATTGTTTGTTACCTATAGTTCTTCAAAAAAGTCCGCGAAGACATATGTCTACCTTTTAAGGGAAACCCGCTGCTACCCACAATAATGTCGAAAAAATTATCAAATTCAATAGGGTTTTTGGTAGTTTTCAAAAGCTATTTATGTTATGCTTGAAGAATTTAACTGGATACCGTATGAAATACTACACTAGAAAAACAACAGATGTCAGTACCAGATGTTAAGATGTTTAGAGTCAGTCATAATTCATATTTCACAAATGTTTACAAGTACAAGTAGGTACGTATCATATGGCGCCACTCAGTCTCATGCGACTGCGGACTGCCATTGTGCCATTGCCGTTGTTAAGTGTAGTAATTAATATCTTATTTAATAATAGTCGCGAGCAATAGCTAGTAATTATATGTATATTAAATAGTGTGTAGTAATTAATATAATCAGTCATAAAAAATTACAAGCCTCGTGGTGTAGTGGTTCTGGTAATGGACTGCCGATCAAGAGGTCGCGGGTTCGATTCCCGCTCGGGACAATCATTTGTGTGATTTTTCTGATTGTCATACAAATGTTTGTACTGCGTCTGGGTGTTTCTATGTATTATAAGTATGTATTTACAAAAGAATAGTAGTATCTGTATTCTATCCGTATTCTGGTACCCATAACACAAGCATAATAAGCTTAGCTTGGGACCAGAGGACGTTGTGTGAAATGTCCATGAATATTTATTTATTTATTTATTTTACTGATAATTATGTATAATAATTACTAAATCTCATTCTATACCTAGTTTTATTTAAATCTTGATAATAGTTTCACATTTTCGAAATATATAAGTATAATCTGCGTATTTTATACCTATCAAACAGTATTTTTTAACAGTATTTTTTTTAGTACAAAAAATTAAAAAAAAAAACAAAAATATCCCTATAAATTTCACCCCCTAAAAAAATCACTATATAGATTTTTTTCCCCTAAATTTGGGGGGAAAACCCCGGAGTTGGCAACACTGTCTGTAGCTGACTGACATAGACTACAAAGAGGAAGCGGATATGCCAATATTTTGACATTCCGATTATCACATAATTAGTCTATGGTCTAGATCCCAACAATAAATTGTGGTACGGTTTCATTAGCGTGTTGACTCATGTAACGTAATATCTGTTTTGTAGGCACAATATTTATGTATTTCGTAACTTAGCTGTATTTATCGCTGCACTTCGTCACTGATAAAGCAGATGACGTCATAGAAAAGTGAGTATTGTTTAACCAACACGCAAAATAAAATGACTGCGCCAACGCCCTAATTAAACAGAAATCAGCAGTTACATTTACCCACATGTAGATATTTATAGCTATAATCATGACAAACCTATTCCAATTCCAGTACACTGTTCGAAGTGATTTAGTTTGTAGCGGTCGGATGTTTTGATTATCGGATTTAACCCAAAAACCCATCAACAACGCGATCGCGGACCGATCTATCTTTCAATTTAAGAGGATACCAAAATAGCTTCGTGCATTTTTCTACGTACGAAGTTTTCATTGTTTCTTTAGATTGAATGGCTAGAGCTCTAATTTTTAAGTATATGTTTTTTCAATATATGATCTAGGATCGCATAAACTCAGAAACGCGATTGAAAAAAGTTTTCTCGATAGAAAATCTTAGCGAAACAACCTCTCTAATTATTTTTTTATTTGTCGGTCTATTATCGCGTATTAACTAATGAAATAACTTTAAAAACATAAGTCATCATCATCATAACATCACGCCTTTTTCCATGGGGGTAGGCAGAGACTATAGAGCGCCATCTGCCACGATCGAAGCACACTTCCTTGGCTTCATCCACACTCATACATCTGGTCATACATGCCCGACGGTTGTAAGTGCTACGCACTTGCCCCTTTTGGAGTATCCCGGCGATGACATCGGAGTATATTTTTCTCGGGCGTCCTCTCCCAGCATTTCCACTTACTTTCGCCGTGTATATGCCTTTCGTTAAGCGTCTCTCATCCAAAACATAAGTAACTATTATATATAGAAACACGTAAATCAGAATTTAAATATATTTAGTAGATTTTGAGTAAACAAAAAAAATATCCCTAATTCTTCATTTTCTATGCCTACTAGCTGTGTTAATATGTAGGTACATGTCGACGATAATATTGATGTAGGCCCTTAACGTCCAAGCATCACACGTTCTGAAACTTACATAAATAAGTTATAGTAACAACAATAACGAAAAATTATGAATAAGAGTTTTTTTAGTTAAAGGTCACATTAGCTAAATTCAATACATATTGCGTAATTAAAACCTTTTATGGCATCAGCCGCAAAAAAAAATTTTTTAAACATTTTATTTTACTTTTCGAATTAATTTGAATTTAGAACGCCCTCTGTCGCAATTTAAAAGAAATCTTTATTGAAAGAAGCCTGTGAAAGAATCCTCTGGAAGTAGGCATTGAATCTCCGGTTATCAAAATCTTTACGTGAGAAATATTGTTCTTATCCCGAATCCAAAGTGAGTATTTCTTTTTATTTGTGCGTATTCTGTTTATATATCGCAATTTAAGCAGTAATATTTAGTGTCGGGTTTCTAAAAAGCAATGTTTAACAAAATGGTGTTCGAGCGCGCAAAGGTGGAACGATTTATCTGCAAATATTCGCAGATAAGTGCATGAAAATGGTTTTATTGATTAAATTATGCGGTTTCTATAGTGATAAGTTATTTTCGCCTATAATTTCGCAATCCTCACTGTATTACTGTACCAAGTTATCTAGTTTATATTTTCCATTTCGCTTTGATGACTGGTATTACAGCTAGTGCTTCTATTAGAATTACGACCAAAAAGTCGCCACAAAGAGTAGAAGAACCCAGGTAAAGGTCTGATAATGCCACATAGTTGTTTTCTTTTGATAATACGCTTTTCGATGCGGGTGAGGATAGCTAACTTATAAGACCGCGCAACATTGGGTCCCAGATTTCGCGCTTGACCTTTTACTGAGAGGTTATTTTTAGAACATTAATTAAGTAAACCGATTATTTTAAAAGGAGTAATATGTAATAAATTATTGACAAATACGGCCTATAATCTAACGGTAGGTAGCAGTTTATATCTTGTAGAATCTTATGTTATCTACAGTGTGTGATAAAGTTAATTGTGTCCAGAGATGTTTTGCATAAATCTAGCACCTACATAACTGTTCCCAAACACATTAAGTAGGTGGCAGATACATGGTTGGAATATTAAACAGTAATTACATCTGTAGAAGTGTCTTTGTGAACTAATATTTAGGTTTGTATGTTGCAATGTATCCAGTAATTAGATTACCTTTACAACATAGGATAGAACTTAGAATATTAGTGTAAAAACCTATAGTATACCTATGTGAGGTTTTATCAACTTTCTAAAATATTGTTTGAATTAAATTTCAATATCTATTGGTTGTCAAAAAGCATTTCTTATTAGGTTCTGGTAACTATTGACATGGTAAAAAATGTTAGGATTTTTATCAGACTTCTTAAAAATCTTAACATTTTTTACTTCTAAAAAGTATACAAAATATTAATTAGTCGAAAAAATAAACAGTTTTTTTTTACATTAAGTAGTTGATTGCAAATGGTGATTCAAAATTTCTTACAATGTTGTAAGAAATTTTGAATCACCATTTACTCAGATAAAAAACAATTGTTAGAATATTTATAGTATACTGATATGCCAATAGGCCATTATTTTTAATTTACTAATTACATAAAATTTCTAATTTACATGAACTGTAGTTCAGGGTTTAGAATTGATTAGATAATGTCTGATAAAATCTGTGCTGCATACAATGTTTATATTTATAATTAAGGTTATCTATTCTATACTTTCTATGTATAGGTAACCTTTGCAGATAGCATCTTGACATTTTCTATGTAATCAATAAACTGATACTCTAATAAAGAAAATCTATAGAGATGCTTTATTAAAACTAGTTACTGTTGTCACAAAATACTTAATTACATATTGGTACCAATTCTACACGCACAACTAAACTTAACTAAAAAATGAAATTTGATTGTGTCAATAACACAATTCCGTAATGTTAACGATTCTTTCTTCTTAGCAAATCTGTTTATTATAGATTAACGATTATAATTAATATAAAATTACACAACAAAACAACCAAATAATCAATATACAGCAATAGTTGTTTTCATTTTTTAGTGAAATTTAGTTGTGTATGTAGAATCGACACCATTGTAACATTTTGAGAGCAACAAAATAAATAGAAAAAAATTGGGCTATAATCTAGCAACAGTTTTGTTAAATAAAATTCTTTGTTGTTAAAATATTGTCACAGGTTAGTTTCTTAAAATTTAGACATTGTTCTAATGAGTGAGTATAATTAATTCACAGAAAATTTTTGTGCAGACAAATATCAGACAAGATGTGCGACCGCAAAGCGGTGATTAAGAATGCTGACATGAGCGAGGAGATGCAGCAGGATGCGGTGGATTGTGCAACACAAGCTCTAGAGAAATTTAACATAGAAAAGGTAAGACATAAACTAAACTTTTACTTAGATATAAACATATAAGGTACCTCTTATGTTTAAATTTCAGCTGCCATTGGTCACCTTAAACTGGAATAATGGTATTTGGTTGACCAGGAATTTTGGTATAGTGTTTAGTTTACATGGTTTCTGTCTTTCTGAAGATGTTGTCATTTCTAATCTAGCACATTAATGTATAATATTGTCATGAGAGTTGAATAGTTATAGCTCATATAGTAATATGTAAATATATACTTCTTTGTAGAATATGTTACATAAAGAACTTCAAACCAATACTCAATGAACTTGAAAGTAAAATGAATATATTAATATTATAAATTCTAATTTATGGTGTTCCCATGACTGATAATGATTTTGAGGTTTTCCTGTTGTGGTTAGTTTGTATTTACCTATAGTCAGTTATTAAAATTTTAGTCGATAAATAATGCATGGTTGGATTAAGTAATGCACCACAATATTAAGCTGCTTTTTACACGCTTTATATTAGCTTCACTTGTATGTTTGTTTGTGTTTGTATGTTTGTAACCGACTCCTTTGGACGCTATTTTGACCCACTTTAAACTGTCAGATTCTATTCAAATTTTGCACACCTGTCAAAGACCGATGACAATACAATAATTCGATTAAATAAAGCGTGTTTTTTAGTTTTTTTAAACTATTATTTTTATTTACACAATGTTGCAGCTAAAGCTAAACTAGGCTTAAAGCACTGGTCAGCCCCAATAGATAGTTTTTTGTTAACTAAACTATTGGAGAAAGTGTGTGTTACAGAATGTGGAATTACTGCTTTATTATTGGTCGTAGCAAAATCACGCGGAGTTTTTGTACATTACGTATGCGAGATTAACGCATACGTTCGGCGTGCTTAGATAGCCTTGCATGCGGGATCTATTAGTGGCGATTGTGATTGTGGCTTAGCTTGGAGCTGGTTTAATTAATGTTAATTTTGTTTTTGTTACTAGGATATTGCTGCATTCATAAAGAAAGAGTTTGATAAGAAATACAACCCAACATGGCATTGCATCGTGGGGCGTAACTTCGGATCATATGTGACGCACGAGACCCGCCACTTCATCTACTTCTACCTGGGCCAGGTTGCTATTCTTCTATTCAAGAGCGGCTAAGGAGGTGGCCACGTGCCTCCTTCCAAATTTTTTTGTTGTTAGCACAGATGCATTATTTTATGGTGGGGGTCAGTGACCTCCGTGTTGTATTTACTGAGTGATTGGTGTGTGAGTGGCAAGTATGGTGACTACTGGAATAGCCGTTTGCAATTATTTATGGACCTGCGGTTTAGCTGTGTTAGTTGTTCTCACTTCTTAGTTCCCGGCGCACTCGATGTATGTTTGTACTGTGTTAGCTATACTTAAGAATCAATGTTGACTTGGTAAAAATAAACATTCACTCTTAGTGTATTTATATTTAAAAATTTTAGTTAATTATTCGTAGACTTATACCTAACCTAGCATAGCGTAAAAGTCATATGTTAGTATATAACTAAATTTATTGTTTAATATTACTTTGTTAATACACCTGTGGAAATATTTTTCAATACTACTTTATTAAACTTTCTTACAAACCAAATTACTTGTTTTATTTTTGTGTATCCTATCCTGCAGTCCTGCATATGATGACTGTTGCTGCCAATATAGCGGCAGTTGGACTAGCAGTAATAGAATAGGTTAAGAGGTGTGTGTATTGGATCCTGTGTGATCGAATAATTAAGATAAACGGTCTCATTCGCACAGATCATGTTTGTTACATGTTCACTAAAATGGCTAGCCCAGTTTCTATAACTTTGGTATGAAGATTCATAAGTCTTCCCAATTTATTTTATGGAATTACGCGATAAACAAACCTGAAACCGATGATAAACAGGTCGCCATCAGTAACGTCATGTTCCGTAAAATACTGGCCTACCCGGTCTGCGGACCAGAGGGCGCAACAGCTCTTTCTGAAGCAGATTGCATTGCTCAGTACAATCAGAGTATCTTCTAATCTCTAATATATAAAATTCACGTGTCACAGTGTTAGTTACCGTACTCCTCCGAAACGGCTTGACAGATTCTTCTCAAATTTTACATACATATTTAGTAGGTCTGAGAATCGGCCAACATCTATTTTTCAAACCTTTTGGGTTTTTTTTAGTATGGCAAAACAACGTTTGCCGGGTGATCTAGTCTAATATATAAAATTCACGTGTCACAGTGTTAGTTACCGTACTCCTCCGAAACGACTAGACGGATTTTTATGAAATTTTACATGCACGTTCAGTAGGTCTGAGAATCGGCCAACATCTATTTTTCAAAACTTTTTTTTTAGTAGGTATATCAAAACAACGTTTGCCGGGTCAGCTAGTAGGTATATAAAATTCTCGTGTACACTTACCATACTCCTTGGAAACAGCTTGACCGATTTGACCGAAATTTTTTATACATATTCACTTCAGTAAGTGAGAATCGGCTACTATCTATTTTTCATACTCCTAATTGATAAGGGTTGTCCATCCCTGACATTGATATGGCAAAACAGCGTTTGCCGGGTCAGCTAGTTAATAATATAGGTACTTAGTAGGTACAATTCCCAATTCTTTGGACAAAAGCGGTACACACCCACGCGCTAACAGCGGACGGATGGAAAAAGGAAGGTTCTAATTAAATGTTAAGGATGCTTTATGCGTTTATATTCGCAGACACTAATGCTCTACTTTTGCCACTGTTGGGCACTTTCCACCGCTTGAGCAGGATTGCGGCTAGGTTACGGCGTGTTGGCAGTGTTTGTTTAACTTCAAGGTTATTCGTTACCTGCTCAAGAAATATGTAATTTGCTTAGGTATAACCCTTAGCTAGCTTTTACGGTACCGTTATAAATGGGGAGGTGACACATATTCTTAAACGGAGAAGAACTGTTTGAATAATCGATGTAAGTTTTGAAATGCATGTGTAACTTACAACGGCTAGCCGATCCGTTTTTAATTCAGTGCTTACTACACAAGCCGTCTATTAATTTTGCGTGTTTTCTTTCTTAACACGAATGTTATAGTAGTCTAAATTTATCTAAAATATTCAGTAGCGGCCTTGCTTTTAACAAATTGTGGTTGATCAATTTAGAATATTGCTAATTAATTCTAATCGGTAGTAGCATTGTTGGTATGGTACAAAATGGCGTGGATTGACGTGTTTTTAATATGCAACGTAGGTATTTTAAATTTATTAAATTTTTGTTAGTTAACGATGTTGTGGGTTCGATACCTCTTATATTCAGTCAGCGTATCTCCGTCAGAGTACTCACAGTCTGCTGAACACTTGTTTCTTGAGATTTCTTTAAATGGTACAAAAATGCTATTGGGAGTATTCTACTGTCCTAACCTCAATATCGACTACTTTAAATCATTTGAGAACTTGCTATTTGAAATGTGTCCTAATTATGAGCACATTATAATTATGGGCGACTTTAATACGTGCTTGTTGAAAAACGATAGGCGTTCTCGGAATCTGCTTTCTATACTCTCCTCTTTTAATCTTGATGTCTTGCCCTTATCACCTACACACCACTTCCCTAACACCTCACCCTCACTTCTGGACCTTATGATAGTCTCATCACCTCAGAAAATAAGCACACATGGTCAACTCTCGGCTCCCTTTTCTTACCACGACTTAGTTTATCTGTCTTATCACGCTCGTCCCCCTAAGCGGAAGCCGCAATTTCGTTTTCTAAGAAACTTCAAGGACATTAACCTAGAGGCACTACGGCTTGACGCAAGCAATATAGACTGGTCATGCGTTTTTAAATCAAATGACATTGATGGTATGACCGATTCTTTCAACGAGAAGATAACCAGCCTGTATGAGCAACACGCCCCGATCCGACGAGTCAAAGTTAAGAGGAATCCTGCTCCTTGGCTAACTCAAAACATAACACACTTTATGGGTCTTAGGGATAGAGCTAAACGAAGGTTCAAACGCTGCCCGACAGAACGCAATCACCTTGCTTTCAAAATGCTGCGCAATCGTTGTAACAGGATGTGCAGAGACGCGAAAAGACAGCACTTTCATGAGCATTTGTACAATCGCAACTCCTCTGACGTTTGGAGATTTTTGAGATCAGTTGGTATCGGAAAACTCACAACTATTAACAACACTAGTTTAGATCTAAACACTTTAAATAAACATTTCTCGGAACCACCTTTACTACTTGATAGTCTCACTAAATCACGATCTCTTTTATCTATATCAGAATTACCTGTCCCGCAGATACCGTCTTTCACTTTAACTACAGTATCTGATACTGAAGTCGAAAAGTCTATCGCTTCTATTTCTTCCTCAGCGACTGGAAATGACAACATTTGCGCCTGTATGATTAAGCTTATCCTCCCCGAAATACTTTCTATTCTCACCTACATTCTCAACTTCTCTATTTCTTGCAACTCATTTCCAGATTCTTGGAAACAAGCTCGTGTCATCCCTTTACCTAAAACTACAAATCCTACCTCACCGTCTCAATTTAGACCTATCTCTATTCTCCCCTTCCTCTCTAAAGTTCTTGAACACATTATTCATCGACAGGTCTCTTCTTTCTTATCTGAATACAACTTACTCAGCCCCTTTCAGTCAGGTTTTCGAGCAGGCCATAGCACTGTGACCGCACTTGTTAAGGTAACAGATGACATCCGCTGGGCTATGGAAAATAAGCAACTTACTATCCTGGTTTTGCTTGACTTCAGCAGTGCTTTCAACTCCGTTGACTTCGATATCTTGCTAGGTCTACTTAAATCCATTAATTTCTCCACTTCAGCTCTATCTTGGTTCGATTCCTATCTACGAGGAAGATCACAGCGTGTATGCCTTGATGATGCTTCCTCCGATTGGTATGATCTTTCCGCAGGTGTCCCTCAGGGTAGTATTCTTTCGCCTCTCCTTTTCTCTATTTTCATTAACTCTGTAACTCCGCACATTTCTTCTCATCTTCACCTCTATGCTGACGACCTTCAGCTGTACCTGCATTCATCTGAAGCTGAAATCAACACTGCTATATCTGACATGAACAACGACCTAAATCGGTTAAATGATTGGGCTAGAGCATATGGTCTACATATCAACCCTAAAAAGTCCCAAGCCATTGTCATAGGAAGTAAACACTTTCGTGGCAGAGTTGACGTCACCTCTCTACACCCTATTTGCCTATCTGGTAATATTATCCCCTTTTGTGATTCCGTTAAGAATCTGGGTATCGTGATGGATAGTACCCTTTCATGGCATGAACATGTCAAGGAGGTAAGTAAGAAGGTTCACTATGCTTTCCATTCGCTAAAATGCCTACAGAATTTCTTACCTACGAAAGTTAAAATCAACCTTGCTCAAACACTTATCCAACCAATAATTGATTATGCGGACGCTTCTTACCTGGACGCCAATGAGGAACTACTGGACAGACTCGAGAGATTACAGAATTTATGCATTCGGTTTATTTTTAATCTTAGAAAATATGATCATGTTTCTCACTATCGCAAAAAACTGAAATGGCTCCCTATACGACTACGTAGGAACACTCGAATTCTATGCATTCTCTATAATATTCTTCACAATCCTGCTTCTCCCTCTTATCTACGTGAGCGTTTCTCTTTCGCTCATTCTTCCGATGCTAGGACAAACCTTCGCACACTACTCAAATACTCTGCTCATAAAACTGACTTTTTCTCCTACTCCTTTACTATACATGCAGTCAGACTGTGGAATTCACTACCGTCCCACATTAGAGAGTCCCGTTCCGTTTCTACATTCAAACTGAAGACCCGTCAACATTACCTATCAACAATCTCGTAATTGTGTCATCGTATTGTGTTGTTCAACTAGTATGTTTGTATTGTGTGCTTTTATAGGTTTGTGTGTATTGTATGTGTATGTTTTATGTATTATTATTATTGGTTGATATATATATTTATGTACTGTGTATTTATTGTATATATTATGTAGGCTTGTTAAGGATCTATGTATGTTTATGTATTTAGTATAAATTTATTTTAACTTAAATAGTTCACCGTATATCTGTCACCCTACACTACACACCCATGGTCAATCTTTTTTTTCACAATCTCCTCTCGCGGGTCTACAGGTAGAGATTTCTTTTAGAAATATGTGGATCCCTACACTACTTTTCTTATGTCTGTATTTACTATGGTTTCCTGGTGTAAAATCTTTTAAATAAATAAATAAATAAATATATATATCTTAGTATATATCATTTCTATGGATTTATGTACTTTTTCTCTCTTTACTTTTTCATAGTGATTCGAAACGTCGGGGTAAGCAACTTATATGATCTTCAGGTGATGGAGGAATATACACGTTGCTACCTCATTTTCAGGTACTGTAAGAGTCGTTAAGGGAAAACGTAGCCAGCCATAGTTCTCTCCAGTCCACTAACGTCCCACAGCTGGGCACGTGCCTTTTCCACTTTGAGAGGGATTATGGTCTACTGCGCCGCGCTGACCAGGCGTGTTGGCACAGGGTTTACTTTCGAGTTTTCCGTTTCTCACAGTAAACGTTAACTGCTTATATTGTTATTTAGCTGGCTCTTACAGCACCCTGGAAAAGACGGACCATCACCACACGGACCTGAGACAAAGTTATTAAAGTAGAATACAAAATCGGTTAAGTACGAGTTACACTCGCACACGGAGAGTTTCGTACCGTTATTATCATAATATAGTAATCTTACTGACCCTGAATAACACCGAATAATGGGATGAGCGCAGGGCAATGATGATGATGATGACTACCTATGTTGTTGTCAACTGATATACAGAAACTGAAATTTTCAGCACTGTTGCTATCGTCGTTCTAGAGATACAGCCTGGTGACAGACTGATCGACAGCGAAGTATCAGTAATAGGATCGCGTTTTACTTTTTGGAACCCTAAGATCTATTTGTGTGGCCTATGGGAGTGTTAATACACTCCTGGTCGCTGTGGTATAGTCATATGGGTGGAGTCTTGGAGTTGACGCCCGATTTGACTCTATTTAAGACCAATTAACCCTTTACCACAAGGATTTTGTTGACTTAATTGAAAAAAAAAGTGAATATAGACATGAAATCTAACTTAAGAAAAATAGAAAAACATACATTATTAAGTCCTTTCTGGAAATAAAAATAACATATTATTTAATGAAAAAATAAATCCTCCCCAAAATTAAATTCTGCCTACGCTTATGGAAGATATTAGTGGGCCTACATCAATATTATCGTATATCATCGCCGACACGTACATATTAACACAGCCAGTAGGCACAGAAAATGAAGAATTAGGGATACTTTTCCTATTTACTCAAAATCTACTAAATATATTTTAATTCTGATCCACGTTTTTCTATACATAATAGTTACCTATGTTTTTAAAGTTATTTCATTAGTTAATACGCGATAATAGACCGACAAATGAAAAAAATAAAAAATTTGAGAGGTTGTTTCGCCAAGATTGAACGCGATTGAAAACGTTTTCTCGATAGAAATATCGAGAAAACGTTTTCAATCGCGTTTCTGAGTTCATGCGATCCTAGATCATATATTGAAAAAACATATACTTAAAAATTAGAGCTCTAGCCATTAAATCTAAAGAAACAATGAAAACTTCGTACATAGAAAAATACTCGAAGCTATTTTGGTATCCTCTTAAATACAACAGTTGTATTGTGAAAGTTCATAATATGTTGCAATGGAATAATAATAATTCATGGACATTTCACACAAGTCCTCTGGTCCCAAGCTAAGCTTATTATGCTTGTGTTATAGGTACCAAAATATGGATATAAAACAAACTACTTTTCTTTTGTAAATACGTTCTTTTGCTTATAATACATAGAAACACCCAGACGCAGTACAAACATTTGTAATTATAATGATCACACAAATGATTGTCCCGAGCGGGATAATTTAAATCATCCATCCTAAATAACTTAGTCCAAGGAATATGTTGCAAAATTTATTGTAGTAAACTATTGACAAATGGTGTTATCTTTAAAACCACGTGTTATTTCAAATGTCGTAAGATACTACTTGTGATATCATTGATAATTATGATAAGTTTAATATACCGTTGCATAATTCATTATGCATTTTTTATAATTATCGTTTTTGTAGATATTATAAACTAACAGGTGTAGTTTCCACGACGTTCATGTTGACTAATTGGCCTGCTCCATGCTTCATGGATGTAGCGTGATGATATACCAAAAGTTACTATAATAATATATTATAATATGACCAGTCTTGTGGTATTATCGGACTGCCAGAGATTGCGGCTTCGACCCCCAACACAAGAAAAAATATTGTTGTAATATTTGTTTTAAATTTTAGCCCAGCATTTTGTAGGATTTAATCAGCCACCACTGCGCACTGGTGTGATTGTTGTCCCATCCGACTGTGGCGGCTCACAAGTCGGAGAGGGCTGAAATTGTCACATACGCTGGAGTTGGACATGTCATAAGCACATAATTTTTCTGAAAAATGGTGTCTACGTGATTAAATGATTTTTCATTTCATTTCATTTTTCATTTCATTTCATTTCAGTTGTGGAACCCTAAAAATGACAAGATAAAGAAGTGAATGAAGTGAATTTTATATATTGTTAGAAGGTTTCTTCTAACAGTATACATAAAACACTTTAATTCTGGCCTGTTGTTAGTCCTTTAATACATAAATTACGGTGACTAAGTAACGACCTAGGTAAACGTAAATATATGCAAATCATGAGTTTAGTTAGTTAACCTTGTCCTTGGCTTCATGTTATAACATCATAAAAATAATTAAATAAATACCACATACATTTTACAGAATTTTCATTTCATAAAGACGTTAATAAAAGAATTTTAACGTCACGTTATGTGGTGAAGTTAGTTTTAATTACAGCCAACGATAGCCCTTCGCGTGAGACGATCTGTTTCAGTAGTAAGATATTATTCAAATCACGAAAGAGAATTTATATTACTTGTTTGAACGAACTTGGTAATAGAGCAAAAATAATGACATAACATCATCATCATCATCATAACATCACGCCTTTTTCCCATGGGGGTAGGCAGAGACTATAAAGCGCCACCTGCGACGATCCAAACATACTTCCTTGGCTTCATCCACACTCATACATCTGGTCATACAGGCCCGACGCTTGAAGACATATCAATGACATAACACAAGCAATGTAAGCTTAGCTTGGGACCAGAGGACGTTGTATGAATGTTGATGTTTATTTATTTATTAAAAACATGAAATACGATGTATAGCAATCATTTAAAATGTAGAGCAAGCGTATCGTCATTATTGCAGGCTGCCGGTAGATGGAAGCGGTTCCTTGAGGAAGAAATGACTGGATTAAGCAGAGAACAAAAACTTAAAGTAAGTATTGTATTGTAAGTAATATATCCTCTATGGCTCTGAATTTTCAAAGATAATCATGAAAAAATACATTTGTATGACCTCGAGGAGGTTCCAACAAAAAAATAGTAGTGTAGGCGTTATGCCGCATCACAAAAAAATATACAACTACGGTGCAACTACGATTTAAACTTTCTGTATTTATATCAACTTATTTCTCTGCCTGCCACCACATAAATAATATGATGCGGTGTATTGAAAAAAAATAATGTCATTTTTAATATCTGTCTGTTAAATTTTGTGTGGTGTTTGTTAAATCAATAAATAAAACATAGTTTTGATATATTGGTACAGATTCTACGTGAACATGCACAACTAAACTTAACTAAAAAATGAAAATTTATAGTGTCAATAACACAATTCGGCAAAGTTAGCAGAACTTTTTTATTAGAAAATCTGTCAAAATACGGATGTATATTACTATACTATTATTTATTATATTATCTATGCTATTGCTTGTAACAGTAGCAACATAAAGACTAGATTTTAATTAATAAAAATGTACACAACGAAATAGATAATTAATCAAAATACGTCATAGTTTTTTTTATTTTTTAAGGACGGGCTTCGTGGTGGAGTGGTTTATGTAATGGACTGCCGATCACGAGGTCGCGGGTTCGATTCCCGCTTGGGACAATCATTTGTGTGATATCCATAAATATCATACAAATGTTTGTACTGCGTCTGGGTGTTTTCTATGTATTATAAGTATGTATTTCGTTTAAGTACGTATTCTGGTACCCATAATACAAGCATAGAAATATAGCTTACTTTGGGACCAGTGGACGTTGTGTGAAATGTCTTGAATATTTATTTTATTATTTTTAGTAAGTATAGTTGTGCATGAAGAATATGTACCAGTGTTGTGTATTTCTACTATACACATTAGTAGGTATGTAGGGTTCTTGTTATGGCTAGATTGCACGAAGGCTATTCGAGCTAAGTTAACAGCCTTGGTTAAAGTTTCAAAAATAATGGTCACATTTAAAGGTCTTTGTTCAATCATCCACTTTATGATTACAAGGTGATCTTTTAAAAATTTTCTTTGAATTATTTTAGCTCCCAAATATTTATCAGCTTCGCATATGGCCTGCCTCGTAAAGGAAGTGTATTTGGTCTGATAAACCACGCTAACTAGACGTGGTGGTAAAGGGTATAGTTTCAAAAGAAGGTTAGATTAAGACGGGTCTCGTGGTCAAGTGGTTTATGTAACAGACTGCCGTATTTTCTATGTATTATAAATATGTATTTACAAAAATAAGTAGTATATGTATTCTATCCGTATTCTGGTACCCATAACACAAGCATATAAGCTTAGCTTGGGACCCAGAGGACGTTATGTGAAACGTCCATGAATATTTATTTATTTAAGAGTCTCCTGGGTGTGGTTGACAAGATGGTGAATTAAATATCTGTAATCTACTTAGTTTTAAACTAAAAAACACGCTTAAATTATAGATTATATTAATAGATTTTTTTTTAAATTTATTGCTTAATCATTGGTACTTATTATCTTCTTCTTATATATAAAATTCACGTGTCACAGTGTTAGTTACCGTACTCCTCCGAAACAGCTTGACCGATTTTTATGAAATTTTACATGCATATTCAGTAGGTCTGAGAATCGGCCAACATCTATTTTTCAAACCATATTTTTTTTTAGTATGGCAAAACAACGTTTGCCGAGTCAGCTAGTATTATAATATAATATTCAGATCGATCCGACTACTGTAAAAGGGTGAAAATCACGTTCAAAGAATCCGTTACATAGATTAATACATTGATAGATACGTTTCGAACTAAAGCGTGTTAATAAAAGTATCATAAGCAGATAATGGCACCAATTCTACGTATACAACTAACTTAACTAAAAAATGAAAACAATTATGGCGTATTTATATTAATCGGCTATTTCTTTGTGCATGTTTTTATAAATTAAAATCAGTAGTCTATAATATACAGATTTTCTGATAAAAAAGTTGTGTTAACATTGCGGAATTTTGTTATTGACACTATCAATTTTAATTTTTTAGTTAAGTTTAGTTGTGGACGTAGAATCGGTACCAGTATAACTAAACTCTACGCCTACACGCTTGGGTCTCTCCCGAATTGAAGAAGATTGATTAAAGTGGTGATGGGCTAGGAATGGAAGGAGGATATCCTACACACTGGTACCGATTCTACGCGCACAACTAAACTTACTAAAAAATTAAAAGTGATCGTATCCCACGACCTCGGAATACCGTTCCGTTGCTCTCCCATCTGAGCCATCATAGTTCCCGCATATGTTTACCAAATCTTCCACTACATTCTTCTCAATGTGAGTTAAACATCGTGCGATGTTTTGTGTACAACGCCATCTATTGAGCGGTTTGCACCAACTCGATCAATCGATCACTTAGTGTTCTTTACAGAACACAATTGGACCGAAATAATGACTGTACATGTATTTCTACATTAATTTAATAATTTTTTGCAATTGACTTGCTATGCTTTTACTAAATAAACTACTAAATAACTCATAGCTCAGATGGGAGAGCAACGGAGCGGTATTCCGAGGTCGTGGGTTCAAGTCCCGCTCATGGTTATCATTTTTTCCACTATAATTTAGTTTATTTACTAATGATTTATTAATTAATAAAAATGAGCACCATAAAATAGCCAATAAATCAAAATACACCAAAGTTATTTTCATATTTAGTTAAGTTAAGTTTAGTTGTGCTCGTAGAATTGGTACCACTGTTGTTTTCGTCTATCTTGTAAAATATCTGGCGTGTTTGATGTAAGACTACCGAATGCTATCGTAATTTCCATTTGAAGGTTGGTTTTCCTTGTGGTGGCAATGATAATGTAACCACAGGCATCCTTCTACTTATCGAAATAATATTTAATTATATATTATTTCAACATTACCGGAAGTGCACGCGACACAACTACCGTGTGCAACACCCTTATATATACTGAAAACTAATGTGGAATTTTCATTCTCGAGCCGTGGACCTCACGGCTTGATAGAAAAACCATCGCCTCCATTTTATTTTTTTGTTCTTTTTTATTGTTGAAAATCTTGTGGTGAGTTTTATTTTTAACACGCTTAAATATTAGTTCGGAACGTACCTATCGAAGTATTAATCTATGTAATGGAATCTTTGAAAGTGTTTTTCACCCACTTACAGTACATAGTCGGATCGATTTGAAATTTTGCACACATATTAAGTACCGATGACAATGCAATAATAAAAAAATATATTTGGGATTTTCAAGCGAGTTTTTGAACTGAGTAGATTTTTATAATTTTTTAGATTTTGTAGATTATTAATAGTTTTTTTTCGTCAGGTTTTTTGCCTACCTGCAACTTAAAGTTTGATTAGCGATAATCTTTTTTTTGTTGAGGTAAAGCAATGACTCTAGCTTCGACTTTCTCATTGCTTAGATTTTTCCTTTGACATTTGTAGAACTCCCGCTTTAGTTCTACCTGTGTTGAGTTAATGTAAATAATTATTAAGAGAGTCCTGAATTTATTTTCAATCAGGGTAAAATATCTCGCCTGACTAAATTTATGTGACGATTGCCATTGATTTTTGTCGACATAAAATAATATGTTATTATAATTGCAGTAAACAAGATGTCTATTAACAAAAACGACCTGTTGTTGTTCTTCGACCGTCCTGCGGAGCCATGCTTCATGCAGAAGGGTGATGACCGCATCATCTTCGAGCTGCCTGACAACTACTACGTATGTATAAGATTTATATCTTTATTAAGTAGACCGTCAACGAGATGTACGGAGCTTACAGCTCAGAATTCTATAGTGTGAGACTCATGAATGAGCATTTGGACAGTCGACACTTTGAAAATTGTAATTAAACATTTCACGTCTCCTCATTTCATTGTGGAATATCTGGAGTCAACAGCGTACACACTGTGCTGTATAACAAAACCTTTAATTTCTAGCCTGAGAAATACAAGAACGCCACGGCTTCAATTGCGAACCGTTTCGGTGAGAATGCTGGTCGCAGTATCCCCGTGAGGAACATCGCACTTCCACCTCTCAATCTGCCCTTGCAGTTGGACTACAATGATCAGTTCTCACTATGGATACAGAAGCACCGCACCATGGCTGGCAAACTTATTGATATATTCATAGGTAAGTTAAGGAGCTTCGTATGTGTATATTAATGCTTTGGGGTAATTATGTATTATCTCATGAGGTGACAAAACGAACCGAAGAACTCGCAATATACCTAGGTAGATCATTTATTGGTTAAGAAAGTAATAGGATCGTAGATAGTTCTAAGAGTTTCCGTAAGGAAGTAGGTACCTACTGAATTTGCTCTATGGGACTTGAATTTTAGCTTCTGTTGCGGAACTCCAGATAAGTTTACCATAGCACTGAATATTTAGAGAAGATTGAGACATTTAGAACATAATCTTTGGTTGACTTTAATTGTGATACTTACAGGAATGCGTGACCTGGATGACCTGATGGCTATCTGTTCATACTGCCAGCTTCGTATCAACCCGTATATGTTCAACTACTGTCTCTCAGTAGCTATACTCCACAGGTATGTTCACTTATAACCTACGTACTTAATGGTAATTCATTCAGGACGCGTGGTATTTCAAAATAGAGACAAAACTATAGGACTCCCAACGTTATGTCATGCAATGCTACATGTTTTGAAACTATTGTATTTTTACAGGCCGGACACTCGTGGTGTAAACATCCCCACGTTTATAGAGACATTCCCGGACAAGTTCGTGGACCCCAAGGTGTTCCGTCGCGCCAGGGAAGTCAGCAGTGTGTCTCCAGCTGGTAATAGAGTAAGTGATATTTCTGCCTTTAGAAAATACCCAGATAAATCATGTGTTTCAGGAGAAGTCAGAAGTACGAAGTCATATATCAGTCAGGCAACTGAAAGAAAGGCTGTTTCTCCAGTCTACTGTTTGTTATCGGAGTGTTTTCGTTCTATTAAAACAAAATATTAATTCCGTTGTCTACCAGTAGGTAGTAGGTATCCATGACAAGGATACTATGCTAATGCATCCTTTATTCCACAGATGCCAGTAATAGTCCCAGTAAACTACACAGCATCAGACGCCGAGCCAGAACAGCGCCTGGCTTACTTCCGTGAAGACCTGGGAATCAACCTCCACCACTGGCACTGGCATCTGGTGTACCCCTTCGAGGCTGAACGCAGTATTGTCAACAAGGACCGCAGAGGAGAGCTCTTCTATTACATGCATCAACAAATCATTGCCAGGTAATGATCCTTCCTTTAATGTGCCATATTTTTCTTTGCATAAATTTTAACATAATAGTTTTCGTTTTTTTGTCTCTCCGTATACACGTCATCACAACGTTCACCACTCCATCTTCTCTCCCATAAAGTAAGGGTGCTGTAAAAGTCAGCTAAGGGATATTTCACACAGATAAAATCCTCTGTGAGAGACGGAAATCTCGAAAATAAACCCTGTGCCAACACGCCTGGTCAGCGCGGCACAGTAGACCATAATCCATCCCAAAATGGAGGAGGCCCGTGCCCAACAGTGGGACCTAAATGGGCTGAAGAGAGAAACACGTAGCTTTATAATTATAAAAGTATTTTTTTAAATTGGCTTTTTGTAATTCAATTGCAACACAAGTACAAAATATTTAAAATTTACTGTTTTTAGAATGTATTAGTATCGATATCACATTAGATTTGTTTGAGCCGTCTGTGACTACTCAAATAAAACACTGTCCCTTTCCAGAATTTAATAAAAAATAAATTGATGAACTGGTTTCTACTGTTTTCCAGATACAACTTGGAGAGATTCTGCAATCGTTTAAGTCGTGTGCGTCGCTTCAATAAACTTCGGGAACCCATTGAGGAGGCATACTTCCCCAAATTGGACTCCCAGGTCGCCAGTCGCTCATGGCCACCTAGGTAGCTATTCGCATTTTTGTACCTCGAACAAACCTCCTTGGGTTATGCTCGCGCTCGCCACACTCCTGCTATGCTATGGGATATTCTATTCACTTTCTTCTGCCAGAACTGTGAGAATATTACTTTTTGTTTAAATTAATTCTCTTAAGGGCCTACATCAATATTATCGTATATCATCGCCGACACTTACATATTAACACAGCCAGTAGGCACAGAAAATGAAGAATTAGGGATACTTTTCCTATTTACTCAAAATCTACTAAATATATTTTAATTCTGATCCACGTGTTTCTATACATAATAGTTACCTATGTTTTTAAAGTTATTTCATTAGTTAATACGCGATAATAGACCGACAAATGAAAAAAATAAAAAATTTGAGAGGTTGTTTCGCCAAGATTTTCTATCGAGAAAACTTTTTTCAATCGCGTTTCTGAGTTCATGCGATCCTAGATCATATATTGAAAAAACATATACTTAAAAATTAGAGCTCTAGCCATTCAATCTAAAGAAACAATGAAAACTTCGTACATAGAAAAATGCACGAAGCTATTTTGGTATCCTCTTAATCAAAAAGCTCATGTTAATAGTATTTAGATTCTATCTACACTTTTCTATAAGAAGTTAAAGAAGTATTATACAATTACCAGTGAAGTAGTTTGCCTTCGGGAAGCCTTGCATCAAAATGTGTTAGTCCAAAAGAAAGGAAAAAAATCCTAAAAAGCTTTCGCTGTTATACCTCCGGGGCTCCTATTTCCCGGGGGCCCCCGTAGCACTGATACGGCTGATGCACCAGTAGGTACGTTGATATGTACATGTAATGATTAGAAACTTTTATAAATAGGTTTGAGAACACAGTGATTCGTGACATTAGCCGGCCGGTGGATGAGATCAGGAGTGAAGTGTCCACCTTGGAGACATGGAGGGACAGGTTCATTCAATGTATTGAGACTCTCTCTATTACCATGGTAAGATTATGTTAATAATTATCAATATATTAATATCTTACATATACAAGTAACATAATAACTAAAACCTATTGCAAATTAAATGTGCTTCCAAGATGGTAAAATATTTACATGTAAAGTGCTTTTACCTTAGGCCTTTTACAGGGATAACAAACATGCCGCGCAATAAAACTGCACGAAGAACTCATTTTACATTACAACCATTAACTATTATACTTGCATTGGTACATTAGTTTGCAAAGAAAAATAGTATTATTAAAACTTTTAACTAAATAATATTTTTTTGTGTCACAGCCAAACGGCCGTCAAGTGCCTTTAGACGAGGAGAAAGGAATGGACATCCTGGGCAACATGATGGAATCATCCATCATCAGCCCCAACAGGAACTACTACGGTGACCTTCATAATATGGGACATGTGTTCATATCATACTCACATGATCCTGATCATAGACATTTGGTAAGTTGGTTTAACAGCTGGCAGATACTGGTACCGATTTTACGTGCACAACTTAACTGAACTAGAAAATGAAAATGGATAGTGTCGATAACACAATTCGGTAATGTTAACAGAACTTTCTTATTAGAAAATCTGTATAATATAGACTAACGATTTTAATTAATAAAAACATGCTATATTAGCTATATGAATATTTTGGATTTCATTTAAAACTTTAAGATTTAGATGATCAGACGTATCTAGAGTAGAGAAGACTGCAACTCGGCAACAGTATGATAGGACACCTACTGCTAGGTGGATCTTAAAAAGGTAGCAGTAGACTGCACTATGCTGACATGATAATGTAATACGTTACACGTAGTCTATGGGCGTTTATATATTTCATGGCTATTGTTTGTTGTTATTGTAGGAACAGTTCGGTGTAATGGGTGACTCAGCGACTGCTATGAGGGACCCTGTGTTCTACAGGTGGCACGCGTACATCGACGATCTATTCCAACTATACAAATATAAGTTGGCACCTTATGGCAATGATAAGGTAACTTACATTTATATTTATAAATATCTATCTATCTAATATAAATCTTTGATTATCAAGTATACAGCTAAATATGCTATGAATATGTCATATAATTAAACCTCCAGCTTGATTGCCAAACTTAAGCATAATATCGCGTTCAATAAGACAATTGGTTGATCAGTGTTTGATCTGCTAGAATAGTACTGTAATTGTAAAACTTAACTTTGAAGATTTCAAAGTACTACTTGTAATTTTTATGTTAGCTTATTAAAACAAGACTCTTTAAATCGGATCCAAGAGTTCTGGCAATGCATTGCCATAGCACCACGGTAGTAGTCCAACAATTTGAACTATAATATTGGTAATATGTTGTCAGTTGGATTTCCCCGGTATCCGCGTGTCTGGAGTAAGTATCGAGGGTCGAGCAGGAGTGAACATGTTCCGTACTCGCTGGGAGGAGAGCACCGTGGAGTTGGCCAGAGGGTTGGACTTCTCTCCCAGAGGATCGGTCCTCGCCAAGTTCACACATTTGCAGCACGAGGAGTTCAATTATGTGTCAGTATTAACTATACTTTATACAGAAACAGACCGACTGACTGACTGTCTGACCGACGTATCAACGCACTTCAAAAGCGAGTGAAGCCACGAACATGAAAGTTTGTGTGTTAATTCCTCTGAAATATTAGGTAAGCAAGAAAATAAGGACAAAATTTCGAAAATTTGACTTTTAATTAAGGCTAAAACCTACAGAAGAAAAACAACAGTGACAGGGTTTCAAAATCAAAAATAATCTATCGATCGAAGACCAAAGTGGAGGAGGCCCGTATCTATCAGTGTGAATGGTCTGGAAAGGGCGTGGAGTCGAACGCTATTAATAACGATGTCAACTATTTCTCATTCATACCAGTAATCGAAAGCAAAGAGACGGCACTTCAAGGTCGTGTTTTAAACTGTCGTTACAATCATTATGTTATTGTATAGTGTGTTAATGTTAAATATTACAGTATCGAAGTGAACAACACATCAGGTCGCGGTGTGATGGGTACAGTCAGAATCTTCATGGCTCCCATACACGACGAGGCGGGACAGGCGCTCAGCTTTGATGAACAACGGAGAGCTATGATTGAGTTGGATAAATTCACTACACCGCGTAAGTTTAATCAAAACACTAGTTATGTTACGTAGTTTCACTTGTATAGGTATTTACAGAAGAAGTATTCTCGTATGACCTAGAGACATACAAATAATTTCTACTAAACCTATGTTTACAAAATAAATATTTGATTGATTGATATTTTTATCTCAGATTGCACAATATACTCAAAATTTTACAATATTCCGTTAAGCCATAGATAAATAATGAAATTTTCTAAAGATTCGTTTCAACAATTTGATTTATTAAATTAGATTCACTTGTAAAAACTTATTAACTAGCTTTTGTGTTCACACACTGATTTCTATAACACTATGTTAAAAACTGACTTTTTACTTGATAGGCAAAGTGAGATAGACACATACTTAACTAAGTTATCTGTATGTTGTTCTAGTGATGGCCGGTAACAACACAGTGAGGCGTCGTAGTGTCGACTCTTCTGTCACCATCCCGTACGAGAGGACCTTCCGTGATCAGGTAAAAATAACGACCTCGATTATTATATAGCAATACCATAACCAAATAAGCTTAGCTTAGGACCAGAGGATGTTGTGTGAAATGTCCTTAAATATTTATTTGCTTTTAACAAACTTTTTTAATTAATCCCTTTTATTTTGAACTGGATTTAATTAATAATACAAAAATAATAAATTAGCTATGCTGTGATGTTATTAAGATACATTTTTGAGATGTCTGTATTTTATTAATTCACTTGCACTATTGCTATTTGTCTTCAACCGTTAGAGCCGAAATTTTGCATAAACATCATCATCATAACATCACGCCTTTTTCCCATGGGGGTAGGCAGAGACTATAGAGCGCCATCTGCTACGATCCAGACATACTTCCTTGGCTTCATCCACACTCATACATCTGGTCATAGGTACATGTCGTTTTACTTTGCATAAATCTTTAATTTTAAAAATAATCCATTTTTAACTTTGTGACGTCATCTTAAATTCAAACCCGGATATGTTGGATACGATTTTTGAAGTCAGATATTATACAAATAGTGAGCTTAATATTAAAGCGATTCTTTAAAAGGGTACGGCAACAAGTCCCACGTGGCGGTGCCCGGGAATAGAGATAGCAATACCTAAATTGTGAGTTTACTGTCTCTATAGTCCCCTCTAGATAGTGTGTAAGTGTTAATATATTTGTTGGTACCACTTTGTATAGGTATTTAATATTTGGTATATCTGTCCCAGTCTGCTCGTCCCGGTGACCCTGGCGCGACGGGTTCCGCTGAGTTTGACTTCTGTGGCTGTGGATGGCCACACCACATGTTGGTGCCCAAGGGAACAGCTGAAGGGTTCCCTGTCGTCGTCTTCGCCATGGTCTCCAACTGGGATGATGATAAAGTAAGTTATTAATTGACAATATTCCTCTCGGCCTCTAATTTGAAAGGCTGTCTGGTCAGCTTATGCCACGAGGTTCTTCGTTTTTCTTAGTGAAAGTATATTGTACCAGAGCCGTTTCATTCAGAGTTCTGATGGATTGTAAATTCAAGTGTTATCACTCGACTATACCCCTGCGTTTCCGTAAGATAATGGTAACAATTCTATACGCACAAGTCAACTTACCTAAAACTGAATTTTTGATAGAGGTTCCAATTCTACGAGCACAACTAAACTGAACTTAACTAAAAAATAAAAACAATTATGATGGTATTTTGGTCAATTGGCTATTTCGTTGCGCACATTATTATTAATTTAAGCTGTCATGGTCTTATTCATAATGATTTATCGGAGGTTTAAAAGTTCGCTAAAATCGGTTCGAGAAAATTGTTCAAAAATTTTTATTCATAATAGTCTTTTTACGATAAAACGTTTTTATCTCTCTGATAAAATCTCCGTTTAAACCTCTGATAAGTCATTATGAATAAGGCAGTTTGTTTATAATTAACAGATTTTCTAATAAAAACGTTGAGCTAACATTGCCGAATGCGTTATTTACATTATCAATTTTCATGTTTTAGTTAAGTTTAGTTATGAACGTAGAATCGGTACCAGTGTCGATAACACAACTCTGCAATGTTAACAAAAGATTTGAATTATTATAAATGTACACAACAAAACAGCCAATTAATCTAAATACAGCTAAAGTTGTATTCATTTCTTAGTTAAGTTTAGCTGTGCACGTAGAATTGGTACCTATATTATTATGTATGCATCTAATTGTTATCTATAAATATACTATTCCCCAGATTCAACAAGACCTAGTTGGTTCCTGTAACGACGCATCATCATACTGCGGTATCCGTGACCGCAAGTACCCAGACCGTCGGGCAATGGGATATCCATTCGATCGTCCTGTCCCCAGTGCCAGATCACTGACGGACTTCCTCCGACCAAACATGAACGTGCGACAATGTACAATACAGTTTAACAACGTGACTATACCGAGGGGACAACAGGGGTAGGTCAAGATATCTAATTATCTAGGAGGTTTATAATATGGAGGTGGAGTAAAGTTTAAGTCAATTATTAAGACAAAGAACAAAATTTAGTTATGTCATAATTTAAATACCAGCACCATCTATTATTCGGGGATGGTAACTTAACTATTGCGTCATTGTTGGTGTGAAATTTAATTGTTCTTTGTAATTATCGTTAAAATTCTAAAAGATCCAAGATCACTTAAATTTCAGAAACTGAGTGTATTTAATATATTTATTTAATTCGCCTCTAAATTTATAGACATCCTAACTAACAGTAACAATATCTTAAATACCAAGTGAAAATTTGAACTGTCGATTTTAAGATGCTGTCGAAGAAACGCTATTTCTGTACAAATAATTATTAACAAGGAATATTATAGACATTTTTAAAAGTTTTGTTAAACGACATTTAAATAGGCGACGCAAAGCAACACACTAGTATTTTACACTGCCTTAGCAAATAAATTGTTGCGTACCTCAACACCTTACACAGTTATTTCATGAATGTTGTGCTTAAAACAGTTTAAGGAACTGCTAAGAGATGGCGTTAGTTGTAGCATTTGTTAATTTATTTAGAGATAAAGCTACCACCGAGTTTGTCAAGTTTCAGTAGATATTAAAAATAATAATAGAATTCGGTGTGTAGGTTACAAAGTCCACCGAAGCGCCGGCCACAGAGGTGTGCCTGTGAGGATAACAACACATATACACCAGCTGAGATAGACGCCCTCATCCGCAAACCATACTATTACATTAAATGCAATCATAAACAACACATATTTTAATCTATCTAGCTATTTTTGTCTCATTATTTAGTTATTTTACTGGAACTATTCTATAATCACGTTGGTTTATTAATAGCACAATAATTTAAATCCCGACGTAACGATCGACTTGCACACGCGGTCCTGGTAGTAATTACATAAATATAAAACCTATGTACATTTTAATCATTGAAATCAATTGACAATCTTTCACGAGGGGTCATAATTTTAACAAAAATTATATTTTGCTGAATTTTGCTCTTACGAAGCGTCACGGCTTTTAGACCTACCATCGATTTTAGACTTGTAATTTACTGAAAAAAAACTAGAAACTTAGCAAAGCTGTAATACTATATATTATTATATTAAAGAGATAATCCTTATCCTTACTATTTTATAAATGCGGAAATCGGAATGAAAACAAAAAAATTGACGAACTTAAGTGTTAATGTGTGTAACCAAACCATAGTGCGATTTAAATGTGATGTACAACGCCATCTATCGAGTGGATGAGTAAACTTCTGTTTGTTAAGGTTTGATTTCTAAATTTCACGCAGACGAAGTCGCGGGCAACAGCTAATAAATGAATAAAAATAACATAAATATCTACTTTGGAAAATCATAGATAGTGTTCTAACTTCAATGTTTTTTCTGTTATTACAATGATTAACGGCCAATTTTAATATTTTGTCTGTCCTCTATCCTTGCTATCGGAGTCAAACTACTTAATCTAGACCTTTGTCCTTACTTGCATCAATAAGCTTCAGGTGACAGCATTCTCTATTGAAAATTTAACAGAAGATAATAAAAATAAATAAAATATCTTACTGATAAACGAGGATAAGGATCTATCTATTACTAAAGATAGTTATGTAATATAAGACATATATAATATAATATGTAATAATAATTTATATAATTAATTTAAATAATTTATATAATAAAATATATATAATTTGAGGTAGGTACTTAGTTCCTACGACTTACATCGACCATTTTACAAACAAGACTTTTTTTCATATTGTTACTGTATCGACTTTGGCTAACGTTTGACGGGTATTGATTTTTTTCGATTAGTATATAAGCTTAGTTATATATAAACGGGTCTGTACATATAGTATAGCTAGTTATTATTGTTATGTACATATAGTTAAGTATTTGATTTTTAAGACTGAATAAATGAGCCTTTTACCAAATTTTTTGTTTTATATTTCTGTTCTATCATACCTTATTTTTAACACGCTTTTATTAGCTCGGTATATATCTATCAATGTATTAATCTATGTAATGGAATCTTTAAAAGTGTATGTGAACAGATGACAATGCAATAATATATTTAGAAGTTACATGTGTTTTTGCCGACTTAGATTGAAAAAAATAATAAAAATAGCACTTTCTGGTTGGTTGGTACAAGCTGTTAGCCTTTCTCAAGACTAGAAAGTCTTTGCATACTTTAGAGAGCTTCTGCCTTCTGGCTATTATGATAAAATCACTAAACGTCAAGCTGTGCAACAAAATATTATATTAATTGTACTACATATACGGCATCGTATTGTAGAGATCTGCATAATATTTCTTGACATCCCTAGGTATCCAATAATGCTACGACGTAGCATTATTGTCGTAGCAACACGTAGCTTTATGTCTAAAAGAGTTAAAATTCTTACAAATTGTCGTTGCTTAGTAAAAATGTTTTCGAATCTATCACAAAACCTAATAAGAAAGTGTAAGTAATACTGAAATTATAATAAATTGAAATTATAATAAATTGTAATACAGTATCAGTATCCGTTACAGTATCAGTGTCCGTAACAGTTCAGTATCAGTAATACAGTATCCCAAATAAAAAATCACCCCAAACAGAACTTTTGAATATAGAGGTCACACCAAAACTTGCTGTAGACAAGGTCAATAAATTTTTCGCCAATGTAGGGAAAAATTTAGCCAACCAGATCGAAAATAAGCCTCGACACTGTCCTTTCAATATTTCTAACAGGACTAAGACGTCTTTAAACTCCATGGCCTTGCTGAATACTACGCAGCAAGAGGTAGAAGGACTGCTGTTAAACCTAAAAGATGATTGTGCCACGGGTTGGGATAACATATCGTCAAAGGTTATAAAATTGGCGAAAAGCAATATAGTACCAGCCCTGACTCATATCATCAATTTGTGTATTGACAAAGGAATTTTTCCAAACGTTTTTAAAATGTCAATTATTCATCCAATTCACAAGGACGGCGATAAAGAATGCATAAGTAACTATCGCCCTATCTCCGTGTTGCCAGCATTTTCTAAAATACTGGAAAAAGTAATGAATAACAGACTCTTATCATATCTAGAAAAGTCTAAAATTCTTTCATCGAACCAATACGGTTTTAGATCTGGTAAGTCAACGAGAGAAGCTGTATCTGGTTTGGCTGAGTTTGTGGCCTCTCGGTTAAATGCTAAGGAAAGTTGCATTGGAGTCTTCTTGGACCTTGTAAAGGCATTCGATACCGTTTCACTTCCCATCCTGTTGCATAAGATGGAAGCAATTGGAATTCGTGGGATGGTTTTGAAACTCTATGAAGATTACCTTACTAATCGATCACAAAGGGTAAAAATAGATAATCAAATCAGTTCGAACGTCTCTGTCACTTATGGTGTGCCCCAAGGCAGCGTTCTCGGCCCAAGCCTTTTTCTTATATATGTAAACGAACTATGCGAGCTAAATATACCTCACTGCAAAATTTTTACATATGCTGACGACACTGCTCTCATATTTCATAGTAAAACGTGGGAAGAGGTAAGATGCGCTGCTGAATCTGGTCTCAGAATAGTTTCACAGTGGCTTCACGAAAATGTATTGTCTTTGAATGCCACAAAAAGCAAATATATGACTTTTGGAATTACGCAGCGACAGATATCGACCCTGACAAATTTCTCAATTCAGGTGCATAACTGTAACCTTAAATCAACTTCTGGTTGTGACTGCAACTGTCCTTCATTGCAAAGAACCAATGTAGTCAAATATCTCGGTGTGCTCGTTGACGAAACTTTGTCATGGAAATCTCATATTGACCTTCTGTCAAAACGTTGCCGAAGACTTATTTATGTATTTAAAACTTTACGTGAAATAGCGGAACTAACTTTATTAAAAACAATCTATTTTGCATTAGTACAGTCAATTTTAACATATTGCATTTCTGCGTGGGGTGGAGCTCATAAAACTCACATCATCAAGCTCGAGCGCGCCCAACGTGCACTCCTGAAAGTTATAATGTATAAACCATACCGTTACCCAACTAATAAACTATATTCAATCACAAACGTGCTGACAGTACGAAAAATCTTTGTGCTAGAAACTGTCCTTGCACAACATAGTAAAACTCCCGACTTGTTAACGCAAAATATATTGCGTCATAAATACAAGGTATTTTTGTTAAATCCAGTTAAGACAGAGTTTATGCGAAGGTTTCAGTGGTATTTAGGACCAATGCTTTACAACAGGCTAAATAAAGAGCTTAAACTGAACCATCTTACATCGGCCAAATGCAAACTCGCTATTACAAATTGGTTAAAAACCCAGAGCTATGACGATATTGAAGTGCTATTCAGGGTACTCCAGTAGCCGTGTATTTGCATGCGAGCGCATAATATATGCCTGTGTGGCTGTGTGTATGTATGGGGTGTCTGTTTTGTATGTGCGTGTGGTGTGAATGTGTGTATATGAATGTATGTGAGTGTGAGTAAGTGTACGTGAACGTGAATTTTGTGCATGTAAGTGAGTACATGCGCTGTGTGTATATGCAATTTTTTTTGTCATCTTATGCTTTTGTGTTTCTGGGGATGTGCTGGGGTACGCTTATCTATGTGTATAAATTTCAATAAAAAAAACATGATTTAACATTTTGTAATAAATTTTTAATAATAAAATATATACAACAACTATATCAGTAAAACTACATTATAAAATTCTAAAATTGTATTTTAATATATATTTCTATTTATACATAATAATTACTTAATAGAAATAAGTATAGACTCTAAATTCAAATTTATTTTGGATCTTAATGTTAATAAATATAACATAATGAATTAAAATGTACCAAGTTTATAGTTTTAGTAGTGAGACCGCAGCAGCTGATCACTTGAACAAAAATTGCGGGTATCTTCACATTTACTTTCTTGTAATACTCGTAAATGTTCCTAACAAGATTAATTTTTTGTATGAAGTAACAATATTTGCTTTTTAGTTCAAATCGTTAATGAAATATGTATGTGTGTTTTAAACAAATCAAATTGTTTGCGTGGATATCATATATTTGTAATTTTGTTAATATCATGAAATCATAAAAATCATAAACAGTCTACTATTTGTCACTTTCTGAAGTGCTTAAACTTTTTAATATGGTGGAGATCCGAATGTAACCAGTTAACAACATATAACCTAATATTGGAAAACATACCTTGTATGTAAGTCTAATTTTAAATAACTATTAATATGTATAGAAAAATGTTCTTGCATGGGCTTGAGATTAAATTAATTAATTATCTTCGTTATAAATAAATTAGATTAGGGACTTGTAAAAATACTTTGTACTTTTAGCGTATGTAATTTTAGTCATTAGATGCACATAAGACTTGTTTCAAACCTAGGAGAAACTGGCATCTAAGATACAGGCTCGGCCTAGTTTAGATGCTAGTGGCTATGTTAAGTAATGTTTATATCTTAGAGTTACATATTGTTAAATTGTTTTTGAGATGTTCATTGTATTTTATTTTATTCAATAAATTTATTATTATTATTATTTATTAGTATTACTTATACTGAAATCAGTTAATCAGAACGGCTATTTTTAAATTTAAGTTGTCTCTACCTGCTCTATCCCTTGGCGAGGGTATTGATAGCTTCCACGGTCACAAAAACATATAAAATGTTAAAATAAGGGTACCTACTGAATATAAATGTATATCCCAAATGTTTTCAGTAAACAAAACAATAAAAATCCTTCTAAAAATATGTTAATTCGAAGGTGATATACTCGTGTGTCCATAAATGTAAATAAATAGAAACCTTTTTCATCCAAATGCGAGCTGAGTTCTAAATAAAATAGCAAGTGACAGATCTGTACGTGCGTCGCGACGTCTCGCGGGAAATCAAACAGAATTTGTGATATCATGTGCAAGATAGTATTTTGTGGTCTAACTGGATGGTTTCTAGGTAAACTGGTAGTCCTAAAATTATGTGGTACTAATGAGTAGTAAATACCTAGAGTATACCTACCTAATACCTCTATACTGAGTTTACGCTTAATTAATGTATAGAAAATATTAAAATTCCTGCATAAATAAATAATATTCTATTAAACTTCACATTAAGTTCCCCCAGTCATCGATTTATTGACAGAAACTTCAACCATCTTCTTCTGGTCCCAAACTATGCTTAATCAAACTGTTCGTACCAATAAATAATATAATTTTTCTTAAACACTCAAATACAGTACAACTATATGGTTTCATAATTACCCAGAACAGGTATCAAATCTAAACCTTGGTATCTACACTGAAGGCAGTATTGTTATCGAGTACGCCACAACAAGCTTAACATAACAAATGTGCTATAATCAGGTGCGTAATAACGTTAAATGTTAATTTAAGATGCATTGTGCCGTGTTACCATAGATAAGACATGATTCTATTATGACGTAATAGCTGGGTAAACTACACACAATATGCTTGGATGGTTTATATATATATACCTAACACTCTTCACAGTGGTACCAATTCTATGTGGACACAAAACTTAACTTGAAAATTTTAATTGATAGTGTCAATAACTTGTAATGTCTAAAATTTTTGTCGCATTGTTAACTGAACTTTCTTATTATATAAACTGTGTATTATTCTTTGTGGTCATTGAAGGTCGTGTCGTCTAATTATTAGTTATGTCTCTATCAGCTTCCGTCACTCCTCTCTATCCTGCGCTCTTCGAAGACCGATTGTGAATAGAAGGTCCAAACTGTGTATTTTAGACTATTTTAATTAACATAAATGTTTATAACGAAATAGCAAATTTATTCAGTCAGGTTAAGTTATTGACGCATCAAAATTAACTTTAATGGTACTGTTTATTATAGAATAAAGATTTTAATTAATATAAATGTACACAACAAACCAGCCAATTAATCAAAAAACACCTTTAGTTGTTTAAATTTTTTAGTTAAGTATAATTGTGCACGTAGAATTGGTACCACTATCTCTTAACTTTGGGCTCATCCAGGGGTTGAGGAGTAAAATCCAAGGTTTTAAGATGCTTAAATTTTGTTTTTAATTATTTTTCTTTTTTGTTTTTGAAGTTTTACTCATTTTAGCGCTTAAAAATGATGAGAATAATTTTTACAATAAATTACCAGGACGTTAGCTACACAAGCTGACAAGATGGACGCGTACATAGTCACTCTGAAGTTGATTGCAAACTTAAACTTATTTTTCTTTTCTGTTTCATCTTTTTATAAATATTACTAGCTGTGCCCCGCAGTGTTACCCGCGGTAAAAAGAATAAAAAATTAGTTTGTTTTCTATTCCATTTTCCATTGGAAAGTTTCATGAAAATCCATCCAGTAGTCTTTACGTGCAAGTACAATAAACATCCTTACATATCCAAACATTGGAGTATGGATAGAAGACCGAGGAAACGTTCGCGTTGCTCAGCCAACAGTTTAATTTAAATTTCCTAACTATAGTGTATGCCTGAATTGCATCTGGGAAGAAGAGCTTAGTCGTCGCCGCTGTACTTTCTTCTTGGTAGCGTCGGTTCCATTCGCAAAGAGCATCCTGGCGAATCAGTCTCTTTGCGAATGAAACCGGACAGCTATCATAATTTGGCGCCGTCTTTAACTTTACTGCTGCGTCCTTCGCCAGCTGGTCGGCCCTCTCATTGCCCTCCATCCCGACGTGGGCCTTGATCCAGTACAGGTTGGTTTTTATATTGGTTTCAGCACTCCTAGTTAGGTGTTTTCTGATCAAGGCCACCGTCGGGTCGGAATTGCGATAGCTTCCCACTGCGTCCAGAGCCGCCCTGGAATCACTCAAGATATCAATCTCATTTACGCCCTCCTTGAGCGCAGCCTCTGCTGCTTGCGATAGTGCATACAATTCAGCCTGGTAAACAGTGCAGTACGATGGGAGTTTGAATTTACGAGCTTTGGTTTCAGCCCCATTTTTCCAAATGGAAAAAGATGCGCCAACCCCCCCCCCAGTCTTGCTCCCGTCGGTGTAGATCTGTACGGCACTGTTCACCATTCTGGACAGGTCTTCAGCGTTGTTAATGCTCGCGAATCGCCACGTTCTATACCCGGAAGGGTGAGGCCGCTCAGTGTAAGGTACAGGTTTTTCAATGTCAACGCCCCCCAGCGCCTGCCTGATCCCCCGTCTGGTTTCGTAAAGTGAAGCATTTTCCCTTATCCGAATATCCAGCGGGAGTGTTCCGGAAAGCACTAGAGAGGCGTTGAGGGATACAGTCCTATATGCCTTGCACATCTTCTGCGCAAAGGGTCTCTGCGTCATATTTAAGATCTTCTTAATATAGGTTTTGTGAGTTTCTTGAGCCCAAGCACCAGCGGCGTATGACACAATCGGGACCACGGTAGCGTTATAAATTGTTTTAATTATTTCAGGGTGCAGTCCCCAGCTCGCCTTCGCCGTCCTCGACAGCTGCTTCGATATGCCGATCGCCTTTCTACAAACACCAGCCACGTGGGAACCAAACGTCAGTGAACTATCAATGGTAAGTCCCAGTATTTTTAACTCCCTAGTCAGGGCAATGTCGGTCCCGCCCATGCTCAGGCGTGGGTTGTCGTATTTGAGCTTTTTAGTTATTGTCATAGCGTTAGTTTTGCTCGGTGCAAATTTTAATTTATTAGCGACACCCCACTCCTGAACATGCGCGAGAGCGGCACTGGCCTGTCTCTCGATCTCCGCTGCAGCGTCGGCGGAGAAGATGAGCACCACGTCGTCTGCGAAGGCCTGACAACGGACGCCCATCCCCCCCAGACTCCGCAGCAGCGGGTCGAGAAGGAGATTCCACAAAATAGGACCCCCGATGGAGCCCTGTACACAACCTTTATTAGTTCTTCTAGTACATTCATAGCCCGCGTACCGCAACCTTACAACTCTGTCGTCCAGGTAGCTGGACAAGATAGCGCGCAGAGCATCAGGGCACTGCTCCTCCAGCAGTCGGACTTTTATCATAGGCCACCAGGCGTTATCGAAGGCTCCCTCTATGTCCAGCGACACCAATGTGATTAGCTTCTTCTTACGAAGTTCGCTTCTCACATGGGCCAGCAGGTCATAGAGGGAGTCCTCGGTCCCGCGTTGGGGCATGAAGCCATACTGCTGGGGGCTTATTCTCGGCACCATATGGTGCATCAGTCTTCTGACTAACATCTTTTCAAGCACCTTGCCCAGCACAGGCAGTAGTCCTATTGGCCTGTAGGATTTGGGATCAGTGTAATCCTTTTTCCCGGGTTTCTTAAGAGCAACTACTGTTGCTGATTTCCAGGCTGTCGGGAAATGCGATAGTGTCCAGCATTTGTTAAACAGTGCCAGATGAAGGTCGATCTCCCCGAGAATCACTCTGGAGCAGATATCGGCTGTAAAGCCGTCCGCTCCAGGGGCTTTTTTGGGGTTGAAACTCCCTGCCGCAGTCATTAGCTCCTCTGCTGTGAATACCGGTTCATAATTAATTTTATGTCCGGGTATTTCGGCGGTATGTGCTAGTCTTCTGATGTGACTGTGGCCGGAGTTCTCGCCCGCCACTGTATCCCCGGGGTAAAAGACCTCCGCCAGCAACTTTGCCGATTCCCTCAAACCCACAGGGACGCCGTTCTTGCGCAGCGGCTCATCCTCGGCTCTTCTCGCGGTTTGTCTGATCACCCTGTAGATTCCACTCCACACGGATTCTCTATCCTGCTTCTCGCAGAACGCCTTCCAGCTCTCAGTTTGTGCCTTTTGGGCCGCTGCTTCGTACATCTCCTTTGCACTGATGTACCGGCTGATGAGATGCGGGCGGCGAGTCGATCTTGCACATCTGATTTGGCGTTTTATTTGTAGGACCTTACGCTTCAATTGTCTAAGGTCTTCAGACCACCACGGAACTCCTGTTTTTTTACTTTTCTTAAGTGGAATAGTTGATTCGCAAGTTTTAGTAATTATTTGAATATAAGTGTCTATTAATTTATCCAATGACTGTTTACTATTTATTTCCTGAATTGTATTTAGGTTAATACTGTGCTCGGCTCTTAATTGGTTCATTTTGTCATCAAATTGTACCCAATTTGCCTTGCGGGTATCATACAATCTAGTTGTTCTCTCTATTGTACTACTTCTAATTTTATTTATTTCCAGGTTCAAGAGTATGCAGTTGTGGTCGGAGGACGTCAGATCTTCAGCGACGTGCCAGTTGTCGACGTGATCAAGCAAGTCCATGCTACATGCCGTGACATCGACGTAACTTGAGAAGCGCCGGGTACCACGTATGGTATCGTACGTGGGAATTTCTCCGCTGTTCAGCACGGACAGATTGAGCTGCAGTAGACAGTCCAACATCTGTTCACCCCTCCTGTCTATTTTGCCGCCGCCCCACCATATATTTTTTGCATTCGAATCTCCCCCAATTATGACTCTACTAATATTTACATTTTTTATTGTCTGTTCCAGGTGCAGCAAATAGGGCTCGATCGGCAGATCAGGCTCAAAGTAGTACGAGATGACGAGGACCTCCCAGGCGCCGGTTTGCATTGTGACTGCCACGCAGTTGTTGTTGGTGACATGGGTAAGTTTAGTTACCGCGATATTCTGGTCGAAGACGACCACCGCGGCCTTCACTGGTCCTTTAGTGCGATCAGCGCACTGGAAGACCCTCGCCCCCCCACACGTCCCCATCGCCCCAGAACCTCCAACGTAAGGCTCCTGAACTAATGCGAATGCTATTTTACGCCTATCGGCTTCACTGATAAGCTCAGCTGTAGCAAGTTTCTTGCGTTGGAGGTTTGCCTGCGCGACCAAGTATTGCATCACCAATCCATCCGTCACCACCTTAGCAACAATACGTCACCGTGGATCTAGCTATGCCGTCCCACTTGGCACGCACGGGGCATGCCGCGCTGTACACCGTGTGGTCCAGCTTTGCCATTTTGGCCTTGGCACAGTTAGTGCAGCTAGGTGCCCGGCCCTCCGCCACCCGGGGGCAATCTACCCGCAGATGAGCATCTCCGCAATAGTTGCAGAGATCCTCCTCCGCGGTGCAGAATCTCCTCCCGTGGCCGAAGGCCAGACACTTAGTGCACTGTACGAGTGGCGATTGATCCTCCACCGCTATCCTTTGTATATCCACGTATATACTTCCTGCCCTAGTCAGTCTAATCCACATCGGTGGAGAGACCCGGAGGATGACGTGTTCCACAAGCGGGTTCCTCGTCCTCCTCCGGTATCTCACCTCGATTGTGGTCTCCTCCGAGGTCAAGTCACGCATCAATCCTTTGTTTTGTTTCGCCAGAGCCATCCTAATATCCTCGTCCGTATTGCACTTGAGTACGTTCTTAAGGATCACAAGTGGGTTCTTGTTCATCGCTATCTCGGTTTTTAGTTTCGAGTTTGCCCTTAGTCGCTCTTCCGCCTCTCTGAGGCGGTCCTTACTGGAGCAACTAACGACCACCTTACCGTCGCGGACTTTTCTAACTCTGTCCACCTGCAATCCCCTGTTCTTCGCGTCGAGAGTCTTCTTTATGTCTTCTATGACGGCGTCGCTCGTGCTAGTCTCGTCGGTCGAGGATATCACGATGGAATAGCTCGGATTTTTCAGTTTGTCAGCGTAGGTGGGTATCGGAGCGCCAACCGCGGGTGTTCTGGATACCGTTTTTTCTAATTTCTCCACCTCCCCGGTAAGTCGTTCGGTTGTATCAATGACCTCTTCCATCCTTACTACCAACTTCTCGTTAATCTGCTGGCTCTCTGCGTTTGGTACGAGTGCAGCGCTCTCCAGCGCACTCTTCAGTACCCGTCCCATATCGCTATTTGTCTGCGTCACTTTCATGCTATCTCTTAAAATCTCCGTCAGGTCTTTAATTTTGTCGGACAAATCGTTCGGCACTCCGCATTTGCTGTGAGGCTGCTCGACGTTTCCTCTCTCCAGTTCTTCCACCATGGAGCAAAACCTTCCGGCTATCTTCAAAATAGCTAGCCTTTTTTCCTCTCTTTTGACCTTATTCTTAGCGTTCATCAAGTCTTCCAGGTATTCTTCCATCTCTTCCTTCATATGACTTGCTTTAGTCGCTTGGGTAATCCCATGATCGCGATTAGTGTTCATGGTTTTCCCGATCTCCAGGGAGGTTTTCGGAGAGTCCTTTTTGTGTATCGGCGATTTGTCGAATGTCGTATTTAGATCGCCGCCCATAAGCAATTTCTGGGGTACAGCGTTTTTATTGAGTGCAGGAGTACGATGCATGTTGAATCGCGGTTATATTAAATCAATATTGGGTGTAAATGGCCCTGTGTAAAAGTGTAGAAGTAATTGAGTGTAAATAGTCCGCCAAAGGCGTAGTCTGTAAATGGGTGTAAAGAGTCCTATAATTGTCAAATTAACTAATCCTATAATACTGTGTATATGTTGCCGAAAAACCCTACTGGTCAGTGAGCAAAATGCTAGCTGTAAAGACAGCGGTCAATTGCAACACGGAGCAGCAGAGTGTCAAAAATTTGGAATCAGTCTTTTTATTAAAGATGAGTATTCAATAATTTTAAATTTTAAAAATGTGTATACCTAACCTATTTGAAGTACTGCTCAGCAGTTCTTGTCTTATAATATGTTTTATTAATATTATTAATGATTTTTGTTTTATTTACAGGTGCCCGAGCGGGAGCAGATGCGATCTACAGCGTGCAGAGAAGTCTGGTGGACGTTCCCAACACGAGCCCCAACAAAATATCCAAAAAGAAGAGAAAGAAGAAAAAAGAAGATTGTAAAGAAATAAAGAAGAAGGCCCAGAAGAAAGACCGCGGCCCCAACGAGCCACGCGCGACCCGCCAAGACCACCAGAGAAAATCCCAGAGCCCTAGCTACAATAGGAGCGGAGATATCGCGCTTTCACGCCCGCGGGTTTTTCACCGGGTTTTCGGGTAGTGAAATTAAAACGTCAATATCCTCGCACCCAGACGTCGCAGGGCTTCGGGAATCGATTCTTCCGGTAGGCCTTAGCGCCCCGCGCGCTATGACACCGCTTGCAGCCACAGGATCTCCACAAGCCCCGATTTGGATTTTTACAATGCTAAAACGTGCTCTGGGCCCCGTCAGACAGTATACAAAAAACCGCGTTAAAATAACTTAAAACTAGAGAAAGTTATGGCCGTTTGAAAATTTTCAAGATGGCGGCCGAACTGTCAATGTCAGTTTTCGAAGTTAAATATCTCCCGAAGTATAGGTCGCAGAGGTGTGGTTCTTGGGTCTGGGGTAGTCCAAATTTCGCACTCTTTGCGTTCCCGGTCAGATTGAGAGACAAAAAAAATTTTTTGCTCAAAAGCGGACCAGACCACCAGCGCACGAGACTCTTATCCCCCGAGACGCCAACGGACGAAACTCGGGAATTCTGCGATCGATAGGACCGAAGATACAGCCAGTCAAAGTTCTCCAAGATGGCGGACGAACTGTCACTGTCAAACTTTGACAGCCGATAACTCCCGCTCCAGCAATCGGAGAACACCCGTTCTTGCGTCGTAGATACGTAGAATTTTGATTCCTAGTTGATTATGGTATAAAGTTAAATAAGAATTTCCCCCCCCCCAATTTTGGAAAATGATGTTTTAAAAGAAAGAGACGAAAAAGCCAAAAGGTACGAAGAAAACCGCAACTCTCTACGACTTATACTTCCCGAGAAAAACACAAATAAAAATATACAAAAATCGCGCGAAACTTTCCAAAATGGCCGCTGAGGCACAAAATTTGGCTAAAATCGCCAATTCTTGCTCGATTTTGACGTGCGAGGTGTCAAAAGATTCGGAAAAGTATCCTCTGCACGTATTTACCTTAAGAAAAATTTTAATTATAATAGATTTTAATTAATTTTGAAAAAACGATTAAAAAAGTTTGAAAGTTGATAACTCAAAAAGTATTAACCCAAAAAATGATTTTAATATGTCCAAATTTTTGTCTAATTAAGCTCTAGTCTATAAAATTGGTTCTAAAAGAATCCCGTCTGTAATTTTTGAGATATAGTAAACAGCTGGAATTTTGAAAAATTTCGCAGTGTTCTGACAATATAAACACAAAAATCCATCAGAAATTTCTAAAAACTATATGAGGGTCTTCGTCCCGTCAGAGCGCAGCAGGCTGCAGTTGAAAATTTGATGGTCGTAGATCTCGTTTTCGAGATAAGTGATGGTGAAGTTTTCGATGTTTTGAATTTTCAGCAAAAAAGTATGACAGTTAAATTCAGTTTAAAACCTGTTTTGTGATGTATTGACAGGTCCGCAGCTCCGGTAAAAATTTCAGCTCGATAGCTCCAGTAGTTTCGTGGCTCGTGCCTCGTGGCAAATTCAGTTTTCCTTGAATATCCCAGCTGCCTAGTGTGCCAGGAAGATGATGATAGTGCGGGGTTGTAGGGGCACCCGCGGCGCACCAGCAGGGTATTTTTCGGCTTCGCTATCTCCAGAGACGGCGAAGTTATTAGCGAAAAACACAAAAACTTTTGGTTTTATAACCTCAAAAAACACTGTTTTTTGCTTCCCCTACTTCGGGGTTGCAATTTTCGCACTTCACTGATATTGGGCCGTGTGGGGCTCACTTACACAATTTCACCACCACTTCCACAATTGCGGCAAGCGGGATCCGACTCGATACCCACCACCTCCCACAGGTACTTGGCGAAACAGCCGTGACCTGTGAGGAGCTGGGTTAGGTGATACGTCGGATCCCGATGCCTCGCCTCAACCCAGTCTCTCAGGACTAGGTGGACCGCCTCAGCGAGCCGTCTGCTCGCGGTGGAGTCCGCCAATCTCTCGGCCCATCGCTGGAAGAGATCGTCGCGCAATTCGCTCCTCCACCGAACGATATCTTCCGCGAGGGGCTCCATTCCTGACTGCCGCATCAGGGCCCTCCGGTGGTAGACCTCTGCTAGGACCCCACCTTCGAGGTCCCACGGAAGGCTGCCCACGATTACACAGGCCGCCTCGTAAGAGACGGTGCGGTACGCTCTGGAAGCCCTCTGCGCCATGACCCGCTGCGCACGTCGCAACAGAGACATGTTCTCGGCGCTAAGGGCCTCTCTCGCCCAGATGGGCGCCCCATAAAGTGCCATGGAGCGCAGAGGCGGCGAACTACTCGGCCTGCCCCCCTACAATTAGGGAGCAGCCTCGCGAGCATTCCCGCACACCCCAGCAACTTAGGAGCCAGAGCGCGGAAATGCTCGTTTAACCTCCATCGGCTGTCAAGCACGAGTCCAAGATACTTCATCGTGCCTTTGACAGCGATGGAGGGGGGCCTCGTCCGAGGACCGTGGAAAAACATGGCCTCGGACTTCTCGAGGGCAACCTCCAGACCGAGGGCCCTGATGCAGTGAATTTCGTGGGCTGTGCCGGCAGTGGCCAGTACACCCGCATCTCTAAAAGTAGGGCCCCTTGCAGTTACCAGGGTGTCGTCAGCGTAACAAATCACGTGGACACCCGGGGGATTAGCACCGCGCAGGGCCCAGTTTTTTTTTTTTTTTTAAATCCGATGTTCCACAGGAGAGGGCCTAGAACCGACCCCTGTGGAACACTGCACGACATGTCCCGGCGGACCACGCGGTCCCGGGTCGGATATTCGATGACCCGGTCCACGAAGTAGTCCGCCACGTGTGAGGTACCACGGGACGTTGTGGTACCTCAGCGCCTCCTAGTGGACCAGGGGATGGTGTTAAAGGCGTTCGCAATGTCTAGTCACCGCCAACAACACCTCCCCCCGGGAGACTGCATTCTCGACGCTGTCTCTCAGTCGCGAGATCGCGTCAAGCGTCGATCTCCCGCGGCGAAAACCGAACTGGCCGTCACATAAGTTTGGGCCCACCTCCTCGATGTGCTCGATGAAGCGCGCAGCGAGCACCCGCTCGAATAGCTTGCACGCCTCATAGAGCAAAACAATGGGACGGTAGGCCGACGGCGAGTCAGCGGGACGCCCGTGCTTCGGGATAAGCACGAGCCTCCCTCTCTTCCAGCGCCGCGGGAACCTGCCAGATTCAAGACAGGCTGACATGAAGGACAGCGTCTCCTCCTCGAGAACTGGAGGCGCGCGGGCAAGAGCTCGTCCGGGAATTCCGTCCGGGCCCGGGGTGCGATGCTTCTCTGCGAGTTTGAAGATCGCGACCCCTAACTCGGCCTCGGACACGGGTGGCATGACATCGCCCGATGCCGGTCCATCGTCCTGAGCAGGCGCCACCATTCTGGGTGGCACCCATTCCTCTCTAATTGGGAATAGGGAGCTGACCACTCTTTCTAGTAGGAGTGGCTCGAGCGTCCGGGTCAACGGCGGCGCCCACGGTCGGAGCTTTTGCGTCACGACCTTGTACGGGCGCCCCCATGGGTCTCTATTAAGCTCTTCCAGCCACTCCAGGTGAATTTTTATTTAATAAGAAAATGGGTTGTATGAAACGCCACCTACTAGTTCCAACGGAAGACCAGCGCTGTTTATTCAATAAGCGGTATTATGCTGACCTGCAGCCCGATTGTGGTAAACTCACTTTGTTTTTTCTTACTATGTCTTTGTAAATTAAAATTGTAAATTTCTTTCTTTCTTTCTAAAATAGATTAATAGATATATAGGTACGAACGAAGCTAATAAGACCGTGGTAAAGCAAATTTCTGGCGTAAAGATTGACATCTTTTGATAGATTTAAAGAACGTTATCTTCCGCCTGTCTATAAGTCCCATAGTGGTAGGCCAAATCAATGTGCCATCTATCCATACCATCTATGCCTAATTTCTTGCACATATTTATACTCATACATCTGGCCATACATGCACAAGACTGTTTTCAATACTATGCATCTGATCCATTTGAAAGACATACATTATGAAATCGGAATTTTTTCAAGCCATTATCTTAAAAATGAACTTCGTGAAGCCCTTCTTGGATTATAAAAATATAAAATAAAAATCTGGTCTTTGACTTAAGCAAAGAGAACGATTTTCCCGTTCTCAATCAAAGTATAAACAGTTTTAATAAAAAAATTCTGAACAAAATGAATTTTGCTAAGAATAGCCATGATATCAATTCATCACGTTTCACTCTGAGGGAGGTATCCTTTTATGATTAACATGTTTATATAATAATATCTTATTAAACTGTGCCCTTAGGATCAGTTTGAGGATATTGACGAGCTTCGTGGTTGAGTCGTTCATGTAACGGGCTGCCGATCACAAAGTCGCGGGTTCGATTCCCGCACGAGACAATCATAGCTAAGCTTATAATCATGCTAGTGTTATTATGGGTACCATAATACGGATATACTATATAAACAACTTTTCTTTTATAAATATATACTTACAATACCCAATTGAAAACACCTAGACGCAGTACACACATTTGTATGACATTTATAAACAACACACAAATGATTGCCCCGTGCCGGAATCGAACCCGCGACCACGTGAACGACAGTTCGTTACATGAACCATTAGACCATGAAGCCCGTCAATGTATGAATGTGTATGTATGTATGAATGTATGAATGCTTTTATATTTTGAGTTTTTATTTATTTATTTTAAGGCAGTCATTTATACTACAATTCTGTCTAGTGTATTTTATTTATTTTTATTTATTTATTTATTTATTCAACACATACAACTTAATAGTAAACAATAAGCACAATCAGAGACAAATAACCCAATGTTAGTTCTACATGCTAACTTTAGTTTAACATTATTATATTGTTTAAGACTTTTACTGGTGTCCTAACTAGGCTACATAATAGTATAATAAAACTCACTTGTATAGAATATTATGAACTATATTTTCAATTCACCAGTAATACATTATAGACTGTTGAGAATGTCTTGCTCCGTTGAATGCTAGATTTTGACTGACTAGCCATCCGTCGCCCAGCGCCAACCTACTTTTTTTTTTTCCTCTCTTCCCCTTCCAAAATGACCCCACTCTTATCCAATAACGGTTGGTTGTGTTGCCAGTTGTTTAAGTAAAACAAAAAACTGCCTACCATAATTGACAAAAATAAGAAATCATGACATTCGGCCATCCGACACTGTGCTACTCCCGGAGCACAACCCTCAAATAAAATCATTCAGTTTCCATTATCACAACTAATTAACAAACAAAAGTAGATTAATAAATTATAATCATCAGCAGTTAATCGTAATACATTCAAAAATTCACACAGCAAATAGTGTTAAATACACAAATCATTCTTAGGGTAAACAGATTCTGTATTTAGTACACTTTAGATATAACTACATTTCCAAATCATGACATTCATGGTCGTATTGACACCATACAAGGGAGAAAAACAAAGATCATTGACAGTCGTTTTCTTCATCTGAACTACTAGTCACATTATCATCAACAGCTAGAGCTTTGATATGTATCCAGGGTCTAATTCTATCGGAAGATACAACACTTTCATATTTATTTTTCTTATTAAAACTAGGTACATCACTAATCCTATATCTATCGTTGCCTAATACGTCTACAATCCTGTAAGGTCCTATAAACTTTGACAGAAGCTTTGTACTCTTGCCGTCATTATTGTAATTGGTCCGAGTAAGTTTAACTAGATCGCCAACCTGATACTCAGGGGCAGGAATACGACCAGCGTCGTGTTGACTTTTTTGATGTTCTTGGTTCTTTTTAATAGATTCGCTTATATTCTCACGTATCGACAACAAGTCGTTTTCGGGAGATGAATGTGTAGGAACATCCAACTTGTTGGATAAACTATCACGCATTTTTAATCCAAACAAAGCTTCGGTCGCGGTTTTATGGGTAGTTGCATTGATGGTATTATTGATACCCCATTGTACTTTCCCCAGACACTTGTCCCAATCACGTTCGTTTCCAGTAGAATTTTGGGCAGATAACGAATTCAGGATAGTTTGGTTGAACCTTTCGGCCTGTCCGTTGGCTCTGGGACAAGCGACTGCATTAAGTACATGTTTTATACCTAAACGTTCACAAAAATTTTTGAAAGCTGCCGACGTAAATGAAGTTCCACGGTCAGAAATTATTCTAGATGGTATACCAAAGTCATTAAAAATATTTTCTAGAATTTTAATAGTAGTTTTAGTTTTTGTGTCGCGTGTGTTATGAGACTATAGTTATTAGGGTTATATTATGTCGTATTCTATATCAGTCAGGATGAATATTGCTAGTTATAGGCTATTAAATGTACTGTTGTCTAGGTATATCCACGTCAGAGGTTGTAATATGTAATGTAACTCTTGGTTATTGAAATAAAACACATCATAGATTCATTTACCATTGTGTAATCTTTTATACTACCGTTGGTTCGGAAATGTTCATCAATTGGGAAGAACCAACAAGAAACCCAATTGACTTACTGTTTTATATAAATACGATACGATACAATATCATTATTATAATTGCCATAATGTCCCAGCAAGTACATAGTGTCACTATGTATTGTAATATTACTGTAGAGTCACTTAAAATAATATAAAGTCTTACACGTCATGTACTTACCGGAATTATCCAACAATAATGTAATATTGACACAATCACAAAACACTCCATGATTAACTATAATTAACACCACTTACTAACAATAGTACTAATATAAATATTTTGTAGAGAGAGTAACGTGTGACCTATCGGACAGCACGACACACTGCAGACTGACCGTCTTTAACGTTAGCGGCTTGTTTTTATAATGTAATCCCCACTTGAGTTACAAAGCAAGACTACCCCCACATGTTAGAAAATTACGTTGATGTTCCTATTTTAATTTGTTTTTATGATTTGTCATCAATAGTACGATTATTTTACAAAATTATATCCCTAAATTAAATAATACTTATTTAATTTACACTAATATTGTAACACGGCCATACTGACAAATACTTCGTCCCCGAAGTATCCATCATTACAATGGCATAAAAATATTCATCATAATTATTATATTCCTTAATCATAAATTCATATCATATTTCAATAACATTTTCTTTTTGGATCTTTAAAATCATTAAATTTTGAGCGATGCTAGACAATGTCGAATAGTCTTTCAAATTAGTACAATTGAGATAAAATGTATCAAGATACTGTAGATATCATACATAACCTTATGTTCCAAAGTATAAGTCACTATAGTTATTATTAATATTTTTTTAATTTGAATTATTATGAATATTCTTCACTATTAATACCACCAAGACAATTTTTACAACTGTTTAATAAATACAAAGAGTGACTTGATTGCCAAAACCGTTTTCTAGAATGTATGTTTGGTTGTAGGCAATGTACTTTTAGTATTAATCCTGAAACAGGGATAAATTTGCACATTTATAAGTTATGTTGGACCTATTTAGCTATTGAAAAACCATATCGGACGTGTCGGTTCACACTAACTTAGTACAACAATAATTGTAATAATTCTCACTAACTTCCAATAAATGATCATAGTTATACCTACAAACTATATCAAAGTCATCATTAGTTAACCATAACAGTAATGTTTTAAGTTCATTATAGATCCTAGTCATGAATACACTTCGTAACCGAGTAATTTTTATTGATAAATAATACATCCTTTTAATTTTCAATTGGCATTGTTCATCAGTCCCCAAAAAACTTTTTACTTATCATTACCTAAAAGTACTGTAGAATTTGAAGGCATTTTCTATTGAGAGTTATGTTAACCTTCATCATAATATAAAACTTTTTAACTTTACTTAGAAGTGTCGACCGTTGAAGATACTTAAAATAGTCTTCATTTTCATTTAAAAAGAAACAAAACTGGATGACAAGAATTATGAACAATCCCGATTGTAACAATGGCTATGTTCCTGTTATCATCATAGTATTATACACAGTAATCATTATAGTATTCATCATAATACTTATCATAATTCTTACATTAATCTCATCATAATAAAGTCTCACTGTATGCGGCTAGACACCCGCTGTCAGAGTTACTCAAACACTCGCATTAGTGACAGCCGGATACAGTAAAGACAAAAATATAGATAATTATCATTATAATACTTATAGTAGTAAAGACAAATCATCATCATATTATACACAATAGTAAAGTCTCACTGTATGCGGCTAGACACCCGCTGTCAGAGTTACTCAAACACCCGCGTCAGTGTCAGCCGGACACAGTAAAGACAAAGTTTTAATCATCATTATGATATCCACGGCCGTCATAATATTCCTAACAGTCATATCAAAACAGTCATGATGTTATTATATATCGGTATTAAAAAGTACTAGTGATCCAAATAGCTTCAATAGTAATAAAGTCGGTCAGTAGTTATAATTTAAAAACTGTTATAACGCTATATTAACTTTGTCAAAACGCTCCTCACAGCGAATGTAATATGTCCATAGGTACCCATGTTTCAGATAATCATGATGATGCCACCAATAACCATTAAGGTCCACAATTCATGTTATGAATAACATTATTTTAAATTATTACAGTATCCTGTAACATCCTTTATCCACTGATAAAGTATGACGATGATGACCTGGTTGGTCATGGTATAGTACACCAAAACGTACACAATTGTTATAGTTTTTATAGACGCCTAAGAATATTTAGTAATGTTTGCAACAAACATATTATCGTAACGTATTGTATTTTATTTCTTTTATGACTATCATAGCAAAAAGATCAAAGTTATAACCCAAAGGATTTTTTTTTTTTACTACAACCATGTAGCAGACAAAAAGGCACAGTTTTCTTTAGTACTTAGATTTCCACCTATTGTATTTTTATAGTATGATAATCCGATAACTACACTGATTAGATAATAAAAAATATATGAACTGAAAAAGAAGAAGGCCTGAGCCTAAACTGTTGATTTAATCCCATTCATGTTCATGACATTGTTACACCTCTGTAAACCTAGCAAAAACTACCACTACAAGAATAATAAATGAATGTTCATAAATATTAAGCCCAAAAATACAGTACACGTACAACTCCTTCCTTGGACTGTTTTTATCATGAACTTTATTGGAAAAGTATTATTTACTAGTGTCTGCAGCAATATATACCTAGACTTATCAGAATAAATCATATAAGTTTATGTCTGTAGAACAATAACTTGAATGACCGGACAAAGCAACATTAGTTGATCACAATTTAATTCATAAATCATCGGTGACACCCGACTACCATCAGTGATGTAGTATCTTTACGGAACCTATTTTTTTGTAATCGGTGGTTCTGACTAACGTCTATACAGAAATATCAAACCAATATCCTAATATCACACTTATACTAGTGCTCTACTACGGGACTATCATCTGTGCTATATTTACAAAAGAAAAGCATCATATGTATTCCATCCGTATTCAGGTACCCATAACACAAGCACTATAAGCCTACCTTGGGACCGGAGGACGTTGTGTGAAATGACCACGAATATTTATCACCTTTTTATTACTAGTTGTACTGCACAAAACAAAAGTAAATAAATATATGTAGTAGCGACATTATTGTATTAGGATGTAAAATGGGTTGGGATGGGTTATAAAATATATATAAATACTAGCTGACCCGGCAAACGTTGTTTTGCCATAATAAAAAAGAAAAGGTTTGAAAAATAGATGTTGGCCGATTCTCAGACCTACTGAATATGTATGTAAAATTTGAGAAGAATCGGTCAAGCCGTTTCGGAGGAGTACGGTAACTAACACTGTGACACGTGAATTTTATATATTAGATATAGATAAACTGTACTGATAAACTGAACAAATTAATGGAACAACGCTGTCTCGTACTGTCTACCAGGATCTAAAACGAATAGAAATAAAACATTCCTATAACAAATTCACACAGTGCCACTAAAATCTTGGTGCCCTACCACACCTCGTGTGGGTTGTCTAGTATTCCTAGGTCTATCTATGTTTCAAATTGGAACAACTATAAAATGTAAACTTCTAAAAATCCGACTGTCGTAGATGATAATCCTTTTAAAATAAATACCAGTGTATTACTAAACGTTCCAGCCGTTTGCTTTTTTTTTTTAAACTGTTATAGTTCTGTTTTTATATGTATTAAGACCCATTGATTAAGTTACTTGGATATACTACGTTTGTCCACTCATGACTCACATCATAATACACTATAAAAGCGAATGTGACAAAGATATCTCCTGAAGTCCATAATGACAGTTTATGGAGGAGAGTTTTCTACATAATAGTTACTTATCGTTTTGTACCAACATTACAAGATACTGTGAAATACAGTTACATCATTTTAATCAAATTGATTTCTTCTTAAAAATACTTTAAACATTTTTACATTTTAGAAACTCATTAAACAAGTCCCAAAGATATTTATTGTATCAAGTAGTTTTAAAAATCTTAAATTTTGTAATCCTCTCACTATGGAATAGTACAATTAATAATATTATCTACTATGTTCCTTATCGTTGAATAACTAAAGATTCATTTTAAACTACTACACAGATATGTAATAGTCTGACTTTTTTTTAATTTTGTGGTAATATTGTAACTATTAGATTGTTTTTAAATACATAACATAGTCTTGTGGTTCCACACTTGTATTTGAAATTCAATTTAGGCACATTGAAATTACAGAATCAATTATAACTATAAGAATTATCACATACCAAAATCTATCCTTTTAGCCGTTTGGTCATCCTGTTTATACTAATTTGTTTCTCATATCTTGCCGCATGATATTACAGAGCTTCTCATACCTTGACCTCCTTTTGCTGCTTTGTTATCCTGATGTAGTTAAGTTTAAAATCCACTAGGCTGTAGTTACTTAATGGTACCTTTATAGTTTTCCTGTTTCTTGTGATTATCACATTGTAGTTGTGTAATCTTCTTTATATTAAAGTCACTGAAAACTTGCAAAAAATTGTGTTAACAAGGCGTTACGTTCAGATCAGGTTCATATCCCACACTTCTGATGTTATGAGACTATAGTTATTAGGGTTATATTATGTCGTATTCTATATCAGTCAGGATGAATATTGCTAGTTATAGGCTATTAAATGTACTGTTGTCTAGGTATATCCACGTCAGAGGTTGTAATATGTAATGTAACTCTTGGTTATTGAAATAAAACACATCATAGATTCATTTACCATTGTGTAATCTTTTATACTACCGTTGGTTCGGAAATGTTCATCAATTGGGAAGAACCAACAAGAAACCCAATTGACTTACTGTTTTATATAAATACGATACGATACAATATCATTATTATAATTGCCATAATGTCCCAGCAAGTACATAGTGTCACTATGTATTGTAATATTACTGTAGAGTCACTTAAAATAATATAAAGTCTTACACGTCATGTACTTACCGGAATTATCCAACAATAATGTAATATTGACACAATCACAAAACACTCCATGATTAACTATAATTAACACCACTTACTAACAATAGTACTAATATAAATATTTTGTAGAGAGAGTAACGTGTGACCTATCGGACAGCACGACACACTGCAGACTGACCGTCTTTAACGTTAGCGGCTTGTTTTTATAATGTAATCCCCACTTGAGTTACAAAGCAAGACTACCCCCACATGTTAGAAAATTACGTTGATGTTCCTATTTTAATTTGTTTTTATGATTTGTCATCAATAGTACGATTATTTTACAAAATTATATCCCTAAATTAAATAATACTTATTTAATTTACACTAATATTGTAACACGTGCTGCCTTAACAAATACGTACTTAGTGAATCCATCTACAATCGTAAGAATATAAGAGTTTCCACTTATGCTTCTGACAAACGGACCTAAATGGTCGATGTGAATTGTATGAAAAGGTACACTAATTTTCTCTATTGGAAAGAGTAGACCTTGTTTCTTTTTAGCTGCACTGTCCTTATTATAAGCACATTCTATGCATGAACTTACATATTTCTTGACAAATCGTCGTAGCTTGGAAAACCAGAATTGGCTTTGTATCCTTTCTAATGTTTTAGTATAACCTAAATGACCTATTTCATCGTGGTTAGCCCTGCAAACTTGCCATCGGGCGCTTCGAGGAACCACAAGACATAAACGATCATCCACTTTGCGATAAAGAGCGTTATTTTTGACAGTATACTTTTGCTTCAATTCGTCATATTCAGGGTCAGCTTCCGGTTTAAGAACTTTGACGATTCGAGAGGTTTCGGGGTCACCCATCTGTAAAGTTAACAACCAGTTTCCAGTTTCTATCCTAAAAACATTGAGAGAGTCAACATCTCCTTCCTCGGAAAGGCGAGTATTTCTGCTTAAGGCGTCTACATGTGTCATATTAACACCTGGCCGGTATTCGATTTCGAAGTTGTATTCACTGATTTGTAGCCACCATCGCGCTATACGTGGAATGAGATCCCTCTTTGTCAATGTTGTTCTAAGCGCTGCACAATCTGTAAATACTTTAAATGGTATTCCTAACAAGTACACTCTAAACTTCTTCAATGAACAGACAACGGCTAAAGTTTCTAACTCGTAGGAATGCAAATGTTTTTCGTCCGCGGTGGTCTGTCTACTAAAATATGCAACAGGTTTTAAGACGCGGGGTGATGCCTGCCACTGCATCAGTATCCCTCCGACGCCAAGGGCGCTGGCATCCGTATGTAACTCTGTCTCCAATTGTGGATCGTATAAAGCTAAAACCTCCCTAGATAAAAGGTTTGCCTTTAAAGAATCAAACGCGGCTTGTTGGCTTTCACCCCAATGCCAAACTGCGTTTTTCCTAAGTAATTTTGTTAGTGATTGTGCTATTTCGCCGTACCCCTTTACGAATTTACGAAAGTACCCTGTCAGTCCCAAAAATTGGCGGACTTCGTGAACATTACTGGGTGTAGGGAATTCTTTGACCGCCATTACTTTAGCTTCTCCGGGCCTTACTCCTTGAGCGGATATTTCGTAACCTAAGTAGCTGATCGTAGTATCAAAGAAACGGCATTTCGTTAATTTTAATGTAAGTCCAAATTCGCGAAGTAATTTTAATATTTCTTCTAAACGTTGAAGCCCCTGATCTATGGTTAGGGCTGGTATGAGTAAATCATCTAAATACGCAAGAGCATAGTCAAAACGTTTGTTCCCTAGGATTTTATTAATCATTCGCTGGAACACAGCGGGTGCGTTAGCTAGCCCAAACGGCATTCTCTTAAATTCGTAGTGGCCATCAGGAGTAATGAAACCGGTGAGATGCCGACTGTCAGGAGACATCGGGATCTGGTAATACCCAGATGCAAGATCTAGTGTCGTAAAATACCGATTACCGCTCAGGTTAGTTAGTTGGTCTTCAATAAGCGGGCGAGGAAATCTATCCTTAATGGTTTTGTTGTTTAAGGCCCTAAAATCTACACAAAGCCTTTGCTCACCAGACTTCTTTCTGACCATTAGTATAGGACTTGCATAGTCAGATCGAGACTCTTGTATAATATCATTGCTTAATAGTTCATCGACAATTTCGCGCACCTGTACTCGTTCTGAATATGACAACCTATACGGTCTATAAACGACCGGTTTGTTATCTGTGAGATCTATCTTCATTTGAAAATCTTTAACGCAACCTACTTCACTCATATTAGTAGCAAAGCAATCGCGATACTCTTGTAGCAGCGTATAAAGTTTGTCTTTGTAGCTACTAACTACATCACCGATTTTGATATGAGTCCTATCTAATGGCTCTAAAGAGCGTAAAGAATTTGTAATACGGTTGACCTGATAATCTTTAATCTCAGTAATTGGTAATGACCGCGCAATCAAAGTATTAGAATGAACCGAAAGAGGCTTTTTCGACAAGTTTGTTATTGCTATTTGCCCAGTTCCATGCGAAATTCCATAAATCCCATGCAGCAAACGAAATTCTTTACCGGGTTCTAATGAATTATATCCCGGGACGAAAATATCGCCAGAAAAGGAGGTATCCCTTACCGTGACAGATATCATGCAGGTATTTATAATTTTGATGGCTTCGGATGTGAAAATTTTAATAGGAGTCTCATTGGTAAAAATATTTTCTTCAGGGGTTCTATAGAATATCAGACGATTGGGGTCTTTTAGGACAGTAATGAAAGGAAGCTCTGTGAAGTTTTGTCCAATCAAAAGACTATTCGACATGAACTCGTTACAGACTACTAAGACGTCTAATGAAGTTTCGATATCATCAAGCTTCAGGTTTAAAGTTGATTTATACAGAGGAGAAACACGAGAGTTGCCGAAGCCGCTAACTACTGGAACGCTATCGCAATTCGGCACCAGCTGAAGCTCAATAGCAAGGCTCTCTTGAAGTAAACTACACTCACTACCAAAGTCGATATAAGCTATAAACGGTCGACCATTTAGTAAAACCGGTTTGTAAAATTTGTCATTGGTTGTAGTGAGCAGCTTTGAAATTGACGGTTTAGGGGTGTCAGTATGATTAGGATTCCTCGGGTTATTGGATGCTATAATATTCAAAGTCTTTTTCTCCCCGCTACCACGATTATCATCAGTTTTAGATCTGGGGTTAAACTGTTCAGTGATGGGGCGTAATTTACAATTCTCATTATCATGACCTATTCTATTACACCGTTTACATTTACTCAGTGGTTTTGGGCACTTGTGGTACGGGTGACCCTTAGTACGACAATTAAAGCAAATTATGGAGCCTTCGTTAGAACCGGAAAAGTTTGTGAACGTACTAGTAGCGTTAGATCTCGGCCCATTTCGATCTTTCGTTTTACTCGAAGAGCTTGAGATGCGTTGAGCACATAAGAAGTTTAGCAAGTCCTCGGGTTCTTCGCAATTTAATGCCTGTGCACCACTTCTAATCGACCTGTCGGTAATTCCGTATATTACACAGTCAACAGCTTTCTTTCCCTTTATTTCGCAACGGTTTAGTAAATTTAATTTATCATAAAAATACTCTCGTAAACTTTCATCGAAGCGAGTGGTGCGAGCTAACATTTCTTCTAAAAGTCTCCCATAATTTTCTTCACTCGGAAACGCTCTTTTTAATTTGGCTTGCCACTCGTCCCATGAAAAATTTACTGTAGGAAGCGACTCAAACCATCTCTTGGCCAAACCAACAAGTTTTTGAAGGGAGAAGTGGATGGTTTGTTTCTGATCCCAGTTATAAATTTGTGAACATTCATTGACCTTTCGTAACCAAGATTCAATACTTTGTGCCCTATTAGCCGGATCGAACTCCGGTATCACGTTATTTAGTTGCAAGGAATTTGTAATCTTACTTGAATCGGCCTTCCAGGAATTGAAAATCTTCATTATGTCCCTGGTAGTCCATTTCTTCTTCAGAGACTTTCGTCGTGGACTTCGTTCTTCCGAAGTAGACGAAGAAGATGACGATGATTGCTTCCGTTTTTCCTTTCGTCTGCTGCGCTTCCGAGGAGGAGTATACGACTCATTGACAGAGTCTACATCACTCATTATTGCTGAAATGTTCGGAAATATCTGGTTACTTTACTCAAGGAACAAGGGCGAGATATTTAACGTGAATTTGAGCGTCTAAATGCGACATATATATATACGAAATAATTCCAATAAATTATCTACAATGTTTTTCGAACTATCACATAAACTAGTTGAGGCCGGAGAGAAAATTAATATATATTAAAAAAAAAAAAAAAAAAAACAAAATTTGATTATTCTCTTCCACTTTGCTTGTTGCCATTTTATATTCATTATTAAAAGGAAATAGGGTAGCAGCAGCAGCATTGCCTTGATATTGTGTTCATTTCATTTTCACAATATAATTATATAGATTGCCATGTATAAATATCGTATCATCAAAAAAATTATCACATTAATAACTCCACCTATACTTATGTATTACTAACTTAACTATTGTGTAGCTTTTATGTAGTAGTAGTAGTGTAAATAAATCAGGAGGCAAGGCAATAACAAGTATAATGATATTCCTAGTCGGACAGCAATTAGCTAGTGTTGCTGTAGATGGAAGTTGTCTACTACTAGTCTAATATTAATTAATTTAAAGAATCTCTCGACTTCATAACTATTAGAGCATTACAATGAAAAAAAAGAAATAAATTCATGTTAAATATTAAACCTGTTTTATTTGTCCTTATCAACATATTTGTTCCATGCCATGCCAGACTAATACAGCAAGTAATTAAAAATCCTAAATTTATTGATTTGCCCTAGTAAAATACATTTCTAAAAGCAATTGGCTGTCACTAAGTAAATTAGCAGGTCTATTGCAAAAGATAATCCTATCTTTAAAAATATTTTTGAAAGCAATAATATTCAAAAACAACTAAATATTATGAGTAATATACTATAGTTATTGCCTTTTTACTTGCTTGACATTGAGTATTATGTAAAATATTTATACCATATACATAACCTACAAAAGTTCATTACTACAGGACTCAATATCTCAAATTCGTTTAGAAGACGACGCCGAGTTAAATAATATATTTTTCATTTAGAAAACATAGGTATTTTATCTCAAACAAAACAATGTATGCTGCCATTGTTCTTTCATCAATCTTTTAGTTAAGTGAAGATAGGCAATATAAAATGGTAATACTGTTCAAGTCAAATGGCCACAGCCTCCAAATCAAGTGGCAACAGCCTCCAGATCAAATGGATAAAGCCTCCAAGTCAAATGGCAATAGCCTCCAAGTCAAATGGCAATAGCCTCCAAGTCAAATGGCAATAGCCTCCAAATCAAATGGCAATAGCCTCCAAATCAAATGGCAATAGCCTCCAAATCAAATGGCAATAGCCTCCAAATCAAATGGCAATAGCCTCCAAATCAAATGGCAATAGCCTCCAAATCAAATGGCAAAAGCCTCAGTCACGTAGCTTTATAAACCAGCAGCGTTAATTCAACATAACAAAAAAAATAAAATTACCTCAATACTACAATACAGTCTTTGTTTTATCCTTCAACCTACGCATTTACACAATATTCCAACCAAACTCTGCTGAAGAGTCGCCTCAACCAAGTATTTGGCGGGAATATGATGCATCTCGAAAGATAGGGACGTACGACCCGAATATCCGAATAGTTCGTCCCCATCAGCCCCCCAATCAAATAACGGTACTATACTCCAGCAAAAATACTGACGAAGGGTAGCCTCGTCCAAGCATTCCCGGCAGGAGCACAATACCCGTGTAGGACTGATGATACTATCAGGGAGTGCCCTGATCAAGTATACAATCATCCCAATAATTATTATAATTACATGTAGGTAGTTAAGAAAAAGAAAGAGTAATTAACATTTAAGCGCACTATAACCTTCGCAAAAATACTGACGAAGAGTAGCCTCGCCCAAGTATTAAAACAAACGCACAATGCACTTTCAGGACTAAAAAAAATACCATCAGGGAGTACCCTGACCAAGTATTCTTCAAATCCAGTGAAAATGTCAATGTTTCAACAAAAATCATAGGTTATGTTATTTTATCATCCAAGCGCTGCTAGTTTATAATGCATATTTTCGTTCATTAATGTATAATTATAATGTACATACCTTTGTCAATTCGAACTACAGTGGGCGTGCACTTTTTTTTTTTTTTTTTGCGTGTCACTTCTGAAATATAATAAAACTCACTTGTATAGAATATTATGAACTATATTTTCAATTCACCAGTAATACATTATAGACTGTTGAGAATGTCTTGCTCCGTTGAATGCTAGATTTTGACTGACTAGCCATCCGTCGCCCAGCGCCAACCTACTTTTTTTTTTTTCCTCTCTTCCCCTTCCAAAATGACCCCACTCTTATCCAATAACGGTTGGTTGTGTTGCCAGTTGTTTAAGTAAAACAAAAAACTGCCTACCATAATTGACAAAAATAAGAAATCATGACAATAGTCTGTGTTTAAGACACCAGTCCCTTCTTTGGAGTCGTACAGAGCATCATAACTTCATTTATTTGGTTAGTATGATAAGCATTAACATGCAACATCATGGGTACAAAATACAATAAATGACATGTGAGGGTAGGTATATAAAAAATAATAATAATGTAATGCGAGAAGCAGGAGCAGAACACATTTACGTTACGCTATGTTACAAATTATACCTCACTTTTATAATTAATATAAACTAAATACAGGCTTTGTTATTATTTACTTTTCAAAAGGAAAACAACAAATTCACTTGCAAATCAGATCAGAAAATACGATAATAAAGAATTAGAATATTATACAACTGGCAAATTTGGTATTTATGCTTAGTGTGCATTAGTGTGTGTGGATGTATGTATGTGAGTGTAAATTAAGTGGAATCAGAAATGAAATGAATTTAAGGGTGCGCGCACTGGGTTTTTTAATCGAGAGGAGAAAAAGAAATACATAATAAATCAGGCGCATACATAGGATAATGCACATAAGTACACACGCGTTTTGTTAGAAATCTGTTACAATTAGAGCCTCGGTTTCTAAGTATGTCAGTTGCATAAGCCACTGTTTCACAGCTTTTTTACAAGCGTTAAATGTAAGGTGATACATAGGAAGAGATCTATTAATTCTGTTATATAAAAAGGACGCCAAAAATGATTAAATCTTTTTGAATGAGAAAAATTGCATCTGATAATGGGAAGGATTCTATCCTGCCGCCTTTTAGTGATAGCTTGGTAGGGAGTGGCAGCATGCTTGTGGAGGATTGTATTTAGTAGAAAGAGTTGCCTTACGGTAAGGATTTGGCAGCTTCTATAAAGCTCGCTAGTGGGGTATCTGTAAGGACGGAAGCTGCTGACCTTAAGGATGGCTCTTTGAGCTCTTTCCAGCTTTAACATATTTGTTTTGGCTATGCCTCCCCAAGACGTTATGCAGTAGGACAGCAAGGATTGACATAGGGCATAGTAAACTCGCCTTAAAGTCAGTTGATCTGTGACATGACGCAATGATTTAAAAATATAAATTAGTTTACGAATGCGGGTTTGCAATGTATCTAGATGGGAGGAAAACGTTAAGTTGGAATCAATGATTACACCTAAATATTTAACGTTGTTTGTGCGTTCTAGGATCGTGCAACAACAGTTTTGGTTTTCATGATTGGCACAAGAGTGAACTTTGAGAGAAAAATGAGACTGTGGTTGTGAGTTTTGGCGAAGGGAGAATGTAATATATTTGGTTTTATTTACGTTCAATGTCAATGAATTTATGGCCAACCATTCCGCTATGACATTCAATCCATCCTGTGCCCTAGTAAAAACTTCCTCCCAAGTATCCCCGATCACTGTAATCGAGGTGTCATCTGCAAATGAGAATATTTTGGTATTTGGCAGGTCGATCTGACAAAGCTGGTTAACATAAATCAAAAAAAGCGTAGGCCCTACGACGCTACCCTGGGGGATTCCGAAAGTCATAGGCAGATCCCCACTAAGATACTCATTTATTTTAACACATTGACTTCTCTGGCTGAGGTAATCTCCAAAGAAAGAAAGACCATGACCTCTGACACCTATTGCCTCTAATTTTTGCAAGAGTATAGGGATAGAGACTGTGTCAAATGCTTTCGCTAGGTCCAAAAATATAGTTATAACTTTTTTTTTACCATCCAAGTTTCGGATTATGTGATTTGTTAAATTTAAGACAGCGTCAGAAGTGGATCGATGGCGCCTAAAGCCAAATTGTTGTGGCGATAGCAAGTTTTTTCGTTCTAAATATTGTATAAGCCTGTTATTTACTATGCGTTCCAACACCTTAGACAGGGCAGATAATATAGTTATTGGGCGGTAATTGTTGACACAATCTCTATCCCCACCCTTGTGAATCGGATGAATTATCGCTTTTTTGAAATAAGCAGGGAATATACCTTTCTCAAGGCAGAGGTTGAATATATGTGTGAGAATAGGTACTAAAATAGCTTTGTAGCGTTTCAGTAACGACGTAGATATGTTGTCCCATCCAATGGCACAATCAGGTCTTAGTGCAGTAATGATTGTCTCCACCTCGCTACAGTCCGTGGGGAGCAAAACAAAGGACTGACACGTATTAACATTAGTGTGGTATCTGGGTGGCATATGGCCAGTATGTATTTGTATACCAGCTGCAAGATTACTACCAATATTAGCAAAGTAGGTATTAACTTCGTCAACAGAAAGGTGCGGGGAAGATGATATTTGAAGCAATTCACTAGGAGGTGTGTTTGATTTAACGCAGTTTGTAATTGTTTTAATGGCATTCCAAAGACGCTTGTTATCGTTACCAGCCTCAAGCAATAAGGATTTGTCGTATTGCCTCTTGACTCTTTTTAAAATTCTGTTGCAAAAATTCCTATATCTAGTATAAGTAGTTTTTAAGATTTCGTTATTAGGATTGGCCTTAAGTTTCTTGTGCATGGAATCCCTATTTCTTATGCAACGAAGCAATCCTGCAGTCATCCAAGGTTTTATAACAGATTTTCGGGTTGGCACTTTTATCCTGGTTGTATTAGATTTTATTACATTTATCAAATCATTTACAAGTAATTCCGTGGCATTATTTGGGTCGGTCAAGCTATAAAGTGGTTCAAAATTGAGTTTTTGGAGATCAAGATCTAGGGCCGTGTAATTGATTTTGCTTATAGTGTGCCCTTTATCAGTAGTGTGCTTGACCTTATACTGGAGAGAAAACAATACACTATGATGATCAGTTGTCGTTGAATCAATAACTAGTGTCAGTGCCTTATATATTGATTTAAGCATGACGTGATCCAAACAATTTGGACCACGAGTAGGAAAAGTGTGAGAAGGAAGTAAGCCATGGAATGCGACGAGGTTAAGGTAATCTAACGCATTATGGTCCAAGGGAGTGTTACAGATATCGATGTTAATGTCGCCAACTATGGTGATGTTTTTATAACTTGAAAGAGAAGTGAGTAAAGCATCTAAAGAACCCAAGAAGTTAGATATATTACTAAAGGAAGGTGACCGATAAATACATACAATGATTATGTCAGTTCCTATTTTTATAGTCATACAGGAGCCATCTACAAAGTCAATTTCTGAGATTAAGTAATTAAGATAGTCTTTAGCATATATCACAATACCATCATTCTGGTTTACATGCTTTAGAGAATAATAAGACTTATAAGTTTGTATCGTAGGAATGTTGGTGTTGTTTTTAAGCCAGCACTCCGTAAGCACTATTAATTCGCAATCGACTTTAATTCTGTTCAATAATATCATTAAATTATCAATATTACGGTTTATAGACCTAATATTTTGGCATAATACTTTCAAAGAAGTTTTTGGTTCCTTAATGTACAAATGACAATCATCCGGACCACAATTCCCATTCAAAGACACTGGTCGAGGTTATAAGAGATTTCATTGAAACTATTGAATTTTAAAGGATTTAATTGGTGTCATACACTTAATGAGGCAACAATGCACGAAAACAATGGATGCCGTATTGTTTCTACAAAAGAGCCACAAAAATATTATAGCTCCATATAGCAAATCAAGTAGGGCCTCAAAACATTTTCGATTGATAATATTTACTAGTTTATAGGAAAAACTGTAGTAAGTAATATAGCGTGTGCATAGTATGCATAATAAAAGGGGTAACCACTCAATATCCATCTGATCGTAGGATAATGTCTTGCAAATACAGTAGTGTATGCGCAGTATACTGTACAATGAGCAAATTGTGGGTAAATGTAAATGCAACATAATACCAATCAATTCCAGCGAAACACAACTAAGTTTAAAACGTGCTATAAAAAAATTGTTATTAACTAATCTTAAGACATCAAACAAATAACCAAACATGCAATTAACAGGTTGATGACATTTGATTTTAAGAAAACTTAACAGTAATAATATAAAACATAGTACTGGTTCTTTAAAAACAAAATAATAATTGAATAGTCATTTAGTGTTGAATTCATCGAACTGTGTAAGATTTTTAATTAAGATAGGAGGCTCGCCATCAGCTTTTTTTATTAAGAGTTTGCCATCCGATATCCAGCAGTACTTAATTTTGTTAGACTTCTTGAGTTCGCGTGCGTGATAAAAAAGTTTTCTTGTATGTGTTGTTAAATTTTCTGCGACATAGACGGGTTGGTGGCCTTCCAGGCCGATATGGGTCCAATTCAATTTATTATTTGGATTGTTTTTATTGTAAATCTTCGCTGCAGTAAGGAGGGTATTTTTTGAATGCAGGTCAGACAATTTGATTATTATGGGTTTTTTAGCGTTAGCCCTTCCAGGAAGACGGTAAATTTCTCGTATGTGGTTGCTATTTATTTCAACACTTAGAAGTTTAGAGATATTAGACATATATTTCAGTAAATCTATTTTAGTTTCATTCTCCTTACAGGGAATATTTCTTAGTTCAATTACAGACAACCTGGAGCATCTTTCCAGGTCTTCAACTTTTTCTTGTAGCTTATTTATATTAGCACGATTATCTGAACATTCTCGCTCTAAAGTTTTTATTTTGGTTTGCATAGCTTCGTATTGTTCGTTTGTAAATTCTATAGATTTTTCAATATTTATTAGGGTGGATTCTATTTTAGTGTAATTATCTTTGAAGGTTGACAACAATTCGCGAATCTCATTCTTAAATTCTTCGAAATCGGCTAACGTAATTTCTTCATGTCGGCGTTTGTGTCTTTGGACAGCACAAGAAGAGGGCGTGACTGTTAGGTCTCGTTTTGACATGGTGTCGAGCGCGGTGTCGGAGCCAGATTTATTAAGCGATTGAAACATAGTACAAGGGTTTTAGAAAATCCTATTACCCACACGCTTAGGAAAATGTATGCGAGACCGTATGATACACAATAGGGCTATAGTGCAGCTGTTGTACTCACGGAGAGTGCGGCAGTGTTTGAAGTCTCGTAATTATTGTGTAGATGACGCAGCGGTTTTTGTGCACTTGGTAGTACTTCCGATTTTAATAACGATACTTCGCGAAAGAAATTTTAATTTTAATTATAAAATGATCAACAAATCACACGTCTTTATGCTCTGACAGATGACAAATCGAACGGAACCCTTAGTGTGTGTGTCTGCTTTACTCTTAACTCGTTTTGCACAAGCTTTTTTCATACACAAACCCTCACACGCGTCACTAATTTCTTTGCTCATCACACAAATATCTCTCCTAGGTTTAAATTATATCTGCTTATTTGAGATACAAAACATTTTGAACAAGTGCCATTAAAACTGGGCACTTTGTCTGATAAAAGTGGCAACACTGCCCTTTGCCCTTTAAGACTGCGGTTAGAACTTTTTACGGCATATTTCAACACAGAGGGTTTTTGAAATATACAATAGGATTTTATTTTAAACTTGATGAATTAAACAAAATAGGCGATGTCTTCGCAATTGGCGAGGGGCTCAAGAAAACAGACGTTATTATTGTATACCAACAGAAACATACGTAAGGTATAATGATATTATTATGTCTATGGCTATGGTCGGTGATTTCCTACATGATAACATCCGGGATGGGGAGATTCGTTGAAGGACCGGTGTGTACGACAGAGCCCAAAGAGTTAGCACGCTGAAGTGGTAGTGAGCTCGATCTGATGACCGTTGGGGACGGAAGGTCCTCGAGTGGCGACCACGCACCAGACGACGCAGCGGAGGGCAGCCTCTAACAAGGTGGACTGACGATATCGTCAAATATCCGGGGCCGGGGTCGTCAGTTTCAGTCAGCACAGGACCGCGCGTTGTGGTGTTCTATAGGGACGTTGACGTCTATGAGATTCGAAATTCCAGGCTTACGAAGTGAATATTTAATCTTATACAAAATTTGAGCAAATAACTTGTCACATTTCCTTTTACTGACTTCTATCATGAGGAGGAAATGACGTGTGACATGTACATCCTTATTCCGTCACTACTTGATCTTAATAATATCTATTTATGTCACGTATAATACAATAAATTCACGGATTTCTCCATCTTCGCTAAAATAGTTATAGAACTTTGTTATTCTATTTCAGAATCAAAGCATTCCTCATAATTTAATAAAGTTGTGTCTAGTATAATTCAAATAGTTACTTTTATCTTCACTAATATTATAAAGCTAAAGAGTTTGTTTGTTTGAGCGCGCTAATCTCAGGAACTATTCGTTCGAATCTCATATATATTCTATATATGTCGGATTGTCAATTTATCAAGGAAGGCTTTAGGCTTTATAACATCACGCTGCGACCAGTAGGAGCGAAGCAACATGAAAGAAATGTTGCAAAAACGGAGAAAATTTTCTAAATTCTACACGAACGAAGTCGCAGGCCACAGCTAGTATGAAAGTAAAACGTAAGTATGCGGCTTACATAAGATTATGTAAGAATGAATTTATTTCTCCCTCCATCCCCAAATACGAGTATATGTATAAAATAACTTAATTCAAATATTCATTAATAACTTAATTCAAAAATTTCTGACTTTATTTAACGTGAGATAATTTCATAGATTTTGGTTCCATCCATCCGTCAACTTTTCTCCGTCCACTGTTGGACATAGGCCTCCCCAATAAAACGCCACAACTTGCGGTCCTGCGCTATTGGCAAGGGATATATTGGTTCTATAGTTACACTGAAATACAGTATAATACTAAAACATAATTTTATTATTTTACCTGATTCCTGTATATATATCTCTCTCCAGCCCATTATCGTCTCACTGTTGGGCACGGGCGTCCTCCACTTTGGTAGGCATAATAGTCTATTGTGCCGCACTGACCAAGTGAGTTGGCACAACGTCTATTTTCGAATTTTCCATCTCTCACAAAGGATATCTGTGTACAATGTTCTTTAGCTGGCTTTTACCAGGAAGGAAAAGGGGTGGTGACACTTGTATTCTTAATCCGTCACCATGCGGACAATCCATTACCAGAGCAAAAAACCCTGCTGTGAAAATATGTGATTACTTTTCAATTACCATGTGTAAGGGTTAAATTCCCAATATTGTTCAGATAATTTCTCCATTCCAGCTCTTTTATTATTTCAGTCATTGACATACCCATTTATCTTCGGATTAACGATCACAAAGGAATCATTGGATCGTATATATCTCGTAGATTTTAAGCCATCTCCCAATAATTGGCGCGGCTATCGGACTATCAAACAAATCCGTCCGCTGTAAATTGGAGTCTATGTGTCTCAAAGTTTCAAAGGTAGAGCCCCCTTGAATACTTGGCTGGTTATGAAATGATTCTTCACCGTGGTCAATGTACAACTGCTTAAATAAAAACAAAATGGATAAATAGAAAAATTCGCAAAAATAGGTAAAACAAAATTAATCTTAAAATCTATTATAACAAGTACAATTAGCTACCATACCGCACACGGTGATATCTTCCAGGTAACTATATGATGGAAACTACTGAAAGGGTATTTAAAAGTTTAGTATTAAAACTATATTAATGAAAGTATTTATGTAAAGTTTTTTTTTATTACAATTTTTTTATAATTTTTTTGTTAAAATTTATCTTTAAAACTACTTAAAGTATTTAAATTGACATTGACGCTGGCAAATCCAATGGGAAGCCAATCCTTCATACTCCGTTGAGAAGGAAAAAAAAAAAAAGTATTTAAATGCGGTTTTATTTCATAGATCTATGCAGTCGTTCAAGAAGGTTTATATGTATATAATTTGTTAATATGTATTTGGTGTATATTTGAGGAGTTATGATTATAATTGTCTAAACTGGATATTAATGAACCGGTAAGTGGAAATAATAAGGAGCCATGTTTGTATGAGATATATCAGTGTGTCAGCATCATTGCAGAGGATGATTAAAATTTTACAAAGTCCATTTTTCTTTTTTTTTTACATGGGGAATGCATTGACGCACTTTGCCTGTCCAGTTGCGGGAGCAACCTTTGGGCTTCGTGTGGGACTCCCGGCGGCGGCCGGACTATCCACTAAACCCCATGGTGTTTCTCCGCGCCCAGAAACTCGGGCCGTTGTTGACAAAGTCCATAATGTTGACAGCCATTGCTTTGTACAAATATTTTTAAGCGGCATCAATATAAAATGATTGTATCTTTTACGTAATTCATGTTTTATTTAAATAAAGGGTATTACGTATCACAAAATATTTATTTATTATTCATTATTTATTTCAGGATGAAAAATATATCAATATGGATGGAGGTTTAATTTATTATAGAGTAGCCGTGAAATATCGATATTTATTTTAACGACGCTTTTATGAATGTGATAAGGCAAGGGTGACTTGGTGGTATACCAGGTACGTGAGTTGGAATCGAAGCCATAATCTTATGAATAGTTCATAGTACTGGCAGCTACTCGACAATGCCCATCACCAATTTAACTTACATAATGCTTACATAAGTCTGAAAAACTTTAATTTGAGCGTATCTTTATAAGTTTCACATTTTAGCCCAACGCACCCTTTAGCACCCTTCATCATGATGACAGAAAAGTCTCCAAAACGATGGGCTAAAATAACTTAAAACAAATATACGCTTCTAAATCCATTAGAAGTACTTGTATTTCAAAAAATGAACCGGGCCAGTGTTACACAATATTAAAATTTGAATTTCTGTCTATTTTAAGTAAAACGCCGAGTAAACAAATAGATAATTAACCTTTAATTAAATGCGACACACTCCGTTTTCTTTTATATAAATGATGAGCAAATTAATTCAAATAAGTCTGCCACAGCTTGCATATATTATAGGTATATAACTGTAATATTGCTTTTGTTGCAGGCCTAAGAAAATATAAGTCTGAAAGGGTTGTTACTAACCAAACAACCCTTAGTTACTGTAAAGGAACGTCGTTTATTTAATATATTATTCATATTGTTAGCGTCAGGTGTAGAAATATTGCAATCCAGAATATTTCAACAAACCTTTAAAACTGCTAACATAGAGAGACGTAGTATACTAATATTATTATGTATTTATGTTTCAGATAATTTTAGTCTAGTTGTGTAAGTAGAATTGGCCCCAATATCTACTTAATATAGAGTAGATTAACGCATGAATGCTTAATTTAGGAATAGATGATGTGATCTAATTTGTACAATAACGATAATAATTGTCACTGTTCATTGTTATATATTGTAGTATCTTTGCTCTAACACAACAATAGATATATCTTAGATACAGAACACGTACCTACGCGTATATCACATCTCTTGATAATATTATCTCTATCTCTTACTATTAATAGTTTAGAGTACGGGTTTTTTTTATTTTTTTTTACGTCGGGAATACATTTACGCACATTGTGTGGGGTAAGTTATAGAGGGTTGTGATTGGTACCTGTTTATTCAATAGGCTTTTTAAAATTCTTCTTCTTTTGAAAGAAAAAATTTTAGGAGTAAATTTTTACGATTCATTGCATACAATACATGTACTTGTACTTTCGATTCCCGCTCGTGACAATCATTTGTGTGATATTTATAATTGTCATACAAATATTTGTACTGCGTCTGGGTGTTTACTATGTATTATAATTTATAAGTATGTATTTACAAAAGAAGGACCAGGTCTCGCTTCCCTGGTCCCTTACTCAGAACCACAGAGAAAAATTAGCTAAGTATCAGCGGGCAATGGAAAGAAGTATGTTGAGAATAAAGCTAAATGATAGAATTACCTCAGGAGATATAAGGAACAAAACCAAAGTCAAGGATATACTTACCCGAACGGACCAATTGAAGTGGCGCTGGACAGGTCACATGCTACGCTGTAAGACAGAAAAATGGAGCAAACAAGTTACACTCTGGTACCCAAGAGACGGAAACAGACAACGGGGACGTCCAACAAGAAGATGGGAAGACGACTTTCGCTTAGCCTTGGGACCTTACTGGACCAGAGTTATATTTACAAAAGAAAAGTAGTATATGTAGTCTATCCCTATTCTGGTACCCATAACACAAGCATAGAATGTCCATGAATATTTATTTATTTAATTTATTTATTTGATGTTTTATTTCAAACTGTTACAATCCACGGGGCTTTTAACATTATCGTACTCGCTCTTTAAAATATATCTGTTACATAAAAAAATTAATAGAAAACATCTCAACTATCCATCCATCCACCTACCCACCTCTGTCTATAGCGCTCTCACAGAAAACGACAACGAGTGGTTCTGTGCCACTTGTATCCAAAAGTTCCCTGTGATCTTGTCGTCTTGTGAGCCCACATGCCTAGCTGCATTGTTTGGTATAATGGTACGTGGTCACCATTCTTCAACTATCAGTTCTATGCAATGATTATTAATCAAACAAATGTATTTTGTCAGAATTTTAATCGAAACTAAATCTCGTTCACTGAGGGCAGCTTCACTCTTCACAAAGCTTATAAGATTTATGTTAGTCTTATTATAATGATAGATGTTGGCGTTAATTTACTTTAATATGTGGGAGTTAATTCCATTAAGCTAAGTTTACATCTGGTCCCTTTTGTGACCTTTCAACAATGATATTTAATACGCAATTAGCTTTATATTTATGATTTGTCAACATTAATTGCTATTTTCCCACCCTTATCATGGGCAAGGAAAAAGGTTCGTTTTAATATTTTTGCTAGAGATGTGCCGAAAGTTGGATCGAATAAGTTTGTTTAGTTCTTTCTCCACTGGTTGGCACAAACCTCCTCTACTATGCGGCGCTGACCAGTTGTGTTAGCATAGGATTTATTTTTGGGTTTCCGTCTCACACAGAGGATAATTATTATTATGTGTGTACAATACTCTTTAGCTGACTTTTACAGCACCCTGGGGAGGAAATGGGGTGACACTTGTATTCTTAATCCGTCAACACACAGAAAGTAAGTGAGTTTGTTTAGTTATTGAATTAATTTTAGAAAATAATCATAAGTCACTTTGATGGAGTGCTCTACACAGGAAGGGTATTTTGCCCCACCATGCTATACTGTCAAACCAATTCAGCCAAGTAGCCGACCATTCGAAATATTAGAAACAATTAAAACATTTCGACATATTTTTGGTTCAACATTGGTCACATCACTAGTTGTAAGGCATTAAAAAAAAAAAAAAAAAAAATTTTCGCTGTTTTAACAAGATTATAAATGATGTTTTTAGGTTATTATTATTTTGACAGTTCAGGAAAAATTTCGAGAATTTTGACTCGACGATTCACAGCTTTTTATTTTACTTTTTATCACAGATAATATAATAAAAATATAATAATGAAGAAAATAAAATTTTTATTAACACTTTATTATATTCTCTGAACTTATTTGCAATATTAGAATTCCCGTCTAAAAGTTTTTTTAGAAAGCGTTTTTAGGGTTCCGTACCCAAAGGGTAAAAACGGGACCCTATTACTGAGACTTCACTGTCCGTCCGTCCGTCCGTCGGTCCGTCCGTCTGTCACAAGGCTGTATCTCAAGAACGGTGATAGCTAGAGAATTGAAATTTTCACAGATGATGTATTTCTATTGCCGCTATAACAACAAATACTAAAAATAAAATAAAATAAATATTTAAGGGGGGCTCCAATACAAGAAACATGATTTTTTTTACCGTTTCTTGCTCTCGTACAACAAACGTGATTAATTAAGTATTGTGTGTGTTGTTTGCTCATTTATTAATAACATGCCTTATGTTGCATAGATAATGGTACGGAACCCTTCGTGCGCGAGTCCGACTCGTACTAGACCAGTTTTAAAGTTTATTACATTGTTAAAACTGCACACTGCACAGCTCTCTTAATATTTTCACCCCATGCGATAAATAATAGTAAGTAATTCTAAGAAATCCAATATGTTAGTAATATAATTATTATTTCAACATGTAACTTCACCAAAGTTTCTAGTTTGTAATAATTAGCATACACTTAAATAATTTCACATTCAGTTTTGCATAAACTCTGCTTACGTAGAGTTAATATTATAACCGTACTGTTTTGTTCTAAGTGAATACGTTATTAATTATTAGAAATTCTACTATTTATGGTCTTATTCATAATGACTTATCGGAGGTTTAAACGTAGATTTTATCGGAGAGATAATAAAAGTTTTATCGTAAAAGACTATTATGACTAACAAGTTTTGACAATTTTTGCGAACCGATTTTAGCGAACTTTTAAACTTCCGATAAGTCATTATTTATTATAAAATCAAGTCGACCAGAATACGGATATAATACATAAACTACTTTTCTTTTGTAAATACATACTTATAATACATAGAAACACCCAGACGCAGTACAAACATTTGTATGACAATTAAAAACATCACACAAATGATTGTCCTGACCGGGAATCGAACCCGAGACCTCATGATCAGCAGTCCGTTATATAAACCACTCCACCACGAGGCCCGTCAATATCCGTCAATGTCCCGTATGTATGTATGTCCCTATGTGAGATTATATCTTCAATAGTAGTCAACGGATTTTGAATCGGTTTTTTTGTACCATTTGTTAAGGGCCTACATCAATATTATCGTCGACATGTACATATTAACACAGCTAGTAGGTATAGAAAATGAAGAATTAGGGCTATTTTTTTTTGTTTACTCAAAATCTACTAAATATATTTTAATTCTGATTTACGTGTTTATATATATTATATTATAGTTACTTATGTTTTTAAAGTTATTTCATTAGTTAAAACGCGATAATAGACCGACAAATGAAAAAAATAAAAAATGAGAGAGGTTGTTTCGCTAAGATTTTCTATCGAGAAAACTTTTTTCAATCGCGTTTCTGAGTTTATGCGATCCTAGATCATATATTGAAAAAACATATACTTAAAAATTAGAGCTCTAGCCATTCAATCTAAAGAAACAATGAAAACTCCGTACGTAGAAAAATGCACGAAGAATTTTGGTATCCTCTTAAGGTTGGGTTATTAAATTCCACGCGTACGAATTTGCAGGCACCAGCTAGTATTGTATACATGAAAGTTTAATAAGAATGGATGGATGGATGTAACGATGTTTGTTGTTCTTTCACGATAAAAGTAGTCGTTGAAACAGCTGGATCATTCATTAGCCTGGGGAAGAGATGGGGTGCCGACACTTATATTCTTAATCTGTCACCACAACGACGACGTGACAATTAATATTAAATAAACTAAATTATAGTAGAAAAAATGATAACCATGAGCGGGACTTGAACCCACGACCTCGGAATACCATTCCGTTGCTCTCCCATCTGAGCTATCATGGTTCCCGCACATGTTTACCAAATCTTCCACTACTATGGTCGTGGGTTCAAGTCCCGCTCGTGGTTATCATATTTTCTACTATAATTTAGTTTATTTAGTAAAAGCATAGAAAGTCAATTGCAAAAATTAATAAATAAATTAATATGAAATTTAATGTAGAGCTTAAAAATAACCTTTTAAAATAGGGTAAGCTCACCCGTTATCGGCCGGCTTTTTGAAATTATTTTATTTAATTATTAACGAGCCAGATTGGTTACTCTGTATCAAGTATTCAGAGGCGGTCTATCCCTTATTGATATTAGTTAACTAAATACAATTAGGTAGAATTTGTTAGTGGATTTTGTTTTTTAATTGAATCATTATTTTATTGATTAAATGGTCTTTCTTTGTTACTATAAAAAGTAAAACGTCTTAACTTAATTACACTATACAAATCCTAATATCTCACGCCTTTATTATGAGATTAGGCAGAGGCTATAAAGCGGCATCTGCTACGTAACTAAATATATAGGTAATTCATAGACTTCTTCAGTACTAAAATAAGACCAGCCGCTACTACTACTACTGCTCAGTCCTACCTGTAACTATTGTGACAGGAATATCTTCGAAACGTCAGGCTTTTAAAGACTAAAATACACGTTTAAATCCGTGAACAGTAGTCGTTGTTGCCCGTGACTTCGTACGCGTGGAATTTAGAAAATTTTCCTTGTCATCAATCATCATCATCATAACATCACGCCTTTTTCCCAAGGGGGTAGGCAGAGACTATAGAGCGCCATCTGCTACGATCCAAACATACTTCCATGGCTTTATCCACACTAATACATCTGGTCATACATGCCCGACGGTTGTAACTGCTACGCACTTGCCCCTTTTGGAGTATGCCAGCGATGACATCGGACTATATTTTTCTCGGGCGTCCTCTCCCAGCATTTCCACTTACCTCCGCCGTGTATATGCATTTGGTTAAGCGTCTCTCATCCATCCTGTCCACATGAGCAAACCACCTAAGCATACTTTTCTCCACCTTAGTCACTACATCCTTTTTCAGACCACAACGTCCTCTTATAACTTCATTTCTTAATCTATCTTTCAAAGTCACACCACACATACTTCTCAAAGAGCGCATCTCTACAGCATTTATTCTACTTTTGTGCTTCTCCTGCCACACCCAACATTCGCTTCCATACATAAGCGTGGGTAACAAAAATAAAATAAAAGTAAAAATCTATATTTGGTATATTTGTAATAAACGTGATTTTTTTAATTGTTTATAAGAAAAAATATTTTTACTGACGCACGGACACCAAAGTATCCTTTATGGTTTCTTTTTGTACGAGACCTTAAAAATACTAACTTTTGCACTTTTATACGGAAAAAAACTTAATAATTGTTAGGAAATCTTAAAACTTTAGTTTTTTAAACTCAATTGTGCATCATTTTCTTGTATAATAAAAACTCTTGGTTCTCAACGTGAATATTTTAGCAAGCGGGTTTTTTCCGTCCGTCCATTGGATTGTTTTCAGAACAATATAAAATAATACTCCGGTTCTTAAGAATGTAACATTGTATTTTGAAACATTCAAAAGTGTATAGTATTCATTTATTTCGAAATAAAAACAAAAACTGTACATTTTCGACGAGCCTCGTGGTTGAGTGGTTTATGTAACGGACTGCCGATCAAGAGGTCGCGGGTTCGATTCCCGCTCGGGACAATCATTTGTGTGATTTTTCTAATTGTCATACAAATGTTTGTACTGCGTCTGGGTGTTTCTATGTATTATAATTATGTATTTACAAAAAAAAAGTAGTATATGTATTCTATCCGTATTCTGGTACCCATAACACAAGCATATAAGCTTAGCTTGGGACCAGAGGACGTTGTGTGAAATGTCCATGAATATTTATTATTTTTTGAGCACACAATATAATAATATGATTTTCGCTAGAAAATACAATGAAGTGCGAAGAAACACATAGTGTGACAGTTCTCAGCTTCTTTAGTGGAATGAACTAAAGTTTTATTATTCACAATACTCCAGTTATACAATAAACTTATTTTTCAAAAGCCGTTCCCCGGAACTTCGTACGCGTGGATTTTAGTAACCAAACCCTAACAAATTATACATAAAAGCCATCCATTCAAACCACTCCACCTATAAAAAAAAACGCACCTAACTCCGTTGCGTAGGGACATACATACAAAAATAAAGACTTTGTTTTATAATAAGTTACGATTAAATACATTTTTTTTAAGTTTTTATGTTCAACAGTATATTTATATATAAGTTTGTTATAACTAAAATAATTGTTTTTCCTATACTACATTTGGGTTTATGGAATTTTTCCTTTATTACCATACTATAGGTTTGCTCCTTGCCACAAAAATTAATGAAAGTAACTCATTGTAGACTTACGCTATTTTTTTGCAACAAGGGAAGGGTTCTTTTTACACAGAACCCTAAACCACTATATAAAACTAAAGGTCTCATACATGTAAAGCTTCTAATTTAGTTGGGTAGAAGCCCGCAGGCTTGTTGCTGTTACAATAAGGATAAATAATGTTCATATTATAATGTACATAGTTAGATATAGCGATATTATAAGTTTTTATATTTAACATGTGTGATTTTTGTTAATATTCATGTATAATTTATAAAAGAAAATAGTTTTCGGGTTCTAGAATAATGTAGCGAGCTTTACAATACGCTTTTAATAGCGTCATTCATACATATTTAAACTTTTTCACTTTTCTAGATATACTTTAGACTGATCAGAGGTTTTATATACTTATCAAAGACCGAAGACATTGCAATTTAAAACTAGTACGAGTTGGACTCGTGCATAAATGATTCCATCCTATTATTATCATTAAGGGCCTACATCAATATTATCGTCGACATGTACCTATTAACACAGCTAGTAGTTATAGAAAAGGAAGAATTAGGGATATTTTTTTTGTTTACTCAAAATCTACTAAATATATTTTAATTCCGGTTTACGTGTTTCTATATATAATAGTTACTTATATTTTAAAAGTTATTTCATTAGTTAATACTCGATAATAGACCGACAAATGAAAAAAAAAAAATAGGAGAGGTTGTTTCGCTAAGATTTTCTATCGAGAAAACTTTTTTCAATCACGTTTCTGAGTTTATGCGATCCTAGATTATATATTGAAAAAACATATACTTAAAAATTAAAAATAAAAGAAAAAATGAAAACTTCGTACGAAGAAAAATGCATGAAGCTATTTTGGTATCCTCTTAAGGTCCTGTTATTCCATAAGGTACAGAGAACAAAAATCCGCGATTTTCATATCCACTAAAAGCTTAAAAGCGTATTTTCTTTAGTTATATTTATTCATGTTTTATTTTTTTTAACACGCTTTTGTTAAATTATGATACATACCGAGGTATGTATCTATCAATGTATTAATCTATGTACCCAACGGAATTTTTTAAAGTAATTTTCACCAACTTGCAGCAGTCGGATTGCTTTGAAATTTTGCACACATATTACGGACCGATGACATTGCAATAATTTAAAATAAAATTCAGGATTTTCATGCGTGTTTTTTAGTTTTTGAAGTAAACTATGTTTAGGATATATATTTAGAGTAAGATATAAATTACGGGAAAAGCTATTCAAATTCAAGTTCTTATGTGAAAATTTTTTATGTGAAATTTTTTTTATTTTTATTTCAAACTCACATTAAATTACAATACACTTAAATTAAGTACAAGGTGATACAGACATAACAGAGTAATATATATGACCATTGGCTCCTAAGCTAGGAAAGAAATCCTGTGTTATAGGAGTCAAGAAGATGTATTCGTCCGTTTTGAAACATTTACAATTTTTCTATATTTCAATAAGTGTTGCTACATAATATATTTTATTTTATTATTATATTATGATTGTTTTATATGAACAGTAAATGTTTATATATGTCCATGAAATGTTGGATATAGTATTGGTACACATTTATATTATCATGTGGGTGTAGCCACAATATTCGTCCATTACGCGTAGGTGCTACTACAAATATACCTGAAGCTAAAATTTATTACTGGATGGTTTTGTGGAATTACATTAATTTTTTTTTTTTTGTATTTCTCTCTCTTTCTCTCACTAGCCCATTAATGACCCAATGTTGGGCATGGGCGTGCGCTCTATATAAGCAGAAAGGCTGTGCTTTACTTGCCATTCACAGATATTTTAATAAAACGTTCGTATGTTTTAGATGACTTTATTCATTTATTTACTATTAATTAAACAAAATATTATAACTTAAAAACGCCTAATAATTCATAAATAGCACCAATATGTGCTTGCAAATTGCTTTTTGCCAGGCGTTTGGCGAAGGAATAATATTAGCGTAGCTAGCAAGCTCGACGCCGCCCGCCTGCCATGAGTTCATATGTGTGTAGAAATTTTGGTGTCTGTGCACAGTTCGCAAACGCACACAGGCTTACATATCCAAGACAATTTACACTGAAAATCCTGCGGCCTGCTTTGGCGATCGGATGTTATCGCGAGTATTCGGCAATGTTCGTTCGTTACTTATAATCCGAATAAATATAATAGTCGGAAGTCTAATAAATCACGTATGCATTTTTGTTTAGTAAGGTTTTATTTATTTAAATAGCAGAAATATTTTGGTTCGACGGAGGCCATTTTATTTTTTCGTGTGATTCATTGAACTGTTTAATAATGAGTTTCTATAATTTAATAATTGTATGGATTTTCGTTTGTTGATTTTAAAATGTTATTTGATTGTGAAATGTGTGTTGATAGTGTGTGTTTGTTAAAAAATAAAAATAACAAGTTCTCACAAATGTCTTTCAGTAAAAAGATTCTGTGTACCCGAGTTACGACAACTAAGCCAGCTAAAAGGTATTGTACCTCGAAAATTTCATCTTAAAAGTTATGAAACGTATGTACATACGTACATGTACGTATGTATGTACGTACGTAGTTATTGTTTAGTAATTCTAGTACAGTGTGGACTGATTCGGGATATTCAGATTTAAATTTGTTCTGTTGGCATGGTTTCCGACTTAGAGATCCGTCGCGTGGCTATGCTAAAAATCTATAAAAGAAAAAGTTTTTGTGACTGCCTACCCTAAGTTAAATATCAGTGCACGCCGCTGCTGTTGGGCACGGGACCCCTCCACTTTGAGAAGGATTATGGTATGCTATGCTGTACTGACCAAGCGTGTTGCCAAAGGCATTTTTTCGAGGTTTCCGTCCCTCGCTGAGGAAGTTATCTGTGTGCTGGCTTTGACGACACCCTGGGAAGGAAAAGGGGTGGTGACACATTTATTCTTAATCCGTCACCATACCGATATGGTTGTACCTATTTATTGAAAATAGCGAGTCCTTTGATTGATTGGATACATCTAAATTGGTATTTTTATGTTTTATCTACTATATTGGATTGGTGAGGGAGTAAGCTAACACACTTGAATCGTAAGCCTGTAATTAGGTAAGTACTGAAGCTAGGAAACGTTAAGGTTTCAGTACTGGTTTAAAGTTTGTAGGAAACTGCAATTTTTAATGTAGACCTATGAAAATCGTTATTTAGTATGTGTGTTGAACGCATTGACAAACATTTTAATTTTCTTTTTCTATATTTTGCATACGAATGTGAAAATTTGCATTAGTTATTAATTTCTTTTTGGTTACTTGAAAAATCGCTTATTTGAATTACGAAATTTAGAATATTTAACGTTTACCATACATTGTATGTCCGTGTGGTGACGGATTAAGAATACAAGTGTCACCACCCCATCTCCTCCCAAGGGTGCTGTAAAAGTCAGCTAAGGGATAACTGCACACAGATAACTTCTTCTGTGAGAGACGGAAAACTCGAAAATAAACCCTGTGCCAACACGTCTGATCAGCGCGGCACAGTTGACTATTATCCCTCCAAAGTGGAGGCCCGTGCCCAACAGTGGGACGTAAATGGGCTGGAGAAGAAGAGAAGATACATTGTATACAACACTGCCTCGCCTCGTATGCCCGCAGGACTAGTGTTGCCCAAATGCAAGAACAAGACGAGACTTAGCCAGTCTTGGTCTTGGTCTTGCGCCAATACACCTGGTCTTGGTCTTGGTCTTGGTCTTGGTCTTGCGCTCCCAGTCTTGGTCTTGGTCTTGCAGCAAGAGTCTTGCAAGTCTTGCAATTACCTATTAGACTATTGCTATTTATTAAAGTTTACTTTAGATCTTAGAAAAACGTATTAGAATTGGAACATTGTGAGCTTGAATTAACATAGCCATAGTAAAGAACAATCAGATTAATAAATGTCTGAAGATTTGATGAGAAATTCGAAAAATTTACTGCCACATGGTGATCAACTGAGCTATATGCCGTTTTCCATGGGAGTAACTGTTTCTTATTAAACATTTACGCTTTATAAGCTTACATGTGCTAAAACATGTAAAAAACAAATTAATTAGAATAACTTGACTGTATTTTAAAGGAAAATATCTGTCTAGAAAGAGATTGAACCCTCAACTTATATGAAATTTAATAAAAGAGTTTTACGATTTATCATTTATTTTAATAAAAAATAAAATACAACACAAATCAAATAACAGTACACAACAGCTTTGTCATTAGGTTCTGTTACTTTATATCAATTCTTTTGACTATAACTAGTATTCCTTGCATAAAATTAGGATTAAAAATTAAGTTTTTTATACAGTTTTGATACAGTTTTTTGCGTCTCATATAATTCCTAAGCGTACCTATACACCGAACTGTTATACCTAACTACTCCGTGAAATAGCGCTAAGTCCTAGCTGCAAGACGCAAGAGTCTTGCCGGATTAGTCTTGTTCTTGCTCAAGTCTTGCACGGTCAGTCTTGGTCTTGGTCTTGCTAAAAATACGCGGTCTTGTTCTTGGTCTTGCAAAAATGCAAGAACAAGACCAAGACTGCAAGACCAAGACTGAATTTGGGCAACACTACGCAGGACGCACTCCGTTTTCTTAACTAGCTGTTGTGCGCGACTTCGTACGCGTTATATTTACAACATTTTGCAACATATTTCACTGATATTTCGCTCCAATTGGTCGTAGCGTGATGTTATATAGCCTTCCTCCATAAATGTACTATCCAACACAGAAATAATTTTTTTAAATCACCGCCAATTGCAAATATCAGGAGCAGCGGTCCCTGACATTAGCACGTTCAAACAAACAAACAAAGACACAAACTGTTATAACATTTTATTATTAATAAGAAACCTAGCAAACTCGTGCTTACACAAAATAACTGCAAGGTGAGTACAAATAAATAAATAAATATTCATGGACATATCACACAACGTCCTCTGGTCCCAAGCTTAGATGAGCTAAGCTTGGGACCAGAGGATGCTTGTGTTATGTGTACCAGAATACGGATATAATACATAAACTACTTTTCTTTTGTAAATAAATACTTTACATAGAAAACACCCAGACGTAGTACAAACAATTTATGAATATCACACAAATGATTGTCCCAAGCGGGAATTTCGATTCCCGCTTGTTCATGTAATGGACTGCCGTTCACAAGGTCGCGGTTCGCCGAGACCTTGTGAACGGCAGTCCATTACATGAACCACTACGCCACGAAGCCCGCCCACAAAACTATGAATATGTGATTCTATAGCCTGTGAGAATATTGTAGGAACATTGTGCACTCGCTCTACAGTCATTTGTAGTTGTATTCTCGGAATTTACAATATATTTTTACCACGGAAAAGAAATCAATGGAAGTGCGAAGTAGGCGTGGCACGCGTGTCACAATTAAGCACTGTTGCGCTTATTTGATCTCCAGTCGCACAAGTACTTAATTAGTCGTATTCAGACTGTTCTAACTCGTGTTGTTAGTATCGCGACAAGCTCATTTCGACGTAGATATGCCGTATTGTTCAGTTTTGGAGTGCAAGAATAATAGTAGAAGAAGAAATCTTTAAAATGGAGGTATTTCGTACCATCGGTAAGTACAATATCATTTGATTGTAATAAAATTTTAGTTAATTCCAATTTACTAATATTTTATTGGAACGTCTCGCTAAAATCAACCTTATGTCGTTTAAATAAAGTATATTTTACATTGATTATATTCATTATTTCGTTCTTAAAAGTTCTTCGCTACTCAATTAGTGATGTACTTAGGTCAGATTTCAGTTTATCGATAAATGCCGATATTAGAAAATTTGTAATTTACTATTTATTTTACTAAGTAACTTTACAATATGAATGTAAGGCGGTCTACACCACATTCAGTGACGTCACGGACGTTGTTAACAGCTGACAGGCTCTGTTTGTTTATCGTTTTAAAAATTAGTATAGGTACATAAGTAATTAAACCTACAGTAATAGTGAAATTACAGTGAATGGTGCAAACTATAACATAAAGTGTTTTAAAGTCAATCTGTAATAGTATAATACAAAAAGTTAAAGTTCATATTATTTTAAGGGACCTTGTCTACCCTCCTCGTTAAATTAAAAATCTTTTTACTGTGTATTTGGTGGTTAAAGTGCATAAAAAAATTAATCTAACATACTTTGAACTAAATTCTTTCGTAATAGTAAACAATATTGTATTTGTTTTATATTTTTTCTAACATTGCTACTGCCGTATTTAATAAGAGCGCCATCTCTGTATTAGTGTTGGTACTTGGTGTTAAGATACTTACTAACTACGTTATCGATTACCTATTTATCAAAAGAAACTGAGATTATGAATAAGTCTAAGTGTGCGGCTTGTGGAAAATTTATGGCTCCAAAAGATGGGGCCACCTGTCCAAAATGTGACTCCAGGAGTCATTTTGAATGTGTTAGAATGCCCGTCGGAGCTACTATTTCGGCTAATTGGAGGTGCGGAGATTGTCAGTCCAGGGTCCCCAAGGGTCGCAGCCCGGCCACGCCTGTTCGGGGTCAACAGGACGATATCAGCTCGGCACTAAAGACCCCCGATATTCCTATAGATGTCGCTGGCTCGTCTTCGCAGTGCCCTCTGATTGATCTGGGTGATGAACGTTCGCTTAGAGAGGAGATGCGCGATGAGTTTTTGAAGATGCATGAGCATTTGATCTCGCAAAAAGACACTTTCAACGCCCAAATAAATACTGTCTTCCAGGAAATCCAGGAAATAAAACACGAATTACAAGTTACCCGTTCCATTTTTAACGAACGGCTCGACTCTTTTGAGTCTCGCTTGTCTACTTTTGATACGCGATTAAGGACTATCGAAGACACCACGCTGAATGACGGGCACAGGGGTCCCGAATTGAGCTCCATGGAACAAACCCTCACAGAAATTAAGTTTCAACTAAATCAACGGGAACAAGATTATCTCTTATGTGACGTAGTTATTTCAGGAATTCCCGAGAATAAAGGAGAAAACCCTATTCATGTAGTCTCAGTGTTATGTGCGAAAATTGGTATAAATTTAGACGAGCGCGAAATTGCAATGGCTGAGCGTGAGGGTTCCCCTCGCCTCCTTCAACAGTCCCAGACATCACCGGCTAGGCTTTCGCGACGTATTGTGGTTCGCTTCACTAGACGGTCTACGCGTGATGCTGTGCTACAGGCGGCGCGTGTGCGCCGTGGAATGGTTACATCTGATATGGGAATGGAGGGCGTCCCTGGGCGCATATATTTTAACGAGCGCCTTACAAAATCTAACGCGCAATTATTTGCAAAAGCCAGACAAATTTGCCGTGAAAAGTCCTGGCATTATTGCTGGACCAGAGATGGGCGGATATATGTACGCAAAGAACACGGGACGCCTCAACACAGGATAAGGAGCGACACTGACATTGATACATTTTTTGGCGATGGTTCTGTTTGAGTGTGTTGTATCAAAACCATGTAATACTGTTCGTCGCTGCAGTATCTATAAGATTAACCAAGCTTTTTCCTATTTTTCTTATTATAACTGTTTTAATGATCAAAATGTATATACTCGTGAGTTATGCTAGACTATATGTGTATATTAGTATTCCTATGTACGACTGTGAAATAAATAACACATGTGGTTCTATCTGTCGGTTAAAAAACGCATACAGAATGAAATTACACTTTACAAAATTGAATGCAACGTATTGTATAACTGGAGTGTTCACATTAGTCTATTTTGTTCATCTTGTTGAGTTATATAATTTAATGCGCTGTATCTATTGTCATTTGAGTGGTCCTGTAACTTTAATAATGTTTTGTTTGTTCTTTATTTTTTTTGTAGGGCTGCTTTACATAATCTTGTATATAATGTGTTTCTATAAATTATTAAGAAATAGGCATTTCCTAAAATATCACCCATATTATTCGGATATTTTTGTCATAATGTTTTTACTGAGATATATGTGTCGTAATTTGATTACAAGTAACTGCATAACCAGCATAAAAAGCATTGCAAGAATAAATTTGTTTCCTTTTTTTACCCGACCATCAAGGAAGGGCCATGTTTTTGTACTCTTATTTATTCCTAATGGCTGCAAATAAAAATATAAAAGTTGGTTTATATAATGCTGGTTCGCTTGGCACCGATCACGACAACTTTATAGCGGCAATGGAAAGATATTCACTAGACGTTGTTGCTATTAATGAGACATGGCTGCGAGCGGGTGAGGACGATTGTGCTCCCTCAGTCCCCGGTTATAGACTGCGTCATACACCGCGCCCCCTACACATTCGCGGTGGTCGTGGCGGCGGTGTAGGCTTTTACGTAAAGAGTGGTATTAGTGTCCGTTTTTGTAGCTGTCCGTCCAATCTTAACGTGGAACAGATGTGGCTAAGAATAAATGTTAGGGGCAGTAAATTGATTATTGGAACTGCGTACAGACCTCCATGGCTGGATGTTAACATTTTTCTATCTGCCATGTTGGATTCAATTGCCTTCTTTTCATATTGTGATAGTATTATTTTGCTAGGTGACTTTAATATCAATTTTCTCAATAAAGAGTCACACATTTTCAAAGAGTTATCCAAGCCTTGGCTTACAGATACAGTAAAAATTATGATGAAACTTCGCGATAACGCGCTGGCTAGATATCAAAATACAAAATCTGATGTTCACAAAGCTTATTACAAATCGCTAAAGAGTGAGGTCTCACGTGCCATAACTTCAGAGAAAAAGGCTTATTTTGAGCAACATGTAAATAAGCATATGAACAATGGTAAAATATTATGGAAAACTCTTAAAAATAATGTTTTGTCATCAAATTCCAAAGAATTGCCTCCTCATTTTGATGATCCCAATGTAATTAATGACCATTTTCTTAACATACCGGGTATGACTATGATACCTATTTCAAAATTATCATTTTTTGAATTTCATGAGGATAATTCTGATACTTTTTCTTTTAAACCAATAGATTCTCTCATAGTATTAAAGTATATAAAAGAAATCAAAACCAATGCAATGGGTGTTGACAAAATTTCAATTAATATGATCACCCTGACACTACCCCAAAGCCTTGACACTATAACGGCAATCATCAATAAATCTCTATCCTCTGCGGTGTTCCCTTCCACCTGGAAAACATCCATTAGTAAGCCTTTGCCTAAAATTTCTTTTCCCACCGAATTAAAGGATCTCAGACCTATTAGTTTGCTACCATGTCTTTCAAAGATTTTAGAAAAGGTCGTTCACTCTCAGATAATTAATTACTTGGAAGAGCATAATATTTTACCTAGTAAACAATCTGGTTTTCGCAAGGGTAGAGGAACTAACACGGCTCTGACAGACGTTACAGATAATATAGTGGCAGCTCAGGATAGAGGCATGGGAACCATTACAGTGTTACTCGATTTTTCACGTGCGTTCGATTCCATCAGTATACCACTGTTATTATCAAAATTACATTACTACGGCTTTGATCCAGTTGTTATTCGTTGGTTTGACTCATATTTAAGCAATCGCTTCCAATACGTAGAAATCCAAAAAGGGAGTGAAGTGTTAACTTCTGCAAGCAAACACGTTGCAAGAGGTGTACCACAAGGAAGTATTTTGGGACCAACTCTCTTCATTTTATATAGCGCTGACATAGTCAATCAGATACATCATTGTGACTACCATTTGTATGCTGACGACATACAACTGTATCTATCTTTTAAACCCTCGGAAACTCGCATAGCTGAAACAAAAATAAACGAAGATCTCAAAAGAATTCATGAATGGGCAGAAACAAACTCATTATTACTAAATCCTAAGAAAACCAAGTATTTAGTTGTAGGTTCTCGACGCCAGACACAAATCATAAGTCAATTAAATCCTGTATTGAAAATTAATGATGATCAAATAGAACGTGTATCTGACGCTCGTAATCTGGGCCTAATATTTGACGAACATTTAAGATACGAAAAGCACATAACTGAGATTGTAAGAAATTGTTTCTATCGTCTCAAAGTTCTTTATAAAATAAGACATTACTTAAGCACAAATATTCGTATTCTTCTTGTTGATTCTCTCATTTTATCTAGATTTAACTATGTAGACTCTGTTTACGGGCCTAGATTGCTGGCAAAAACATCTAATCTTATTCAAAGAGTTCAAAACGCTTGTGCTCGTTTCTGCTTTGACATACCTCCACGTAGTCACGTTACGCCCTTTTTAAATAAACATAAAATTCTTAATATGAAACATAGGAGACAACTCCACTTGGCGTCGGTTATGTTTGGCGTCGTGTTAACAAAATGTCCGGATTATTTATACTCAAAATTTAATTGGTCTCGTAATAATAATAATTATCCTACCCGTGCATCCTCATACTTAATTAAATCACCACGCCACGAAACAGCAGCATTCCATGGTAGTTTTCGATTTGCTGCCACGAAGTGCTGGAACACCCTGCCTCCACCTATTCGAAACTCAAGTACTCTTAAAGCTTTCAAAAAGAGATATAAAATATATTTGATAAACTGCCAGATTGGTATGTGATTTTTACCTAGCTTTGTACTTATTCTGATCCTCCACACTTTAATCGCAGCGTTTTATATATATGTACGTATTATTTTCTCGCTCTGTTTCTTTTGCACTTTTGTTACATATTTTATTATATTTTCATACCTGCCCTATGGTTTGCATGCACTACTTATATTGGCTATATTGCTATGTATTATACTGTTGCTATTAATTGTAAATGCTTGTATTTTATTTCTTGTTTGTTTGTGTTTTGCTTTGATGCTGACTTACTTAATATTATCATATATTTTGCATGATTTTTGTTTGCCATTTGCTTTTATTTATAATTGTAGTATTTATTTAGTTTCTATGAGTATGTAAACTGTCTGTCAATTACGTTTACTTTGTTAATAATTTATTTGCCGTGCTTCACTGCAGGGTTTGGACTGAAAATCAGCGCTGTGGACTCATCCACAGCATAATGCTGAGTCTAGACCTTTCATAATACTATCATTATGCACGCGACAGCTACATCCTTATCCTTAAGCTGCCTGTTATCTTTATTTTGTTATTATGATGTACTGTCTACTTGTCTACTTCTTCTATGTAACAACACGTATTTTTGTAGTATTATGAATAAATGATTTTTCTTTCTTTCTTTCTTTCTATTCACAAAATTAATTTTGAGAGTTGTATCATTCTGCGTAGATGCTTGATAGCGGAAATGTAATCAAAATATTACATAATAGTGAAATTGTTATGATTAATTAATTATATAATAAATAATTCTCATCCTCCGTAAACATTTTTAGGTTTCCCAAAGACGCTACCGTCAAAGAAAAATGGATAGATGCAACGGGTCGATCTGATTGGATGCCAGTCAAATCAAGTACAATATGCTAGGTACATTTTTTGGACGATGATTTTTTAATTTCTAATAAAGGATATAGATACACGAAACCTACTGCTATTCCATCTATAAAAATCTTGAAGTTTTTTAATGAGCTTACGCTTTGAGGAAACTAGACATGATGTTATGTTCTTATAGAGAAACTAAAAACAAAAAAAAAAATAAGAAATGGGTAGGTGTATATCGATATCGGTAATAATCGGTAAACCTAAGAAAAGATGGATGGACTGTGGGAAAGAGGAGATGAAAGAAAGAGGAGTTGACACAGACGTGACGGCTAATAGAAGATTATGGAAGAAAAAGACATGTTGCGCCGACCCCAAATAATGGGATAAGGGCAGGAGGATGATGACATATTATATCGATATCGGTAATGTAATTCGGGTTGGTACGGCCTTGATCGAATAGCAGCAATGACACGTTAGTGCACACGATTGTCACCTTTAGTCTTAACGAAATTGTGTTTCTATTTGCGACCACTGGTAAATGCGCCATCTATCGTCAAGTAGCGGAATTTACTCGTTAATCAATTTTAGTTTGACTTTAGATTACAAAAGGTGTTAAATACTTTTCCAACTACAGCGAATTAAACCCTATTCCAGAATAAGAAGGTTTATTTTCAGATGTAGGTTATATGGCTTATGCTAGTTTAGTATAAAATGTAAACGACCAATCAAACGATTTGTTTATATGTAGTACATTATATGATTATCGGTATAATTATGTGCGTTTGGCGACACTGGTTTCTATAGTAATTTTGTTACATTGCAATTCCACTTGATTTCTATTCCGTGATTTTTACGGTCACATAGTTTTGAGACACCTCACCTCACAAGCGACTTAATAAGAAATAGTTCTGCTAAGGAATTTTACCTAAGTACCTATATGTAAAAAGGAATATTATAATGATGCTATGAAAAAAGTAAGAATACACGTGTCACCACCCTATTTCCTCCTCAGAATGCTGTAAGAGCTAAGGGTTATTTAGATCCTCTACGAGAGACGGAAACCTTTAAAATATATTTAATGCCGACACGCCACGCAGAATGATAGATCATAATCCCTTCCAAAGTTGAGAAGGCCAAAGTGCCCAACAGAAACACATTAAGAGACTGGAGAGAGAGGCAGGGAGAGGGAGGTTACATAGCGTTGGGTGTAGAAGCTTCTATTTTTCGTCCATCAATATGGCTGCCATTCGCTCTGCAGGCAGCGTAGAAGGGCTCCCAATGAGTCAAAATAACATAAATCTACAAGATTACAAGGAATCGCTTGATGCAAGTGGCGTAAAGCCACACGTAGCGTTCTGTTGGGAAAGGTTATGAGGTGATAGAAAAAACTAATGGATAGAGGTACTTTCTCTCTCTCTCTCTCTCTCCAGCCCACGTCCCACTGTTAGCCATGCGCCTCCTTCACTGTGGGAGAGATTATGGTCAACTGTATCGCGCTTACCAAGTGTTTCGGCTCAAGGTTTGTTGTTGAGGTTTCCGTCTTTCATAGAGGATGTTATCTGTGTACAATATCCCTTAGCTGGCTTTTACAGCACCCTAGGAAGGAAAGGAGGTGGTGAAACATGTATTCCTAATCCGTCACCACATGACTTTATAAAAAAATTATATATATTGTTGGATATTATTCTACCCTACTTCTATTGCACAATATAAAAAGGCGAACAATCAACAAGCATTGGCTCTCATTCTTTCGCGAACAGTCATACCGTGCGGACGTTATTCTGTAGTTTTTAGTTTGTAATAATATTCTTGTATAAGTAATTGTTTTAGTGTCAGTAAAATTGTTTTTTTAAGTTATTTTGTTAGTGGTCTATAATAATATATATATTATTGTTTAAGAAAAAGGCATACTGCTAAACAGAACTTCTCTAGTCTCAACACTAGGATTCCCTGTGTTGTGGAGACTAGTCTCTTTCATCTTACAATAACACTTATTAAGTTTACTTACCTACAAAATCTGAGGTAAGAGGGTTACAATTAAAATAGGTTTAAAGGAAAACAATACAAATAGTGTATTGGCGTTCAATCTTGAAGACACGCATCTTTAGCCTGGCTAAATAGTAGTTTATAGAATAATAACGTTTCATATGACGCCTATGTCATAGACACACATCGATAATGTAAGTTGCTACAAGCTGGCTACGTAGACACTATATCTGGTAAAACTATGGGGGAGGTACATTAAAACACACAAATAGAATTCCAAAGTGTTTTATTAAATATTAAAATCTGAGTAAATAACAGAGGATTGGGGTCTGTTGTGAATATTTAATCTTGTGCTAATTTGATACTCTACTGTGAAAAAATTCAATGAAGTTTACGATGGCGACATATTACGACAGTTTCACGTGATACCTACGCAAAAGGCAACGTGTGACAAAAACTCGGAGATATTGAGGAAAGCTGAATTTCATGTCGTTTATCGGATACTTCAAGTCGTAGGGCAAATTTGAACGCTTGCATTAGAAAAAGTTTAGAAATTATAAAAAACAACACACACAATACTTAATCAATCACGTTTGTTGTATGAGAGCAAGAAACGGTAAAAAAATCATGTTTGTTGTATGGTAGCCCCCCTTAAATATTTATTTTATTTTATTTTTAGTATTTGTTGTTATAGCGGCAATAGAAATACATCATCTGTGAAAATTTCAACTCTCTAGCTATCACCGTTCTTGAGATACAGCCTGGTGACAGACGTACGGACGGACGGACGGACAGCGAAGTCTCAGTAATAGGGTCCCGTTTTTACCCTTTGGGTACGGAACCCAAAAAAAAGTCGAGTATTTTTTAGAAGTTCATATGGTTTGATGTTATCTCTGTAAATATTATATTCATCCTGCTCTTGATAGTACAAAACGTCCAAAAAAGAACACATCCAGCATCCTTATTAACTTTAGAAACCCTAACAAAGTAAGCGTTAGTCATCAACTCGTCAATGAAAGCGTTCAAAAACTCTGCATCAAAATGGCGGAATTGGCGGTAATTTTTTTTAGACAAAGGTCACAAAACAGACATCCAATATGACTAAATCAATCAAAAGTTTATTAAAATCTATAATTAATTCTATTTAAGATCAATTTAAAAATCTTATTTAATAATATAATATTTAAAATCTGAAAGATTAATATAATTAAATTTATTATTTACATTATAATGTCATAATATAAGCATACTTTCCTCCTAGACTATCACAACATTCAAAGGCATTATAAGTTTGGACCATCGCTTGCAAAGGATAAAAGGTAATAACTGGGTGGCTCTAGGACAAACTGTACTTTGACAAGACACGTTCATGATGTTCTCTGATGTTTTTAATTCAAAATTTATGTACCTTCTTAAATAAATTAAAATAAGATTAATAATAATTAAGATAAAAAAAGTGTTTTAGTGTACCTAAACATATCTGACATGATTAACTATTAGGAAATTATTGTTTAAAAATAAAAATTGGTAGTAATTTTATACGACGATTTCGTCAATATTATAATGATTTCAAAAATTTATAATATTTAAGCTGGTAATTAAGGTTCCGTAAAAAAATAAGTAACTCTATAACAGTGATGATTGTCGTTTTTCTTGTTAAAATTATGTATTTTTACCCGTCGCTACGTATCAAAGTTTTAAAGAAAATTAAGCTCAACTTTCTTCTAATAGATTATATTATATTAGTATAGAAAGATATACTAGCTGACCCGGCAAACGTTGTTTTCCCACATAATTGTTAGGGGTCCCTTAACATTTAGGGGGATGAAAAATAGATGTTGTCCGATTCTCAGACCTAACGGATATGTACACAAAATTTCACAAAAACAGGTCGAGCCATTTCGGAGGAGTATAATTACAAACACCGTGACAGGAGACTTTTATATATTGGACTGATACTATAAAGCCGAAGAGTTTGTTTGTTTGAACTCGCTAATCTCAGGAACTACTGGTTCGAATTGAAAGATTCTTTTTGTGTTGGATAGTCCATATATTGAGGTAGGCTATAAGCTATTTAACACCACGATGGGACCAATAGGAGCGAAGCATTAGTAAAAATGTTGCAAAACGGGGAAAATTTTCTAAATTCCACGCATACCAAGTCGCGGGGAACAGATATGTTCTATATTTTCCGTAAAATAGAGCATCAGAGAACATTACAGCAAACGTGATAGTATAATTACATGATACATGAAATCTAAACATGGACATAAATTAAAAAATTAGGTTTTAATAAAAATCTCTTGGATAAAGTTAATTTACACAAAAATCGTAATAACTTGTGTGTACGGGACCCTGTACACTAACATGCACCTTACCTACGAATTTATTTTTAATCTGTGCAATGTAATATAGTTTTAAATTCAATGGCAGCTAAACTATAGACCCAATAAAAAATGAAATAAAGCAGATTATACTTAAACATTTACAATTAAAAGAAATTTCAAAATACCTTTATCGGCACAGTAGTTACATTAATTTACGCTGATGCGAAAAAAAAAGAATTTGACAGTTGTCAAAATTATTAATAGTTTCACCGACGCAAAAAAAAAAAGAAAAATACACTGCACAGATTAAAAAATACCAACGCTTATGACATAACATGACAATACATAATGTGATTATAATTTGACTGTGAAAATTGGTCAGTATCTTAAAGTAGCTCATTGCTATTTACATACGCTGAAAACCTGTAATCAGGGCATAAAATACTAGAGGTCTAGGTATAAATATAAATCCAAAACATTTTATAAGTACAAAATTGTAATGACGGATATGATGGCAAAGGTATTACCATTCAAGCAGCGATGATGCATAGATTATGGCAAGTATATAATGATTCGTGGTCTAGTGGTTCATGTAACGGACTGCCGTTCACGAAGTCGCGGGTTCGATTCCCGCCTCGGACAATCATTTGTGTGATGTTTATAAATGTCATACAAATTTTTGTCCTGCGTCTGGGTGTTTACTCTGTATTATAAGTATGTATTTACAAAAGAAAAGTGGTTTATGTATTGTATCTGGTAACCATAACACAAGTATAATAAGCTTAGCTTGGGACCAGAGAACGTTATGTGAAATGTCCATGAATATTTAAATTTATTTATATTTATTAAAAAGTAAATTCCTTACAAAACAACACTCGACTTTGTTAATAATTGCTCTTGCTGCCTAGTACGTAGGGTTTTTTTTTTTTACATGTGGAATGCATTGACGCACTTCTCCTATCCAGTTGCGGGGGCAACCTTCGGGCTTCGTGTGGGACTCCCGGCGGCGGCCGGACTACCCACTAAACCCCACGGTGTTTCTCCGCGCCCAGAAACCCGGGCCGCGGTAGTCACTCAGGTTTTACCACGACCCAGGCTAGTACCTAAGTGGGTTGCCATATATGAAAAAAGAAAAAGAATAATATTTAAATAAATACTAAATCAAAACTTTGATAAGACACTTGATACAAACGATAATAATAACATGATATGCCAATTAGGATATCTTTATTTTTTTCCTTCACAGTTTTTATTCGATTATATGGAAGTGTTTAATATATCAATGTAAAAATATTCCCTTTGCGACAATATAAATAAATAAATTGCTGTTCGTAGCGCAGACATATTAGCAATTCATATCAGATATTATCATTACAAAATGTTTTAATAATAGCTACTTAAACAATCTGTGATGTTTTATACCTAAGACCTCCAGACGAATAATATTAATAATAAGTTTCAGCAAAATACAATATTATTAAAGACTTTTAAGATGTTTTGGTGTTAAATTGCTTTCTATAAGTAGATGAACAGTATCTTATCCGATTACAAACAAATAATTGCGCGACTAAGTACTTTTTAATATTATAAAATAAAATTTTCGAGTAAATGTAAAAATAAATACAAAGCGTTTTCCAGACAGGGATTTGAATTCGACACCTGAATTATTAAAATTCATTCATATCTATATGAATGAATTTTTATAATTCAGGTCTGCACATGGCCTCCGTGTATAAACAATTTTTTGAAATAACGCTGTGGAACTTATACACATAATACATTTATTATGTGAAGCCTTTAATATTATTTTATATTTTACGAAACACTGCTGTCTCCTATAATCTATATTTACACCAATAAAAACAAGCATTGAGCAATCTTTTTAATTAAAGTTATGTACTAACACTAAAATATTTACAATAAAAGTTGCCAATGTGAAAATTTGCTGTCTGAAGCTGCCTCATTTAATTATATACACAGTAAAGTTTAATAGGCTCTTTTTTATTAGGACGATGATCAAAAATTCAACGTATAAAAATAATTCATAGAATTACTGGTCAATTCTCGAAATAATTCAATTTTAGAACAGAATATTTTTTTTTAAAGAAGTGTAACAGAGACTTTACCTAAAAAAAAAATTCGAAAAAATATTCAATGCTCGTTATTAGAAATCCAAGCGTAAAGTATCTGACGAAATTATTTGATTAGGTACGATTAAATCATAAAAACAAACATAAAAAAAGCGTGTTAACGATTCATACAGAAATGTATGAGAATAGATGTATGTACATTTGATTGGACTACTTTACTCATAAAGATTTTTATTTAGGTTTGGCTTAGGCAGATATATAAAAATTTCAATGCAATGCACACCGCTTATAACTATTAAATATTTTTTAATAAAAATTCTAAATTTCTTTGTAAGTAAAAGAGGACGAAAATGTTATTTAAAATATTTACAAAATCTAGTGATTACGACTAGGCATTACTAAAATATTAAACAAAATATTTGAATCGTTGAAATTATAATGTTCCTGGTTAAAAGTATAGTTTTTTTTTAAATGGCCCACGCAGTTTGTGTTTTTAGGCTGTGACTCTTATGCAAATTGCGTGGGCCCAGTCACCTACTTTTTCAGAGCATCAGTTATAAGAGTTTTTTATTCAACACATTTGAAATATTAGCCACCGGCGACTATGCCTTGAATTTTTTTTATCCGTGTTCATGGAACATTAAAGTCTAAAGAAATCTAAGGGAGTTAGTAGGCGTGATGATAGCCCACATTTATTTTAAAATAAATTTAACTTACCTACCTGTCACTTTATTCTTTGACTTGACTCCATTACATAAATTAAGTAGGTATCTATATTTGATTAGGTAAACAACATAAACAGTTTTAATAAAAGTTAACATTTCATATAACAAGTAACTGTCAAAATAATATTTTAATTTCAACGACATTTTATATATAAGAATATCAATTTTTAAAGGAAAATTTTTGACGCTGGCAATTTTGTTTTTATGTCACAGATGCTGTTGCTTGATTGGTTAATCAAATTCGAACACGATTTGAATTTTAAACAGCCATTGGTGTTCTGCAGCGGTCGATGCCGCTGGCTTAGAGTATCACCGTGACGTTTTTTCTTCACCATTGGGTGGACTCTTATCCTTCAGTGGTACATCCAAGCTTTGATCTCGGCTCTCCTGAACCGACTCCAAGCCGATGTCGAATGATGCTTGCCTGCTAAGGGTATATAACTAAGTTAGAATAAATAAAAATCGAAAGTTAGAAAGGGACCCTATTTATCTGTCATCGTTCGTCTGTCAGTAGGCTGTATCTTTGGAACAGTGATAACTAGAGAGTTGAAATTTTACAGTTTACGTATACTAGTTGATGCTCCCCCAATTCCCCAATTCTCCTGTCGTTATCCCGTTATTTGGAGTCGGAAATATGAAGAATATATTATGATAATTATAGTTTGGAACCCTTCGTATGCGAGTCCAACTCCCACTTGACCGGTTTATTGGTAGGTCTGGTTGTCTTAAAATTAATTGTTGGTATTCTTTTTGTGACGTCACAAATAGGTATTATACCTGTCAGTAAGATAGTTGCCAGGTGCGGACAGAGATCTCCCCGCTCTCGCGAGTCCAGCTCGCTTAGAGCTGGCGGTGGGCTTATCACTGGGCTCACCGCGAGAACTGGCTGACTCACGACGAGATGTACTGCCTTCACGACTTCGTAGGAATGGATTCTATTACAATATTATTATCATATGTTAATCACTCGTAAGATTAAAAGTTTAACGAGTTTGAAGTATAAAGAGTTCCATAGCAAATAATTAGCTTAGTAAAGTAAAAACAAAACTTGAAAATGCTGTATATTTTTTTTAATGATTGCCTCGTGGGATCCTTTATATGTGCACAATTTCATATTGATCGGATTATTGCACTTTTAATGATTAATACATGGATACGATAAAGAAGACCAGATTATTAAAATCTTAAAATCCTATCAACTTACTTGGAAACTATGTTTCTTGAGCATAGTCTTGATGAGTATAAGAGTTGACAAGTTAGGTATAGAGGTGACCACTTGTGCCATGTCTTCATCTGTCACCTCCACCAACCTACAGTTCTCTTGTTCTGAAGGTAATGGGTCTCTACCTCCAGCTGTTACCCATTCGTGGTCCTAGGACAAAATTGTTTATGGTCGGTCCAAGTGGAACTTACAAAAATATTTTACTTGATGGTTAGATATAAATGTGAAAAATAAAACTCTTTCTCTCTCTTTTTCACTATCTGTCGCTCTTATACGTCTAATTTACTGAACAGATTTTAATGAACTTTGTCACACAAATAGGCTAGAGGCATTACAAGGTCTGCTTGACTAATGCGAAAAAAGTGTGTGTAGAGATTCTGAATGTCGCTGGCTCTTTTTCCAGCCATCCCACTGTTAGTCACGGGCCTCCTCAAACTACTACTAGTAGGCAATAGCCAGTATTGTTTAAATAAAACTATTTTTATACATTTGGACACCTAAAACTGCTTAGGCTTTATTTAAATAAACAAGTCCCACAGATGTTGGAGAATATTATTGTATATTTATTTATGTTATGCAGTATCTTGGTAACAATGATTCTACCATTTTAAGTATGCAGAATGTTTCGGAGGCCATAAATAGATCCACGTAGGTTGTATCTCTCGGGAAATGCATGCTTTCGAGTTTTCATTTGTTTTGTTTCGTTTATTTATTTATTATAAATATACAGTATTGTTAGATTGCGTTATAAGCCAGCATACATTTAGCCGTGTTGTATTATAAACCATGATTTGGAATTTAAATGTTTTGGGCTTCTTTAAACTTCTGAAACTTCTCGCTTGGTCTTGGTCTTTTAAAGATTGTTACTATATTCTCACTTGAAAATATAAGAAAGGCTAACGGAAATACATAGAAGGTAAGATTTACTTCCTGAAATTATTTGTTAAAAATTGACAAAATAATATTTTCACCCACTTGCGCGACTCATCTGTTTAAATAAAACTACTTTTTACGGATTTAGACGCGTATATTTGTTTTAAATTTTGGCCCGACGTTTCGGAGACTTTGCAGTCACCATGGTCACGGGTGAGACTGAGCTGTAATGTGTCTTGTACGATCAGTTATTACAGGGTTTACCCACATTCGATTTTAATTTTACATTGACCATAAAGATAGACTTTTACCATAAACTATATCATATTACATTGTGCTCAGACTACATAAAATCAATAACATTATTTTAGTTTCTAAAATACATTAACAAATTGTGACAATATAAAGAAATTTTTAAATTATATAAGGTGAAACATACATAATTTTATCATAGACTAAAGTTTTAATTATTATAGAGGTAGTATACAATATAGCAAGCAAAACTAAGTTTATATACTTAAATACAATATTATTTACATAATAACAAGAATTTTTAAAAAGAATTATTGGTTTAAGATTTAAATTAGTTTATATTGTTAATTTTATTTGAATTTATAGAAAATTAGTATTTATTTTAATTATTTAGTTTTATTATTTTATCTAATATACTACCACCAGATCGGAACGCGTCCCACTTGAGAAAGATCTGGCAAGAAAACTCAAGGGGAGTCAAAGAAAATTATTTATTATTAACTTTATGTTGTCGGTCTAAAGTGAAGTTAAGGGGATTTTAAGTCTTGTTGTCTGCAAAATGTGCTAACGGTGTCTTGCTGTTTTGAAACCGAGTGTGTTTTGGATTTTATTAAACTAATTACAGGATCCCAACTAGGTGCCAGATCCCAACCGTCTTCTCTATTAAAGTTTTTATGTTTCTTTATTTCAATAGCCTCGCGAATCATTCTGGGTCGGTATCGATTTTCCTTGGCGAGGATTTGAGGTTTATCAAACCGCATGTAGTGGTTAAGGCGATCCTGACTGTGTTCACAGATTGCAGACTTTGTGGTAGGGGAGCCCACGATGCTAAATGGGGATTTACTCGAGCGTCGTAGAGACCTATTGGGATGCAAAGCTTAGATGATAAGAATAAAAAAATGTTATATGATATATACCTTTACATCGGTGGGGGAAGCGGCTATAGATTTTTAAATATGTAAAAAAAAAACTGTTGCATGGACATCCTCGAGCGCGTCAGATATTGATAGCATCAATGCCCTACGTATTTTTAATAATGTACGTATGTTAATCTGATCGTTTGCATGATGCGGGTGGTTGTATTTAAGGGTTGAAAATGAAAAAAAAAAAAATTTTGTCGAGCGCGTCAGATTTTCTAAGGGAGTGTTAAGTGCACCAAAAAAAAGCTCTCATTCACTAATCTGACGATTTCGATGGGACACAAACTCACGGTCAGTTTCATAATGTGCAAAAAAAATTCGCCATTTTGAAATACTCAAGCGCGTCAGATTAAGATATATAAGGTTCATCTTTATGTTCTAAACGTACTGTCTCATAATCTGACGATTATCTAGAGGGATTCGCCTAATAAGACAAAAAAAAATTCGAAAAACGGTTCACCTTAAAGGCCATCCCTGCAACTTCCCGCTAATTCCATTCCTGGGCGCTTAAAATTGTACTTTGAACTATATTTTGAACTCAGCGGGTCATTCCCAGTCCTCCACACCCCGTCGTCCACAGTGTGGAGGTATGGAAATAGTATGGACGAATGGGAATAAAAAGGGTGTGGAGGGAAAGGTGCCGTTTATTCCCAGTCCTCCACACTATAGTGCAGGAGCCGACACTAGAAAAAGTTAAATTTTAAAAAGATGAGTTGGACTTCTAAATGTTTAATTAGGACTGTTTATGAGATATTAAGCCAACAAAATATATCGTAAAAAAAGTTGCAAAGTTACACTGTCGGCTTTTAAATTGTTAGATTTACCAGCTGCTCTGTGTCTAGCCAACCGGAGTCGCCGATAAGAGATAACAATAGATTTTAAGGACAATAGAGTCGTAAAATCTCATCTCCATTGAATCATAGCTAGACAAGAAGCACAATTAAAAAGCTCTTAGGAATATTTATGAGTATGTTGTAAAGATAAATCATACATATTTTTAGACAAGTATAAAATATTATTTCTATTACAGCGTGATCATTTATAATTTACAACAATTAAAAAGAAAGTAAATATTATGATCTAAGATAATTTGTATCACAGAATAGTTTTATCACATAATGGACAATAATTTGACAGTGTAAATACCTTCGTTAATGTTTTCGTTCTTCAAACTATTTACTTTAGAGGTGTAATTATTTGGTACACAAGGAAACGTTGAAGTTACTAACTTTCTTTTAGTATTGAATATAGTCGCTTCAATTTTATTTTTCTCAAAATCTGGCAAACATTTATGAAGCGTTTATTCTATAATCCGATCATCCTGAAGCAAAAAACATAATATGTAAGTCACATTAATAATGTAATAAGTAAAAATAAATAATGTAAAAAAATGTAATATAATGTATTTTTATTTTGTAATTTTATATTTAAAAATATAATTTTATAATGAGTTTAAATAAAGAATACCACTAATGTATTGATAATAATATATCTAAAATTTGTATAAACTACTTACTTTAATTCTCAACACTCCACTGCACTTTACACCACCTTTTAATTTATTTAGGCTACAAGCTCAAACAAATAATCCACTTTTATGGAATCTTCTTTTATAATATTGTCGACCACCATGTAGTAAGACAGTCCCATGTCTCCTTTCAATATAGGACAAGGTTGACTTTTCAGTCGAGCCACTTGGTGTACCACTTTACCACTTTGCTTCGACATAATTTATCGACTGAAGGTAATGGTAATCCACATTCTTTAAAACATACTCGTAAATATTCCTAAGAGCTTTTTAATTGTGCTTCTTGTCTAGCTATGATTCAATGGAGATAAGATTTTACGACTCTATTGTCCTTAAAATCTATTGTTATCTCTTATCGGCGACTCCGGTTGGCTAGACACAGAGCAGCTGGTAAATCTAACAATTTAAAAGCCGACAGTGTAACTTTGCAACTTTTTTTACGATATATTTTGTTGGCTTAATATCTCATAAACAGTCCTAATTAAACATTTAGAAGTCCAACTCATCTTTTTAAAATTTAACTTTTTCTAGTGTCGGCTCCTGCACTATAGCGTGGAAGACTGGGAATAAACGGCACCTTTCCCTCCACACCCTTTTTATTCCCATTCGTCCACACTATTCCCATACCTCCACACTGTGGACGACGGGGTGTGGAGGACTGGGGTCTGGGAATGACCCAAATGTAGGCATCACGCAGCTGCACGCATTTAACTTTATCGACGAATTTTTGTTATTTCGGCTTGCGGAAATTGTCAGATTATATATTTTTCATTATTCTTGAATTATTACCTTCAAAATAAAAAAAAATTTAGCTACGCTCGAGAATGTCGAGATGACGTTTTTTTTTTACAACTTTGTTGCCCTCCCCTTTTTTTACGTCACTCTCAAATTGTCAGATTAGTGGAATATACACTTTTTAGGATGTAATTAACTCACCCTACCTTAATCTGACGCGCTCGAGAATTTCTGATGGTCAACTTTTTTTACTAATCTGATCCTGTATCCTTCGCGGGCGGCCTTATATATGGGTCTCATGTTTTGTGGAGGTACTTAACCGGGTACAAGGTATCCTCCTGTATATTAATCTGACGCGCTTTAGTAAATCCCGAAATCCCCTCTTGGGCTCCCCTGCTATTATGTATACTACCTCTATAATAATTAAAACTTTAGTCTATGATAAAATTATGTATGTTTCACCTTATATAATTTAAAAATTTCTTTATATTGTCACAATTTGTTAATGTATTTTAGAAACTAAAATAATGTTATTGATTTTATGTAGTCTGAGCACAATGTAATATGATATAGTTTATGGTAAAAGTCTATCTTTATGGTCAATGTAAAATCAAAATCGAATGTGGGTAAACCCTGTAATAACTGATCGTACAAGACACATTACAGCTCAGTCTCACCCGTGACCATGGTGACTGCAAAGTCTCCGAAACGTCGGGCCAAAATTTAAAACAAATATACGCGTCTAAATCCGTAAAAAGTAGTTTTATTTAAATTGACAAAATAGTCATCACAAAAGAGCTAAAGCCTAGATACATACCTTAATTTCTTGCATAGTCGCTCTTGTAACAGGATCCTTATCCAACATCCTGTTGAGAAGATGTCTAAGTCCTTTAGAAGGTTGAAACCTGGCAGGATACGTGAGGGGCTCGCTGAGAACCTTGCGAGGTAGCTCCAATGTAGAACTACATGCCCAAGGAACTTTTCCTGTCACCATCGCATATAGCGTAACACCCAGAGACCAGATGTCAGCTGCCTAAGTAATGAATAAGAATATAAAATTTGAGAAACAATCTTTACTTATAAATCAAAGTCGTTATTTTTGTACGTATGTCCCTATGAGCGTATAACTTCAAAGATACGCAACGGATTTTGTTGCGGTTTTTTTAAATAGATAGAAGTTTTCAATATGATAGCTTTTTTGTGTAATTTGAAAAGGTTTTTTATTTCAACGCGTACGAAGTTGCGGGGAGCAGCCTGCTAGTATGTTATATGTGGTGACTAAACTAGAATTTACGAGTCACCACTTAATCTTACTTCGTGATTGTTGCAAGCGCCAGCTTAGGAATAGGCAACAGACGGACTAATCCTACAGTAGAACAAAGTAACTAATTACAGTTTATTGGAAGCGATACTTTTTGTTATTAGACAACAAAAAGTATCACTTTATTAGCAGATAAATAATAAATAAATATTAATGGACATTTCACACAACGTCCTCTGATCCCAAGCTAAGCTTGCTATGCTTGTGTTATGGGTACCAGAATACGGATAGAATACATACACTACTTTTCTTATGTAAATACGTACATAAATATAATACATAGTAAACAACCAGACGCAGTACAAACATTTATATGACATTTATAAATATCACACAAATAATTGTCCCAAGTGGGAATCAAACCCGCGACCTCGCGATCGGCAGTCCGTTACAAGAACCACTAGACCACGAACCCGTCGAAGATAAATTTAATGTTGTTCTGATCATTATGTGTTAATTAAATGCCACCCTATTTCCTATTAAAATGTGGCAAATGAAGGCAATTATTAGCAAAAATATTAACTGTGGAAGACAGTAAACTCCAAACTTTACCCTCTGCCAACACTCTTGGTAGCATGGCATAGTAGCCCCAAGACCCTCCCGATGTGGAGAAGGCCTGTATTCAACAGTGGGACGTGGGAACAGTGGGAAGAGGGAGTTGTCAGAACAAACCTCTCCACTATATTTATCAGCTGTTGCAGCAGCCTCTGGTGCTCTGAAAGCTGGTGTCCCAACAGTTCCAGAGACTCTCCCACCTCCAGCAGCCAGTTCTCCACATGCTCCCAGGTCAGCCACCTGCACCCGGTCCTCACCGAGGAGCAGGTTCGCAGGTTTGATGTCGCGGTGAGCAATGCGTTGGTAGTGTACTATATAAATCTTATATTGTTTTAGACTTTTAAAATATAAAATTATATACGAATAAGGCTATCATTATCGCGCTGCGACCAATAGAAGCTAAGCATCAATAAAAATGTTGCAAAAACGGGGAAAACTATCTAAATTCCACGCATACGGAGTCGCGGGCAAAAGCTAGTATTTAATAAACTTATAATGAGCTACTAGTTGTGAGGATTATAAATCACGTTATTATTAAAAACCTAACTCTATAATATAAAAATAAATTAAAGTATATTTTTTTAAATGAAATAGCTAACGATCGCCCTAATTACCAGCGCGTGTATTCATTATAGAATTTTTCAACAGCACTGATAATGTCTGAAACTTAAACTAAAACTTAACTGAAACTTAAACTTATAAAATATATATAATGTATATTATTCAATAAGCACAATTTTATTGTAATTATCACCAAATCATGTCCTTTTATTATATATTATAATAAATAATACTTACTACTATACTTAATACTATATCATACGTGTATTGTTTTTATGGTTTTTTGTTTTTTATATTAATATTTTTATATTTTTGTTTTAAATATTATGTATTTTGTTCTGTATTACTAATAATATATACACTATAATCTGTATAGTCACCTATAATTGCTTGTTATATTATTACTTTTTATAATTTTAGTTTAATTTTATTATTTTCTTACTATTCAATTTAAAATTAAACTTGTAGTCTGTGACGTCACTAAGCGGCCCAGCGGAAGACCAGCGCTGGTATTTAACCAGCAATATGCTGAGCTGGGACCGTTTTGTGACGGATACATTACTCTTATGATTTATTCTTTTCCTTCTTTTTTGTTAACAACTTTTGTAATGTAACCTCGCAAATAAACTTATTTTCTTTCTTTCTTTCTTTCTTTCTGAAAAAAAACAGTATATCATCGTGCTTTGAAAGAGTCATAGTGAAGACATTTCAAAAGGGTTCAGATTAAAGACACGATAAATTAAAATAAAAAGTTAATAAACACGGACACTGTTCTCATTCCAACTAAGCTTATTTGTTTGTGTTATGGGTACATATCCCATTGTGAAGAAAGTAATGATTAATTATAAATTACTTAAGTTTTTACTAACGCCATTTAAAGCCCAAATGGATTTTTTGATTTTTCCTTTTATTCCATTACTAATCTTTCTGCCAGCGGCTTCGCACGCATTATGCTGAATCGAATTTGAAATCAAACCTAAAGTATAAATTGAAAACTGAATTGATACAATATACTACGTACCTATTACGTAGCTACTAAAATCAAAGTTAAATACGATACCAGAATGAAAATGGGACTATAAATTATCTGTATGCCAATTTTCGTGCAATTCCATTCGGTAGAATTTGCGTGAAAACGTCACAAACAAACTCACATTCGCTTTTATATATAAGTAAGGATCATCTAAAAGAAGATGCCTTTACATTAGACAGGATTTTAAATATAGTACTTACAATATTCAACACCAAGTAACGCATCTCTGAAGTATTTCCTCGCGAGCTGTTCACTTAGCGGGTTCTCTGTGGGGATGTCTATCACTGGACCACCTTCCAGCAGCTGGAACACCAGGTATAAGTGATCCTCAGCTGGATCATCTAGTACCTGCAACGAACAATCTATTGATGCTCTACCTAGAAACTTCATCTTCAATTTAAATATTAGTTCTGCCCGTGTGGAATTTAGAAATTTTTTCCCGATTTACGTTTTTGACATTTTTCACTGATGCTTTTGATTTTGGTCGCATCGTGATGTTATACAGCCTATAATCTTTCTTGATTAATGTACTATCCAACACTGAAAGAATTTTTCAAATCGGACCAGTAGTTTCTGAGATTAGCGCGTTCAAACAAATAAACTCTTCAGCTTATTATTATAGCTCTATATACTAATATTATATGTTAGTACATATTATATATTAGTACATAATAGATATTATCCCTCGATAATAACTCTGCCAAATAACGAAATTAAAATATTACATGCGCAATATGGGAAAATATATTGGGAAATTTTTGATCACTTAAAACAATAGAGATTCCAAATACTGACTGCCAGAAATTTTTCCGATCTTATGACACAATTCTATGAATGCCTACTGACAATAGTGTTTCTTGCTAAAATTAATAAAATATTTACTAATAAATTCCGTTTACCGAACTCCATAGACAGCGTCTTATAATTTATATTTTTTTTTGTAGATATGACCAAGCGTATAAGAGTAGGTATATGAAGTCAAGAAAGTATGTAGCTCGTAGCAGATAGCACTCTATAGTCTCTACCTACTCTCATACGAAAAAGGACTGGACAGTATGTATATGTTGCCTTATCTCTCTTCCCATTAACGTCCCACTGTTGGGCACGGGTCTGACGGACCGGGACCAGGCGTGTTGGCACAGGGTTTAGTTTCCAGGTTTTCGTCTTTTATAAATGAATCTGTATACAATATCTCTAAGCTGGCTTTTATAACAATCTGGGAAGGAAAAGTTGTGGTGCCACTTGTATTCTCAATTCGCCACCACATGGACATTGCTTTACAAAACGTGGTAATTCAGATTACAATAGTTTAATCTTACCTCAACTAATTTAACAACGTTAGGATGGTCGAGTTTCTTTAGCACGGCTATTTCTCTATACACCCTTTGTAAAGGGTCTGGTGGTGGACCCGGGCCTGGTCTCCTAGGTGGTGCTCTTCCGAACAAGCCTGCTCGCTTCATTAACTTCCGTTTTGATAGGATCTTCATTGCCTACAGTTGACAATGTTTAACACATTATTCATGAATTTATTCTAGAGTAACTGGAGAGGTTTTAAATTTCAAACGGATAGAATTAATTTATTCATCCAATTCATCCACTTACTCTTAGCCTATGGGTGTTCACAAATATGGAGATTTGCAAAGGCACAGCACTCGCTTGTCTTAGCTGGCTTTTTATACTCAAATTTAAAAATTGAGAAGTTATACGAAATAAAAATTAAAGAAATAAAAATTTGACGGGCCTCGTGGTGGAGTGGTTTATACAACGGACTGCTGATTATGAGGTCTCGGGTTCGATTCCCGGTCAGGACAATCATTTGTGTGATGTTTTTAATTGTCATACAAATGTTTGTACTGCGTCTGGGTGTTTACTATGTATTATAAGTATGTATTTACAAAAGAAAAGTAGTTTATGTATTATATCCGTAGTCTGGTACCCATAACACAAGCATAATAAGCTTAGCTTGGGACCAGAGGACGTTGTGTAAAATGTCTATGAATATTTATTTATATTTATTTATTTATAATTATGTCTGAAACACATTGGTACTACTTACATAATGAGTATCGTCTTCTTCATTGTAGGCTAACTTAACGATACCGTATGAACCCTGCCAACAAATACATTGGTATTAGAAATAAAACAGTAGACACACAACTGTTTCTCAAATTATTTTTATGACTTTTAACAAGTCCCGGCTACGGTGACGTGGGGTCTAAATATCCGGATTTTTTGGATAGAGAAAATCCGACAGTTTCCTGTTCTCTGGATAACAAAACAAATCAATAAGTTTCATTATTATATTCAGAAAAATCTGTCATTGAATAAAACCGTTAAAGAAATAATGGTACCTACCGATTCTACATGCGCAACTAAACTTATCTTAAAAATGAAAATTGATAGTGTCAATAACACAATTGCGCAATGTTAACAGAACTTTTTTATTAGAAAATCTGTATAATATAGACTTACGATTTTAATTAATAAAAATATGCACAATGAAATAGCCAATTAAGTAAAATACGCGATAAAGGTTTTTTATTTTTTAGTTAAGTAAAGTTTAGTTGGTACTAATGTCTCAAGTAGCAGTTAGTCTAGAAGGCTCTATGGCCAGCGGTGAATGTAAATAATTTAGGTCGTCAGATATGCCTTCAAACAAAGTAAATACCTATTTATCTCTATCAAGAATCCAAATTAACCATATTCTACATACCTGTCCAATAGGCTCGAGCAGTCTATACTGATTGAGTTGTACATAACCCGGTGCCTGGGCAAGAGACACACGTCTAGACTCTCGTGGTACTCGTCTTGGTCTAGGGGACCCGTGACCGCTGCATTCTGCTGACTTTGCTGCGTGGGATCGGAGCAGAGCTGACCGGTCTCCAGTCGCTGGATACACTGTTGTGAGCCTTGGAAGATATATTTTTTACGGATTAGTATTATTGTTAAAATTTTAGTCTGACGTTTCGTAGACTTCTCAGTCATTATGATCACGGGTGAGATTGAAAACGTCGGGCTAAAATTTATCTAAATTGGACCAGTAGTTCCCAACAAACAATCAAACCCTTCAGCTTTATAAGATTAGTATCAAATGTATCAGTAAAACAGATAGGATATCAATCATCACGCGAAAATACAATTTAAAATACAATTTAAATAACAATCCCTCAATTTGTCTATAAATATTTTTCTTAAAAATTCAAAAGCTTAAGTCAAGGCTTACGACGTATTTTAAGTTTGCATTAGAATTCTTTAAATCTTAGGCCCATAGCACACGGCGTATTTTAAACGCGCGTTTCAGGAACGCGCGTCTTCGGCGCCGTAAACGCTGATTGTTGCGTTTGCATTGATAATAGAAACGCGCGCATGAAGCGCGTATACGCGCATTTGAAGCGAAACAAACGCGCGTACAAAGGAGCGGGGTACGGGCAGAGGGGGGCTGGGATCAGGGTTGCCAACTCTACGTCTTTTTACGTAGATCTACGTATTTTAAGCCTTTCCTGCAAACCTACGAACTTTAGTCCCAGAATCTACGTATTTTCTATCAAAATTGTTCAAATTTGCAAAATAGACTGAATGGGCATAATTTCCTTTACTTTCGCTAAAAAAAGTTAATAAATGTTCCGTTTCATACTAACACACACTCGCCTCGCCACTCAACACGTTGCGCCATTCATTTTAAAAACAAAGTGTCCATTCTATAGAACTGTGACTCATGTCACATGAGTCATGTGACTGTGTAAAATGAAACGTCTTGCCGTAAAAGTGAATCTTAAGGGCCTACATCAATATCATCGCCGACACGTACATATTACACAGCCAGTAGGCACAGAAAATGAAGAATTAGGGATACTTTTCCTATTTACTCAAAATCTACTAAATATATTTTAATTCTGATCCACGTGTTTCTATAAATAATAGGTACCTATGTTTTTAAAGTTATTTCATTAGTTAATACGCGATAATAGATCGACAAATGAAAAAAATAAAAAATTAGAGAGGTTGTTTCGCCAAGATTTTCTATCGAGAAAACTTTTTTCAATCGCGTTTCTGAGTTCATGCGATCCTAGATCATATATTGAAAATACTTAAACCTACTTAAAAATTAGAGCTCTAGCCATTCAATCTAAAGAAACAATGAAAACTTCGTACATAGAAAAATGCACGAAGCTATTTTGGTATCCTCTTAACCTAAAAAAAATATTTCAAACTAAGACTTCGAAGGAGTTGTTTAATTTCGATATTTTTCAACTTCCTGCTCAATTTAATTAAATTCAATTATGGAAATAAGCAGTGACAGTGAGGAAGAGCAGAATGTGACTCTTACTAAAAAAAGAAAGCTACATTGAAAATGATAATAAAAATTGAATAATTTAAATAAATTGATGATGACTCTGAAAGTAGCAAAATTCATAGATTTTTTTGTTTGCTAATGGTAATTTTTTTTAAGTTTATTGTTTGTCTGCTGTCTACTACTTTTAGGGTAATATAAATTGTCGTTTTATTCACTTTTACCTACCCTACTCTCTTCAAACGCAAAAGCTACGCGTGACTACAACGCGTCTGTACAGCTGTACCTGCGCGTATACGCGCAGTAGAGGCGCGTTTTACAATCGCCCCGTGTGCTTAGGTTACAAGGTTGCGATCAAATCTCGTTTAAACCACGTATACGCGCGTCGTCTGCGCGTTTAAAATACGCCGTGTGCTATGGGTCTAAATATCCAAGGATTAGGATTCAGCATAATTTATTACGTTAGGTGGTTTAACAGACAGCTTTTAGAAGCACTAGATTTGGTTTGATTGATATAGGTATTATGACAACGCTCGTAAAATTGTACTTGCATAGATTTATGTGTAGTGGCTTTTACTGTTGTGAATAAATAACATGTATGGTAAAGTAATCTATTAATTTAGCAATTGACTTGCTATGCTTTTACTTAATAAATTAAATTGTAGTGGAAAAAGTGATCACCGCAAGCGGGAGTTGAACCCACGACCTCGGAATACCGTTCCGTAGCTCTGCCAACTAAGCTTATTGCTGTCGTGCTAACAGTAACCAATTAGACCACTACAATGTCCCTCGATTGAGTCTACATCGCATTTTTTATGTGCAACGCCATCTATCGAGAATGTTTTGCAACAATTTAATTTATTAAACATGTATGGTATTTTTATTTCTATGACATTGTAACTGTTTATTAGGAGACTATTAAATATAACTCATGAGGACTCTCTCTCTACTGCCCATTAAAGTCCCACTGTCGGGCACGGACGCCCACCACTTTCGATGTGATTATGGTCTACTACGCCACGCTAATCAGGCGGCTAGGTGCTCGAGTTATCCGTCTCTCAATATTCATTAGCTGGCTCTTACAGCACCCTGGGAGGGAAAAGCGGTGGTGACACTTGTATTCTTAAACCATCACCACCAGGACGTCAACATTCTATGTGTTGTGATAGAGATTTGATAGTCTCACCTATCGCCATCTGGTGTCTCCCAGCGTGTACTTCTGTCGTGTTCTCTTGTGCTGCCATTTGTAACATCAACAGCGGAATGTCTGTAACAATAACCAATATTAAGACGATACCAAAATAGCTTCGTGCATTTTTCTACTTACGAAGTTTTCATTGTTTCTTTAGATTGAATGGCTAGAGCTCTAATTTTTAAGTATATGTTTTTTTCAATATATGATCTAGGATCGCATAAACTCAGAAACACGATTGAAAAAAGTTTTCTCGATAGAAAATCTTAGCGAAACAACCTCTCTAATTTTTTATTTTTTTCATTTGTCGGTCTATTATCGCGTATTAACTAATGAAATAACCTTAAAAACATAAGTAACTATTATATATAGAAACACGTAAATCAGAATTAAAATATATTTAGTAGATTTTGAGTAAATAGGAAAAGTATCCCTAATTCTTCATTTTCTGTGCCTACTGGCTGTGTTAATATGTACGTATCGGCGATGATATACGATAATATTGATGTAGGCCCTTAACATATGGTAAAAGAGCTTACATTTCTACAATAAGTTTATATTTATATTATTTGACGGGCTTCGTGGTCCAGTGCAGTGATGCCAACTCCGGGGTTTTCCCCCCAAATTTAGGGGAAAAATCTATATAGGGATTTTTTTAGGGGGTGAAATTTTTGGGGATGTTTTTAGGGATAAAATTTTATTTGTATTTATTTAAAATTTTCTACGTACTAAAAAAATACTGTTAAAATAATACTGTTTGATAGGTCGAAATACGCAGATTACTTGAAATTACATTTCATAATGTGATGAAATTAAAGAAAAATACTTAAAAATACTAAATAACTATTGTTATTAACTAATTATTTAATGTTTTTATTTATTTCTTTACTTATATTGAATAAATAATGAATAAATACTTGGTCCGTCGTTGGGGAGTTTTGTTTTGAATTTAGTGCTTTTTTTTGTGGTTTTTGAAATTGCTTTAGGGGGAAAGTTTTCAAACAGTTGGCAACACTGGTCCAGTGGTTCATGTAATGGACTGCCGTTCACGAAGTCTCGGGTTCGATTCCCGCTCGGGACAATCATTTGTGTGATGTTTATATTTGTCATACAAATGTTTGTACTGCGTCTGGGTGTTTTCTATGTATTATAAGTATGTATTTACATAAGAAAAGTAGTATATGTAGTATATCCGTATTCTGGTATCCATAACACAAGCATGTAAGCTTAGCTTGGGACCAGAGGACGTTGTGTGAAATGTCCGTGAATATTTATATTTATTTATTATTTATTATTATTATTGAAATTTGATAGTAAGTAGTGTTTAGTGTTCCGTAGAAACAGCATTTTTTAATTTTAAAACGGGGTCGTAGGGTCCGTCCTTCCACCAGGCTGTATCTCTGGAACAGTGAAAGGTAAAGCTGAAAATCACAGTTTGTGTATATCAGTGTTTGTATTGACGGGCTTCGTGGTGGAGTGGTTTATGTAATGGACTGCCGATCACGAGGTCGCGGGTTCGATTCCAGCTTGTGACAATCATTTGTGTGATATCCATAAATGTCATACAAATGTATATCCAAAACATATATGTATTTACAAAAGAAAAGTAGTTTATGTAGTACATATATCCGTATTCTGGTACCCATAACACAAGCATATAAGCTTAGCTTGGGACCAGAGGACGTTGTGTGAAATGTCCGTGAATATTTATTTATTTATCAGTTGATAGGTCAGTAATCGGTGAATGTTGGACTCGCACAAACAGTTAGATCTCTATTCTTAGACAATTTTTGTTGCTTCTGTTCATTCTTGTATGTAAGGAACCTTTTAATAGTAAATTACTATTCCATTTGTTTAGCTTACGAGTCAGTGAACCAAACCTAGGACTTTAAATCTCAATGTTGTGCGCAATATGACTTCTTGTTCATGATGCAGAGGGTTTGGCTACCTTTTAGACTGGCTGCCTGTCTTACGGCAATCCTGCTCGGGTATTTCGATAGACTAAGAGTTCGACCTCACATAAGATGATTAATTACTGGCATTTTTTGATCCATAATAAAAGCCCAAAATTGTGTAAATAAACAATCTCTTTATCCTTGTTTGATGTATATGTAAAATATAATCTCGCAGTAAAATGTTAACTTCCAGCTATTCAGACCAAGTTTAGAGCCTTTTTACGATCGCTGTGTATTTAATTCACATGTTACACATTGATGGTACAACATTTATGATAGGATCAAATATACAACAAGATTACTGTACATATCTAAGTCTAGACGTGGTCGATGACGGACGATGGTCACAACTTATTCTATAAATACAACAAAATTTCTCTTACACAAAATTGCTTGAATTTGATTATAATCTTGTAGAATGTTAAGATTCAAAACTTATAAATCGTTATTAGGGTTCATTCTTCTTCATCTCCAGCCCATTTACGTCCCACTGTTGGGCACGGGCCTCCTCCAGGGTGGGATTATGGTCTACAGTGCCGCGCTGACCAGGCGTGTTGGCACAGGGTTTCTTTTCGAGTTTTCCGTTCTCTCACAGAAGATGTTATCTGTGTGCAATATCCCTTAGCTGACTTTTACAGCACCATTGGGAGGAGATGGGGTGGTGGCACTTGTATTCTTAATCCGTCACCACACGGAGGTATCATTACTAAAAAGTAAAACGGCAGCCGTCTGTCACCAGGCTGTATCTATGAAACGGTGATAGGTAGAGAGTTGCAATTTTACGCTCTATGTACACAGTTAATGCTACAACAACAAAATACTCGTCATCATCATTCACCTGCCCTTGTCTCATTGTTTGGGGTCCCGTTATTTTGTGTTATTAGGGGTCTATATGACGAATATACATATTATGATAATAACGTTACGGAACCCCTTCGTGTTGGAGTACTACTTGTATTTGGCCGGCCGTTTTATCGTAGCTAAAAATCATCGTCTTTCTGTTTATGCTTGATTTAAAACTACGCAACATATTCTAATGCGGTTTTTGAACAGATATTTTTATATATTGATTATTAGACAAGTAAAATGGTTTAAGAGCTAGGTTTTTAAGTATAATTCGCGAAGGTTTGTTAACAAAATTCCACGTGAAGTCGCGGGTAACAGTAGGTTATAAAAGTAATCAGTATAAATGATGTCATTAGTTTACGGAAATGGCGCAGTGATAGTATAAATAGCACGTGTTTATTGATGCAAAGGGGAGCTTTGTGTCAATTTGTGTACATCTGTCCGTTTGTCTTATCTTGTTTGTACGCAGACCTACTTATTTAAATTCATAGGTCAAACCCCTACGCAGTACTGTTAAATGCGATGTTACACTTGGACAGATACACAGTCACTATACATTACTTCCACTATATTAGAGTATTTCAATAAAATAATTATTAATTGGCGAGAAACTTAAAATACTTTTTTTGTGCCTTTCTGTGATGAGTCACCAAGATCATAAGCCGAAGTATTGGGTGATTTGATGACTAGAGAGTGGCGCCCATTCCCGCTCCTCCTTAGCATAATAATATGTGGTCGCGTTTCAGCCGCTTGAGGTCCGGCATTTGCAGCATCTCTGTGATTAGCTTTATTGCACACATACAAAACAAAACAGAAAAAAAAGACGGGTTGCACTCCGGGAGTGCCGGCAGAAGTGAAAACTTGATTATTAACGTTGAGCATGTTTGATATTTTGGAATGGTTAGGGAATAATTTTGCACCAATTGCTTTATCAGTATAAAAGTACTAAGTATCATTTATGTGGCAGAATACAATATTCATTTATTGCGCTATCGTACACAAACATGACAATTTATATTACATTAAAAATTTAACACTTTAAAACTATTACAATTATTTTACATTAAAAAGTTTATCTCTCCGAAAAATCAACTTTCATCCATAATTTCAACGACTTTTTCACCATCATCATTACCAGAACTATCATCGCCAATCTCTAAAACTGATACGATAGGTTTATGGTAGCTGAAGTAGGAAAGGAACAGTTTTGATTCGAACCTATTTAAATGTCTAATAAAGACCGCATCAATAGTAGCTAGCTAGTAGTCTTACGCTTTTTCGATCAGGTCACGTGTCCTGACGCGAGTAACGAGTTTAAGATTTTATACCCATTACAGAAAAAGTGCTCAACGCCGCTAAAGAAGTTTTCACTTCAAAAATTACAGACATAAAAGAAACAGCATGTACAAAGGCGAGGTTAATTCAATAATGAATTTTCTTCCAGCAAACCACAATGATGGAGAAAATTGAGGAATATAGGCATATTAGTACACAACATCATTTCCTTCTAATTTGTCTTAACAACCCTACTAATCTCTGTCGAACAGATCATTGTTATCGATCGCAGGTAGTGGAAGGCACTGTGTTTATAATACAGGATCTCATCCTAGTTTAAACACAGTTAACCCTGTTTTTTACTTAGCCAAAATTGCCTATAATTTTATACTCTGTATTGGAACTACTAACATTAAGTAACTATTGTAATTTAGGTTAAGATTGTTCTGTTCAATAAAGATTATTATTATTATAGTAAAAAAAAAAAAAACAAAATTCTTAGCTTAAAAACTCACATTCTTATTATCTGGCAACATATAAATACATACATACAGAATATATATTGATACTTTCTTATAATATACTACATACACATACATAAATATAATATTATAGCAGTGATAAGAAATGTTTCTTTGTCCTTTTTTTGAACACGTCTAGGGATGAGCTGGCGCGTATTGAGTGTGGAAGAAATATAAATATTCATGGACATTTCACACAATGTCCTCTGGTCCCAAGCTAAGCTCATATGCCATGTTATGGGCTATGGGTACCAGAATACGGATATACAATATACATAAACTACTTTTTTTTGTAAATTAATACTTATAATACACAGAAACACCCAGACGCAGTACAAACATTTGTATGACAATTATAAATATCACACAAATGATTGTCGCGAGCTGGAATCGAACTCGCGACCTTGTGATCGGCAGTCCGTTACATGTACCACTCAACCACGAGGCTCGTCATAAATTAAAATTAAATGAACCCTGTATCAACACGCCTGATCAGCGCAGCGCAGTAGACCTGTGCCCAATAATGGGTCGTAACTGGGCTGGAGAGGGATTACCTTAATACATGACTTATGCCATAAACTATTCTGCTAACGTAATAAATAAGAATCAGGTAAACCTTGCATATGTTTCAATGCAAAATGTAATGTGTTTAGTTATTCATTAGATTTGGTCCGGCGAATGTTCGCTACATACTGAATTTTATATATCTCAGTTCATTTCGTGGGGATTTGCTGATGAATATGTTAGCAGATACTGCGGTATGTAACTTACTTTTATATTCTGTGTAATATCAAGATTTACAAGAAATGGGTGGATACTTGTAAGAACATATTTTTTATTTACAGGGCTGACATGAACTCATAGTAGTCGAAGTCCCAAATAAATAAAGAAAAAAAAAACATGAAACATATATTTTGTGAGGGAAGTCACAAGGGAGCATAATAAAGACTCGATTCATTTATAGTTATACTAGCTGACCCGACAAACGTTGTTTTTTTTTTTTTTTTTATGGCAATGGTTAGGCAAATGACTACACTCCACCTGATGTTAAGTGAAGTGCAATCCAAATGTGAGGACGGCTAGTACGGTGTGAAAGCACTAGCCACCCTCACCTTGCCGGCCCGCAAGGTGCCTCTTCACGCCTCGCTTGAAAGACCCCATGTTATAAGAAGAAGGGAACACGTGCGCAGGAAGCGAATTCCATTTTTGGGAAGTTCTGCAAATAAAGGATTCGCTGAATTTCTTTGTCCGACAAGAAATGGTGGCCACAGTAAATTGATGGCATCTTAAGCCAGCGCGCGTGGTACGATTAAGAAAGGGAGAAGCAGGGATTAGACAGAAAAGTTCTTCAGAGCACTCGCCATGGAAAATTTTATAGAAGGCGCTAAGAGACGCAATATCACGACGCATCTGTAGAGGTTCAAGGCTATTAGAGACCTCAGCGTCGCCGATAGTACGAATCGCGCGCTGTAATCTGTCCAACGCATCGAGCAAGTACTGTGCAGAACCATCCCATAGGTGCGAGCAGTATTCAACACAGGAGCGTACCTGTGTTTTATAAAGCTTTTTTTTTTTGTTTTTGTTTTTTTGTGTTTTGAAATACTAAAAAAAAAATTTGAAAAATAGATGTTGGCCAACTCTCAGACCTACTGAATATGTATGTAAAATTTCATAAAGATCGGTCTAGCCGTTTCGGAGGAGTACGGTAACTAACACTGTGACACGTGAATTTTATATATAAGATAAACTAATACTAATAATATTACAAAGCTGAAGAGTTTGTTTTTACGCGCTAATCTCGTTTTGGATAGTCCATTTATCGAGGAAGGCTATAGACTATATAACATCACGCTGCGATCAGTAGGAGTAAAGAACAACATGTAAAAACTGGAAAAAATTTCTAAATTCCTCGCGGACGGAGGCGCGGGCAACAGCCAGTCTGTGATAATTTTAAACTATTTCAAACCTTAACTCTTGATAAATACTATCTAACTGCTAGACGGGGACTGTCTATCTTTAATCTTAGATCGGTTAGTAAAAACAGCCGTAAAATAATAATGAAAACTGTTATAAACTTTTACTTAAGTCGGTCGAAGATTATCTAATATATAAAATTCACGTGTCACAGTGTTAGTTACCGTACTCCTCCGAAACAGCTAGACCGATTCTTCTCAAATTTTACATACATATTCAGTAGGTCAGAGAATCGTCCAACATCTATTTTTCAAACTTTTTTTTTTAGTATGGCGAAACAACGTTTGCCGGGTCAGCTAGTAGCAATATATAATAAAATCTATTAAAACGTAACATAAATACTAATATCAGATAACCTTTTAAAATAGGGTAAGCTCACCTGTTATCGGCCGGCTTTGTGAAATTATTTTATTTAATTATTCACGAGCCAGATTGGTTACTCTGTATCAAGTATTCAGAGGCGGTCTTTTCCTAATTGATATTAGTTAACTAAATACAATTAGGTAGGTGAATCTCATGATTAGTGGTTTAGTATTATTCAATTAATTAATGGAATTAGACGTTAATTACCGAAATTACAAAATTGAGAATACATCCAATAAATTATTACTTTTTTACTTTGGTAAAAAGTTTCTATCATTAAATTCCTATAATTTTGCTCGATTCATTTAAAAGTTTAAGCAAAAGCATAGCAATTCAATTGTAAAAATTTATAAATTAATTTCTATTGATTTATTAAAAAAAAAAAAACTTTATGTAGGTATTTCATCGGTTTTCATCAGTATTATTTATTTGTCTGTGAAACTTGTATATATCTGGAAGCTTTAGTGGCGCATGGTCATAACTGAATTTTTGTATTTTTTGTCATAAGTACTATTTGTATGTTTTGTTGCCTGTTTTCTATTTATCATATTAGACACATGTGCCTATCTTTTATCTTTTTATTTTGTGCATTTTCTGGTTCTTAGTACTAGTAGATATAGCTGTGTGTCACGTGTTGTCACTCAATGAGTTCATTATTTAGTCAGTTTTCACTTTAGATAAAGTAACTCAAACTATAGAGTTCGCAAAATGTAAGTAAAAGAACTAGGGTATTGATCACATAATAGTTTCACTTACCCTATTCCCGCACTTGATGGTAATATGCAGATCAATTGAGTACACAATTTGCATGAATATGCTCTGTAATTATATGTTTAGTTATCGTTTAGTTAATACCGGTAATAACAGTTTCATCATAAAAACAACGTTAAAGCAATTTTATGTTTACATAATCTTTATCTTTCTGTCTGTAGTGTACACGTACCCATGGGGTTCTTGTTAACAAATCTTGTTTAAAATATCGGAAATAGCATCTAAATTTTAAAATATGACAGTATGTCCATCATTCACATCAAATAACGTAAAGTTTACGTAACATAAATCTGCATTTATAGCATTTATAGGCAACTAGCTTTTGCCCGCGACTTCGTACGCGTGAAATTTAGAAATCCTTAGCAAACAGAAGTTTATTCTTCTGCTCAATAGATGGCGTTGTACGTTTTTTAAATCGCGCTATCGTTTCGTTCTACAATTCAACACTTATGCTCGTCAAAATTATTATTGGGTATATTCCGGATTTCGCACTTTTATATAAGCAATAACTTCTAGACTAGTATGTTGATGGATTTAGTTTACAAGACCGTCATCATTGCATTTCTTTTCCAGGGTGCTGTAAGTACCAGTTAAGGGATAATACAAGCAGAAAACATGGTATTGTAAGAAAAAGAAAACAAAAAAATAAACCCTTTACCAATACATTTTATCAGCGTGACATCAATAGACCGGAACCCTCCTGAAGTGAAAGAAGCCCGTGTCTGACAGTAGGAAGCTAAGGGGCTGACAAGAACACAAAAGAAAAATCTAGACTAAACTATTAGATAAATGCTGCTGAATAATATAAGAAGAATGATATTCTCCTATTCTTTGAAAGTCTTTTTAGGGTTCCGTACCCAAAGGGTAAAAACGGGACCCTATTACTGAGACTTCGCTGTCCGTCCGTCCGTCTGTCCGTCCGTCCGTCTGTCACCAGGCTGTATCTCAAGAATGGTGATAGCTAGAGAGTTGAAATTTTCACAGATGATGTATTTCTATTGCCGCTATAACAACAAATACTAAAAATAAAATAAAATAAATATTTAAGGGGGGCTCCCATACAACAAACATGATTTTTTTACCGTTTCTTGCTCGATACTAATAACGTTGCCTTATGTTGCATAGATAATGGTACGGAACCCTTCGTGCACGAGTCCGACTCGCACTTGACCAATTTTATTTAGTACAGAAGGCTAATATATTAATTTTAAAGATTTAATTGTTAGAATATTAAAATTATTTTCAATTTTACAAAATAGACACGTCATTTGTTAAATTTTAAAGATAAATTCCAACAATTACGTCAAAGAGATGCCAGCTAAGCTCGGGACTGAACATTTCGTTTGACAGGCACCACAGCAAACTGTTACCCTTTGTGGACCTTCGTCACAAACATCATGGATAAAACTTTGTAGGACAAACTCAACTGGGATCATTTCAAAGGTAAATAACGAAATTTTATTGTCATTCAAATCACTTTGGTTTAATATAGGAACTGTGAAAGATATTATTATTTACTTTTGAAAAATATAACATCGATAGAGAAAATTACTTTGAAAAGTTCGTGTTGCGTTTTTTACATGGTAATTTAAAGTCATATACAATATTTTCTAACAATTGCACGATTTGTTTAATGAAATTAATATTTTTTTTTACATATTTACAGAGGGTACCTATATGTTTGTTTTAAAATTAACTTCCATTATGTTATGTTATTATTATGTTAGAAACTTCCATTACTAAATTAGGTACCCAAGATACAAGTGAGACTGTGGGGTACAGCTAATGTTACATATATACAATGCATATATTATGTTTACTTACTATAAAACACTGTAATTTTTTATGTATATCCAATATGTCCATATGTAATTCTTTAAAACTATACAACGGATTTTAATGCGATGTTTAGTAGCTAAATGGATGGATGGTAGTAGATAATTCATAATGATTTATCAGAAGTTTAAAATTTCGCTAAATTCGGTCCGCGAAAATTGTCAAAACTTGTTATTCATAATAGTCTTTTTATGCTAAAACGTTTATTATCTCTCCGATAAAACCTCCGTTTAAACCTCCGATAAGTCATTATGAATAAGACCAAAAGTAGTTTATGAGAAAGGTAGATTTGTAGATGTGTAGATTTGTTAAGGTTTGACGAGCTTCGTGGTATAGTGGTTTATGTCACGGACTGCCGTTCAAAAGGTCGCGGGTTCGATTTCCGCTCGGGACAATCATTTGTGTGATGTTTTTAAATGTCATAGAAATGTTTGTTCTGCGTCTGGGGGTTTCTATGTATAATAAATATGTATTTACAAAAGAAAAGTAGTTTATGTATTATATCCGTATTCTGGTACCCATAACACAAGCCTATAAGCTTAGCTTGGGACCAGATGTCGTTGTGTGTAATGTCCATGATTATTTATTATTTATTTATTTATCGATATTCTTCTGTTACGTGCGCTGCGTTGATGGTTTATATTTACCTATCATTTGTTTCCTAAATTCTATGTGTCTGTAGTCGCCAAGTCACCTAATTCCAAATAAACAACAAAACTATGCTATTAATAATAGAGACAGGTGGTCTCTATACCAAATTACTTATTTATTAAGTTCTAAAGATGACGATTGTATAAACAGATAAACAATACCACAACACAACCCCCAGGATCTAAGTCTTAAGCAAACACATGTGATAAGCTCGGTTAAGTCGGGTGTCAGAGCTGAGCCGACATAATATGACAACATAATGCTAGCTTAAACGTATTACGAGTACAATTCAATTCTGAAGTTTATTCAATTATGTTTTCATTTATATGTTAAAGTATATACTATGAATCTGTCCAAAAAACACATAATGCGTTCTTATACACGTCTGCGTCTGGGTGTTTACTATGTATTATAAGTATGTATTTACAAAAGAAAAGTAGTATATGTAGTCTATCCGTATCTGGTACCCATAATACAAGCATATAAGCTTAGCTTGGGACCAGAGGACGTTGTGTGAAATGTCCGTGAATATTTATTTATTTATTTATTATTATACCGCTTGCATGTGCATCTATCAATCAACGACTTGCGTTTAAGATCGCAAGTCTTTGATGTAGTAATTTTACTTTGTAGAGAGCCACTCTACGCTGTGTCATTATTTCATAATTTTTTTCCATTAAGGATATAAATTATTGCTACTTGCAGATATTAGAACTAACATAGCTAAATGACATATTTATCTGTGTGGTGACGGATTAAGAATACAAGTGTCACCACCACATCTCCTCTCAAGGGTGCTGTAAAAGTCAGCTAAGGGATAATGCACACAGATAATACGGATAGAGACGGAAAACTCGAAAATAAACCCTGTGCCAACACACCTGGTCAGCGTGGCACAGTAGACCATAATCCCTCCAAAGTGGAGGAGGCCTGTGCCCAACAGTGGAACGTGAATGGGCTGGAGAGAGAGAGAGAGCTAAATGACTGTTAAATAAAATCCATTTATTTTTTAAGGAGACAAAAAGTTCTGACCAAATACGAGTTTGCCTCGCATTCTAAGGATGGAGAAGGATGATGCGGTACCATCATGACTGTTCGTCATTATCGTGTCGTCTAAGAGTATTATGATTTTACCCTGGAGCCCTCATAAAATAATATGTTGGGTTCCGGTTTTTAATTTGTTGTCAAGGCATAAACCAAAATACTACTCCGACTTTTAAAAAATCTCAACTCTGTAGCTATCACCGCTCCTAAGATTACTGTCCGTCCGTCTGTCACCAGGCCATAATGGCCTGGTGACAGACGGACGGACAGTAAAGTGTCCTCTTTTGGTATGGAACTTTAAAAATTATCATCATTTTCTGTTGACAGAAATTTCTGATAAGTTACAAAATGTTGGGGCTCTTTGATAGAGTATCGCACTTAAGTAAGGTCAGCAAAAATAACGATAATCAATCAATACCATACATCATTTATCTTAATGATTAAGTGAGATTTTTAAGTGGATTCATTTATATCTTACTAGCTGACAAGGCAAACGTTGTATTGCCATACTAAAAAAAAAGTTTGAAAAATAGATGTTGGCCGATTCTCATACCTACTGAATATGTGTAACACTGTGACACGTGAATTTTATATATCTAATATATAAAATTCACGTGTCACAGTGTTAGTTACCGTACTCCTCCGAAACGGCTTGACTGATTCTTCTCAAATTTTATATACATATTCAGTAGGTCTGAGAATCGGCCAACATCTATTTTTTAGTATGGCAAAACAACGTTTGCCGGGTCAGCTAGTAATATATAAAATTGTATAATATGTGATTACATGTTTGTACTGAATCTATAATTATTAAATAGACTTCATAAGTAATTTTTTTCCTCCTCGCCTATATAGTGCCGTGATATGAGAATCCTTACATAATGTATAAACATATTTTTACTGTATACTTTTTATGCATTTATGCGTATTCATAATTCTGCCAAAACCTTAAAGAAATAAAATCTAGTTAAATAATATTCTTCTATTATTAATTTGGAGAACACTCTATAATTGAAATAAAACTACTTGTTACGGATTTAGACGCGTATATTTGTTTTAAATTTTTGTTGAATGTGGGTAAACCCTGTAATGACTGATCGTAGAAGACACATTACAGCTCAGTCTCACCCGTGACCATGGTGACTGCAAAGTCTCCGAAACGTCGAACCAAAATTCAAAACAAATATACGCGTCTAAATCCGTAAAAAATAGTTTTATTTAAACAAATGAGTCGCGCAAGTGTTAGAAAATATTACTCAATAATTTGTTTTAATTTCTCACATATTGATATTTTCATGTAATCACTTTAACAATAGACACAATATCTACAGAAAGTTTACAGGATCATCCGAAGTTGTAATCGAACTCAAAACTTCGTGCACAGATGTCGATATCACTATCAGCTAAGCCCTAATATAGTATAATATGTTGACTTTATATGATAAACATAATATACGACCCTTAGTTATGTAGATAATGTCATATTCACAAAGTGACACGCCTCCACCACTGGTAAGCTTATCTTTTACGATAAACTCGTCTTGACTAGTCTATTTATAAAATAATCCAGCATTATTCAGGTAAATTAAGTATACGAGTAATTACTGGTATAAATAAATAATAAAATAAATAAATAAATATTTATGGACATTTCACACAACGTCCTCTGGTCCCAAGCTAAGCTTATTATGCTTGTGTTATGGGTACCAGAATACGGATAGAATACATAAACTACTTTTCTTTTGTAAATACATACTTATTATACATAGTAAACACCCAGACGCAGAACAAATATTTGTATGATATTTATAAACATCACACAAATGAATGTCCGAGGCGGGAATCGAACCCGCGACCTCGTGAACGGCTGTCCGTTATATTAATCACTAGACCACGAAGCCCGTCGTATGTACTAAAAATAAAATTCGATAGGGTTCTCGTTCTTATGGCTATCTTCTGCTTCCGTCATCTATGTTATGTAGACGTATAAGTTATACAGCTGTAGTTTCGTTACTTTGTTTAATACTTTTTGCAATAAAGACATACATACATCCATAGATTCTCACTAACTTGTTCTCAAAAATCAATTTTATAATGTGTGAGAGAACAGAAAAATATGACAAAAATGTTATACCCTTAAACGAGCAATTCCTGTATACACAATATCCCTTAACTGGCATTAACAGCACCCTGGAAAGGCATGGGGTGGTAACAGTTGTATTTTTACACGCTTTATATTAGCTTCACTTGTATGTTTGTTTGTATGTTTGTTTGTATGTTTGTATGTTTGTAACCGACTCCTTTGGACGCTATTTTGACCCACTTTAAACGGTCAGATTCTATTCAAATTTTGCACACCTGTCAAAGACCGATGACAATGCAATAATTCGATTAAATAAAGCGTGTTTTTTAGTTTTTTTTTAAACTATTATTATTATTAATCCTTCACCTCACGGAAGTTCAGTTAACGTTGCGGAATTGTGTTATTGCCACTATCGTTATTTCAGTTTAGTTGTGCTAATAGAATTGGTACCGGTATGTCTGTTCCTAGGTGCGAATATTTCAGCTACTACCAGAAATAACCGCACAAATATTCATTGAAATGTTTGTTTACACAATATTTTCTCATTGTTTGAGCGTGCAGAGCGCGCTCGTGTTGTGACGTCATAAGCACGAGGTTACTATCACCTAGGGCTACCCATTTATTTATAGAAACCAATTTCACGGAGAGTCCAGATTAAAATGTGATGTTGAATTGCATTAAATTTTAATATTCTGTTTGCTATTCTTTTGGAGAACTTGTAGGGCGACGGTACGACCTTCTTTAAGCCTTCTTTATTATATTATCTGTGTTTAAGCTAAAGCTTCTTTAAAATATAAACACGTAATATATAACCCTTATATCACATTAATTGATAATATAAAAAAATACAATTTCATTCTTTTCAATTAAATGATTCATAGTTTTATGTTTTCATACCAAAAGCATTGAATGTTTGGACGTCACAAATCGCGTGGGCACTTGTTATAACAATTTACCTGAAACAAAAATACAGATAATGAATGATATGTTTAATCATATTATTATTGGTTATGCATAAAATAATATTGCATTGTCTGTGTGTCCGCGAATGAATAAAATATAAATACCCAAGTTATGGGGCCTAATGTCCGCCCTTCCTAGTCGGACCTCAAGTAACGAAGCCACCCCTTGTGGGTTCATGGCGAAATCACAAAAAAAACAACTATGTATTCCTGACTCTTAATCTTTCTTACTCCATTCTTTAAGTATATGCATCACGCTAGAACTAAAGCGCAAGGCAGTACTTATTAATGATTGTGAAAACGGTATTAATAGCTCGCTATAAATATCTTATTTCTTTCAGAAACAGAACCCAGTGTTTACACCTTAGATGTTTGTTGGACGGCCGCGTATTATGGTACCGACACAACACAAGCTAGCCCAAATATAAACCAGATCGATTGAAATATTAACAGACAGACACACCTTAAACTTTATATATAAATAGACGGTCTCGTCATTTAGTGATACTACACTTGTATAAGCAAGTTGTCGGGTTTGATTCCTAGTCGGGATTTTTTTTGTGGTAAACATAATTTGTATTTTGTCTAGGTATATATACAGTACAGAAAAATCTTCAAATTGCTTGTCCTTGTATTATACGGTATTAGAGAAAATAATTTGGACGTCATAAGAGAATAAAAGTTATGCGCATACATCATGAATACAGCTACATGTATGAGTGTAATTGAAGCCAAGGAACGGTATTTGAATGGTAGCACATGGTGCTCTATAGTCTCTGCTTACCCTTTTAGGAAAAGGCATGATGGGATGTATGTCTACACACCTTAGGTACTTACAAAGAGTTATATAAGAGTAAGAGGTATGTTTTTAACAAATAAAATCAAAGGAAAATTTATGTAGTAGAAACGCTTTCGCTCATTTAAGGCATAAGCACACATCTTTCAATAACCACGTTAGATTGTTTATTTATTCACAAAAATAAAACATTAACATTTTACATAAGATGCAAAAAGAAAACTTATTTATTTAAGCTATAAAATATAAACACGTTAAGTACTAATAAAATATTAATTTCTTTTTTTCTTTCTTTCTATTTTAAAATAATACAGCCAAGAGTCAGGTAGACTTATATGCTAATCGTCTTATTTAAAATGACTTAACGGACGTTTATACGCAGATTTTATCGGAGACATATTAACGTTTTAGCGAAAAAAGACTATTATGAAGACCAATTTTTGACAATTTTCGCGAAGCGATTTTAGCGAACTTTTAAAATTCCGCTAAGTCATTATGAATAAGACCATAAAGGTTTCGTACACGTTAGAGAAAAAAGCAAAATTAATTGCTTTGATGTCAAGTTTCAACTATTTCTCAAACTCAATTTAATTGTAGTTGAAAATCGCGATATTTGTTTTTAGGGTTCCGTACCCAAAGGGTAAAAACGGGACCCTATTACTGAGACATCGCTGTCCGTCCGTCCGTCCGTCCGTCTGTCACCAGGCTGTATCTCAAGAACGGTGATAGCTAGACAGTTGAAATTTTCACAGATGATGTATTTCTATTGCCGCTATAACAACAAATACTAAAAATAAAATAAAATAAATATTTAAGGGGGGCTCCCATACAACAAACATGATTATTTTACCGTTTCTTGCTCGATACTAATAACGTTGCCTTATGTTGCATAGATAATGGTACGGAACCCTTCGTGCGCGAGTCCGACTCGCACTTGACCAATTTTTTAGTGTTTCGTATGAAAAGGAACACTAAACTTTAGATATTTTGTCTGTCTGCATATCCGTCTGACTATCTAATTAAATAGTCTGCTGATTGTAAATAATACAATAAACCTCGTCTAAGTCTCGGTAAACAGAAAATATAGACAAATTACGACTGGTTTGTAGATTGCCAAGAATATTTATGTGTAAGTAAAACTGAAAAACATATAAAACTATATCTTAAAGGTTTTCTTCAAAAGACACTGTGAAACAATAAAATATATTACAAAATTGCAAGATCTCATCTCCAAATGGCTACATGGAGAATATTTTTACTACATACCTTCTTCAAGTTCATGCCATTACATATTCATGTACTTGTACAACACATACATAGGTATGTAAAATGTCTGCTCCTTACATGTATCCAGACAACTTATAAACAGAATATGCGTGAGCGAAATCCTTGTAGCCATTTTTACGGATATTATACAGACGATGGTTTATGAAATTAGTAAATTTATTTATTTTAGCTGTTGGCAGCGACCCCGCGCGCACAGTTTAGAAAATTTTCCCCGTTTTTGGGAAATATTTCACCAACGTTTCGTTTCTATTGGTAGAAGCGTTACGTTATATAACGTATAGCCTTCCTCGATAAATAAACTATCCAACACAAAAAGGCTTTTTTCAAATCGATCAAGTAGTTCCTGAGATTAACGCGTTCAAACAAACAAACTCAATAATAATATAGGTAATATGCTTTATAATATTGGTATAGGAAGAGTGCGGAAACTACTCTTAGGATTACATAGAACGTATCCTAAAAGTAGTCTGTCTGTTTATCTCTGTGTTTCTCTATCACCATAAAGGATGATTTTGGTCCAGCTGTCTATCTGTCGAAATTATTTTCTCTCAGCAGAAGAAAATGACATTCATGCTTTATGTAGAGTTATGCAGTCTATTACTGTAGAAAATACAATCTATGGGGGCTATAGAATAGGCTAAGTATTAGTAATTTTTTTGATTGGTTTAAAATATAACACAGAAACTAACTTTCGTTACGTACGTTTTAGTTCATTAGAAACCATTTACTTCAGAAATTTTATTTCTTTGTGGTTTTTAATAAAAATATCTAAATAATAATTCTAAGAAAAAACATGAGAACGTGTGTAAAATATTTATACATATTATCAATATTCAATATGTGCTCAGTTTACAAATTAATTATATAACAAATACGATATTATTTTTGTTAATTAATATCATGTAAATGAACATAATTTTCATTATTAATAATATTGAAAATAACCTAACATTACTAGAAGCGATATCTTCAAAATTTTCAGGATATCTATCACATGGCAACATCTGCTAGGAAAAGTTAAAACTAAACTCTATAACACTGATAGGTACTTATCTTCTGTTACAAAGAAGGCTCTTACCCAAAAGAAGAATTTGTAAAAACCAGTCAAGAGAGAGTCAAAATGGCACACGAAGTGTTCCGTAGCATTATTTTATAACATGTTCGTAATCACGGCTCCAAATAACGGGATAAGGGCATGAGAATAATGATGATAAATATTTGTTTTTATAGAATCAATTGATATACATAAACTCTGAAATTTTCAGCTCTCTTTCTATCACAGTTCTGTAGTCTGGTAACAGAAGGATGGACGAAAAGCGAAGTCTCAGGGATAGGATCTCGATTTATCTTTTGGTACAGAATCCTAGAAGTGTTAACACTACTCTAAGACCACTCTGCTTAAACAAGATTGTAAACTTAAGCGTAATGATAATATAAGCATTAGTCTACTGTTACGCTTAGTTACTTGAACAATAAAACAGTCACGTACATAATATAAATATTTATGAACACAAAAGATTTGTGAGATCCTCACAAATATGTGTTTCACATAAATTTTACACTGATTCAATAACATATAGTAAGAGAGCCCGTTGATACATAACACACGTCATATTACCAGGCAGTTTTTTAGCTTACATTGGTTAAATCATTGGACTCTAGTGCTAGTAACTTATGATAGTGTCTTATTAACGTGATTTATCTTTATCTTTACGTAATAGAAAACAGTCGTTACTTTTGTAGATACATGAGCTTCAAAACCATGCAACGGATGTTAATAAGATTATTTTTTATTTATAGAGTGGTTCAAGAGGATGTCTTCTGTTGTTGTGTAAAATCGCATGCGTAAGAAGTTGCAGTCAAAAGTTAGTGTATATAAATACACTGGTCAACTAAAATGAGTGTTGGCCTATATAATAGTATCTTCTCCAGCCCATTTACGTCTCACTGTTGGGCACGGGCCTCCTCCTCTTTGGGAGGGGTAAATGTCTACTGTGCTGCGTTGACCAGGTGTGTTAGCACAGGGTTTATTTTCGAGTTTTCCGTCTCTCACAGAAGATGTTATCTGTGTACAAATCCGTTAGCTGACTTTTACAGCACGCTTGGGAGGAGATAGGGTGGTGACACTTGTAATCTTAATCCATCACCACAGGAAAGATATATAATATTTTATTTAGTATTACATTTGGAAACGCGTTACTGTATTGGTGGCGTGATGAGAACACGGATTTAGCCCCATTTTGAGCATTTAACTAGTAACCTAAATATGAAAACTACGACTCAAATGTCATAATATGCAAATTTTCTATACACTTCGTTGAACTAAATATCGACAACATCGGAGTTTGATAGCATAGTAAAGTAGATATTACTTATCTACGTAGGTATGTATCGGTTGATACTTAGAGCATTTAGCTAGCTATAGGTATAGGGTGATGTACTCTAAGAGATAGATAAGTTTGGTGATTTGTTGTATTTATGAGAGAGAGATAATTAGAAAAAGACGTAGTTCGGTATGTTACTGGCTCTTCATCTAATAGAATTGTAATGCGCAAAACAAATTCCATAGAAACAGCTGTTTTACGTACGCGTATGTAAATGTGTACGTGTGTATTTACAAGATCAACATATTTCCATTGATGTAATAAAATCATTGATGTATTGAACAATTTGCATATCAAAAACATACATTTGGTAGCAAGTGGCTCCTCGACGCAATGGTGACCAAATATAAATGAAGCCAACGAAGTATGTTTAAATATCTCTGCTCTAAATACCTTCCAATAGCGAGATAGACTCACACAATTTTAAGTTTGTTCTTTATATGGGGACATGGGGAATGCATTTATGCTCTTGACTGCTTTTGAAGGCAGCTGGGTAGATTTATTTTTGACTGTTGTCCTTTTTACCTTCAACCGGGCCATGGTATAGTGCCTTGAGCCTGAGATCTAAAAATTCTATTATGTACTTGAACATAAGCGATTGATTAAGCTCTAACCACTTTACCACTCACTCTACACTTTATATTGAGCTTTATACGAATTAAAAATGCTGCCAGAAATCACTATTCCACGCGGACGAAGTCGCGGGCACACCTAGTAAATAATAAATAAATAATAAATAAATAAATATTCATGGACATTTCACATAACGTCCTCTGGTTCCAAGCTAAGCTTATATGATTGTGTTATGGGTACCAGAATACGGATAGAATACATATACTACTTTTCTTTTGTAAATACATACATATAATATAATACATAGAAAACACCCAGTCGCAGAACAAACATTTGTATAGCATTTAAAAATATCACACAAATAATTGTCCCAAGCGGGAATTGAACCCGCGACCTCTTAAACAGCGGTCCGTTACATAAATCAATATACCATGAAGCCCTTCAAAAACCTAAAATTTTTGACTTGACGATAGAATGGGACTACATACGGAAGGCGGACCCTGTATTGTGGTGCGACTTGGCAGAGACAGCCAGCTATGGACTGAACTCATAGACAAACTATAAATAAATGGTCACACAACCAAATCCAAAAACTCTTATTTCAATCAGTTAGAATTCTGAATAGAGGGTAACTCACCTAAAATTAACCCACGAACAGTTAAATCATAGCCTAATAAGACAAGATTCCTTTATCCAGTGAGATACTTGTTATATACCTTATAAAAGTGACGTATATAGTTGGCGTAAAGCGACTTGTCACTTGAATTGAGAATACCTTGTTATAAAACCATGAGCTAGAACATTGGGGGGCGACAATTTGAAATTTGGTATATATTATATTGGTGGACTAGACTACATTTCAAATTGTAGTATATCTGAAGGGTAATAACCCACGTTCAAATACGAAATACGTGTCTATTTTTCAATAGATGTGTTTGTTGAATATTGCGAAACATCTTGTCGGTGGGTTTTATTTTTTCTTTTCCGACTTCCGTCATTTCTTTCAATGTTAAGGTGTAATATCTTTCGAAGTTTGTTGCGATTCTTATAAATAACACTTGAATAAAATCTTAGTGTTGATATACACAACAATTAGATTCTAAAGTTTAATTGAATGTTCTTTAAATGATAAATTAATGCTGATTATTTGAATAGGTGCTAGGAATAGTTATGTTCTAAGCAAGCTCAGGTTTATGATTCCAATGTATAAAAAAATTAGATAGCAAATTGAAAATATAACCGGTATTAGTTATTGTATAAGGAAAAATATTTCATAACTATAGTTTTTTATTATAATATATGTGACATGTGAACTTTATCCGACATTTTATTTATATTATTCTTAGTAATAATACCAATGAGATATACCTAAAAGATTATCCATATGACGGATTCAGAATACAAGTGTCACCACCACATATCTAGGAAGCTGTAAGAGCCAGCTTACAGGCTTACAGGGATAACTTAAGCAGATAACATCTTTGTAAGAGATGGTTAAATACCCGCCCAAAATGTAGGAAGACCGTGCCACAACAACGGGATGTTAATAGTATGAAGAGAAAGATTGTATAAAGATAGAATAGATCTTCTTTTTTTCTGCTTACGACAAAAGAATCTGGTGTGATGTTACGAAGACAAAGATATCTTGGAATACACACACACTGTGCACAATTTACTAAATAGTAAATAAATAAAATAAAATAAATAAATATTTATGGACATTTCACACAACGTTCTCTGGTCCCAAGCTAAGCTTTATATTGCTTGTGTTATGGGTACCAGAATACGGATAGACTACATATTATTATACTACTTTTCTTTTGTAAATACATACTTATAATACATAGAAACACCCAGACGCAGTACAAACATTTGTATGACAATTAGAAAAATCACACAAATGATTGTCCCGAGCGGGAATCGAACCCGCAACCTCTTGATCGGCAGTCCGCTACATGAACCAATCGACCACGAGGCTCGTCGAATAGTGGATACTATACGCGTTAAATCTTTAAGAGATGTAAATTTAGCTTGGCTATATCGTACTTCAGGGTCTGATTTATTATAGTATCCATGAGACATGTAGTTTTCTCAAGCTATCACATTTACAAGCAATGAAACAAGTATTCCATTGGGAAGAGAAGACCTGTCTATCGTTTCAATTAACTTGTGACGTGTATCATAGACACACATAGATACATATTTTACGCACACACATAAATATTTAACTGGCTTCAAGCTGGCTGAGTGATGTAGACATGACACTCCATCCTAGTTAATCTGTGTCACTGTAAGAAAGTGATTTCTAAAAGAACATTTCGTTTATCACAACTGCATCTGTGATTCAGCTGTTGAGCTTTTACCGTCTCAATATGAAACAGATGCTGTGTATATTTTTTTTCTCATGGCAAAGTTCAATGACACGTGTATCAAACTGAAGTATCAATATTAAATGTTTGATTGTGTTTTAAACGTATTCCAATTATGGATTTTAAAATAAACTAGTCGCTCGATTATTTGGGTGATAAGTTGAAAGACTAATCTGTACATATTACTAGCTAACCTGGCAAACGTTGTTTTGCCATATAAATGTTCAAGGTGGACAACCCTTATCACTTGTGGGTAAAACATGCCAACTTGAAACGAATTTTTTTGAATTTGACTTTGACTTTGAAATTCCACGAATGAAGTTGCGAGCAACGGCTAGTGTAACATAATTATTTAAGATTGTCAAGTTCAAATACAGCTTACAATACCAAACAACCGGAAGTGTTTCATATGATGTATAGTTGTATACCAGACATCTTGTATGATTACATTATATAATCATATACTAATAGCTTGTAATTTAATCTTACAGACGACATGATTATGTTAATCTATACATACGAGTATAATGCTTTGATATTGTGATATATTATTTATTTTTACATATTATAAAACAAAGTAGTAGATATTTTCTGAATGTCTCTTGCTCTCCCCAGCACACTCTCCTCTACATTCGCCTTCTTTAATTTAGCCTCGCGCTAACCAAGCGTGTTGGCACAGAGTTTATTTTTGAGTTTTGTACAATATCCCTTAGTTTACGTACAGAAGTATTTAATTGTTTTTCAGTTTCAGCGAAGTTTAATTAAACGCTCATTGATATAAAAACAATTCGTCCATTTCTCGTTACGACAACCGATAAGATTTTAACGTATGGAACGTTATGGGACATTTCTTATTATCATCATCATACCTTCACGCTTCTTTCGCATGGGAATCGGCAGATACTATAGAGCTCTGAGCATCTGCTACAATACAAACATACTTCCTTGGCTTTATCCATACATAGACATCTTTTCATACATGTCCGATGCTTGTGAGTGCTACGCACTTTACACTTTTATAGAATGAAGGAACATTTCTTTCTATTCCAAATCCGTCTATCATAGCAAACAATTTATATAAAAACCCGCATCTAAGTTAAAACCTAATCTCCAATAATGACGCCGAAAATGCAATTAATTACGGCAAAAAATATCCTCTAATGGTCAAAGTGCTGCCATCTTGCGTCTAATGATGCGTCATTAGTTACTGTACTATTTATTTATCCTACTAATACTATAAAGGCGAAAGTTTGTAAGTATGGATGTATGTATGGATGTTTGTTACTCTTTCACGTAAAAACTACTGAATGGATTTGAATGAAACTTTACCACAATATAGCTTAAACATCAGAATAACACATAGGCTACAAATTGGCTGGACCGATTTTGATGAAATTTTATTTTATACAGAATTGTATGGCAAAACAACGTTTGCCGGGGCAGCTAGTATGGCAATAATATAATTAAACACTAATGAATAAAGTGAATTATTAGTGAATATAGTTTCTTACAGAATTCACTAATGATCGTTAGGAACATCACTTTGTTCATGTTTAACAAGCTGTTGTCCGCGACTACGTATGCGTGGAATTTAGAAATTTTTCCCCGCTTTTGCTCATTTTTAGGGTTCCGTACCCAAAGGGTAAAAACGGGACCCTATTACTGAGACCTCGCTGTCCGTCCGTCCGTCCGTCCGTCCGTCCGTCCGTCCGTCCGTCCGTCCGTCTGTCACCAGGCTGTATCTCAAGAACGGTGATAGCTAGACAGTTGAAATTTTCACAGATGATGTATTTCTATTGCCGCTATAACAACAAATACTAAAAATAAAATAAAATAAATATTTAGGGGGGCTCCCATACAACAAACATGATTTTTTTACCGTTTCTTGCTCGATACTAATAACGTTGCCTTATGTTGCATAGATAATGGTACGGAACCCTTCGTGCGCGAGTCCGACTCGCACTTGACCAATTTTTTACTAATGGTTCGTTCCTATTGGTCACAGCGTGATTATAAATAGTCTATAGCCTTCCTTGATAAATGGACTATACAACACAAATATAATTTTTCAATTCGAAGGAGTTCCTGAGATTAGCGCGTTCAAACAAACAAACAAACTAACAGACCCTTTATAATATTATTATAGAATATAGGCATAATACACATTTTATGTTAGTTTAATTAATATTTGTATGCCTGATTTAATGCCTTTTGTATATCTACTGCAAAAAAGGAAGAGCGTGAGTTACTGTTAGTTGAAAGCTTCCTACAAACCCATATGTGATCTCATTTCTAACAAGGCTAGTTCTAACAATGGTTTCGAGAAAACACCAAAATGTAAAATACATATAAATAAATATAATATCTACAAACAGATGCGTAAGAAGTCACAAGTTTATCTAAGGTTATCGATACATTACAACCCGACTATGTATAAAATATACAATAAATGTACACATTAATATTACCCCGACGACATTCTTAGTTTTGTCCGTTTGCAAGATATATTTTGCTACGAAATAGATCGTAAAAACCAGGATATTGACATTATTATGTAGATTTTACATGGTGTATTGAATAGTAAATATATTTTATACATTTTTAGTTCTTGTTGGCAGAGGGCGCTCTAAAGTCTCTGCCAGCTGCCTACACTCATGGAAAAAAAAGGTGTGGCGATGTGATTATGATGGTTTTAGTGGAATTTACATGTTTCAAAACAAATTGATAAAATCCGTATTATTGATACTCCATATTATTGCGACTTCGTATTATTGCGACTCCTTATTATTGTTGTTCGTAGTTGTACACAATTTAAGACTAATCTGATATTTGTAAGAGGGTGAAAATAATGTTCAAAGATTCCGTTACATAGTTAGATACATCGATATGAAGGAAACTAATAAAAGCGTGATAATAGCACGCATAGATATATACATATACTCGTATATTCAAGTGAAGCTAACAAATCTTTGTTATAAAGTAATTACAGCATATCACAAAGGATACTGAATTCTATAACTCATTGTGATGTGAAAGCTCTGTATGAAAATCTACTAAAACAGTTTAACCTTTGATCATAGTTAGCAGATAACTATAGTTTACTAAAGTTTTTTAATATTTGAAACAATATAAAACTATTCCAAACTTTTATCAGTATTATCAACATGATAAAATATTCAGTAGTGCCAACTATTTAATATTTAATTGTATGCCGACCCGTCTAATGTGTTTCGCGTGCTTTCAACTAAAACATTTGACCTTACAAGCCCGATTGTGTGACCCGAGCAAATAAATTTTCACGGATAAAATTATCGTGAGTGAAATACACTTACTTTATGGTTGACTTGTTAAATATTTAATGTTATAACTGGCCAGCGACAGTATTATTAGTTGGAATTAGTTTGAAGGTCAAAATGACTACCTACCTACCTAAAGTAAGTACATATTTCTAAGTAAGTGATGGATAAAAATTTTGAGATAATATGCTAAGAAGGTTTTCCTCTATTTCGCTTAGTATTCTACTTGGTTTTTATCTCTTTCGCTTTCTAATGTAGATCCGTAAGAAAACGGGTATATACCACCAACCAAGCTTGTAACATTTTTTTAGAAGATTAAGATTAATATTAAGATTACCATCTACAAGCGACTAACCTTCAGATATTATAATACAAAGTCATTATTTTTGTATGTATGTCCCTATGTGAGCTTATATCTTCAAAACTACGTAACGGATGCGGTATTTATTAATAGATAGAGTGGTTCAACAGGATGGCTTTTTTGTTAAGATTTTGTTGGTTACTAAATTACAAAATTTTTGTAAAGGTTGTAACCTCTATTGAGACTTTTCTCTGCACTATATTTTTACTCAATAATTAAATATGCATCTAAAAACCCTTTTACGTATATAAAACAACTAGCTGTTGCCCGCGACTCCGTCCGCGTGGAATTTGGATTTTTTTTTCGCATTAAAAGGTAGCCTATTTCCTTTCTCAGGGTCTAAAGATTGTCTGTGCCAAATTTCATCAAAATCGGTTGAGAGGTTTAAGCGGGAAAGCGTAACAGACAGACAGAGTTACTTTCGCATTTATAATGTTAGTAGGGATATCACAATAGCTACAACAAAAGTGTGTTTTATATAAAACACAGTTAATTAACACTTCTTATGGTTAATTCTCATGATATTTTTACAGTCGAACACTCTGTACTATAATAACCGGTATTAGAAATGAAAAATACAAATAACTTTTTGTGTTAAAAGTCATTAAAAAAAAAAATATTCATGGACATTTCACACAACGTCCTATGGTCCCAAGCTAAGCTTTATTTATGCTTGTGTTATTGAGATCAATTTAAGTACAACAACACAATCAATTAGTGCTTATCAAATATTACTTAGGAAACATTATTTGGAATATATTCGCAGGAGAATTTAGAAGTTTCATGGGTGGTCCACAAAGTACAACAAAGACAAAGACAAAGCCAGAAATCCAGGCCCTTAACTTAATTAGGCATTCTTTGGCGAAGATATGTCCAGTATGTATGGGATGTCCGGTTGTGAATGTATAAGCTATTAGATAGACGTAAATATTATTTTATAGTGTCTAATTGATTCGTCACGCAAGTGAGAAAATGAGAGAGAAAAACACGAGAGAAAAGTAGACTTTTTTTATACTACTGAGGTGGCGAACAAGCGTACGGCTCGCCTGATGGAAAGCGGTTACCGTAGCCTATAGACGTTTGTAACACCAGGGGTATCACTCGCGCGTCGCCGACCCTGCAGAAATCTCTTCACACTTTTTTTGAAGAACTCCATGCTGTAGTCCAGTCGGAAAATCTCGGCAGGTAGTTCATTCCACAACTTTATTGTACGTGGGATAAAATTCCGAAGGAATCGTACGGTACGTGATGGCATTGGTTCTAGAGTCTGAGATTGAACTCTCTGCTGATGACGAGAGGTGCGATGATAAAAGGAGGCCGCTGGCACCATTTCGAACAGTTCGTCAGAACACAGCCCACTATACAGGAACTACATTATAACAGACTAGAGGAAGAAGAATGCAAAGATGGATAGATTATGTTAAAAAGAGTCTGACGTAGGAGTATCTATAGAACCAAATAATTTTATGCGTCTACTACAAGTATTAGGATAATTCAAGGAAAATAATGATGATATCTGAAAACTGTATGAAGATCAAGAAGACACTCATCAAATCCAACTAATGAAGGTCAAAGCTAATCAAATACAAATTTAATGGCAGTAAAAATATTAATGGCAGTGTTGAATATGTTGATAGATAGAAATTGTAATTGTAGCCAATCGTAGTTACCGTCATTTATATCAAATTAGTCTAGACTATAAAGTATTATTATTTATTCTCATTTTACAATGTATCGTTAGATACCTAGTATTAGGTAGATATTAATAAAATTCTGAATCTATCCTAATATTACAAAGCCAAAGAGTTTAGAAGAGTTTAGAGAACGTGCTCGGAAACCACTTGTGTGATTTGAAAAAATCTTTCAGTGTTGGATAGTATATTTATTGAGGAAGGCTATAGGCTGTTTATCATCATGCTAAGACCAATAGCAGTGTAATTTGCATAGCAGCTGTAATTTCTAATAATTTGCGCAGCTACAATAAACAATTTTCTTTATAGAACTACTCGTCTAATTTCTATTTGCCGCAGAAACTATTGATAATTTAATAATTTAATTAACACGGCTCAGACAAGTTTGGGTCGGACCAAGGAGTTTTGTAACCGGAAGCCGATCAAGTTCAGGATTACAGTAGGGTCAAGGGTGACGCTATATTTGACGGTCGACGTGACCTTACTTCGCTAACATGGACAATAAATATTGGAGTTTATTTTTTTAATGGCTAATTTGACATAATGGCTGATGCTAATATGACCGGAATTTTAATAAGTTCCGTACTGACAGCTTCTATGTACCAAGAATGCTCATAGTTGACTAGGTGATGACTTTATTGTTGCAATGTTGTAGACAAGAGATAGAGTGGGTAGTGGTTTTATTTCTCCTTTCTAACGTTTTGTGCGTGACCCATCACCAACTCGCGAAAAATCCTCCCCTCCCTCTGTACCATTTCAATTATTTTCCCTTTCTAATGTTCCATACCATAAAAGTTAAGCGGGATCCTATTACTGACACTTCGCTGTACATCAGTCCGCCACCTTGCTGTCTCTTTGGAATGGTAAAAGCAAAACAGCTGAAAATTTTCAGTTTTTTATATCAGTTCATGTTATAACTAGAAATACATCATCATCAATCGTTTATCCTGTTATTTGGTATCAAGAATATGACGAATATACAAAACTCTTCAAGGCTTTTAGACGTACCAATAACAGAATTTCGTCACAGTGGATCCTAAGGAACCCATAGCACGGGTTCAACCTAGTTTGGGTTCCTGTCTCCAATGACTTTGTGATCGTTGTTAGTTTGTAAGTTATAATTGTACGTTTTTATGAAATAAATTTATTATTATTATTATTATGTATTTATCCATTTAAGATCTCGGCTGTTGCCGGTTAGTTAAGATAACCACGGGCCGAAGCCAAGTGTTCATCCTGTTAAATTATTTGAAGAAATCGGTTCTTCAATATGTTGATGTGTATTATTAAGGAATAGCCATACAGGCAATTGATTATAATGATGCAGTGGATGTAGGCTCATCATTATTTATACTGTATAATTATTTATGTAGATTTTTGATACGATATTTTAAGACTTTTAAATTAGTATTGTATCCTAAATAAACAGAGGAATGTAAGCAATATTTGATCTGATATATTTTTCCTCGTTATTTTTAAGTCATCGCTTCACCAAGGTCAAGTCTATGTATACCTATATGTATGTACACAAACCGGTCGCATTCCAATTAGTCTGTCTCTATTATGTTTAATCTCATTCTTATACATATAGATGTTTATATTCTAATAATATGGAAAAACTGGGAAATAAATAGGGGAAAACTATTCACATACATAGTCTTATTCTATCACTATATGTATGAGTATAAATAAAACAAAGAAAATATGTTTATATTCTAGCAGATGGCACTCTATAATTTCTGCCTACACATATGTGAAAAAAGCGTGATGGTATGATGATGATAATGGTATCAACACTACTTGCACAACTATACTTTATTAATGAAAATTGATAGTGTCAATATATCACTATCACTTGCTAGTTCGTTGCACACATTCTATCTATCTATCTATCAACCTTTCTCCGTCTACTGCTGGGGTGGGGAGGGGGCTCGTGACCAACGACAAACAGATAGAGTATAGCATTGCATTAGTAAGAATTTTGAAATTAATCTATAAAATAATTTTAACCAATCTTAAATTTTTATTTCAGTTTTAAATTATTCTTCTTAATTTTTTTTATTGGTACGCCGATTATATCCGCTCAATGAAGGCTAACATTTACTTCCGTAGTAACCTATATATTTATATACAATAGTACAGTTATTATGCGGTTATGTATTTAGGTTATATTTAATATTTAAACTACTTATTACTTCCTTATTCTAATAAAAGAACCTTGTAATTTGGTTGAATATAAAATTTGTGTCGCATAAAAAATATAATTATCATTATAAGTTATTTACTTATTGTGCTTTTACTTAGTAAATTAAATTATAGCAGAAAAACTGCGAAACTCAAGTACGAGTTAGGCTCGCATACAAAAGGACCCTTTTGTCTAGTCTCTAGTCGGTTTAACGGTAGTTAAACCGATGGGTTATGCGGATATGTTGTTGTAGCATCAACTGATATACAAAATGAACCCGTGCCCAGCGGTGGGCTGGAGAGAGAGAGAGAGAGAGAGAGAGAGAGAGAGAGAGAGAGAGAGAGAGAGAGAGAGAGAGAGAGAGAGAGAGAGAGAGAGAATATGGTTGGTAAATGTGTGCAAAGATTTTACGTACGCTATTATTATATTATGTATGTATACAAAATATTTTTTTGTACCTATCGTAAAATCTTTGCACACATTTAGCAACAGAATAAGGATATGAAGGAAAAAGGAGTTGACACAGACATGACGGGTAACAGAAGAGACATGTTGCGATGACTCCAAATAGTGGGATAAGGGTAGGAAGATGATCAATGATATCGTCACGTGGTTATCAAATTTTAAGTGACGTCATAGTTAAAACACGATTTAAAAATTTTTATATAACAAGTTATAAACAGGATATTAATATTAATGTATTGTAAAAAAACTACGAAATAAATTACTTATTATGATCGCAAAAACCATGGCCATGTACTAATGGAGTTTTAACTATTAACGATGGCAAGATTTTGTTTAAAATAACCTGTCAAGAGCGAGGTAAACTTGCACACTTGGGGTTCCGTACCTTCTTCTCCAGCCCATTTACATCCCACTGTTGGGCATGGGCCTCCGCCACTTTGGGAGGAATTATGGTCTACTGTGCCGCGCTGACCAGGCGTGTTGGCACAGTGTTTATTTTCTAGTTTGCCGTCTCTCACAGAAGATGTTATATGTGTGCAATATGACTTTTACAGCACCTTGTGAGGAGATGGGGTGGTGACACTTGTATTCTTAATCCGTCAACACACGGACAAAGGGGTTCCGTACCTACTAGACCGAAAATAATCAGTTAGTTAAGTTACCAACTCACCAACATAATTTTGTATCGCTTTCTCGCTTATAACATATCGTAATATGCCGTTTGAGGTGCCCTTTGTGAAGATCGAAGTTAGCCCAACTCTTAACCTATGATATTCATTTGATTTTCTTTTCCAAATATTTGTATTGTGTTGATATTTCAACTATAAGAAACGTTACGTTGGAATGTCAAAGTGAGTAATGGATGACAGTGAAACTTTTAAGGGATATAAGTTTGTACTTTGAACTTTTTATAGATCCTTTGAAGAGTTAAGAGAGTTTGCAATTGAAGTACTGAAGTTATGTTAGTTATGTAGTTTTTGTTTAGGAGGTTTGTGTACATTTTAGATCGACTTTACAATAAGGCTAATGGTACCAATTCTACGCGCACACCTTAACCTAACTAAAAATAATAATGATTTCTTTAATTGTAAAAATCATTAAGTTATTGCATGCTATAATATTAGCTAAACATGTAAGTGCTTTAAATTTGTAACACCTTATTGTATACTATGTTTATGGCAATAAAATATGATGATGATGATGATGATGAATAAAATTTTATAGTGTTAATTTTACAATTCGGCAATGATAAGTGAACTTTCTTATCTGTTTATTATAGACTAACGATTTTAATAAACGTATACAACGGAATGGCAAATAATAGATATTTATATTGACACTATCAATTTTCATTTTTGGTTAAGTTTAGTTGTGTACGTAGACTTGGTACATTATCAACATCTGCATGTTTTTTCATGTATTTTTGTTCGTCATTTATGGACTTTAAAAGTTCTTTTTAGAGTTTCGTACAAACCCTTATAGTCTCACTATGATGTCCGTCTGTCTGTCTGTCCGTCCGTCAAACCTCTTTTTATTCAGCAAAGGCTGAAGGTATCAACTTGAAACTTATACGATATGTAGATCCATGCGGTCTTTTGCTGCAAAAAATACAATCACCTTTTTACATCTACAAGATAGATTAGATATTTAGAAGATATAACCAAATTGCGACCATTTTTATGAATTATCGACTTAAGCTAGGGAATCAAAACCTACGGGTTATTTCCCGTTGTCCTAGAGACTTGAAATTTGACATAGACCAAGCGTATATAGTACATCCAGGTATGTATGTAAATGAACTAAGAAATAAGATGTTATGACTAAACACACAAAAACGTTCAACAACATTATTATCAATGGTGTTATTTATTGAGCGGAAAGAGGGCCTCGTAACATTGATCTAAATATTGTATTTAAGTTAGCTTTGCTGCACAGTTTACATTTTAATTAATAGTAAAAGAATTAATATAATTTAAGACTAAGGCTTTTAGTAATTCAAAGCCATAAAAAGTGAAAAAATTTGGCAAAAACGTACATTTTTCAAAATAGTGAGATAAAATTTTTAGGATGCGTGCGCTCACGTCACAAATCATTAACACACTTTAGTTGACAATGGGCATTGTTCATAATTTTGTAAAACTCTTAATTCGTTAACCATTTCGGGGAATAGAGTTTCTGAACATGTTTCATTTTTTTTTTCGGAAAATATTCTATATTAACGATTATTTGTCCAAAAAAGCAAATGATCTCTATTTGCCCGTGAAATGAAGGACTTAAAATATTAAGGCGTTCTTAGGGATATAATACACTGTGGGTGAGTTGAAATTGGTCTATTATATCAACTTAGCAACTTTGAAAAGATTTATTGCAAGCTGTCTTCAGACTATCAGAAAAAGGCAACACACAGATTGCGTACAACGATGTCGTCACAACTTTGAAAATAATACTTTAAGATTTTTTTAAAAATTCTATATAGTGAATATTTCAATAATATTGAAATCAGTTGCTTAAAATAGTCTATATTTTCTAAAAAAAATATAAAAACAAAAGGTCAAAAATTATGAACAATCCCAATTGTAAGATAACGTGAGGGATGTAATTACACACATAGATATTTTGTCTATCTATTGGACAAAGTTTTCTTGTTGGCAAGGGACCTGATATAGATAATATGATGTCATCACCATATTACCTGTGTTTTTTAATCTACTTCAAAAGAGATTATGCTTTTCTAGAATGTATGAATCACTCAAAACCATATAATTAAAACTGAGTGTATCTCAGACCTTGATCATAGTTTCGGAGGTAACCAAAAGTCTCTCACTTATATGTAACAGGTTACGTAATTATCTCCGTAAATGACAGAATATTATGACATTGTCTTAAAACATATAACTATTTCAACGCTCTTGCCTTAAAAGTTTAGTTTTGAGCATTTTACAAGTTTGCATAGTATGACGAGGTCGCAGGGCGGGGCCTGTACAATTATTTTTGTAATATTTATAATTGTTGTATGAACGTTTGTACTGCGTCTACGTGTTTGGTATGTATTAAGAAAAGTATGTATGTAGTAGTGTCCGACCGAAACTGGTTTTCCAGAAATTTTGTTCTTGACCACGTGAGTTTCGGTTTCGGTTTCGGCCGAAACTGAAGCCACGACCGAACATTCAAGTGGTCAAGTACAAAATTTCTTAAAATACTGAAATTTGGTGCATTTTACCTATTATTTTGAATTAATTAGGGCATGAAATGGAGACACAGTATATTAAGTTTGTTGGAATCATTGATTTAATATAATTAATCAAAAAAATATTATTAACATTTTTATTATTTTTTTAAATTATGTTCTCATAATTCCCGAACAGGGCCAAAGCGTTGCCGCGGGAAAGGAAGTTAGGCGAGCATGGGTGTGCGTGAACTGCGACACAAGTTTCGGTTTCGGCAAAAGTTTCGACCGATTTTGGCCGAAACTGAAACCGAACTTTCGGTCCGATACTAGTATGTAGTAAGCTGATTGATGGATGGATGGATGTATGTAGTATACCCACAAAATAAGCATAGAAATGTAGCTTAATTTGGGTTCAGGGAACATTGTGTGAAATGTCCATAAATAAGTTATTTTATTTTGGGAACAGAGGACCCTCTCCTCTGGTCCCAAAATGAAGTGATTACTAGTTTTGTTAACTTTTGTTAGTATATCTTGTCTGTATGTTAGTATATCACAGAAGTACCCAAGTCTTTGTATATCATATTGTAGAGAAATGAAAACAGCTCAAGCTGGATTTTACGTTTTAGAGCGTAGCGGTTTTGTTCAGTGACAAATGAATGTTGTTTACAGTAATAACTTAGGGCACAGCTTAGGGCTATAAATGCAAATGACGGCCATTTTCAATTTTGTTCTATCCTCGATTCTTGCTATCAATGGAACCAATTCTAATTCTAAATATGTTAGAGTTCAACGATTACACGCTGTCCCACACAAACTAAAAAAATCCGAAAATATCATGAGGGCCTTAGGTCTTTCAGTTTATAATCGGCTGCCGGTAGACGTCAGGAATGCGGCTTCCATGATGATTTATATTTATTAATTCTTTATTGCAGATTTTACATCCATATTGTTAGTTACATTGTACTTATATCCTATGTTAGTATAATTTGCATGAAAATACGAAAATTCACTTAAACCAAAAGTTAATCGCCCGTTCGAAGCACTTAATTGGCTTATGTAGTCCGGCCCAGTGCTCCATGAACGGGCTATCCAGCCTGTTATATATATAATGTCCTCACTGTCCTCAGGATGCTGTTGGGATCTCCACATAGTCTTTTCACCATAGACGCTACCCTCTTTCTGATAACGGCGTAAAATTTATCAATGTGAGCGTCCGCAAACATCTGTGATTCGCTACAGAAGCGTGGAAATCCCATCAGCACCCTGAAGGCATTATTGTATTGTACACGCAGGACGTTGTAAGTCCACAAGTGTGTCACCCACAAGGCGCACGTATAAAAATTTTGACAATACGCCCTTAAAAGCGTCACTTTGACATCCCTGCTACAACGCGCAAACCTCCGAGCAAGCATATTACAGCGTACTGCCAACGCCCTGCGTTCTCTCTCTATGTCAGCATCATCAGACAAAGTAGTTTTAAGTTTTATGAGAAGACTGAATTTATTGGCAATTTCATTGTGTACATTTTTATTAATTAAAATCGTAAGTTTATATTATACAGATTTTATAATAAAAAAGTTCTGTTATTATTGCCGAATTGGGTTATTAACACTATGAATTTTCATTTTTTAGTTATGTTAAGTTTAGTTATGCATGTAGAATCGATACCAATGTCAAACTGATCTACTCTTTTATCCTTACTTGCATATATCAATAAGCTACTAATGACGGCATCCTCTATTGAACATTTGACAGGAGATAGAAATATCTTGCTAATAAACGTGGAATATCCGTAATCGCAGATTGATTATTGAAAATCTTAGTAATAAGAAAGTTAAAGAATATCTGTTGAATATTGAAAAATTTAACAGTAAAAGTAATCGATACGAGATTAAATTAGAGGCAGCTCATGTTACAAGTTAATTCAATTGGAAAAATAAGTTAAAGCTCTTATAAAGTTATCAATAAAAAGATAGTGGAAACAAAGTTTATAATATGAAACTGATTTTTAGATGTTTGAATGTTGGTAAACCTCGGTTATGCTGTTATCTATTGTTGTATTCCTTAAGTTGACACAATATAAAACATTTTTGTACGATTTATAAAAATAATTATATATCTATTGAAAATCAGCCTTTAAGATGATATAAAAATAATAATAATAAGTATTTATTTGCACCAAAAAATTACATAGGTTGTTGCATAGTTCACGAAATCACATTTTTATTTTTGTTTATTTATTTTATTTTCAAACTTCTTGCACAAAGTTAATATGTACAATGGCGGGCTTAATGCTAAAAGCATTCTCTTCCAGTCAACCATTGGGCAGTGTGGAAAACGGAAAAGGTAGGTGCATAGCGCTAACAGTATTAATTTTCATACCTAATGTCAACTTAGTAAATATATAAAATTACCTAAATTAAATACATAACATCAACCTATTTTTACTTATAAATATGTATTAACTATAAATATGTATTAACTAGATTCATTTAAGAGTTAGTTAAGGTTGTAAAAAAGAAAATCCATATAACTAAACAAAACCATGTTGCTAAAAATTTAAAACCTGTCACTTGAACTAGGCGGGCCTGTATCCCAAGTGACAAATACATACATACACACATATTAAGATCTCCAATAAATATTAGATTAGATATAAATAGAGTTCTCTCTGTGATGACACGAACCTCTTCCACTTTGGGAGGATTTATGGTCTACTGTGCCACGCTGGCCAGGCGTGTTGGCATTGGGTTTATTTTCGAGTTTTCTGTCTCTCACCGAGGACGTTATCTGGTTACAATTACCCTAAGCTGGCTGTTACGGCACAGCACAGGAGAAGGGTGCTGACACTTGTTGTCTTTTTCCGTCAGCACGCGAACTAGTTGCATCCAGCGGCTTCCAAATGTGCTGGAAGTCGCTGAATGCTAATGAGTTAATCAATTTATAATTACGACGCTAGTAGACTGATTATTAAATACATTAATCTCTTATCAAGCAGTTGGTTAAGTAAAACGCGGAAGGGGAATATATAAAGTGAATCTATAGGTACTTATTATATAACAAAGTCGTTATTTTTGTATGTATATTAATTTTGGTTAATGTTACAGTAAATAAATATTATGCCATTTTTAATTATGTATATGTGTACTTGTTTATGTATGTATATGATATTAACGGTATATAAGTAGTTTATGTATAGTATATTTTAAGTAATATTTACTTATTTATTTTATTATTATAATAACATTATTATTATTTTGTTATTCATTTACCGAGTCACGGGCTATTTCTATTAAAGAAATACCCGGTCCTTTGGTAGGCTTACATGGGGACATAGGTCCAACATGCAGAGGCCCTTTGAGTTTTTTAAAGAAAGAATAAAATGTGATGGGACGTCTACCAACGACACTCCATACCTGTACTATAGAAGTAGTCATGGAGTGCCAGTGGTAGGTGTAAATCTAGGGTCAAGACCCGGAGCGGGTTTCCCCGTAATTACGCCCTTGACATTGACACTTCCACCCCCGAGCATATAGCTCTGGTGACCCCACTCTGTCCAGCCGGTAAAGGCAAGACAGAGGCGAGAGTCCAGGCACTCTCGGTTTCCAGTTCGGCCAGCCAACAAAGGCAAGCCGAAGGCGAGGCCACTACCGACTCTCAGGGGCACTCGGGACCGCAGTGTCGCCACTCACATTCAGCTCGCCACAAGCTGCCCTGCGGTCTGTAGGCTTTCCCTAGGTCCTGTGACACATTTTTTGTTTATACCACAAGATTTTCGAAAGCCTATAATCTGCCTCCAGGTTTTGCGTTAGTCTCATGGTGAGGTAACGACTGGCCCAGAGGGGTTTATTATTATTTTTCTCTTCCTTTACATTAATCTACTTGTACACTGCAGCCCCACTTTATTTTAGTCCCTAACTTTTCTTTCCATCCCATGGTTGCCTGGAAGAGATCACTTTATGTGATAAGGCCGCCATTTGTACCTAGTTTTAAGCTTAATTTCTGTTAAGAGTTAATCTATCTATCTATCTATATCCCTAAGTGAGCTTATATCTTTAAAACTACGCAACGTATTTATATGCGGTTTCCTTTATCAGATAGAGCGGTTCAAGCGGATGGCGTTTTTGTATAATTTGTTAAGCTTTCGTGTATGTTCAGGAAGAGTGGGCTCAATATTTATTGAGCCATGTATTTAAAAACGCGGGTAGAACCGCGGGCAATAGCTAGTACTCAATAACTATATATCGAGTTAATTATATAATATTTAGCTCCAGACGTATCGATAATGATGTGTCATTAAAATATTGTTAGAAACGTTTATTTATGATGAAATCATACTAACACTCAAGGTGATATTTATTAGTACCTAGTTATCAGTTTGTCCGTGTTGTGATGGATTAATAATACAAGTGTCACCACCCCTTTTCTTTCCCAGGGTACTGCAAAAGGCAGTTAAAAGATTTTTGTTATTTTAATATAATATCCCTTGTAAAAAATAGGAAATGCGAAAATAAACCCTGTGCCAAAATGCCTGGACGCCGCGTAGCCCGTTGTTTAGTGATATTTATCATTGGTATGACGATTTTATTATAGTAAGCTATAGCCCCTGCTAAAGTGGTGGGGGCCTGTGTCCAACCGTGGGACGTTAATGGGCTGGAGAGAAAAAGACAGAAAGCTTATAATCTTCAAAACCACATAACGGATATTGATGCAATAATAGATAGAGAGCGGTTTAAGAGTCTGGCATTTTTGTATTATTTGTTAGGGGTTTGTTTGAAATTCCACGCGTACGAAGTCGCGGGTAACAGCTAGTATAATTATATAAGAAAGTTTATACTTGTACCACATATGGTACATGTAATATAAACCAAACATAAAACTTTATAAACACAATTTTTTATAGATAACTAGCTGTCCCGGCAAACGTAGTTGTGCCATATTAAAAAAAAAAGTTTGAAAAATAGATGTTGGCCGATTCTCAGACCTACTGAATATGTATGCAAAATTTGAGAAGAATCGGTCAAGCCGTTTCGGAGGAGTACGGTAACTAACACTGTGACACGTGAATTTTATATATTAGAAGTATTTGACTGACAGACAGATGGACAGTAAAGTTATTTTAAAGATTATTTTTTGTACAGAATACTAAATAATGTAAGTTAAATAACATCAAAATTATGTATCTATTGTTAATAATGAAGCGTAGGGGCGGCCCCCGACAAGTTGGGGCAACACTACCGTAAAGTTCGCGGAGAGTCAGTAGATTCAAGCGGCGCAAGACCGCGCGTTTGGCGTTCTATGGAGGGGACCTATGTCCAACCGTGGATGGAGAAAGCCTGATAGATGGTTTGTTAATAAAATGAATTATTATAATTAAAAATCGATATTACTCGAATATTAATTCCAGAGTGAATATAAAAATGTCATAATTTTTAGTATTCCTAACATTAAGACGATACCAAAATAGCTTCGTGCATTTTTCTACTTACGAAGTTTTCATTGTTTCTTTAGATTGAATGGCTAGAGCTCTAATTTTTAAGTATATGTTTTTTTCAATATATGATCTAGGATCGCATAAACTCAGAAACACGATTGAAAAAAGTTTTCTCGATAGAAAATCTTAGCGAAACAACCTCTCTAATTTTTTATTTTTTTCATTTGTCGGCCTATTATCGCGTATTAACTAATGAAATAACCTTAAAAACATAAGTAACTATTATATATAGAAACACGTAAATCAGAATTAAAATATATTTAGTAGATTTTGAGTAAATAGGAAAAGTATCCCTAATTCTTCATTTTCTGTGCCTACTGGCTGTGTTAATATGTACGTATCGGCGATGATATACGATAATATTGATGTAGGCCCTTAAAGCTAAATGATATATTTTCTTCTGGCATGTCTTAAATAATTTCTTTTATTTACCTTTCACTAAGCGCAGCATCTTTCCCAACATCTGTATCAATCACAATTCCGTTCATCTTGTTACAATCATCTCATAAACTATAAGGCACTTAATCACTGTATTTGCAATTTATATTACATAAATATTATATTAATTGTATAATATAAGTTTGTATAAAGTTTGTCGTAGTTTGTCCCTAGTTAAACCATACATGTGTTCAACGCGATGGTTTCTTGCGTACTGTACTGTACTTCGTTACGTACGATGTTGTATAGGCAACGTGGGCTGTGTACAAAGAGTACATATATACAGTGTAGATGGGTCATATGATAAAAGCTTGAACGATATTTCGAGTACCTTCTAGAATACCGCGAAAATCAATCACACCACTCTGTCCTCCTTATAGAAGAACAGTTCTAGGTGCAAATTCACCCTATGTTAGTTTATGCAAGGCTGTGAATCTTTATAGTAATAGATTTGATATACATTGTGATTCCTTTAATAAACTTAAAAAAATTATTGACCTTTGAATGGGTCAAAGGTCAATAATGGGAACATTACTATAATAATTATAATTTGCGATTTATGTGTGGGTACATAATGTTATTATTAATTTTTATCACCTATTTTTTGTTGTAATTTGATTATTTAATTATTATCCAATGTATTTTTTTTACCAATGCCGCATTTGTGAGTTTTGAACTCACTTTGAGATTTCTTTTGTGTACAAGCGGTGTTTGCCTATAAGTAATTGTTGCATGTTCATTTGTTTTGTTTTTGAATGTAATTTTTACTTTATCTCTAATGTTAACAATTGTTGGTGAACCTAAATAAATAAATAAATCCATTCATCCATCCATCAGCCTCTCTCCGTCCACTGTTGGACATAGGCCTCCCCCATAGAACGCCACAGCGCGCGGTCCTGTGCCGCCTGCATCCAATGTCGGAGGCCGCCCAACGCTGCGTTGTCCGGTACGTGGTCGCCACTATAGTACTTTTCTTCCCCAACGATCGTCAGTCCTACGAGCGATGAGGCCTGCCCATTGCCACTTTAATAAATAAATATTCTACCTTAATTATTAAATGTTTTATTTTTGTGTAAGTAATTTTTGAAGAAAAACTTTACTAATGCTTGATTTTGGGGGTAAGGAGAGGAATAGGAGTAGGCAGTAGAATTTGAAAGGGTATGCTTAAAAGATTGTTAACTACAAACAACATATAAAAAATTGTACATTTTAAGATTTTTTAACCAACTTCTAAAAATGGAGGAGGTTCTAATTTCGTCTGTATGTTTTTGTTTTTATTTTTCTCATAAACGTTATAAGAACTTAGTTTCAAATTTTCCAACTCTAACAAAACTCCAGACAGAACCGTAATCGTAGTAATAGCTTATAATCAACAAACAATATAATTTAAAATTTTTATTTGCGTACAAAGCCTAAACCACTAATGCAGCATTAATTACTAAAGTAATTAATTACATATTACTTATGACTAATAACAATTTTTTTTACATCAACGTTATTAAATAAACTAGTTTTACCGGATACTTTAACTTTTATTTTAATTCATAACATTCCTAATATTTCCGACAGTTAAATAAGTACACAGGTACGAATTAGTCGTAGCTGTAATGTTAAAAATATTTCCATTGTAATAGATAAGTCACACAAATGTTCGAGTATATTAATAGTATTATGCCTAATATCGACTCTACATTTACAATGTTACTCTACATAAACCAGTTGCGCCGGTAGAGTGAGTTGCGCGCGCAATCTCTGCACATTTCTATGGAGTAACGCGTTCATTCATGGGTCATCGGTTACACTTAACTTTTTATTACACCATCAAGTGTAATAGTAAAACTTTGATTCAAACTGCTATAGTACTGAAATTTGCTGATAAAAAAACTATAAATAAATGAATATTGACAGATGGTTAATACACGTCCAGTCCCAAAACTAAGCGTAATACTTGTGCTTATTTGTACTAAATTATGAATATAATAAAATTTCTTCCCAGCTGCATGAACTAGTTCCCACATCACCATTTCTATATCACACTACCAGACAATCGGAACGTCTCCATCCGTACGTATTGGACATAACACCACCTTCCAAAGACTGGAATAATTTACCGATGTCTGTGTTCCCCGAGAGTTACAATGTAGATATGTTCAACAAAAATTGGTCAAGTGCGAGTCGGACTCGCGTACGAAGGGTTCCGTACCATTATCTATGCAACATAAGGCACGTTATTAATAAATGAGCAAACAACACACACAATACTTAATTAATCACGTTTGTTGTATGAGAGCAAGAAACGGTAAAAAAATCATGTTTGTTGTATGGGAGCCCCCCTTAAATATTTATTTTATTTTATTTTTAGTATTTGTTGTTATAGCGGCAATAGAAATACATCATCTGTGAAAATTTCAACTCTCTAGCTATCACCGTTCTTGAGATACAGCCTGGTGACAGACGGACGGACGGACGGACGGACGGACAGCGAAGTCTCAGTAATAGGGTCCCGTTTTTACCCTTTGGGTACGGAACCCTAAAAAAGGGATTCAGGCTTCTTACATAGTTGGTACGATTTACCATCAAAGATTCCATTATCGCTTACCATCAGGTGGCATGGGATTAAGTGCCAACATCCTTCATTAAATAAAAAAGTTCATTAACGTACCATGTGGGACACTGGCTCATACATTTTGGGGAGGAGAGGCATCTTGTGGGCCGGCAAGGTGCGGGCGGCTAGTGCTCTGACAACGTACTAGCCGTCCTCATGTCTGGATTACACTTTCGCTTAACATCAGGTGGACTGTGGTCATTTGCCTACCCAAGCTATAAAAAAAAGGTGTTTGGTCTGCGTGTACGCATAGGTTTTAGCGCAGAGTTTTCAGCTCACATGTTTTAATTATTTTGTTGTAAGTAGTGTAGTGAAGTATCTGGCTTTTACAGCAAAATGGGGAGGAAATGGGTTGGTGACACTTGTATTCTTAATCCATCACGATACTGTTTTATTTATTTGATATACAAAACTCATGTACATATGAGTAAACATTTATATGGTCATCATACTCCTACCCTTATCCCATTATTTGGGGTCGGCACAACATGTCGTTTTCTTCCATAGTCTTCTATCAGCCGTCATGTCTGTGTTAACTCCTCTTTCTTTATGTCCTCGTTCACACAGTCCATCCATCTTTTTTTAGATCTTCCTCTAGACTTTTTTCCTTCCACATTTAATATACGCAGAACTCTCCTAACGATGTTACTTTCCTCTCGTCTAGTAACATCGTTAGGAGAGTTCTGCGTATAAACTTTGAATATGGTTAAGACATAATTTGTTGATAACGTCACCGCACATTAAAGGTTAAATTATCATAAACAGATGTGACCTGATCTGATATAAAGTTGAATGGGTTAATAACATTTTAACCCATTTATCTCTTTCGAGTCCACTAACGTCCCACTCGTTGGCACAGGCCTCCTCCACTTTGTAAGGGATAATAGTTTACTATGCAGCGCTGACCGGCCATGTTAGCATAGGGTTTTCATCGAGTATTCCGTCTCTCACAGAGGATGTGTATCATATCCTTTAACTGGCCTTTACAGCTTCCGGGGAAGGAAATCTATCATCACACGGACATTTAAACCTATAAAGTTAAGACAAGATTATTAAGACGATACCAAAATAGCTTCGTGCATTTTTCTACTTACGAAGTTTTCATTGTTTCTTTAGATTGAATGGCTAGAGCTCTAATTTTTAAGTATATGTTTTTTTCAATATATGATCTAGGATCGCATAAACTCAGAAACACGATTGAAAAAAGTTTTCTCGATAGAAAATCTTAGCGAAACAACCTCTCTAATTTTTTATTTTTTTCATTTGTCGGTCTATTATCGCGTATTAACTAATGAAATAACCTTAAAAACATAAGTAACTATTATATATAGAAACACGTAAATCAGAATTAAAATATATTTAGTAGATTTTGAGTAAATAGGAAAAGTATCCCTAATTCTTCATTTTCTGTGCCTACTGGCTGTGTTAATATTTACGTATCGGCGATGATATACGATAATATTGATGTAGGCCCTTAAGATCTTTTACAACGTTAGAAGCTAGATGTAAAGAAGTATAATTGTTAGAATTCTTATATGAACTTATAAGAAGCTACTCAACGTGTCGGGGGAGTTACGTGGAATATTTTCCTTGTAAAGATACATTTTTGTATCTTAAAAAATACCCGGATATACCAAATATAACTATTGTTGAACGCTAACGTTAGTAATGCGTGGGAACCTTAACTTGGATGTATATTTGCCTTGCTATTATTTAAATAACTTACTTTTACGTATAATATAAATTGCTGTTCGCGAAACTCCAAACCAAATTAGGTCAATTTGGCTTTTGAAATGTTTTACGCCGTCCAGGGAAAGTTTTTTCGGTTAAAAAATGTTAAAAAAAGCGAAGAAGATAAAAAAAGAACAAATATATTTTTGCAAGTAAAATTGCGAAGCACAGGTATTGTCTTACAAAATAGCACGCCACATCATTTTAGTAACACGCGTGCAAAGTCCATTTACTGATAGGCCAATTACTGATACTTACTTATTATTTTAATTTATTATACCTAAATACCTATTTATAAATAAATCGCCTGAGTAACCAGGAGATTTTTAAAAATGCTCGCCAGGCTATCCATAATGGAGTGTTGTTACCCACGCTTATGTATGGAAACGAATGTAGGGTGTGCAGAAGAAGCATGAAAGTAGCATAGTTAAATGGGGTGGAAACGCGCTATTTAAGAAGTATGTGTGGTGTGACTTTAAAAGATAGATTAAGAAATGAAGTCATAAGAGAACGTTTCGGTTTGCAAGAGGATGTAGTGATTAAGGTGGAGAAAAGTATGCTTAAGTGGTTTGGTGGTTCTTACGACAAAACTTCTGAACCGTAGAATTAGAAAATCTGGAAAATACTACCGGCCGTTTTTAAAACGTATACGTCTCTTATTATACGCATACGAAGTTAAAATCACCAAATTAAATTGCAAAATGAAATGGCAAGCTTACAATTTTTTGATTTTTTTTTATGGACAGAATACAAACCTTTAAATTAAAATGTACCCTTTGAAGATATTTAAAAATGGGTACACTCGTAATTACAATTTTGCTTTAAACGTTGGGAAGCTATCTGAGATAGCTTAATAATTAATTAAAAAAAACCTCAAGTAATTAATGTCTTTGTTAATTAAAGGGTTAAAATTCTTATTAATATAACGTACTAGCTGTAGCCCGCGACGAATTTTCCCCGTTTTTGCAACATTTTTCACTACTGCTTCACTTCTACTGGTCGTAGCGTGATGTTATATATCCTAAAGCCTTCTTTTATAATACATAAAGTGGTTCGAGAGGATGACTTTTGGAACGAAGTTCCTTACGGCAGGCTTGGAGGGGATAAGGATTTCGGTGCGTGACCGAACAGAAAAAAATGTGATAGTAAAACCGTAAGAAAAATGCGTGGAAAAAAAACCGTTAAATGAGACGTGCGCAGGCGCCACAGTCGCATACGACGAGTAGTGTATAATACCTTTCTCTTTCTTTCTTTTTCTGCAAATTGTGTTGATTCTACATTAGCCGAAGGAACTTCGTTCCTACCTGGTGTCCCACGACACCACATTGTTTTTTTTATAATTCCACAGCAATTTTCATTTTTCTTATCAACTTGCGGGTAACAACTATTTATGATAAAACAATAAAAGATAAGCCCAAGAATGAGTTCTAAAATACCTCTTGCTATTTTCCAGTAGATTGCGCGAAAAAGTAAAACAAAAATAATACTTCCTTTTCTTGTGTATTCTATTTTAGTACAATTATTTATTTATTTTACGACATATTTGTCTAGCCTTATTTAACTATAATTTAATGGCTAAATATGGCCACACTACGTCTTAATATAATATTATTGTTGTTTTAATATATTATTAATATAATAATGTATTTATTAATAAGTTAACAGTCCAAATAACACAATAATTAAATAACTATTTGTCTTACTTATCACCAAGTTCCACTAAATAACATTTAATTAAAATCTCCTGATGGGTGAGTTTAATTATAAGCGTTCTTCTTTTGATTATGAACATATATTATATATATTGATAGAACAATACGAACTACTAGAAGTTTATTTTTAAATTTATTTGGCTTCAATTTTAAATTAAGAATGTTTGTTTTTATTATTTTATTGGCTTCGTAATTAATCGAGTTTGCCAGTTTCAAGCATTCTTAAAGTTTTTAAGAGTAATATAAAACTTGAAGCTCGCATGGAAAGTCAAAATAAGTCGCAGTTACCCACCTGAAAACAAACTAATTGGATGCCACTTAATTGAAACTTTTTGTGGAGTTTTGGAGGCAATATACAAATATATTAAGCGTAATTCGTGTATCAAAAAAAAAAAATTGGAAGCAGTGTGCGGTCTTTTTAGGTTCTAGTTTCAAATTAAGTAGGTTCGTACGTTTTTTGTGTATATATTATTTTTTACACTAACTAACTCGGCGAAGTAAAAATACCTGTTCACAAACAAAAGTTCAGAATGTCAGAAGTCAGAATCACTATAGAAAGGGTTTGAAAACAAAGCCACAAAAGGCGGCCTTTATCGCTACATGAGATCTTTTCCAGACAATAAACTGTACAAGTACAATATAAATCAAAGCGTGTTTCTGACGTGTGCACAAAGTAACCACGAAATTGAATATTGTAGAGTTATTGACAATCATATTACACAAAATATTAATATGTGGTAATCTACGTGCGAGGGTTGCGTTGATGAACTAGGTAGGTACACTACAATACTATGACCTTTTTGGCTGAATGCCAATTAGTGTCTGTGCCAATTTTGCCGCCAACATTAAATTAAAAAACAATTTTTATAACAAAAAACTGTTAATGAGCATCTATCCAGAGAATAAACTCATAAACTGGTGGGCGGATATTCATGATTCCTGTGATAATAGATATTTGATATTTTAATAGAGATGGTATTAATCAAATTCGATACGGTACTTACCGTTGACATGACAATGAAAGAAGCTTTATTGCGTTTATTATAACAAAAGCTCAATAGTTCAATGAACTACTTGTTTTAATGTCTAAAGAATTTAGAAAATAGATGTTAATTAGTTGACCACAATGACCACTCAAATTCAGATCAGTAGATATTATTTCTATTGTCCGAAATATTAATAACTATCTAATGACTGTGGTTTCCAACACGTTTATAGTAGTAGGTAGACGACAACGAAAACGTTTGTCGTATGGAAGCCCTCTTAACTATTTATTGTGTTCTAGTTTATAGTATTTGTTGATATAGCATCAACAGATAAACACAGTTTTTTAAAATATTAACTCTCTAGCTATTACCGTTCCTCAGACGCAACCTGGTGACAGATGGACAGACAGCGAGGTTTCAGTAACAGGATCCTGTTCTATCTTTTGTTACGTAACCCTAAAAATAATTATAATGATTTATGCAACTTTATAAAAATCTAATATACTGTAATTTATCTAATGGCAACATTAAGAGGGTACTGTACCTACTCCTCATTTAGGTATTTGCCTTCTTAGGCATTGCTATCCCTATTTCCGAGCGCCGCGCTGAAAGGGACAAATATAGATGAAGCGGATTTTACCTACAAATTCTTTGAAAAAAGACGTTTCGTACTTCCGTTTTCTTTTCGCGAAAGTTAAACCGATTTTAATAGTTTTTGCGTTATATTATAGATAAAGAGTATATCTATGCTTCTATCACTTTCTTTTGTGGTAAAACTTTACCAAATTTGTGTGACAGATCCTGCAACTTTATCTAAAGAAAACCGAAAAAAGTGGGCTTTTCGGATCGTCATATTTCTTTTAGTTATTATGTTTTGAAAAAAAGAAAGTGATAGAAGCATAGATATGCTCTTTATCTATAATATGACGATAACAAAAACTATTAAAATCGGTTTAACTTTCGCGAAGAAAAAACGGAAGTACGATACCCATACTTTTGTATGGAGCATAATTTGGTATCGTGCCATCTTAACCATCATCAAACCATTTATAAAAATGACATTTAGATATATTTTTTTATATTATGAACTCAGTCTTGACCCAAGAGGTTATAGTAGCAAGTTGGTGCGATCCTGTCGGGAATATCTGGTATATAATGAGATTTATTGGAAATCGGACGTTCTCCGTAATATCATTAAATTGAAGCTGAAAATATAATTTATATCTTTGCATCGGATACGAAATTGATCGGAGAAATTTAAACTGTGTGTGTGTGTGTATTTATTTATCAGTTTGATGTGGCATGCCCATTGCCACCTCAGTGTGCTTTGGAGCGAGTTATGTCTGATACTCTCGTTCAACGGGTCTTATGACGTCTTATTACAATGTCTTATGTAGTCATAGCTCAGACCTTTAGATTTTTATGAGGTCCATATTCAAGGAACATATTTCAGCATAAAACAAATATGAGAGTGTATTAAGTAGGCATGTTTGTTGTTCTTTCACGCAATAAATATATAGATAAAAACATATATTATATATATATATACATATATTTTAGTAAAACTTTACTTCTTTTAGCGGTTTCTATGTATTACTAGCTGTTGCCTGCGACTCCGTCCGCGTAGAATTTAGAAAATTTTCACGTGCTACGGCGCGTTGGCTTATTTCATGTATAAGTTTGGTGTTTCTATACCGATTTCTATGATTCTTTTTATTGAATAGGTAATAATGTTAACTTCTTTAAATTAGGGATGAGTGAGAGTATTATAAACGTAAGAGTAAACAAATATAATCAGAATGCTCCGAACAGCTAAGCTATCAGGAGTTACACGTGTTATTGTGAGTCAACCATAAAATATAGTATGCTGTTGCGGGATATTTTTTAGACAATTTTATGTAGAATATTTTCGTCATACTTGATTTCTATGTAACTTTAACGATTAAGACTGCACACGCGACGGAAGCTTAAAAAATGGAGTAACTTCTCCCGCTTTCGCAACATTTCCCTTCACTACTCTGCTCCTATTGATTGTAGCGTGATGAAAAGTATACTTTAACCTGCCCAGGAGTATGAAGAATATTTGTACTAAGTTTCATTAAAATCTGTCGAGTAGTTTTTGTTTCTATAAGGAACATACAGACTGACTGACAGACAGACAGACCGACAGACAAAAATTTTACTGATTGCATTTTTGGCATCAGTATCGATCACTAATAACCCCCTGATAGTTATTTTGAAAATATATTTCATGTACAGAACTGACCTCTCTACAGATTTATTATAAGTATAGATAAGTATGTATTTACAAAAGAAAAGGAGTAGGTATATGTAATCTATCCGTATTCTGGTACTCATAACACAAGCATACAAGCTTAGCTTGGGACCAGAGGACGTTGTGTGAAATGTCCGTGAATATTTATTTATTTATTTAGCTTATACTTCAGAATCACATAATCGTACAAAGTATATTTGAGTAAATTTTTCAGGAGAAGCTTTTTCATTTTGTTATCAACAAGTACGAAGGGCATTTGCTAGGTATATACATGTTCATATCTCTCTATTAAAGATAGATTCTATTTAAGATAGAAATACAGTTGTTTTTGCATTAGACGCAGTAAAAAAATGGGAAATATTGGTTTAAGAAATATCAAAAATGTCCCTTGCTAGGTTTTGATTTTGGACAGCCGATATGCGCGTGAAATTTAGAAAATGTTTCTCCGTTTTTTGCAACTATTTCCACTGATGCTTTGCTCCTAGTAAAACGTACATCAAACGTACTATCTAACACTACAATATTTTTTCAAATCGGACCAATAGTTCCGGAGATTAGCGCGTTCAAACAAACCAACTCTTCTCAGCTTTATAACATTATTATAGATTTTTACAAACGGATATATAATACTGCTCTTATTTATACTGATACTAGCATTTGCCCGCGGCTTCGCACGCATTAGTGGCCGAATCAAGTTTGAAATCAAACCTAAAATAAATACTGTATTCTAAACTGAAATTAATAGATACTAACATCGATACTGAAATCCATAGAAAAATTTACATCAATCAACATTCGTTATAAAATACTATGTTTATCAAATAAAATCAATTTAATTAGGAAAGCATCTCAATTAAAAAAAAAAGTTGAAACTTAGTACCACAAAAACAGTTTTTATTCCGAGCTACCGCGTAGATCGCATGTCAGTCTAGGATTAAAACCTTCTTAGTCAATAAAAAAAATATCTGTAAGTCGACGGACTCTATGAGTTGCTATGACAACTGTAAAAATAACAAAATATTGTTTTATACCGTATTTCACAAACATTTGCGTTTATTATCTCGTACAGAGTTTTACCGAAATAATATATAGCCTATTTGACGTCCAGGACTATAAATTATCTCTATACAAATTTTCGTGTGATTCTATTTGGTAGATTTTGCGCGAAAACATCACAAACAATCAAACAAACTCACTTTCACTTTTATATACAAGTAAGGATTATAAAGCTGAAGAGCTTGTTTGTTTGAACCCACTAATCTCAAGGACCACTGTTCTGATTAGAAAAATTCGTTCACTGTTGGATAGTACATTTATCGAGGAAGGCTATAGGCTATATAACAGGAGTGGCCAACAAGTCGATCGCGATCGACCTAATTTGGTCCATCACTCGCAAGTTTCATTCCCCATAGACAAAGCTTTTTGACTCATTAAATAAATATTCATGTACTATACATATCTGGAACTCGCAAGAGTGCATGGCGGTATAAAAGCACATTGCATAAACGTCCCCCTTCTTACGAGTACCTAAGAAATAGGTCGATCGCGAGTCAATTTTAAAATAAAATGTGGATCTTATGTGCACAAAAGTTGGCCACACCTGCTATATAGCATAACGCTGCGACCGATGAGAGCGTAGCATAAGTGAAAAATGTTGCAAAAACGAGGAAATGTTTTTAAATTCCACGCGTATGAAGTCGCGGGCAGCGGGTAGTAAATACTCATAAAAAGTAACAAAGGTCCTTTTCCCTTGTTATTTACTAGAATGTTCTCGTTGACAGTAAATAACTGAATTAAATTGTGCTCGTGTCAATAAACAACACTGTTCTATATTTTGGTACAATTATTAGGGTTACGTACCAAAAGATTATACGCCACGGGATGATTATTAGGTACTAAGACCACTGTTCATCCTTCCGTTCATCTGTCACCAGGCTATATCTCAAGAAAGATGAACATGCTGGAACAGGTAGTTACGCAGTTCACTCATTTCTATTGTATTTTTTGTTCTTCATTGTTTTACTTATTGTTTTTTGTTCTCTATTCACAAGTTTATTTTCTAAAGTAATTTATTAATTTTGCATTTGACATGCTATGCTTTTTACTTAATAAATCAAATTATGGTGGAAAATTTGAAATGCCGCAAGCGGGACTTGAATCCACGACCTCGGAATACCGTTCCGAAGCTCTTCCAACTGAGTTATTGCGGTCTACTTGCAACATCTCAAATTAACCACCATACTTGTCACTCGAATGAGTTTATATATATACAGGTTGCTTCAAAAAAATGTATACACACTTTGAACTTCCATAGAAAATTTATTTACCGTTCTACAAAGTTAAATTTCAGGTAAATAGAAAGCTGAAAGTCCAATGTAAATGAAACATAAATAACAAATGTTAATACTGTTCAAATTGGTGACCTGCAGCATCAATACAATTCTGAGTACGAGTCACCACTGATTCTGTACATCTTGGACGCAGGGGGCCAATTGAGTTTCCAGCACGCTCTCCAGACCTTACACCGCTGGATTTCTTCTTGTGGGGCACAGTAAAGATGAGGTGTACAAACGTAAACCACGTAACCTAGACATTCTTTGGAATGAGATTCAAGCAGTGTGTAGAGAAATCTCATTGGACGTTTTGTTACGATGTACAGAATCAGTGGTGACTCGTACTCAGAATTGTATTGATGCTGCAGGTCACCAATTTGAACAGTATTAACATTTGTTATTTATGTTTCATTTACATTGGACTTTCAGCTTTCTATTTTCCTGAAATTTAACTTTGTAGAACGGTAAATAAATTTTCTATGGAAGTTCAAAGTGTGTATACATTTTTTTGAAGCACCCGGTATATATATATATATATATATTATTTTTTTACGTACAGCGCCATCTATCAAGATTGCTTTACACCATCTCGACCAACACTTGAGTATTCTTTCCAGAATACGAATGGGTTGAAATAATGGCGCGACGTTCATTACTAAAGTAATTTATTAATTTTGCATTTGACATGCTATGCTTTTTACTTAATAAATCAAATTCAATAAATCAAATATTCCGAGGTCGTGGGTTCAAGTCCCGCTTGCGGCATTTCACTTTTCCACCATAATTTGATTTATTAAGTTTATTTTCTGTTCGTTTTTATTAGGGTTTCGTACAAACCCTTATAGGATCACTCCGGTGTCTGTCTGTCTGTCTGTCCGTCTGTCAAACTTTTTTTACTCAGCAACGGCTGAAGGTATCAACTTGAAACTCATAGCAAATGTAGATCTACGCGGTCCCTTACTACAAAAAATATAATCAACCTAATTTGTCTAAGCAATAAGAAAATATTAAAAAAAATGAGGAGCACAGTAGCGCCATTTGACTAGTTTTTGCCGCAATTCAGGAATTGAAATTCAGGGCCTACTACCGTTACTCTAGAAACTTGAAATTTGGCTCAGAGTTAGACTAGATACTGGTGATATTGGGAAAAATCCGAAAACTTTGAATTTCTTATCACATTACGCGTAAACATTATTTTTCCAAAGGTCATATTTTTCCAAGATTAGCACATGAAATTTGTAAAAGCGCCATCTAACACGTAACAACCACATCATTGCGCACGTCGACGCTGATTTTCCACTTTTGTTTACAAAAATTTTATTATACATAGGATTTTGGAACTAAAGTGCTATTAAATTGTTAATGAATTAATTGTTAATATTGAGATAGAAAATTCATTTACATAGTGTGGGATTTTATGTTCAAAGAATTACATCTTTTCGTCTGTAATGTGACGTCACTTCAAGTAAAGTCAAAATATATATTTCGTATGTAGATGGCGCTAATTGATTTAAATTCTCGCTATTAAAATGTTCATTGTGTAATTAGTAGGTAATTGCATTATTTAATTTTTTGGCACTTACCTACGTATTAGAACTTCACAAATAAAGGATTTTATTTTGTGAGCTGGCAATGACAGGAACTTCTAATAGATTAATGGCTTTTGTAAACACAATAATATTAATGCAGCTAAAATGTATCCACCACCCACTAGGGGTGGGTCGTTAACAGATTTTCCGTTAACGAAACGTTAACGTTAATTTGAGTTCGTCAACTAGTTGACGACCTAGTTAATTTCATCAACAAATTTACGCGTAAAAAAAAAAAAAAAAAAAAAAAAAAAATTGAACAAGAATTATTACTACCATGCCACGCTGACCAGACATGTTGGCACCGGGTTTGTTTTTCCTTACCTGGTTTTAAGGAAATGGGGTGGTGACACTAGCATTCCAGTATTTCGAGTTTTCCGTTTTTCACAGTTGATGTTATCTGTGTACAATATTCCTTAGCTGGTTTTTACAAAACCCTGGTGAGGAAATGGGGTGGTGACACCAGTATTCCAGTATTTCGAGTTTTCCGTCTTTCACAGTTGATGTTATCTGTGTAGGTACAATATTCCTTAGCTGGTTTTTACAAAACCCTAGTAAGGAAATGGGGTGGTGACACCAGTATTCCAGTATTTCGAGTTTTCCGTCTTTCACAGTTGATGTTATCTGTGTAGGTACAATATTCCTTAGCTGGTTTTTACAAAACCCTGGTGAGGAAATGGGGTGGTGACACCAGAATTCCAGTATTTCGAGTTTTCCGTTTTTCACAGTTGATGTTATCTGTGTACTATATTCCTTAGCTGGTTTTTACTAAGCCCTGGGAAGGAAATGGGGTGGTGACACCAGTATTTCGAGTTTTCCGTCTTTCACAGTTGATGTTATCTGTGTAGGTACAATATTCCTTAGCTGGTTTTTACAAAACCCTGGTAAGGAAATGGGGTGGTGACACCAGTATTCCAGTATTTCGAGTTTTCCGTCTTTCACAGTTGATGTTATCTGTGTAGGTACAATATTCCTTAGCTGGTTTTTACAAAACCCTGGTGAGGAAATGGGGTGGTGACACCAGAATTCCAGTATTTCGAGTTTTCCGTTTTTCACAGTTGATGTTATCTGTGTACAATATTCCTTAGCTGGTTTTTACTAAACCCTGGGAAGGAAATAGGGTGGTGACACCAGTATTTCGAGTTTTCCGTCTTTCACAGTTGATGTTATCTGTGTAGGTACAATATTTCTTAGCTGGTTTTTACAAAACCCTGGTAAGGAAATGGGGTGGTGACACCAGTATTCCAGTATTTCGAGTTTTCCGTCTTTCACAGTTGATGTTATCTGTGTAGGTACAATATTCCTTAGCTGGTTTTTTACAAAACCCTGGTGAGGAAATGGGGTGGTGACACCAGAATTCCAGTATTTCGAGTTTTCCGTTTTTCACAGTTGATGTTATCTGTGTACAATATTCCTTAGCTGGTTTTTACTAAACCCTGGGAAGGAAATGGGGTGGTGACACCAGTATTTCGAGTTTTCCGTCTTTCACAGTTGATGTTATCTGTGTAGGTACAATATTTCTCAGCTGGTTTTTACAAAACCCTGGTAAGGAAATGGGGTGGTGACACCAGAATTCCAGTATTTCGAGTTTTCCGTTTTTCACAGTTGATGTTATCTGTGTACAATATTCCTTAGCTGGTTTTTACTAAACCCTGGGAAGGAAATAGGGTGGTGACACCAGTATTTCGAGTTTTCCGTCTTTCACAGTTGATGTTATCTGTGTAGGTACAATATTCCTTAGCTGGTTTTTACAAAACCCTGGTGAGGAAATGGGGTGGTGACACCAGAATTCCAGTATTTCGAGTTTTCCGTTTTTCACAGTTGATGTTATCTGTGTAAAATATTCCTTAGCTGGTTTTTACAAAACCCTGGGAAGGAAATGGGGTGGTGACACCAGTATTCTTAATCCGTCACCACACGGAGGGCTGTCAGGACTGTCTCGTTTTTGAGTTTTCCGTCTTTCACCTTTCACAGAAGATGTTATCTGTGTGCAATATTCCTTAGCTAACTTTTACAGCATCCTTGGGAGAAATGGGGTGGTGACACTTGTAATCTCACACGGAGGAACAGTGATTCATAACATTATTATTTAGGAAAATATCTCTTATCTTAGTAATTTTAAAGTTCACTATTGTACCTATATCATAACAGTCGCTTACGATCTTTCGTTTTAAGAAGTATAATTTCTTTGATTTAATTAGAAAGAAACGAACATTGAAAAAAATTAAAAATTGAAAAAAACTGAACATTGAATTCAATGTTTAACTCTCAAACATTAAAAGAAACGACCATTGAAAAAAATTAAACATTGAAAAAAACTGAACATTGAAATCAATGTTTAACTCATAAACATTGAAAAAAACGAACATTGAAAAAAACTGAACATTGAATTCAATGACATCATTAAATTCAACTAGTTGATTCCGAAACGGTTAACCATTGAAACGTTGACGAGAGGTCAACTAGTTGATCAACTAGTTCGTTAAGGGCCTACATCAATATTATCGTATATCATCGCCGATACGTACATATTAACACAGCCAGTAGGCACAGAAAATGAAGAATTAGGGATACTTTTCCTATTTACTCAAAATCTACTAAATATATTTTAATTCTGATTTACGTGTTTCTATATATAATAGTTACTTATGTTTTTAAGGTTATTTCATTAGTTAATACGCGATAATAGACCGACAAATGAAAAAAATAAAAAATTAGAGAGGTTGTTTCGCTAAGATTTTCTATCGAGAAAACTTTTTTCAATCGTGTTTCTGAGTTTATGCGATCCTAGATCATATATTGAAAAAAACATATACTTAAAAATTAGAGCTCTAGCCATTCAATCTAAAGAAACAATGAAAACTTCGTAAGTAGAAAAATGCACGAAGCTATTTTGGTATCGTCTTAATTCAATGCTCATCGCTACCACCCACCACATTTACAACGCCAAAATTAACTGTATATTATGTTTATAATTTATCTACGCTTTTCAATCTACATAATATGGTCTTATTCATAACGACTAATCGGAGGTTTAAACGAAGATTTTATCGGAGAGATAATAAACGTTTTAGCGTAAAAAGACAATTTTCGCGAACCGATTTTAGCGGACTTTTAAACCTCCGATATGTCAATATGAATTAGACCAATAGTAGATACGAAACCCTCAGCGAGCGAGTCCAACTCGTACTTGACCGGTTTTTTTTATTTTATTTTCTGTAATTAAATGTTGTGTAATTTGATTTTATGTAATTTGTGTTTATCGCATTGGTTTTAAGTTGTAATGTTGTACATTAATTATGTGTAGTAAATAAATAAAGAAATAAATAGTTTCTAGAAGCTATTAATTTGTGCAAATCACTTTGCCCAGTTGTAACAATCTTGGGTAGCATTACCTACTAAATTATAAAAATAACTCTTAGTAAATAATAAGTATGTAGACACCGATGATATCATAGTGTAGGTCACGAGCTATAAATTAATTGTAACAACACATTTAGTTTATACATTAGACTAGCTAATTGACCACGGTTCCGCCTGAAAGCAAAGCCCGTCATTACAAAGTATCTGTCACGTGTGTTCAACTTGAACATCTCTACGATATTAGTCTTGTCTACTAAGAATTACAGTTTTATGAAAGCTTAGCGATTCCTACACACGCTTGTGCTAAGTAAAGTGGTCATGTCTATTGGTTTAACTTTACGTTTTTCAATACATTACTCTCCTTTCTTTCTAGCCAAATACCTCCCACTGTTGAGCGCGAGACTCCTCTACTTCAGAAGACTCTTTGGTCGATTATGGCGCATTGATTGTGTTTTTATACAAGTTTTCCGTCTCTCTAAAAAGACGTTCATCTTTTTTTTCTAACACTTGCGCGACTCATCTGTTTAAATAAAACTACTTTTTACGGATTTAGACGCGTATGTTACGCGACGCGTACTTTGCAGTCACCATGGTCACGGGTGAGACCATGGTGACTGCAAAGTCTCCGAAACGTCGGGCCAAAATTTAAAACAAATATACGCGTCTAAATCCGTATAAAGTAGTTTTATTTAGACGTTCATCTGTTCATAATGCCTCTTGGCTAGCTTCTATAGCGCCCTGGAGAGGACAAGGGGTGGTGACATATGTATTCTCAACCCGTCACCACACGAATAAGCTTAGCTTCAGCTGTATGAGTAATTGAAACTTAAGTACTGATGAAGGAGGGAAATTGGGCTCCTGCAACCAGGCTAAGTGCCCAGCATTAGCCACGGCTTTCACCTTTCTATTGCATGTTGATATGTTAAAGCTTTCTTAGCTCATGCGTAAACTTCGCAAGTGCGACGTAGAATCCTTTGTGACCTCACATTTTTCATTTCACGCCATCTATCGTTCTCATGGTGTACTATGCAGTGACAGATATTATTCACTAGATGTCGCTACATGACATATAGCGAGATAGATGTCGTCACAATACTTGTCTTAAGTGGGCCATAAACTGTAGACCACGTCAGAAGACTGCATGTTTACAGAAAACTATACAAAAATTGTGTTATCAGTTTTAATAAAAATGACGCACAAAACCTATAATCCTTACTTATATATAAAAGTGAAAGTGAGTTAGTTTGTTTGTGACGTTTTCACGCAAAATCTACCGAACGGAATTGCACGAAAATTGGTATAGAGATAATTTATAGTCTTGGAAGCCGCGGGCAGAAGCTAGTTAGACAATATATTATTTAATAAAATATTTACATATAAATTTGAAACGATGTAAAATAATGGCGCTTTTGTGCTAATTCAAATACATTTTAAAATGCCTAACATTTAAAACGTAATAAATTTTTTTCTTTAAAGTAATAAAAAATTAAAAATACGCATGAAAATCCAGAATTTCTTTTACATTCTGCAAAATTTTTTCCTGTATTTTTTTGACAATGGAATCATTGATAGTAAATCGTACCAATTATGTAAGAAGCCTGTTTACCCTTTTTTGGAACACAGACATCGGTAAATTATTCCAGTCCTTGGCAGGTGGTATATTCACTACTTACATACATAGGAGACGTTCCGATTGTCTGGTAGTGCGATGTAGAAATGGTGACGCGGGAAATAGCTTATGCTGCCCCTTAGAACACTCCTGTATAGCCTATAGCCTTCCTCGATAAAGGTACTATCCAACACTGAACGAATTTTTCAAATAGGACTAGCGGTTTCTGAGATTAGTGCGTACTAACAAACAAACTCTTCAATTTTATATATAATAATATTAGTTTAGATGTAGATACTCCTATGATATCTACTTGTAAAGATAACATTGAGATATATATTAACGAACAATAGCAACAACTTAACATGTTATAATTTCACGTTAGCGAAAACAAAAAGTCAATTAGTCTATGGGAAAAAATATATTAAGTAAACTGACGGACTCATAAATTGCATCAAACTTCAGGATTACTTTAAAATGATTTTTTTAATAAGTATGCAAACTTTTTAGATTAAACTAGCTGGTCCGGCAAACGTTGTTTTGCCATACCAAAAAAATTGTAAAAAAAAATTAAAAAAAAAAATGAACTATAAACCTCACAGAGCCCGAGACCTTTCCAACGAATGCCAAACCGTGGAAATCGGTCCGTGCGTTCTGGAGTTATAGCGTCAGGAAGGAAAACCCGACTTATTTTTATATAGTAGAAGACTAGCTGGCCCGGCAAACGTTGTTTTGCCATACCAAAAAAAAAAAAAAAATTAACTATAAACCTCACGGAGCCCGAGACCTTTCCAACGAATGCAAAACCGTGGAAATCGGTTCATGCGTTCTGGAGTTATAGCGTCAGGAAGGAAAACCCGACTTATTTTTATATAGTAGATTATATAAATATGGAGAGACTGGCCCTTAATCTTAAAAAAAGCAATGTTTAAAAATAGAACTGCAGTAAAACCAATGTATATAGTCGGGAAAAGAAAATTTACTCGTAGTATCATCAGATTTGCGTGTTATTAGCAAAGTTTTAAAATTGATTCCTATTGATTTACCTATTATTGTTTTGTCAATTGAAATTGAACATGAAGGCGCCAATCTATACTATCCCACGAACAAAATAGAAGTAAATGCAGTCACATCTTTTTGGAAAGAAATTCATGATGCGATCGATTCGCTTTATGTAAGTTTATCTAATTTCAACGCGAGAGGGCATTTTCAAGCGATCGGTGGTGAGTACGAACACGATTAACACGCTTTTGCTTGGTACGTATCTATCAATGAATTAATCTAAGTTACGGGATTTCTGAAAGTGATTTCCACCCACCTGTCAGAATGATCTGAACTTGGCACACTTGATAAGTACCGATGACAACGTAATAATATATGTCGGAGTAACATAATAGAGAACAGAACTGCTATGGTTTACTATTGTTTAATATTATACAATAGTAAACCAAAAAAAGATAGTTTCTACAATTTGTAGACTTATGTCTACAAATTGTAGAAACTATCTTTTAGACGTTCATACATCAATCTGACATTCTATAACACACATAAAAGGTATCCACTGCAGGTCTCCAACCAAATTTCTCTTAAACCTGCTCCTTTCATCACCTTAATAATAAAGTCCACAGAAAACATCATCTTTCTATCGTCACTTTACACTTTCTGACAAATACACACTTTATTATAACACGCGCTTACGAACGGTATAAAATCTTTATCATTACTGTGAGCAACTAGTTGGGCAGTGATTGGCCCAGCCTAACGTCTCAAACGATACTGATTGTTAGCTCTGCGCCTGTCTCGTATTTATGCTCACTGTAAGGTGGGGTAATCACGTGTTAGGACTTGTCTACAGTTCTTTACGTTAACAACAACAACAACAAATTTCTTTATTAAGGCACAAGTCCCATGATATACAAATATACATATCAAATTAATGACATTACCAAAAAATACAATAAAATTTCATGATTATGTGTAAATTTACACTGATCTTTTTATGAACCTACAATTAAATGTCCGTTATAATTTTTATAAATAATGAACATTGTGTACTGTCTGTCAAAGATGGTACATTTTTGGACGAAAATTGCACGCGAAATCGTCCATTTATTTGCAAAAGGGCAACAAAGAGATGCATTCAATCAACTAAGTAATATATTCATTGCAGAGTTGTATCTGCTATCATACCTTCTTATTTAAAATTCTTTCTTAATAATACACAGTTTTTATACTAAGAAAGTTAAAATTTAACATTGCCGAATTGTGCTATTGACAGTATCAATTTAGATTAGATTTTTAGATAGGTAAGTTTAGTTGCAGATTGGACGTAGAATTGTTACCATTATCCTTACAATAAATGAACTTATAACCTGTGCTATAACTGAATGATACATATTCATAGAAATCAAATGAATTATTGAACGGTTGGCGTGTATTTAAGTAAATGTCGAATGATAACATCGCTCTATGAATAAATCATTATATTCAACTGTGTTCATTATTTGTTAATTTTATTGTTGTTATTATGTTTGTTTGTCTACACGTCATTATATCTTGCATATTTTATGTACTATTTAAGGTTTTTTTTTTCTTATTGCCTCCTGCCCTGCCGGGCCACGATGGTGCCTTGAGCTTTACCATGACCCGGCGGGGGATGGCCCCGTTAATCGGGGCCCGACCCGACTGGGGGAGCATTAGGTCCCCCTGTCGCGTTGCCGTGACCAACAGCCACATTTGCCGCGCGACCACCTCGTACTATTTAAGGGGTTAACTTGTTTTCATTAAAATATTAATACTTATTTCTTGAATTTTTACATAATTTCTTTTGTTCAAAACATTACTAATAATCCATCTATCCTTTTTTTCTCCCTCACAAAGAACGCGACAACGTGCAGGCTTGCCTCCAATGACTTATAGCCACCTTGACAATATCGTTGCTCCACCTTGTCGGGGTCTTCCTTCCCTAATGGTTATTAGTCCTTGGAGGGATGTAGTCTACCCATAGCCACTTCATTGTGCTAACCTCAGAGTAAATAAGTACTTTTTCCATACTCTAAGATGCTTATCCTTCAGGCTATGACAGATGGAACGAATGTGAAGATTTTTAGCATCTTTTGTCATACATCATCTGTGGAAATTTCAACTACCTAGCTATCATCGTTCTCGAGATATAGCCTGGTTATAGGCAAACAAAAAAACATACAATAACATTACATTCTCGAATTTATCTCCAAGTAAGTACCTAATATAGATAGATAATGATAAATGATTTATTGTAAATTGTTAAAACAAATAACAACATGTATTAGCGTTCAATTTAAAGTGATGCTGTGAAGTCAGGAGTGAGATAAATCATATTAGTGAAGCTGTGCTAAGTGATCATGCTGTGATTGTTTATCTTATTATTACTAGCTGATAAAAGACATCCGTTATACAGCTTCTTTATAATAAAATGATGTAAAATATATTAATACTAGCAGTGCCCGCAACTTCGTACGCGTGGAATTTAGAAACGATAAATTAAATGAACTAACAATGACGCCATTTTACAGCTAATTAATAAACCGTCAGTTTGGTTTTCTTTTCTTGCACAATTCTAAAGAAGTAACACGCATGGCCCCAATGACAATTTAGTAAATGACATCTCAGAGTTTTACCTTTTTAGGGCTTCGTTCAAACCCTTATAGTCTCACTACGGTGTCCGCTTGTCTGTCTATCCGCCCGTTAAACTTTTTTTACTCGGCAACGGCTGAAGGTATCAATTTGAAACTTATACCAAATGTAGATCTATGCGGTCCCTTGCTGCAAAAGATACGAGTACAATCAATCATTTAGATCTACGCATTCAGAAGATATAACCGAATTACAGCCATTTTTGAGTATTTCCGATGCCAATGGCGACGCCGACACCTATAAAACCAACTCAGCACCGATACCTCGGGATTTGAGCAGCGTAATGACCATACGCCGACGCCGTCGCCGAAGCCGATGGCGACGCCGACGCCTATAAACACCAACTCAGCACTGATACGTCGGGATTTGAGTAGCGTAACGACCATACGCCGACGCCTATAAAAACCAACTCAGCACCGATACGTCGGGATTTGAGCAGCGTAATGACTATACGCCGACGTCGACGCTGACACCGATGCCGACGCCGACGCCGACGCCTATAAAAACCAACTCAACACCGATACGTCCGGGATTGAGCAGCGTAACGACCTATAAGCTATATTATTGGAAAGTTATATGAAAATCCATCCAGCAGTCTTTACGTGAAAGAACCACAAACATCTTTACATTCATACATCCAACATTAACCAAACATCAAAACATTGGCGTATAGATAGAAGACCGAGGAAACGTTCGCGTTGCTCAGCCAATTGGCATTGTTCATATTTATTTTAAACTCTTAATTCGAAAACCATTTCGAGGAATAGAGTTTCTGATCATGATCCATTAGTTTTCTTCGGAAAATTTTCTATATTAACTATTAATTTTCCAAAAAAGCAAATGATCTCTATTTGCCTTTGAAATGAAGAACTTAAGATATTAAGGGCTTACATCAATATTATCGTCGACATGTACATATTAACACAGCTAGTAGGTATAGAAAATGAAGAATTAGGGATATTTTTTTTGTTTACTCAAAATCTACTAAATATATTTTAATTCCGGCTTACGTGTTTCTATATATAATAGTCACTTATGCTTTTAAAGTTATATCATTAGTTAATACGCGATAATAGACTGACAAATGAAAGAAATAAAAAATGAGAGAGGTTGTTTCGCTAAGATTTTCTATCGAGAAAACTTTTTTCAATCGCGTTTCTGAGTTTATGCGATCCTAGATTATAAATTGATAAAACATATACTCAAAAATTAGAGCTCTAGCCATTCAATCTTAAGAAAAAATGAAAACTTCGTACGTAGAAAAATGCACGAAGCTATTTTGGTATCCTCTTAAGGCGTTCTTAGGGATATACTATTCTGTGGTGGAGTTGAAATTTGTCTATTATATAAACGTGGCAACTTTGAAAAGATGTATTGCAATCTGTCTTAAGTCTATCAGGAAAAAGCAAGACACAGATTGCGTTTAACGATGACGTCACAACATTTAAAATAATATCTTTAAGTATTTTTTTTAATTCTATATGTATAGTGAATATATCAATAATATTGAAATTAGTTGCTTATAATAGTTTATATTTTCTAAAAAAAATATAAAAACAGAAGGTCAAAAATTATGAACAATCCCAATAATTTAAGTAAGTATTTTATTTTGCCGCGCGTAATTCTTTTTCCGTCATATCTCCTAAGGTATTCATTTAAATTGTATGCTGTAAAAAGCAGTTATAATCCATATTAAATGCGTAAGTTAACTAAGGTGTTTAATTTGATAATTTTTTTTTACCATATACACATAAATAGCTTTTGTAAACACCCTATTGAATCAGGTAGATAATTTTTTTGGCGTTCTTATGGGTACACCAGGTTTTCCTTAAAAGATAGACATATGGCCTCGTGGACTTTTTAGGGTTCCGTACCCAAAGGGTAAAAACGGGACCCTATTACTGAGACTTCGCTGTCCGTCTGTCCGTCCGTCTGTCACCAGGCTGTATCTCAAGAACGGTGATAGCTAGAGAGTTGAAATTTTCACAGATGATGATTTCTATTGCCGCTATAACAATAAATACTAAAAATAAAATAAAATAAATATTTAAGGGGGGCTCCCATACAACAAACATGATTTTTTTACCGTTTCTTGCTCTCATACAACAAATGTGATTAATTAAGTATTGTGTGTGCTGTTTGCTCATTTATTAATAACGTGCCTTATGTTGCATAGATAATGGTACGGAACCATTCGTGCGCGAGTCCGACTCGCACTTGACCAGTTTTTATTTATAGATCTACAGGTCCCAACCAATTTCTCCATACATTACTTTGTTGTAACTCACATGGATAAGGCAGCGTTTTCATTTAAAGCTCGCGCACGTGACTATTTTCCCCGTTTCTTGCAACATTTTACACTGATGCTTCGCTTCTATTAGTTGCAGCGTGATGTATGTATGTATGCAGCCTATAGCCTTCCTCGATAAATGTACTATACAAAATTGAAAGAATTTTTCAAATCGGACCAGCGGATCCTGAGATTACCGCGTTTAAACAAACAAACAAACAAACAAACTTTTTCGCTTTATAATATTAGTATAGATAAACATTCCTTCACTGTATTATTTAACTAGTGTATGCCAAATATACAAAAAATAATCTAGCATAGGTACTTAGTACTAAGATTCTTAAGAGGGCACGACACTCGACATACGAAACTTATTGAAGCTATCCTCTACACAAAAATATGGGCATCGTAGTCCCCTGTTTTCTTCGTGGATTCTGTACCCAGAGCAACGAATTTTCCTCACAGTATGTAGGTTTTATATATGTACTAGCTGACCCGGCAAACGTTGTTTTGCCATACTAAAAAAAAAAGTTTGAAAAATAGATGTTGGCCGATTCTCTGACCTACTGAATATGCCTGTAAAATTTCATAATAATCGGTCAAGCCGTTTTGGAGGAGTACGGTAACTAACACTGTGACTCGTGAATTTGATATATAAGAAGATGTATGTTCCTATTACTTCCTTTTAAACGTGAAATATGACCATCCAAATATCCCGTCCTTTTCGGCTTTCTTTAGATGAACATGTAGCTTGTATAATTTTGATAAGATTTTACCACGATTTTACCAAAAAAGAAAGTAATTATAACTTTAATATATTCTTCATCTATAATATGGCTTAAAACAATTAAAGTCGTTTTAATTTTCACAAAGAAAACAGCGGACTATAGCACGTCTTTTTTTTTAAAGTATTTGTAGGTAATATCTGCCATAAGTACGAGTATATTTGTGCTCTTCAGCGAGGGGCTTAGGAATAGGGAAAGCAGTACCTAAGGCAATACCTCTCAACAATATTTTTTAAGGCTTTATCTTTGACAGGCCCTTGAAAGAAAGAAAGTGCCATAAACTGTACACCATGTCACACGGCCACATGTTTACAGAAAACTATAGAAAAATAATGTTATCAGTTTTGAAATGGCGCACAAAACTCATACATGACAGCATATTTTTATCTTAAAATATTTGCATATAAATGTGAAGCGATTGTAATATAGTGAAACTTTTGTGCTAATTCAAATAAATTTTAAAATGTCTAACATTTAAAATGTAATGAAATTTAACGCTTGAAAATCCAGTTTCTTTTTACATTTGATAAATTTTCCCCTTTTTGCCACATTGACGTTACTTACACATTTTTTTTAAATAAAAGATGTTGGCTCTTGATCCCATGTCACCTGATGGTAAGCGACAATGGAATCTTTGATAGTAAAGCGTACCAACTACGTTTTTGAACGAACACCGACATCGGTAAATTATTCCAGTCCTTGGCAGGTGGTATATCCATAACGTACAGATGGAGACGTTCCGATTGTCTGGTGGCGCGATGTAGAAATGGTGATGCGGGAACTAGTTAATGCAGCCCCTCAGAACACTCCTATATAGCCTTCCTCGATAAAGGTACTATCCAACACTAAAAATGAATTTTTAAAATCGGACTTGCGGTTCCGTGATTAGCGCGTACAAACAAACAAACTCTTCAGCTTTATATGTAACTAGCTGTTGCCCGCGACTTCGTCTGCATGACATCTAGACATCAAACCTTAGCAAACAGAACTTTACTATACCTCTCAATAGATGGCATTGTACAGTTTTTTAAATCGCACTATGGTTTGGTTACACGCATTAACACTTAAGCTCGTCAAAATTTCTTGTTTTTAATCCGCTTTCCCATTTATAAATTAGTAAGATACAATTAAGATGTAAATACTCCTGTGATATCTACTTTTAAAGATAACATTGAGGCATAAATTAACGAACAATAGCAACAAATTAACTTGTTATAATTTCACTTTAGCGAAAAGAAGTAGTCAGTTAACACGAAAAAAATATATTCAGTATATAAAAAATGTTACTTTTATTACTTGTTGTGTGCTCTACATTGACTTATTCCAGTAAGTTTATATATTACTAGCTTCTGTCCGCGGCTTTGCACGCGTTAGTGGCCGAATCGAATTTGAAATCAAACCTAAAATAATAACAGAAATGAAACTTTACCGAACTTAACTTAACTTTACCGAACTTAACTTAACTTAACCGAACTTATATCGTCATCGCCTCGATGGCCGGCAGCAGAGAGTGTCGGGCCGCCGTCGCCTCGTTTGCGTCCGAGGTGATGGCGGCCAAGAGAGAGGCCCTGCGGGAGCGCGAACGTGCAGACCAAACATTGCCCCCCCGCAGGGCCGCGGGTAGGGGTCGTCGGCGTGCAATAGCCAGCGGCCCCGGCCCGCGAGGAGGCCGCGCGCGACGGGTCAGGGGACCTGTCGCGCCTAATGTGGCGGACGACCCCTCGCCTAGTGTTCGGGCGAGGGGTGAGAGTCCGACGGGGGGCACGTCACCCACCCCGTCGCAGTGAGCCCCCACCGCTAGGGGGCCACCCGTGTCGGGTCGTGGTAGTACCTGAGTAACTACCACGGCCCGGCAACGGGCGAGTAGGACACCGTAGGTTTAGTTGGTAGGCTGGGTCGAGAATTTCTCCCCGGGAGTCCCACACGACGTCCTCATCATGAAATTTGACTTTGATTGCAAAGCATTAAATTTCGGTAGTTTAGGTCGTAATTAGACGGAAAAAAAATATATGGCATGAAAAACTTTGCTTTTGTGCTTAGAAGACGACGTTTAAGACTGATTGAACGAAATTTTTAAAAATCTCGGATTTTAATTTTTGATTGAAAATAAAACTATTGAAATAAAAATGTTTATTATTTTTATTAAGTTTTACTATCAAATTAGCTTACAGAAAAGTGGAAAATAACTTAAAAGTGCACACTTTTACTTTTTCTTTTATGTTCATAGCTACTTTCTCTCAATAAACCCCAAATATAGTCGCCCATCATGTTTTCATTGTATTGGCCTTGATAGCGTTGTTCAAAATTCATGATGTCCTGATGGAAACGTTCTCCTTGCTCTTCGGAATAGGCTCCCATATTGTTTTTAAATTTATCCAAATGAGCATGCAGCATATGTACTTTTAATGACATCCTGCAGCCCATGGCCTTAAAATTTGTAAGCATATCCTCAACCAACTTTTCGTAGTTTTCAGCTTTATTATTTCCTAAAAATCCAGAAACTACTGCTTTAAAACTGTTCCAACTTGCTTTTTGAGTACGATTCAGCAACGTTGGAAATTTTTCATCGGCGAAAATCTGTCTTATTTGCGGACCAACAAAAACCCCAGCTTTAACCTTTGCTTCCGATAACTTCGGAAAATTTTTTTTTAAGTATCCAAACGCTTCTGAAGTTTCATCCAGTTTTTTAACAAATTGTTTCATCAACCCTAACTTAATGTGCAAAGGCGGTATTAACACTTTTTCCGCTTCAACAATCGGCTCAAATTTGACGTTCTGTTTTCCGACACACAATTCTGTTCTTACAGGCCATGACCGTTGAATATAGTGTTTAGAATCCGCTTCGCTATCCCACCAGCACAAATAACACGGATACTTTGTATATCCACCCTGTAGCCCCATTAAAAATCCCACCATTTTAAAATCTCCAATCAGCTCCCAGTTATACTCACGATACTTTACAGATTCAAGCAAAATTTTGACACTTTCATAATTTTCTTTAAGATGTACTGAGTAAGCAATTGGAAGAGACGGAAATTTATTTCCGTTGTGCAATAGAACTGCTTTCAAACTTTTTGTAGAGCTGTCAATGAATAAACGCCATTCGCTAGGGACACAGGGTATGCCAATTGCTTCAAACATACCTTTAATGTCATTACAAAAACAAAGTCCATCTTCCTTCGTGAAAAACGTTGCAAACATTTCATGCCTAGTCCGCTGATCCGTGATCTTAACATCATCAAGCAAATTCCACTGTTTAAACCGAGAGCCTAGAAGCTCTGCTTTATTTTTTGGCAAATTTAAATCTCTAATTAGATCGTTAAAATCTTCTGAAGTAATGAGATAGTGTTTTGGTTGTTCAGGTGTAGGCGAAAACTCCTTATCGGAATTATTTTTATAAGAACTAAAAGATGAGCTACTTTTCTGCGATTATTTTTTTGGTGGCTCAGGTACTGGTCGTGTCAGGTCGTGAGCAATTGGAGCAGAAGAAGATTCGAGGTCAGGATATTCAATAGGTTTTGCATTTTTACCTCTAAGTCGTTTACTCGGATTCACACATACAAAAGTAGCAGTCAGTAATATGGTCTTTTGGTTCTCGCCAAATCCTTGGTATTGCAAATTTCATAGACCTTTTCTCACCTCGATACCAACCTAAAAATATAAAAATAAAAATTAATATGTCTATTATATTATTTTGGATTCATCGCTTAATTAAATAAAAATTGCTTACCTTCCAAACACCTTTTACAATAACTACAAGCAACATGTGGAGCCCATGGCTTATCTTGATTCCGTACAGGACAGTCAAAATATGCTTCATAGGCTTCACAGAGAACGTGAGATGTCTTTAGTTCATATTTCACGTCTCGAACTTTAATAAATTGACCACATATAAAACAAAATGCATCAGCATCGTATTTGCACTTTCGTGACGACATTTTAAGTTATTCTGGGCTTGTAAATAACACCTGATGGTTGTTTATCACTCGGGTGCCATCTAGCGGCACAGTGTAAACGTTAATACCCCACTCTCACCGCGCGGTCTTTTTAAAAATATTAAAATCAATTAAAATTTATGAAAAAATTTAAAAATGAGTATTATTATTATAACTATCACAAAAGCAAACTTTATACCGAAAAAAGGTATTTTCTTTTCGATTTTGTGCATAACTAACTAATAATAGTATAAACTTTAGGACAAAGAACGAAAATTTTTTTGTAGAGTCGTTACCTATATAACGTTATTAGTATCGAGCAAGAAATGGTAAAAAAATCATGTTTGTTGTATGGGAGCCCCCCTTAAATATTTATTTTATTTTATTTTTAGTATTTGTTGTTATAGCGGCAATAGAAATACATCATCTGTGAAAATTTCAACTCTCTAGCTATCACCGTTCTTGAGATACAGCCTGGTGACAGACGGACGGACGGACGGACGGACGGACGGACAGCGAAGTCTCAGTAATAGGGTCCCGTTTTTACCCTTTGGGTACGGAACCCTAAAAACACACACTGTAAAATAACAAAATGGCTGAACTATTTTTTCATTACCGTATTTCACAAATATTTGCTTTTATTATCTCGTACAGAGTTTGTAGCGAAAAAATATATTGCCTATTTTACTTCCAGGACTATAAATTATCTGTATACCAATTTTTGTGCAATTTCATTCGGTAGATTTTGCGTGAAAGCGTCACAAACAAACAAACAAACTCACTTTCACCTTTATATAATATAAGTAAGGATTTAACAATATTATAAAAAAAATTAATACATATTATATATTCATTTATTAGCACTGAAAATGACACGAGAAGCAACAAAATGATTGAACAAAATAATACTATTAGTTCATTCTTTGCATCCTGTGAATATTTTAAGGATTTTTTTTAAAATAAAACCACTTTCACGGATTTAAACAATGGATGTAAACGCGTATATTTGTTTTAAATTTTAAAATTTTCGCCCGACAATACACACGTCGCAATTATTTTTTTATAGCCATAGAAGGTAAATGTACACTCCACCCGATGTTTAGTGTGTGTGTAATCCAAATGTCTGGACGGTTAGTACTATATAAAAATCTACTTAGTTCAAAAACTAAAAAATACGCATGAAAATCCCGAATATTTTTTTTTATTGCATTGTCCCTGCTATATTATGTCCTTGATTTATGTGCAAAATTTCAGGTGCTCAAGTCCACTATTTATGAACAATTGTCATACCGGCACAATACCGGCACGATACCGTTGCAATTGAAGTCAAATATCCGTAGTCTGCTATATGCCGTCATAACGGTCTTTCAATGGTAATAGAATTGTCGATCTCTTTTATCTATGCATTGAATTTTCGGTCTCTTTTATCTATGGATTGTGTTAGAATGGTATGTATGTGTTGCCGTTTTTAAAAAATGCGTTAGTTGAAGTGATTTTCGAAAAACTACTAATAAATTTAAACATTTAATCATGCTAGACTTCGTTTAAATATATTTGTACATACTATTTATTAGTATAAAAAGCAATGTGACGTTTAGGAGATTAGTAAATTGCAATAAATTACAAAGAACAATTTCTAATATTTCTATCTATCTATTTTTTATTTATGGCAATCTGTCGACACAGGACAATTTAAAAATATTACTGTCAAATTCAAAATAGCAGACTACCGAAACATTTCATTCATTGAATTGCAATTGTGAAGCAGTTGTGTACGAGACTAGCAATTTATGTCACTTTGACAATTGTAAGACAATGATGAAGTCGTTATGACGACACATTATTAGTAGACTACCAAAAACTTTACTATTGCACCATAATGGTACAATAATGGTACAGTTGTGACACCGTTGAAATACCCGACTCAGGGCCCTGATGAATCCGACTACTGCAAGTGGGTTAAAATCACTTTCAAAGATTCCGTTACATAGATTAATACATTGATATATACATACCGAACTTATGTAATCGTGTTAAATACACAAGCCGCCCTCATCTTGTTACAAGATGCCTTTTCACGCCTTCAAAAGACACCACATCGTAGGAATCTGGAAACACATGAGCAGAGCGAATTCCATGCCTTGACAGTGGGACAAAGATCCGCAAAAGGTTATTTAAACAGATGAGTCACGCAAGTGTAAGAGAATATTACCGTACATTTTTGTTTAGTGCGAGTTTTAGGTCCACAAAAAAGAAATCGCCATCATTATGTTAAATTTTTGTTAAACCTAATTTTTGTTTTAGATGCATTTGGGCATTTCATTAGTGCAGGCTATCGATATATAGAATCTATGAAATGTTTCTATAAATTCCACAACCATGGTTTACCATGGTTTGATGCGAAAAAGAAGTGTGAGGTTGAAGGTGCTTTTCTTTATTATCCCACGAACAAAGCAGAAGTAAATGCAGTCACATCTTTCTGGAGAGAAATTCATGATTCGATCGAATCGATTTACGTAGGTATAACCAATTTCCACGTGAGAGGGCATTTTAGAGCGATCGGTGGTGAGTACGAACATTATAAACACGATTTTATTAGCCTGGTACGTATCTATCAATGAATTAATCTAAGTTACGGGATTTTTGAAGGTGATTTCTACTCAAATCGCATATTCCAAAACCAAACTGTGCGCCAAACTGTCTAATGACAGTAATGACACATATTAATGTTGCTAAAGCTAATTTGCTAAAGGAAGTCGATATACGAATGCAAAATATTTAAATATCGATTTATTGTACTGCATCGATTTTTAAACGAACCGTCACACTAGCGTATAAGTTTACGGGTCCAATTTCCGCACAAAACAATTCTGTGGGTCCTGTCCTGAGTGATCTATCTCGAGTTATACCCTTTTCGGTTTTCTTACATATAAATGATCAGAAAAAAAATTGGTTTTTTTTGGTCTAACTCACGTTGTTCTATCTACTATAGTTTCCGAGATAATTTCGTGCAAAAGGATATAACTCACGTAATTTTGACAAAAGTTTCGTGAATATAGATTTATATCAAGTCACACCTTTTATTGTGTCGAAGCTACAGACATGGTTTCGTGTTTCACGTGATATAAGTACAGTTCTATTCTTTTCCACATCAAATTTTTTGGAATAATAATTGTGAATTTGGATATAGCGAAAGTTATATCACTTTGAACAACTTTTTTCTCGCACTGTCTAAGGTATAACTCGAGATATACCCTTAATAAACTGTTTCTGACAGTATGCCGAATTTGTGTCAACTGATATAAGTTGACTTATATCTGAAATCAAAACAAATCTAAATAATGCTATTTAGTTTACAAAACGTGCTAAACGATACAAGTATGCATATGATGAGGATCGTAGAGGCATTTATTTGGGATTCTATAGTATATTGAAAGCTAAAATCATTCAGTTTCGTTGATAATCGTGATTGCTAGGCTTACCAAGCATTCTTTGTAATGAATGTACGTTTTTATCTCAAAATATGCATGGGACCTAACACATATTCACAGTTTTACTTCAGCTCTACCCAGAATTAGCAACTACGTACTTAATACTTACTTCTGAAACTGGACAATATTACTAAGACTTGGTTACTGATATCTCAAGTTTGCTATTTCACCAAAAGAGATTGTTAAAAAATTTATAAACAATACGCCTGACACGCGTTTGCACATTATGACAGCTTTTTGCTATCTTTACTTCATTATAATATATAATACGTTAAGGTTTTTGATTGACAAATAATTTATTCATAACTTATCACTTCAATTCAATTATCTGTTCATAGATGATTAAGTTATATATATAGTATAGTAATACATAGTTCACCTTTTAACATCACAAATTTTTACAAATTGGATGCGCAGTGCCACCGAGTGTAGTCGAGTATCGTATTGATTGCATTGACCCTATTACTAATATGTTAGGCAGTTTCTTTCTTCAAATTTTAGTTCTGGCTTTAAAGATTAAACCTTTACGTTTAAAGTGTGACTTTAATTACTTGTAGTTGCATATCAACAAACTTGGGGCATATTTTTTTTGCTATTTTATGAACTCCGTCAAAAGATTTGCACTTTGAAGTATTATTGCATTACCATTCAATTAAATAAAGCTCTGTAAGGTTCTCTGGACCTTCACAGTTAACATTAACAACTAAAACAGAAAGTTCTGACTACAAGTAGAAATGGATATTCATCAATAATTACCTATAACTTTTTCATTTTTATTTGGAGCTATTAGCGAATTAAATTGTTTTGTTTTACTTTTACAGCCTAGCATTAGATTAATAGATTTGCCAAGGACATACAATACCATTGACAATACTGTGAAGCTATTATGACAGTTTACAATAAGATATAGATTGCTGTAAATTTCATACTATGAGAATAAAAAATTACGAGAACCTCTCAATCTTTGGCTTCTGATTACGTTCCACCACCGTCATTTTTCTTATTGTAACTATTTTTACATATCATTTAACTTCTAGATAATTGAAATTTTGTTATCCAATATTGGATTAGTGTTTTATGGCTCGAAGTCATCGATGGAATTTTTAGTCATCGATGGAATTTTAGAATTTCTTAAACATAGGTAAATCAAATAATTACCGACTTTTAATGATTGATTATTACAATATATCTTTTGATAGATTATTATGTGCTGTTTAGTAGCTCGTTAGTTATAATAAATAAAGAAATGGTAAAAATTATATCATAATTTTTACTAAAAGCTCTTATTTCCTTTTAGGTCCATATTTTATTGTTAAATTACGCTTTTATTAAAAAGTAATGAAAACAAAATCTTTACTATTTAATTATCTTAAGAATATGATAAAATTTTGCCTGATTTGGCCAAAAATTACGGAGTTTAAAAAAGTTGAAAACCCGTAAAATATTTCTCTAGCACATATTGTATCCATTTTCACAAAAAAAGTGTGGGTTATAACATGAATTATATCACTTAACACGAATTTAAAAACACAAAATTTTGGTGTAAACTGATACAATTTAACATAATCGTGACAGCAGAAGACTAATACGTAGAAAATGTAATCTTTAAAGTAATAGTTACAACTTTTGTAAGAGCGACATTGCTCTAGAAACATACAGTAATGAGTTATTTTACACGAAGACGATTTATGCAATATGATATAAGTGTAGTTGTATCGTTTAACACGTATTTCACGAAATTTATGACACGTCAAAAGGTATAACTCATGATTTTTCAGGAATTACTACAAAACTATAACGTATAAAAGAACAATTTAAACACACATCGAAAGCTTATGCTTTTATCTACAAAAGTTGGTGCTCAACTTCAACCTAGCCCGCGTATCTAATGAACTAGAATTTTTTTAAACTTGTATCACTTAGCACAGGAGCCACAGAATTATTCGTGTGATATGTCGTCTATTATTTTTCTTCAAAGTATAAATTTAAAATTAATCTACTTCTTCTGGGATATTTTTATCTGTTTTGGTATGTATGTAGACCTAACAACCTAACCTCCTTTTTTTGGAATTCCGTTAAAAATAGCATAAATATGTAATGACATAAATTGTAAAGCAGCAAAAACTTAACCAATCATAATTAAAATGAACTTAACTGTAGCGTATTTTTAATTAATTGCCATTTCGTTGTACGCATTTATATTATTTAAAATCCTTAATCCATATTACACACTTTTTATTCTAAACAAGTTAAGATAACTTTGCTGAATTGTGTTATTGAGACTATCAAATCTTAGTGTTCCGTATGGAGATGGTAAAGTGGGACCTTCTTACTGAGTTATGTTTTGTTATGACCAAAAAAAATAACGTTTGATTAATTTTTAGGAGGCTCTGCCTTCTTTCACTGGCACTCAGTTCACCCCAAAAACCCTACAGGAAACGAACACTGTGTAATGTCATACATAAATGGCACCATCCTGGACGACAAATGCTCGCCAAATCGTGCTTTTATTTGCAAAAAGAACTCAAGTGAACCGGAAAGTGAACCGGAAAGTGAACCGGAAAGTCAAACAGAAAGTCAAACGGAAAGTGAACCGGAAAGTCAAACGGAAAGTGAACAGGAAAGTCAAACGGAAAATCAAACGGAAAGTGAACCGGAAAGTCTAACGGAAATTCAAACGGAAAGTCAAACGGAAAGTCAACCGGAAAGTCAAACGGAAAGTCAACCGGCAAGTGAACCGAAAAGTGATATAGGTACATTACTTCTTTTACCAGCCCATTACATCCAATGTTGGGCACGCGTATGCACCACATTGTGAGGGTCTACTATATATATAGTCTACTATGCAGCGCTGACCTGGGGGCCAAGTCTGCTAATTCTGCTATTACAATTATATTACAATGTTGTTATAATGGTCAGTTACTAACGCCATTATGGTGCCATAATGGGGTCATTACGACAAAAAATTAATATTAGACTACCAAATTTGTTAAAATTTCGCCATTATGGCGTCATTATGACACCAAACTTGATTTTTTGTCACAATGGCGCCATTATGGTGTATGTATTGTATTGTATTATATGTATTGTATTATATGTATTGTATTAGCAGACTTGGGGCCCAGGTGTCTTGGCACAAGGCTTATTTTCAAGGTTTCCTCCACTGAAATGTTGTGATTGGCTTATTATTCTATTAGCTTAGTTGGAATTTACAGCTCTCTAAGGAGGAAAGTGGAGGGTAACCTCTATATTCGCAGTCCGTTACGACACGGACTACCTTTTTTTACTAGCAAAAAAAAAAATTTTTTATGAGCAGCCCGCGACTTAGACGTGGAATTTAGAAAATTTTCCCCGTTTTCGCAATATTTTTTAGCTATGCTTCGCTTCTATCAGTCGCAGCGTGATGTTATATAGCCTAGTCTTTCTCGATATACGTACTATCTAACACAAAAAACTGCGCATTGGTTGCAGAGATTAGCGCATTCAAACAAACAAACAAACTCTTTGGCTTTATAATATTAATATAGAAGCGCAACTTTAATAAGCATAGATTATTTGTGTTTCAACCATAGTTATAATTCATTTTTAGAAGAAGAAAAAAATGAAGAAGAAGATTGTAATAGTGATTATACATACTTAGAAAATGCAAATGCATACTACAAATTTCATGAACAAGGTAAACCTTTTAAAAATGTGACGCATGACTGTGAATCTGAGGGTGCAATAGTGTTCTATCCCACGAGTATAATTGAATTAAAAGCAATGAAAAAATTCTGGAAAGAAACTCGTCCTAAAACCAGAGTGGTTTATCTAGGTATAACTGACCTCGCCAAGAGAGGAAATTATACAGGGGTCGATGGTAAGCTTTAAGTTTTATGTTATACTAGCTGTTGCCCAAGACTTCGTACGTGTAGACTTTAGAAAACAAATCCAAACAATAATCCAAATATTAAAGAACGTCATAAATAACCGTTGCATAACTTTCAAAATATATGCTTGCAATTGACATACATACAAAAATAACGACTTTGTTTTAACTATAACAAGTAAAGATAAAATATTCTCTTTATGTTTTTTTTCTAAGGAAGAAAAAACATAGACATTTAAATGGAAGCCTATAAACATATCTGATGATCTCTGGTCTCACTGATACGACATCATTCAGGAAATCGCTTTAAACAGATATATCGTTACGATATGTCGTTTACAAGCACCACTCCCATTTAGGCAAGCATTACCTAACTGGTATCTCCAATAAAGGGCTTATTACCAGCTTGTTACTTACCGACCGACAGTCACTTACATCAGTAAGCATGACTTAGGTATAATCAAAATTTAATAAATATACAATCACAATATATTTGACGGGGTGCGTGTTCTAGTGGTTCATGTAACGGACTGTCGTTCATAACATCGCGGGTTCGGTTGCCACACGGGACAATTTATCCATCATTTTTTCTCCATCCACTGCTGGGGATAGTCCTCCCCCTGAGAACGCCACAACGTGCGGTACTGCGCTATCAATTTTGGTACCCATAGCACAAGCATAGAAGCTTAGCTTGGGCAAGAGGACTTGTGTTAAACTGTCAAAAGAAATTATGATCACTGTAAAATGTGTTTTAAAATTTAAATTAATACTTCTCTGGATAAAAGGATGGAATATTATCGAATGTAAATTATGCATTGTTAACTTTCAGGGGGTGTTCCCTTCTTCAACTGGCAATATGGTGAACCGAGCAGTGCTAGAAAGGGTGGCCGTTGTGTACTGTCTTTCAACGATGGTACATTTCTTAACCAAGATTGCACGGGAAACCGTCCATTTTTTTGCAAAAGGGCAACAAAGAGATGCATTCAATCAACTAAGTAATATAATATTCATTGTAGAGTTCTTGTGTGTGCACAGTTTTTTTGTCTTGTTTATATAAAAGAATATGTATCTGTAATATGCTATTGCTATTATACCTTCTTATTTAAAATCCTTACTTAATAATACACTGTCTTTATAGTAAGAAAGTTAACATTCAACATTGCCGAAATGTGTAATTAACACTATAAATTTTTTCATTTTTAGATGAATTTAGTTACAGATATTCCATAGAATTGGTACCATTATCATTACAATATATGAACCTATTGTTGTTATTATGTTTGTTTGTCTACACATATATCTTGTATCTTTTATGTACTATTTTAAGGGGTTAATTTGTTTTTATTAAAATATTAATATTACTAGATTTTTCACTTAACATCGACTGTCCAAAATTTTATCAATAATCCATCCATTCGTCAGCTATTTTCTCTCCCTCAAAAATCACCACAACCGCAGACTTTCACCGCTTGCATCCAATGGCTCACGGCGACCATGACAATATCGCAGTTCCACCTTGTCGGAGGCCAACCTGTACGTGGTCATCACTTTAGGGGCTCTCTTCCCGACGGTCATTAGTCTTTCGAGGGATGTAGCCTATCCATAGGCACTTCAGTGTGCTAACCTTAGAGTAAATAAGCACTTTTTCTGTACTCTAAGATGCTTACATCCGTCTTTCATCCGTTCCATCTGTCATAGCGTGAACGCTATGACAGATGGAACGGATGTGAAGATTTTTAGCATCTTTTGTTATACATCATCTGTGGAAATTTCAAATACCTAGCTATCATCGTTCTTGAGATATAGCCTGGTGATAGACGAAAAAGAAAACATACAATAACATTCTCGAATTCATCTCCAAGTAAGTACTTAATATAGACAGATAACGATAAAATGACTTATTGTAAATTGTTAAAACAAATAACAACATGTATTAGCGTTCAACTTAAAGTGATGCTGTGAAGTCAGGAGTGAGATAAATCATATTAGTGAAGCTGTGCTAAGTGATCATGCTGTGATTGTTAATCTTATTATTACTAGCTGATAAAATACTTCCGTTGTATAGCTTTTACAGCAAATATATAAATATGCACTGTCCTTCATTGTATTATTTAACTAGTGTATGCCCAATATACAAAAATAAACCTGTGAAGAGCGAGGGGAAGTCGCACACTTAGGGTACCCTACCTACTCGACCGAAAAACATATAACTAAGTACCGTAAGTACTTAGTTATATTGTTAGTTATATAAGTACCTACTGTAGATTTTGATTCCCTAGCGTAAGTTGAAAATGTTTAAAGGTGGTAATTCAGTTATATCTTCTGAATGCGTAGATTTAAAATATTGATTGTATTTTTTGTAGTAAAGGACCGCATAGATCTACATTTGGTATGAGTTTTAAGTTGATGCCTTCAGCTGTTGCTTAGTAAAAAAAGTTTGACGGACGGACACCGTAGTGAGAATATAGGGGTTTCTACGAAACCCTAAAAATAATGTAGCGTTGGTATTTAGTGCTAAGATTGTTAAAATCCTGTAATTCATCCAAATTGGAGAACAGCTGAGTCCAGCAGTGGAACTTTAATATGCTGGGAAGATATAGAAAATTTAATGACAGTAACAAGTTAAACAGCCCAACCTATGAAACCTTTTGTCCAAAGGGATCAAATAAAATAATTTTTAGTGCAATTTATGTTATCTAAGGGATAAGCAGGGCTCCTTGATCTAGTGGTTCGTGTAACGAACTGCAGTTCATAAAATTGTTAATTTACAAAAAATAATAAAATATCTAATGTAGTGTGTAGTAATGTATTAATTATTGACTAAAGATAATGATATCTGCTGAGTTTCTTACGCCGGTTCTTCTCAGCGGATTGATAGTCCTGAAATGGTGGTAGGAAAAAAAAATTGACACATCATAAGAGCTTATTTTTTTGCCAAAAAAAATTTTCCTAGGTACGTGAATAAATTTTGAATTGATTTAGATTTCGTTTTTTTATTTGGAGTGTATCAAACACCCGTATTCTGGTTTTTATAACACAAGCAAGTAAGCTTAACTTGGGGCCAGAGGAAGTTGTATGAGATCCGTAGAGAGTAAATCCGTAAAAAGTGGTTTTATTTAAAGAAAGACTGTTTTATTTACTGTGTTACACATTATCTATACTTATAATAAATATGTAGAGAGGTCTATTCTGTACATGAAATATATTTTCAAAATAACTATCAGAGGGTGATTAGTGATCGATACTGATGCCAAAAATGCAATCAGTAAAATTTTTGTCTGTCTGTCTGTCTGTCTGTCTGTCCGTCTGTATGTTCCTTATAGAATCAAAAACTACTCAACGGATTTCAACGAAACTTGGTACAAATATTCTTCATACTCCTGGGCAGGTTATAGCATACTTTTCATCACGCTACAATCAATAGGAGCAGAGTAGTGAAAGGAAATGTTGGGAAAACTGGAGAAGTTACTCCATTTTTTAAGCTTCCGTCGCGTGTGCAGCCTTAATGGTTAAAGTTACATAGAAATCATGTATGACGGAAATATTCTACATAAAATTGTCTAAAAAATTGCAACAACATCTTTACATAATATAAAACAAAATCCTAAATTTTGTAAATATGTCCCTATGTGAGCTTATATCTTCAAAAATACGCAACGGATCTTGATACGGTTTTTTTTAATGGATAGAATGGTTCAAAAGGATGGCTTTTTTAGTATAATTTATTGGGATTTGCTGAGATATTCGGAGGCGCGCGAGCTTCAAATGAAAACGGTGCCTTATCTATGTGAGGTACAACAAAGTAATGTAATGAGGAATTGTATATTACCTATAGTTCTTCAAAAAAGTCCGCGAGGGCATATGTCTATATTTTAAGGAAAACCTGCTGTACCCATTATAACGCCAAAAAAATTATCAAATTCCATAGGGTGTTTTCAAAAGCTATTTATGTGTATATAGTAATATTTTTTATCAAATTAAACAGGTTAGTTAGCTTACACATTTAATATAGAATATAACTGCTCTTTACAGCATGCAATTTAAATAAATATCTTAGGAGATATGACGAAAAAAGAATTACGCGCAACAAAATAAAGTTAAGCTCTTCGCTGAGCAACGCGAACGTTTCCCCGGTCTTCTATCTATACTCCAATGTTTCGATGTTTGGTTAATGTTGAATGTATGAATGTAAGGATGTTTGTGGTTATTTCATGTAAAGACTCCAGAATGGATTTTCATAAAACTTTCCAATATATAGCTTACATTTCAGATTGACACATGTAAGCAATAATTTATAAAGATACCGTGTGTCACGGCGTGATAATGTGTGTAAAAGTCAGTATTGTACAGGTTGTTACGCTGCTCAATCCCCGACGGATCAGTGTTGAGTTGGTCTATAAAGGCGTCGGCGTCGTCGTCGGCGTATGGTCGTTACGCTGCTCAAATCCCGAAGTATCGGAGCTGAGTTGGTTTTTACATCCGTTGGCATCAGCGTGGGCGTCAGCGTATGGTCGTTACGTTGCTCAAATCCCGACGTATCGGTGCTGAGTTGGTTTTTATAGGCGTTGGCATCGGCAGCGCGGTAGGCGCCGACGTCGGCGTATAGTCGTTACGCTGCTCAAATCCCGACGTATCGGTGCTGAGTTGGTTTTTATAGGCATTGGCATCGGCGTCGGCGTCAGCGTATGATCGATACGCTGCTCGAATCCCGACGTATCGGCGCTGAGTTGGTTTTTATAGGCGTTGGGATCGGCAGCGGCGTCGGCATCAGCGTCGACGTTGGCTTCGTCGTCGGCATTGGCGTCGGCTTCGTCGCCAGTCGTGTTCTGTATTCTAGGCAGTATTCGATACCCTACGAAAGTGATTGAATGAGGTGTCTTTGTGAGAAAGTAGAAGGTTGTTCAGACGTTGTGTGTGAAAGTCCTTGAGTCTTCTACGAGGGGAGGTCCAAAAGTTCGTGGAATGGAGGGGATGGAGTGGGGATAGGGGCACTCGCTTAGTGTCATACTAATTGGGGACTCATAATTAGTATATAAATGGAGTTTCAGCCCTATTGCGTCATTCGTTTACGAACACTCGCCTGCTAAACACGTCAATCCGGAAGAAAACTGAAACTATGGAGAAAATTTAACACCGTGCGGTCATTAAATTCCTTACCAAGCAAGGAAAGAACGCTCAGACCATTTTGAATGAAATGGAAACTGTTTACGGGGAACAGTGCCCTAGTAAATCAATGATTTACAAGTGGCATGGTCTTTTTAAACATGGTCGGGAGTCGATTGAAGACGACCCCCGCTCAGGAAGGCCAGTTGAGGCCACCACATCAGACATCGTCGAAAAAGTGGAAAAAATTGTACTGGAGGACACCCGTTTGAAGAAAAAAGTTATCTACATTAGTTGGAGTATCAGATACCACCATTTTGCGAATCCTACATGACCACCTGGGTATGACAAAAGTCAGTGCAAGATGGGTACCGAGAATGCTCACGCCGCTTCAAAAACAGCAGCGCGTCGAAGCGTCAAAACATTTTTTGGAGTTGTGTGGCGACGATCCTGGACCGATTTTGGAGCGAATTGTTACCGGCGATGAAACATGGGTTCATCACTTTGAGCCTGAGTCCAAACAAGAGTCCATGCAATGGCATAAAAAGGGGACACCACCGCCAAAGAAATTCAAAGTGTCGGAGTCGGCTGGAAAGTTGATGGCTACTGTTTTTTGGGATTGTGAGGGGATAATACTGATTGATTATAAAGAAAAGGGCAGGACCATAACCGGAGAATACTACGCAACAATACTAGAAAAATTAAAGGATGCCATCAAAGAAAAACGTCGGGGAAAATTGACCAAGGGCGTGTTGCTCTTGCAAGACAACGCGCCGGTTCACAAGAGCAAAGTTGCAATGGCTGCTCTACACACGCATGGCTTCGAATCACTAGTCCACCCACCCTATAGTCCAGATCTGGCCCCAAGTGATTTTTATTTGTTCCCCAATTTAAAAAAAGACTTAAGGGGAAGGAAATTTTCCGACGACAATGAGGTAAAGGAGGCAATTTTGGCTCATTTTGAGGGAATAGATAAAAAATATTTTTACGATGGTTTAGAAAAATTAATTCATAGATCTAATAAATGTATTCAGCTTAAGGGTGATTATATTGAAAAGGAAAAATAAATTTACTGTTTCATTTTTACTAAAACCCTTTCATTCCACGAACTTTTGGACCTCCCCTCGTATTTGGAAGGTGTAAGTTGCCAGCAGGGGAGGCTGGCTCCCGGGATTTGTATACCCGTCTTATAGTGTTAGAGAATGCTCGATCGAAGTATGATCATCTGAATGATAGTTTCTACAATGTGTGAACTGATTGTATCCCTAGAAGTTCGGTTCTTTATATGTCCTTGCATTCGGATCCAACAATAAACGCAGATAAGTAGGTCTAATAAAATGTCGTTTACCTATAGCTGGTCTGACAATACATATTGGTAGGATTCTGCCCTTGGTTCGAACTAATTCTTCTGACACTGCCTTCGTAAAGGCAAATGTATTAGGCCAGCTTATAATTAAACAGAAATGATACAAATAATTAAGGAAAGTTAAAAATGTCCTATGTATATATGTCCCTATGTAAGGTTATATCTTCAAAACTACGTAATAGAATTTGATGCGGTTTTTTTAAAAGATAGAGTGGTTCAAGAGGATGGCTTTTTTGTAACATTTGTTAGAGTTGGTTCTAAATTCTACGCATACGAAGTTGCGGGCAACAGCTAGTTATACAAATAAAACCTTATTTATTTATGATATTTTATGTCACCACAGCAAATAGGCTCCCATTTCAGCAAATGTTGGGTCATGAGAACCCAACGCTGATTTTCAAATGGGGCTTATGGGAGTGGTGACACGGACGCTCACATGTATAAATTATTATTTAATATTTAATTTTAGTAACCAAACATATAAAATTGTACATAAAAGCAATTCTCTTGAACCACTATATCTATTAAAGAAAACCGAATCAAAATCCGTTGCGTAGTTTTGAAGAAATAAGCTCACATAGGGACATACATACAAAAATAACGACTTTATTTTTTATTACGTAAAGATAGGCTCTACAAGAAAAAGCTGTTGCCGAAAAAAATATTTTATATTCTTTGGTAATCGTCTTTATTGCTGCTACATACAAACATTTTCAAAATGTTTATTTATAGTTACAAAATAAGTAAAAGTTCAATCTCATTTCCTACATTTTATTATTCTGTAAGATATTTATGGCAGTTCTTTTATCCCATTAACATGTCTCGGCGTGTGGGAAGAAAGAATCTTTTAAGAGCACTCTGTAGTCACGACAAGCACGTCTCCTTTTGTTTCCTTTGTAACAGACAGGCGAGTGTAATAATTATATCTAAACACGTAGATATACAGGAACTTTTCTGTCTAGTTCGAGTATTTCCCATACTCGAACACTACACACTACTAGACAGAAACCTGCAGCTAACCATGCAAAACACTTTAACAATTTAATTCCTTAGTTGAATAAATAATATTTATAATTATTTATTTATTTCTTATTCATTTATTCCTCTTATTAATTACATTTTTAAATAGATAATTATAAAATATACATTTAAAGATATTAAAAATAAAAATCACCGATCGGCTGCGGGCATAGGTCAAGGTTCTAGAGAGAGGAACCTCCTCACTATTCTTTGTTATTATTATCTCCATCTCCAAACCATTAATGTCCCACTGCTGGGACCTCCGGGCCTCCTCCACATTGGTGGAATTATAATTTAATTTCTATTATGCCGTACAAACGAAGCGTGTTGGCACATGGTTTAATTATGGGCTTTCCGCCGCTCTCGGAGGATTATCTATTGTTACAAACATATATACAAGCTTAGCTTGGGACCAGAGGACATTGTGTAAAACGTCCATGGATATTTATTTATTTATTTTATTTATCTGTGTACAATATCCCTTAGCTTGATTTTATGCTATAGCTCCCTGGGAAGGAAAAGGGGTGATGACACTAACATTTTATATTTTGTCCGTGTGGTGACAGATTAAGAATGCAAGTAAAAAAAAATCTTTATTTTCTTTGCATTATCCTACGTTGGTGTATGTATGTAGTTACGTATGTATTGTAACAAACTTCATGTTGTTGTTTTTTTTGTGATAGCCAAAATTAAGGAAAACTACGAAAACCGACAAGGTGGGGCGACAGCATTGACAAGGTCGCCGGGAGCCATTGGATGGAAGCGGCGCAAGCCTACATATTGTGGCGATTTTTGAGGGAGAAAAAAAGTAGATAGATGGTTGGATTATAGGTAAAATTTTGGACATCAGATGTTATGTTAAAAATCTAGAAATATGTATTAATATTTAGTATTTTAATGAAACATAAAATAGTACATAAAATATACAAGATATTTGTGTAGACAAACAAACATAATAACAACAATTAACTAATAATGAACACAGTTGAATATAATGATTTATTCATAGAGCGATGTTATCATTCGACATTTACTTAAATACACACCAACAGTTGAATAAATCATTTGACTTCGATGAATATGTATCATTTAGTTATAGAACAGGTTATATGTTCATATATTGTAAGGATAATGGTAACAATTTTACAAGCAATCTGCAACTAAACTTACCTAAAAATGAAATAGTGTCAACACAATTCGGCATTGATATATGTATATGTTAAATTCCTTATTATAAAAACTGTATATTTTTGAGTAAAGATTTTAAATAAGAAGGTATGATAGCAATAGCATATTACAGATACATATTCTTTTATTTATACAAGACAAAAAAATTGTGCACCCACAAGAATTCTACAATATATATTACTTAGTTGATTGAGCGCATCCATCTGTTACCTTTTTGCAAATAAATTGACGGTTTGTAGAGCAATATTGGTCAAGGAATGTGCCGTCATCGTAAGACTCTAAACAACGTTCATATCCATCACCGTTGTTTGGTTCACCTGAGTGCCATTTTATGTACGGAACACCTCCTGAAAGTTTTGTGAAAATAATTTAACTCATATTCTATAAGAATACCTAATTTACATTTGAGAATATTTCATCCAGTGATTTTTGACGTGTCACACAGCGTCCTCTGGTCCCAAGCTAAGCTGCTATACTTGTGCTATCGGTACCAAAATTGATAACGCGGGACCGCGGGTTGTGGCGTTTTATGGGAGAAGTCTATTTCCACCAGTGGACGGAGAAAGGATGATTGATAAATTGTCCCGTGCGTCACAAACCCGCGACCCTACGAACAGCAATCCATTACATGAGCCACTAGACTTGACTAGACCATAGCCCCTTGAAAATTTGATGGTATATTCATTAAATTTTGATAATACCTAAGACATGTTTGTCTTGACGGGCTTCGTGGTTCTAGTAGATCATGTGACGGACTGTCGTTCACGAGGACGCGGGTTCGATTCCCGCTCGGGACAATCTTTGTGTGATGTTTATAATTCTCATACAATTAATGTTTGTATTGCATCTGGGTGTGTTCTATGTATTATAAGTATGTATTTACAAAAGAAAAGTAGTATATGTACTATATCCGTATTCCGGTACCCATAGCACAAGCATAGAAATATAGCTTATTTTGGGACCAGAGGACGTTGTGTGAAATGTCCAAAAATATTTATTATTATTATTTATTTATCGTGTTTACTCGTCAGAAACAATTATGCCCCCTGCATACTTATGTGTATAATAAAGTCTACACGTACGAAGTTTTGTGCAACAGCTAGTTAAGTATAAAACTAAGAGCTTACCATCAACCGCTACATAATTTCCTTTCTTGGCTAAGTCAGATATACCTATCTGAATCGTAAATCGAGAATTAACTTGAGCTGTAGTTTCTTTCAGGAAATCTAACACTGTTTGTAATTCAGCTTTACTCTTGGGATAGAAAAGCGTAGCATTCTCAGATTCACAGGCAGACTTAGCATCATACCAAGTTTTACCTTTAGTGTGGATTTTGTAGTAGGCATTTGCTTTTGCTAAATATTGATAATGACTCTGACATTCTTCTTTTTCTAAAAAGGCAATAAATGGTTGAAACACAAATAATCTATACTTATTATCTTTATTTCTACACTAATATTACAAACTAGGTGTAGCCTGCGACTCCGTATGCGTGGAATTTAGAAAATTAAGTGTTAATAACATTTTTCACCAATGCTTCGCTCCTATCGGCTACAGCGTAATATTATGTAGCCCATAGCTTTCCTCAATAAATGAACTATCCAACACAAAAAGAGTATTTCAATTCAAACCAGTAGTTCCTGAGATTAGCGCGTCCAAACAAACTAATTCTTCAGCTTTATAATATTAGGTAGTAGGTAGTATAGATATGTAGTATTAGGTAGTATAGATATGAAGGGTTTGTTGGTCTTTTTTTTTGAACGCGCTAATCTCAGGAAACACTGGTCCGATTTAAAAAATTCTTTCAGCGTTAGATAGTACGTTTATCAAGGAAGGCTATAGGCTATATAACACCGCGGTGCGACTAATAGGAGCGAAGCATCAGTGAAAATTGTTGCAAACAATTTTTTTTAATTCCTCGCGTCCTAAGTCGTGGGGGTTCCCATTATTTTCCCTTCTGAGACAGCTGTAAAAGCCAGGTAAGAGATATTACAAGAAAATCACAACATTTGAGCAGAAGAAACCTTGAAAATGACCATTGGCCAACATGCTTGGTCAGCGCGACATAGTTGACCATAAGCACTCCCAAAGTGGAGGATACCCGTGCCCAACATTGGACGTAATGGGCTGGAGAAAGAAGTAATGTACCTGTATTACTTTCCGGTTCACTTTCCGTTACACTTTCCGGTTCACTTTCCGTTTTACTTTCCGGTTCACTTTCCGGTTTACTTTCCGTTACATTTTCTGGTTCACTTTCCGTTACATTTTCTGGTTCACTTTCCGTTACATTTTCCGGTTCACTTTCCGTTACATTTTCCGGTTCACTTTCCGTTACATTTTCCGGTTCACTTTCCGTTTTACTTTCCGGTTCACTTTCCGGTTCACTTTCCGTTTCACTTGAGTTCTTTTTGCATATAAAAGCACGATGTGGCGAGCATTTGTCGTCCAGGATGGTGCCATTTTTGTATGACACTACACAGTGTTCGTTTCCTGTAGGGTTCTTGGGGTGACCTGAGTGCCAGTGAAAGAAAGCAGAGATTCCTAAAAGTTAATCAAACGTTATTTTTTTGTTCGTTTTACAGAATGTCCGTCCTCTGACGCTAAGTAAAATTTTTAGGTATAGGTACCAGAATACTGATATAATACTTTAATACCAATTCTGTTGAAACTCCTAAACTTATGTGAAATGGGGACTTCTCAGTTTAGAAAAATAAAAAATTACACTTAAAAGTCATAAATCTAATATTTAAAATTCTCCCGTCACAATGTTCGTTTCCATACTCTTCCGAAAGGGCTTGACCGATTGTTATGAAATTTTATATGCATATTCAGTAGGTCTGAGAATCGTCTTCTATCTATTTTTAGGCACCCCCTAAGTGATAAGGGTTGTCCACCCCACCCTTAACATTCTTATGGCAAAACAACGTTTGCCGGGTCAGGTAGTATTTTTATAAATTACTAGCTGTCCCGGCAAACGCAGTTTTGCCATACCAAAAAAAAGGTTTGAAAAATAGACGTTGGCCGATTCTCAGACCTATTGAATATGCATGTAAAATTTCATAAAAATCGGTCAAGCCGTTTCGGAGGAGTACGGCAAGTAACACTGTGACACGTGAATTTTATATATAAGACTAGCTGTCCCGGCAAACGCAGTTTTGCCATACCAAAAAAAAGGTTTGAAAAATAGATGTTGGCCGATTCTCAGACCTAGAGGATATGTACACAAAATTTCAGGAAAATCGGTCGAGCCGTTTCGGAGGAGTACGGTAACTAACACTGTGACACGTGAATTTTATTTATTAGATTATATTTTCATGATGTGTCCGAAACTTCAGATAAATCTGACTACTGCAAGTGAGTGTATTTTCAAAGATTCCGTTACATAAATTATTACATTACATACGTAGCTAAAAAGCGTGTTAATAATGTTAGAACTCACCACGGATTGCTCTAAAATGCCCTCTCACGTGGAAATTGGTTATACCTACGTAAATCGATTCGATCGAATCATGAATTTCTCTCCAGAAAGATGTGACTGCATTTACTTCTGCTTTGTTCGTGGGATAATAAAGAGAACCACCTTCAGCCTCACACTTCTTTTTCGCATCGAACCATGATAAACCATGGTTGTGGAATTTATAGAAACATTTCGTAGGTTCTATATAATTATAGCGTTCATTAAATAAATGCCTAAATGCATCTAAAACAAAAATAGGTAACTATAGGTGATTTCTTTTTTGTGTTGGAGCATCTTAAATTCACGATAAACAAAAATCTGCGGTAATAATCTCTAAAACTTGCGCGACTTATTTTTACGGATCTTTGTCACACAACCAAGGTATTTTCTCCCTGCTTATGTGTTTCCAGATTCCGATGATGTGGGGTCTTTCAAGCGAGGCGTGAAAAAGCATCTTGTGGGCCGACAAAGTCCGGGTGGCTAATACATTAACATTGTATTAACCGTCCAATCATTTGGATTCCTCCCCACTGAACATCGGATGGAGTGAAGTACTTTGCCTACTTTAGTAATAAAAAAAATTTACGATGTCACACTGTGGTTCGTCTAGAACAAGCTAGCTAGACAAAAACAACTCTTAAATTCCTGGAAGTTTATTACTAATACCAACTTATAACCCCTATAAATAAATAAATAAACAAATATTCATGGACATTTCACATAACGTCCTCTGGTCCCAAGCTAAGCTATGCTATAAGCTTGTTTTATGGGTACCAGAATACGGATATACTACATATACTACTTTTCTTTTGTAAATACATACTTATAATACATAGAAACACCCAGACGCAGTACAAACATTTGTATGACAATTAGAAAAATCACACAACATGGGAACTTAATTTTTTAGTCTTATGAAATGAAATGTTTAAATTTCCACCCATTTTTTCGAATTCAACAATCAAAAATTAACATGTCTCCACTTGTCTCCACCTTAGAACCTACATGATTCTCTTAAGTGTCTAGTAGTTATTCGTGAAAAAATTCATTGCAAATTGTTTGTACAACTAATTTTATAATTTTTTTTAACACTCTCAAGAATGGATTTTTTGAATTCTTTCAATTCAAATGAGTTCTTTCGGTTTATATCTTTGAGATATAATTTTGATGATGTAACGGAACAGTCTCTGCGAGATATTAAGAGGGCACGATACCAAATTATGCTCCTTACAAAAATATGGGCATCGTAATCCCCTTTTTTTTCGCGAAAGTTAAACCGATTTTAATTGTTTTTACGCTTTATTATAGATGAAGAGTATATACTATTTATGCTTCTATCACGTTCTTTTTTTTTAAAACAAAATAATTAAAAGAAATATGACCATCCGACAGTCCCGTTTTTTCGGTTTTCTTTAGATAAAATAGCAGCGAGTATCACACATATTTGGTAAGGTTTTAGCAAAAAAGAAAGTGATAGGAGCATAGAATATATACTCTTCATCTATACCTAATATAGCGTAAAAACAAATAAAATCGGTTTTACTTTCGCGAAGAAAAAGGGGACTACGAAACGTCTTTTTTTAGGGTTCCGTACCCAAACGGTAAAAACGGGACCCTATTACTGAGACTTCGCTGTCCGTCCGTCCGTCCGTCCGTCCGTCCGTCTGTCACCAGGCTGTATCTCAAGAACGGTGATAGCTAGAGAGTTGAAATTTTCACAGATGATGTATTTCTATTGCCGCTATAACAACAAATACTAAAAATAAAATAAAATAAATATTTAAGGGTGGCTACCATACAACAAACATGATTTTTTTACCGTTTCTTGCTCGATACTACTATCGTTGCCTTATGTTGCATAGATAATGGTACGGAACCCTTCGTGCGCGAGTCCGACTCGCACTTGACCAATTTTTCAAAGGATTTGTAGGTAAAATCTGCTTCAGCTATATTTGTCCCTTTTAGCGCGGCGCTCGGGAATACGGATAGCAATACCTAAGGCAAATACCTAAATTAGTAGTACAGTAGCCTCTTAATGTTTTAATCTGAGTAACACTAATGACGAGAACACCGTGCGTTTTTTGAAAATAGGTAAATTATTACCTAGTTTTGACAGTTGTTATTTGGGGATAGTGATGTGATGATAATGAGTGATAGATAGATTTATTTTTTAAATATTTTATGCATAGTTGACAGATAAATCATTTTATAGAAATGGTTTAGAATAAATGTATTATGCAAATTTGCCTCATAAATGTTTTTTTTAAACATATAACAAAATGTCTTAAAAAGTACTAATAACCTTATATATCTATGCTTATTAACGTCATTATTATAATAATTTCAAATAACATGTATTTGAAATTATTATTTTATTATTTATTTCATTAAATTTTACTCTATTATTTGAAATTATTATTTTATTTTATTATTTGAAAAGACCATTTTAATTTTACAATTATTTTAATTTAAATTGTACAATTATTTTGAAGGGGGTGGACACTGACTCCTGCAACACAGTTGTTACCAGCGTAAGGGCCAGGGATAACATTTTAGAGCAAAAAATCATTTTTGAATTTGAATTTAGACATAATAATTGGTCAAGTGCCAGTCGGACTCGCGCACGAAGGGTTACGTACCATTATCTATGCAACATAAGGCAACGTTATTAGTATCGAGCAAGAAACGGTAAAAAAATCATGTTTGTTGTATGGGAGCCCCCTTTAATATTTATTTTATTTTATTTTTAGTATTTGTTGTTATAGCGGCAATAGAAATACATCATCTGTGAAAATTTCAACTGTCTAGCTATCACCGTTCTTGAGATACAGCCTGGTGACAGACGGACGGACGGACGGACGGACGGACGGACAGCGAAGTCTCAGTAATAGGGTCCCGATTTTACCCTTTGGGTACGGAACCCTAAAAATCAAATAATAATTATGTCTAGCTAGCTTGTTCTACACGAACCATAGCGTGTCGGGCTAAAATTGAAACATGTAATTTAATGTTGTTTTGAAATGTTAATTTTGAATTATATAATATACGCGTCTAAATCCGTAAAAAGTAGTTTTATAGAAAAATGGTATTCAAATTTTCACAGGATGCAAAGAATGTACCAAAGGTATTTTTCTTTTTCATTTATTTTGTCGCTTCTCTACGTGTCATTTTCAGCATGTGATAAAATGAATATTTAATATTATATTATCTTAAATAATATTTAAACTTACTGGAATAGTTCAATGCAAAGCACCCAAGTAGTAATAAAAGTAACATTTTTTTATATTTTAAATATATTTTTTCGCATAAACTGATGGCTGGTGACTTCTTGCTTTCGCTAAAGTAAAATTATAACAAGGGGAGTTGTTAATGTTGCAGTTTAATATATGCGTCAATGTTATCTTTACGAGTAGATATCAAAGGAATACTTACGTCTATAATAATATTTATAAGGAGGAAGAGTTTGTTTGTTCGTTTGTACGCGCTAATATCAGAAACCGCTAGGCCGATTCGAAAAATTCATAGTTCTGAATTATAAAACACTAGCTGTTGCCCGCGACTCCGTACGCGTGGAATTTAGGAAAGTTTCATGAAAATCCATCCAGTAGTCTTTACGTGAAAGAACAACAAACATCCTTACATTCATACAATCCAACATTAACCAAACATCCAAATTATTAGAGTGTGGATAGAAGACCGAGAAAACGTTGGCGTTGCTCGGCCAACAGTTTAAGTACCTATTTTATTTTGTGGCGCGTAATTCTTTTTCGTCATATCTCCTAAGATATTTATTTAAATTGCATGCCGTAAAAAGCAATTATAATCTATATTAAACGTGTAAGCTAACTAAGGTATGTAATTTGATAAAATGTTTACTATATACACATAAATAGCTTTTGAAAACACTCTATTGAATTTGATAATTTTTGCGACATTATTATGGGTACAGCGGTTTCCCTTAAAAGATAGATTTATGCCATCGCGAACTTTTTTGAAGAACTATAGATAAAAAACAATTCCTCCAAACATTAGTTTGTTGTACCTCACATAGATAAGGCAGCGTTTTCATTTATAGCTCGCACGTGTGCGAGTTTCTCGGCAAATTTAATCATATCTCATCCAATATACAGCAAACTCCAACAAATTATGCAATAAAAGCCATCCTCTTGAAATATTCTATCTATTAAAAAAAACCGCATCAATATACGTTGCGTATTTTTGAAGATATAAGCTCACATAGGGACATACATACAAAAATAACGACTTTGTTTTATGAGTTAATATAATAATATAAGTTTTAGAAGTAAATATGACTGCTAGTAAACTTAAAAGAACATTAACAAAATGGTTGTTAGATCTTAATTACATACAATAAAGCCGAAGTTCTTTTAAGTCATCAACGCCAAGACACACATTCTCATTCGTACATACACACACATACTCACACATAAACACATGTTTAATTAATAACTTGCATGTATATTTACTATTATCCGTCCTAAAATTCGTTCGCCATTTTACGGTTAGTTATTGTTTGATTGAATAAGTCGGCTAAAGGTATGACCAATATTGTGCACGCAGCCCTTAAGGCTTCGTTCGTGATATTATCTGGTCCAGAAGCTTTTTCTACTGTTAACCTTTTGATGTTTTCAATAATTTCATCCTTGTCTATTGAAGTAATGTTGTCGTTGTCTGTGTATGTGTTGTTCTGATTAGGTGTCATTTGGGACTTCTCTGCGTACAGATCTGTGTAGAAATCAGTTGCAGTAGTCATGATGTCTGCACGTCTTTTAAGACTCTTGTTAGAATTTTTTAGACCTTCGATCCAAAATTTGTGTGTTTTGAGGTCTTTATAGGCCTTTTTAGGGTTCCGTACCCAAAGGGTAAAAACGGGACCCTATTACTGAGACTTCGCTGTCCGTCCGTCCGTCTGTCACCAGGGTGTATCTCAAGAACGGTGATAGCTAGACAGTTGAAATTTTCACAGATGATGTATTTCTATTGCTGCTATAACAACAAATACTAAGAATAAAATAAAATAAATATTTAAGGGGGGCTCCCATACAACAAACATGATTTTTTTACCGTTTCTTGCTCGATACTAATAACGTTGCCTTATGTTGCATAGATAATGGTACGGAACCCTTCGTGCGCGAGTCCGACTCGCACTTGACCAATTTTTTGTACTGCCGGTGAGATTTATATGTCTTTCTATAGTGTCTTGTCTGTATTTTTTATAATCGTTTTTGGGGTTCCGTACCCAAAGGGTAAAAACGGAAACCCTATTACTGAGACTTCGCTGTCCGTCCGTCCGTTCGTCCGTCCGTCTGTCACCAGGCTGTATCTCAAGAACGGTGATAGGTAGACAGTTGAAATTTTCACAGATGATGTATTTCTATTGCCGCTATAACAACAAATACTAAAAATAAAATAAAATAAATATTTAAGGGGGGCTCCCATACAAAATACTGATTTTTTTTACCGTTTCTTACTCGATACTAATAACGTTGCCTTATGTTGCATAGATAATGGTACGGAACCCTTCGTGCGCGAGTCCCACTCGCACTTGACCAATTTTTTATAAGTTTATTTACCAGTTTATACAACATTGACAGTGTTCACGTATGAACATACATACGGACAAGTCCACCCTAGGTTATATATATTGAATAACTAACTTCCCGTTTATGAATAAACTCACGTATTAATATAATCAGCAAATTCCTTCTATGCTCTATTTTAGTAACTCTCCGCGGTCACGTATTTTGCATATGTGTGTATAAATGAAACTACTATATAAACTATGTATTTCTACAATAAACCAGTCCAGTGAAATCACCCGAAGTTTCATTGACTCCCTCCTCACCACGTGGTTACCGTCGCGCCGCCCTAGCGCTGCCTGAGTCCAGCGCCGCGTCGCTCTAACTATCGCGCTGCCCGAATTCAGCGCCACGCCGCCGCCCTAGTGCTGCCCGAGTCTAACGCCGCGTGGCTCTATCCTTCGCGCCGCCCTACACCATCGTTGCACAAACCTAACAGTGCCTAACATCATGTAGTCTAGGTACTGAGCGTCTACTACGTCCGACAAATCAATAAGGTAGCGAGAGTCTACGTGTTTACGAGTATCTATGGACTCTCGTTCTGTACACGCCTGTCAGCGAGCAACACAGCACGTTCCCGGCGTGTCCATTTGGTCCTTCGAGGTAAGAACTAGCATTTCTCTTTTCTATTACTACTTGTGTCTTATTAAATCACAGGCTGGTGAGCCCTATACACTCACTGGTACTGTTATATGTTGAAAGCTGTTTATAACTCAGTTGCCTTCGTGCGGTAACGAATCAGGCATCGGTCTCCCACAAGCGGGTCGCCCCGATGCTCGAGAAGTCGTATGTAATTGTATTATACCGTAACGGGAAAAGAGAGCGCAACTAAGTTTAGTCTTACATCTACCAATTACAAGTAGTACCATCACTGGAAAAGAGATATTGGAAATACAAGAAGACATAAATTGAGGAATGAAGAAATATCAAGAAAATATCACAAGAAAAGAATAATGGAACAGAATAATACGTATTAGTTTTAAAAAGAAATAACAGAAACTCGTAGACATCTGCTGCCCAAGAAGCTACCTACTTATGAAACAGATTACGTTAATCAAGAATGAAATTAGTCTACAAGTGCAAAATGAGCTCAATAAAATAATTGCTGACTTACGCAAAAAGAATACGCACAAAGAAAGTCACTGACGAATGCATTCGAATGTCACACTGGTCGTGATCGTGACATTGACATGAATTGAACTTCATTAATGAAAAGATATTGCTATTAGCACAGAAAAATGCGAATTCGCCAAAATAACTAGTACTCTACGGAATTATGACATCATGATGTGTTTACGTTCATATATAAAAGCGCTATATAAATAAAATAAAAGGGGTAAATTAATATTAGCACCTCATGAATATGGTACCTTTGTTATAAACCTTATCAATTTTAAGCAGCTGCATATGCATTATGACAATATTACAAGCAAGGAATATGGATTAAAATCGTCACATGGGATCCCATATCAACAAGAATCAGAAATACACAAATTGAGGAATACGCAAGGAACGAAATAAATCAGAATCAGAAACTCAAAGTGATTAAACAAGTCATGGGTCAAGTCCTAATTCAAGTCAAATGAGAAAAATAAAAATCAAATAGACGTTACGTCACAAATTTGTTTATCAATTGAGTGAAACAATTAAAACAACACGTATTTGTGTAAACGAGTTACTGCTATATCAGCACAAATACGCACGTTGGCGGTCAATGCAGAATATAAACGAAAATAATCTAACAACATAAAGCAAGAGAGTAAACAGAGTATCACACATACAAAAGTTATTGCCACAAACACGTTGGAATTACGGTAACACTAATCATCATGGGCACACAAGGGCACTATACCTCTATTCTCTCCGCACTTCGAAAAAATACAAATATATAGGGTGAATTCAATAAAATGTCATTTGCGCAGAGTAATAGGCGCATAAACAGTTGCATGTGAAGAATTGCATATCTACATTCTTACATCAGACAAAAGCATGGTTATACTCAAGACTACTATGTGTACAATGTGAGGACATTAATGATAATACGGTACTGAAACCAAGTTACTTCATAATTGGAAATGAAACTCCTGCTACTAAGAACCTACATAAAAAAAAAAAAAAAAAATTAAGAAGGGAAAGCTGGGCTAGTGATTATATTCATCATCTACAATATAGATATAGATGGAAAACAAGAGAAGATAATTCAAAGACGAGTACCTTAGTATTATAATAATAAAGGACGAAGACATTCGCTTAGCCAAATGGCTACTGGCAAAAGAAAGAAATACACACTTGAAATGATGGATTAACAAAAGTAGTAACGTTAAAAAGATGTTCGTGATCACTTACACACGATCAATATACACAAAGATACCTTTACCGGTACAACCAAACGATGAGAATAGCGTTAACGTAAATGGTTAGCAGCACAGAATATAAATCCACCATGCAAAAGTCTATCACCTGGATTCTATACAACAAATGACTCAACAAAGATAAATGGAGGGACATTACAAATCGAGACAAACATTAATCAAAACGACCTACAAATAGACATACAAAAGTTTACTAATATTATCATGGATTTCAAGCAATCATGCAACAACCCAGAAGACGCGAAGACACACATTGCAACCAATTTTATCAACACCTAGAACACAAGCAAAACAAGTTAACCACATTATGAGGATACAAATATCAGCAATATTCGGGCAACAAATTCGAAAATATGCATTTCACACTAATGAAAACAATACCTATTTCGTTGGCGGCATAATTAAGACAACACTTTACTAACGAGGGTAACTCGCCCTGATCCAACTAACAACAGAAGAGAAATTGACATTATCAGTTACCGTATTACGAGTGTCCTAAATAATGATACTAAACAGATATCAAGTACTTACGACCATATGACTGTGTGTGGACATGGAAAATTATAACATGACAAGGGAAATCACAAAATGCGTACTTATACACATACCAACATCCATACGACTGAGAATTACACGTAAAAATGGCACGGGGCATTAGAAGAAAAGGAAATGTATAATTTAACTAAAACGTCATGTGAGATGAACAGACACTACAAATCATGATGTATACAGGCACATGTTACTAATAATGAAGCGATAATTGAGGACAAACAGTCTAGAAGATAGTCCGTAACATAATAAATTTGGCACGTTTCTACCATATTGATCACTAATCATTCAGAAGAAAAGAAGATGGCAATTAAGGCATTAACGAGAATATACAAGAAGTTCAGAGGAGTTTATAATCAGGTCAGTTATCCAGGATGGCAACCAAGGCTAGGACGGGGTCCAAAAAATTGTGGAATTACGGAATACGAATTTATGACCCAAAATTGTTAGAAAAATCAGAACATTACTACTGCCGTAAAATAAAAATGAAACCAATTAATATACGTCTGCTAATATAAGACTTAAACAGCGGGTCAAAATATACCACTATTATTCTATCAGGCAGCGGCTTCTAAAGTTTTTTTTGGATGGAAAATGGGAAAAGGAGGCAAAATCAAATTACTCTAGGAAGACTGCACAAATGATTATTTCTATTTTTAAGACAAGTGTTCGAAAACATTGGAAGAAAATACAATTCGAGGATTATGGAATTGCATCTAAGAATATAACGCCTAAATACATATTGAAGAAGCCAGAAGAAACTCAGCAGACATAAAAAAAATATAAAAATAGTTAAAAAAAAACTAAAAAACACGCTTTATTTAATCGAATTATTGCATTGTCATCGGCCTTTGACAGCTGTGCAAAATTTGAATAGAATCTGACCGTTTAAAGTGGGTCAAAATAGCGTCCAAAGGAGTCGGTTACAAACATACAAACAAACATACAAACAAACATATAAACAAACATACAAGTGAAGCTAATATAAAGCGTGTAAAAAAACAATATTTTATTACCATACCTAGATTATGCAAACAATTTCATGGCTCATTCATGAAAGCAATACATGAAAATATTATCACTATCAGATAGAGAGAAAATGATACAATCAAAATTTTTACATCGAAATGAAGTCGTCAACGTCGTTACTTATGTGTAAACATATTTCTGAAGAAAACTATCTAATGGGGTGGTCAATTTAAAATACTACTATAATGCATTTGGACTCATAACCAAGGGACATACAAACAATTGTATGACACAACTTATAAGAAAAAGAATTTGTATACAAAGACCTCCATTATGGAAGAAAAACGGCTGTAGGAAGCAAGTACCTACATTGAAAAAAGCAATAAGCAAACAAGGGTTGGAAGCAAACTTACAATAAGAGCCATGAAAATATCTGTGGAAAAATACAATCTAAAGAAAATGGGCTAAATCTATTAACCACACAATCATGTCGATATAGGACATACAAAAATACTTATGGAAATATAAACGTACAGTCTTTAAGCAAAAAAATATATATCACATTTGTGAAGAAGTGTATAGCAATAAATTGACAAGGGGTTACGAGAGTTTACAGTACAGCACGAAAAGACTCAGATATAAATCATTCAAGAACTGACCGCGAGATTATCGCAGCTAACTACTAAAATGGCACAATAAAGACTGAAATTACGTGTAAATAATGATAAAATGAAGAAACATCTGCGCAGATAATATAACATACCGAAGATAGTACGTGTGCCTTAAACTAAAATACGTTTGCAATTATTTCTATATGCTATTGGCACCAAAGGAAGTATAAAACATGGAATCACATTTATAGAAACTTAATAATGACGCAACGCAATAACAAAGGATTTAAGATAAAACTATTAAACGTACCCGGTGTTCTATAAAGGAACATAATAATGAAATTAAAGGGAGCATATTTAACACTGCTATTGAACGTAAGAAACAAATCACTAACAATTCTACAATGCCACTTAATGAACAATTGAACTAGAGGCATATTTCTACCTCTGACAATACGACGTCGACAATCTGTGTATGTATTTCTCTTCTAATGGCCATTTATAACGTTGATCTAAAGTTACCAGACATTTCCCTGTCAAGAATTGTAAAAATGATTGTACAATGTAATGAACACAAAACATACTTATTCTCCATCTAGCCATCCATCAGCCCCTTTTCCGTCCACTGCTGGACATAGGCCTCCTCTATAAGACACCTTAACGCGCGGTAGTGCGCTATTTGCATCCAAAGATACTTATTATCATTATCAAATAAACTAAAATAACAGAAAAACGTAAAATAATCAAAATTACGAGCGCTCGGAACTGTATACAAACAATATCACAAAACAAAAACCTGTCCAACGAAAAACAGAAAATCAACGAAAAATCTATACGATGCTAGATCTAGCAAGAATATGAAATTGACACCAAGCGTGTACTAATGTGGAATACGGGATGAATTTGAAACATTATTGTTCGGATGACAAAAACGGGCACATTTAACGATAAAGCCACTCTAATGACATTTATTAAAGTTTTATGAAAATCGAAGTTCAAATATAATCATCTAACAAACCAAGTCTAAGAACATTGAAAAACATTTAAAGACGCTCGGTGCCAGAAGTCCTCCATTTAAATGTACAGAACATAAGAAACATGAACATGTCGCCTGGAAAAATACTATCAAGCTATGCAAGTCTTACCAGTTCAAAGCTTAAGAAGCTAGTGTAGTGGAAACATTGACAACGTGCACGGAAAGCAGCCTTCCTTAAATATACGATGCAACAAAAAAAAAATTCTAATGCCAGTACCCAAGGAATAATCGGGCAAGAGTTCAAATAACGCTTAGTGCGATCATTGCTAAAATACATTTGATGCAATAATGTAAAGTCCTCCAGAGTTATCATATTTTTATTAAGAAATCAACGAAACCAGTCAATCAAGTAAAGAAGAAAGGAAATAATGAAAACATACAAATCACAAACACATATCGCACTACCCGTAAAAAAGGGACGTCAGTGAACTTGCGTCAAAAATGTTTTATTGCATAAATAAATCGAGCTTTACGGCTTACACCTTCTATCAAAACCTTGTGAAGCTATCGACAAAAATGAGAAGTCAATACGTATATCATAATTGTAACAAAACAATCCAGCTGGTCAGAATGATAATAATCAGTGAACATGTCGCAATGCTGCTATAAACAGAAAGTCTCTGTAATAACAGGGAAACGAAGTGAAATTTCATCTGTATGTATTTTGTCACAAGACAAGAGCATTGCATACCTGTACATTAAGAAGAGGATATCCTGAGGAAGAAGTTTTATGTGCGGGGTGGTGAAGATAATGCACCATCTTACATAATTGCATTATTGACAATCAGTGAAAGGGACCACAATATTCTTGTATATATAATATATCATCATCTAAACTGAATACCTGTAAACTGAAACAACATGATGATAATTAATTATTAAGAATATACCAAACAAAGAATAAGAAAATTTAACCAAAACCAATAACTCGAGTTGGATAACAATTGGACAACTTTAGACCACTGTTAACAAGAAGGATGAAAATATAAAAAGAAATATATATGTATATGAAGGATACGAGATAAAGAAGCTGAGCAATACAATATGCAGAGATTGAAAATAACATTAATAAAGTGATACAGAAATAACCCATTATAATACATATTTCTTGGGGAAAAATATTTTACAGAAGAAGGATTGGGCCCGGGCCATAAAGAAATGAAAATTATTATTTACACTTTATAACACTATATCTACTTAATACATCTTTATATATGAATATTGCATGACTCACTCCTACTTATTGTATGAGATATCTAAGTATACATTACATGATACACTAATACAATACTAACAATTTACACGGTTACTAATATATTAACACAAGTATATACAACTTATTCTTCATAAATCAGACTATTAACGTTTGTATTCAATACTAAAATTATTGAAAAATAACAGCGGGGGACGTTGCCAAGGGAGCCCACCACTGGAACAGCCCCGGTGTGACCATGACGCTGATGACACCACATCCACGGCGAGACATCGCGAGGCAGGACAACGTGCAGTCGCAGGGTGTCCAAGCTGTACGAAATGAAGTCCTTCCCCGGAGAGTGGCAGAAGAAAGTCTTCAAACTTAGAAGAAGAGATCCAGGCACTGCATGAACCTTACAGAAGCGTGCAGTCAGAACTTATCGACATTACATATAACAATTCTGTGACGTATGATGATTGCAACGTCACTGAGGAAACGGCCATTCCGCCGCTACCACCAGTATCACCAACTAGTGATACCGATGATTATCCTTTCCCGCCATTACCATTACGGGAACCAGTATCAGAACCTACAACAGAACCATTAGAATGCCTTACGAATGAAAACGTGCAGATGGAAGAATGCCAGGAAGAGCAATTGGTAATGGAACCAGCTATCACAGAAGAGGTTGTTGGAGATAGTTTCGAACCTATACATCGAATCTACAAACAAAGTTTACACACACTAAAAGTCTCTACTAAGTACTCTGGTATAAACAGAATGTAGTCTTGAAGGAAGAGACAGATAAATACCATTGCTACAATAATAACACCAAAAGAGGAGTACAATTACTACTGGAAGCTATGGAAGCAGATCCCGAGGAAGTGGGATTAAAGTCCGCAGCAGTGAAGAAAAGGCAATACTACAGAAGTTGCATTGTTGATTACGTGTACAAATATTATCATTACACTTAGACAAGCAACATAAGCAAAGCAACGAGCGGCTTTGTGAGGTCTTCAAGATAAACGAGTTGAAATCCCTGCCTGGAGAGTGGCAGAATGTTCACGTATGAACATACATACGGACAAGTCCACCCTAGGTTATATATATTGAATAACTAACTTCCCGTTTATGAATAAACTCACGTATTAATATAATCAGCAAATTCCTTCTATGCTCTATTTTAGTAACTCTCCGCGGTCACGTATTTTGCATATGTGTGTATAAATGAAACTACTATATAAACTATGTATTTCTACAATAAACCAGTCCAGTGAAATCACCCGAAGTTTCATTGACTCCCTCCTCACCACGTGGTTACCGTCGCGCCGCCCTAGCGCTGCCTGAGTCCAGCGCCGCGTCGCTCTAACTATCGCGCTGCCCGAATTCAGCGCCACGCCGCCGCCCTAGTGCTGCCCGAGTCTAACGCCGCGTGGCTCTATCCTTCGCGCCGCCCTACACCATCGTTGCACAAACCTAACAGTGCCTAACATCATGTAGTCTAGGTACTGAGCGTCTACTACGTCCGACAAATCAATAAGGTAGCGAGAGTCTACGTGTTTACGAGTATCTATGGACTCTCGTTCTGTACACGCCTGTCAGCGAGCAACACAGCACGTTCCCGGCGTGTCCAGACAGTTCTTTTTTCATAGATATTGACTTATTTTTGGTTCTCTGTAGTTCAATTCCTTTTTGTAATAGGTTTATTGTATTTGGTGATAGTATCTTATTTCGTTTATAATTTTTTCCTGTTGTCTGAATTGATCTCAGGCTCCGGGTGATGGCATTTGTAATGTTCTCATATTGGGTTTGGATACTACCCTGACCAAAAGGAGTATTAGATAACATCGTAGATAAATTTTGTCGGAATTTCAGTACTTCTTCTTCACTCTTTAGTTTGCATATTTGTTTATTAACGAATTTAATTCTATACTTTTCTTTAAGCCTGTTAACTTTACTTTAGCTCTAATCATCCTATGATCTGATGGGTAGTTTAAGTTCATAGTACTAATATCTTGAAATATTCTCGGTTGGTTGGTTAAAATAAAATCAATTTCATTTTTAATTTTTCCATTTGGAGACTTCCATGTCCATCTAAGGCTTGCTTTCTTATTGAAACAAGTGTTCATTATTGTTAGTCTATGCTCTAATGCAAACTCAACCAGCTTCTGTCCTCTCTCGTTTCTATTTCCGTAGCCGAATTGTTTCATAACCATACTTTCTTCCTTCCTAGGAACACCAATCTTGGCATTGAAGTCAATTTAATGCTCCAAACCGCAGACACACCTACACAATGGTCAGAGTCAATCATTATTTTAATTTACAAAAAGGGTGACTCAAAGGATATAAAAAATTACAGACCAATAAGCTTACCTACTACCGAGTCTCTACAAATTGTTTTCCACCCTATTGAACTCTAGAATTAGCCCTATAATTGAGATAAAGCAACCAGTAGAAGAGGCAGGATTTCGAAAAGGTTACTCTACAGTGGAACATATACACATCCTGGAGTTGATTAAATAACACAGGGAGAATAATGTTAGAAAAGCTGGGGCCAGTTTTCCCCATAGCAAGAGGTGTCAGACAGGGCCCTTTGTCCCCAAAATTTTTAATAGTCATACTACATAGAAGGAATCTTTAATGAGCTGGATTGGAGCAAGCTGGGAATATATGTACAAGGAGCCTATTTATGTCATCTGAGATTCGCGTATGACATTGTGATTTTATCCGAATCAAGCTCATAGCTACAATTCATGGTTAAATCACTACAAGAGAAAAGCAAAAGCGTGGGACTAGAAATTAACACTTCTAAGACGATGGCAATGACAAATGGTCATAAAACACCTATATTCATTGATGGTAATCCGCTGATCTACACAGATGAATACATATATTTGGGAAAAACAATATCTTTTAATGGGGAAAACAACAAAAAAGAAACTGTTTATGCCATATCTTTAAATGTTCTATATCAACCTCTTTAAACTTCACGTCTTTAAGTTAACCGCAGTATTATTCAATTTGAATACCTATTCCAAATATCCTTTCTTCCTATATTCACATATCCCATATATAATCCCCTCTCATCCTAATGAGTGACCACAGAACGAGACAAAAACATAGCCGCTGAACTGAAGTTAGTTGATATACGCTAACCAATCGTCGTGGACGACACTGGCTTTCTTTGTTTTTTCTCTTCTTGAACACCGCCGCGACCGCTTGTGGAAATCGTTATAGAGCTCTGTAACGAATACGCCCCCCCCCGCATACCGTTTTTTCATTATCGCGCACCGCTAACAGAGCTGCCTACCGCCAAAAAGTTACAGAAGATTGAAGTACCGACTCCCTATTGATGTAAGAGAATTAAATAATTCTAAATTTAAAAAAATCATTAAAACTAAATTATGTAAAAAGGCGTATTATAAAATTTCTGATTATATTAAGGGCCTACATCAATATTATCGTATATCATCGCCGACACGTACATATTAACACAGCCAGTAGGCACAGAAAATGAAGAATTAGGGATACTTTTCCGATTTACTCAAAATCTACTAAATATATTTTAATTCTGATTTACGTGTTTCTATATACAATAGTTACTTATGTTTTTAAAGTTATTTCATTAGTTAATATGCGATAATAGACCGACAAATGAAAAAAAAAAAAAATTAGAGAGGTTGTTTCGCTAAGATTTTCTATCGAGAAAAGTTTTTTCAATCGTGTTTCTGAGTTTATGCGATCCTAGATCATATATTGAAAAAACATATACTTAAAAATTAGAGCTCTAGCCATTCAATCTAAAGAAACAATGAAAACTTCGTACGTAGAAAAATGCACGAAGCTATTTTGGTATCGTCTTAAAGATGATAAAGCTTGGGAGTAGGTTGCTCTGGAGCAATACATATTCTATATTGTAAAGTTATTAGCATTGTAAGTATAATTGACATTTAATTTAAAAATATTGATTTGATTAAAAGCTCTGCTGAGTTTCTTACGCCGGTTCTTCTCAGCAGATTGCGTCCTGAACCGGTGGTAGGAAAAAAAATTGGACATGTCATAAGCACATAATTTTTCTGAAAAATTGTGTCTACGTGATTAAATGATTTTTCATTTCATTTCATTTCAGTGGAGCCACTCCAGTGAACAACAAACCAGCTTCACCAGGTTAGTCACTCATTCCTTATCCATTCCATATTTTTTTGTATACTTTACCTGTGTACTCTCTATTTTCTGCTGTCGGTTAACTTATACGCCTTTACCTTTCTGTAATATCGCATTAGTTTACAATTAAATTACTATACCAGTGACCTATAGTTCTTAGGCAGCCAAAATCCATAACATTTCTTTGGTCCTTCAGCCGCATAACGCACCTAAACATCATAATACATATTAAAATCCCCGCTAATAATCTATTTCTGTCTGAATTAAAGTACATTTAACCGTTTTTTTTCTAAAAATAATTGCATAAACTTTATTTCTACATACCGCCATCTTTAAAAATAATGGAAGTTATTAACATTAAAATCAAGTTACTTCAAGCCAAAAATAAAATTATATTTGAACGTTTGTCTTCTTTATATGAAACATCAAAGAAGATAAATGTTTCTTCCATGGAACTTCGGTCAACAGAGACATTTATGGCGGATACTGAGTTGCTATCTGCATTGCGCGGAGAATTTAGTGCAAATCTAGATAATATATTAATATTTATATTTAGGATCAACTTTCAAAGATAACAAATTACTGTTATCTTTGAAAGTTGATCCTAAATATAACATTGATTATCAATGTCTTATGTCTTTTGATGGTGTATATACACGCATACAGAGGATTCGTTCAATATTTATAATGAGAATAGTTTAAAAGGGTCAACGACCCCAGGTACTCAAGATGCCGCGCCATTTTAACCTAACATTAAATTACCGCCTATTCAAATCCCATCTTTCGATGGTAGGATAGAAAATTGGCCAATATTTTATGAGTCATTTAAATCGAATATTCATAATAATGTCAGCCTCACTGACTCACAAAGAGTTCAGTATCTTGTAGGAAAATTAACAGGTAACGCCTTACAAATAATAGCAGGAATTATCCCATCAGGAGATAATTACCTGTCGATATGGGATAGTTTAGTGAAAAAATAACAAGATAAACGCGCATTAGGTTTTCACTATATGTCCAATTTACTTAAAATTAAACAAGCATCTAGTAATGCTTCATCATTAAATAATTTTATCGAAAGTTTTCATGCATCTGTCTCTGCCTTAGAACAATTACAGATTGAAGATTTAAAAGGTTTTATTTTATTAAACTTAGCATTACGCAAAATAGATTCAACAACGGCTAATTTATTTGAAACGCACGTAAGAAATGTTGAAATACCTTCCTATAAGGAATTTGTAGATTTTATTAAGGCTCAAGTTAAAATATTTGACCGTATCGCAGCTACATCATCGAATCAATCCGCTTCTACCCACATCGTAAATAGTAAAAATTATAATATTAAACCGCGTAATCAATTTCAAAACAGTGTTCATTCGTTTGTAACCCGTAACAATAATAATGTTTACTCTTATTGTAATAAAAACGATCATTACCACTTGTATTTATGCCCGAAATTTAAATCACTTAACGCTCAGTCGCGATTCGATATAATTAAAAATATACAAGGATGTATAAACTGCCTTAGTTTTACGCATCGTACTGCTACTTGCAAATCAAAATATAGCTGCCAAACTTGTCACAGGCGTCATCATTCACTTTTGCATTTAGAAAACGTTAATAAATATTCCGCTTCGGAATTGAACCCACTGCAACGGCCTAGTGAACAAAATAACCGCTGTGTCACTCGGGTAGGCGACGACACGTGCGCGGTTCGTAATGAGTCATCGGGCGTTGCAACAGTGCAATCGACCCAACATTTATTTGTGTGCGCGTTCTATAAGACCACATGTCGCACATAATAATGATTCTTGTGTGAATGAGACTGGACACGCCCGGAACGTGCTGTGTTGCTCGCTGACAGGCGTGTACAGAACGAGAGTCCATAGATACTCGTAAACACGTAGACTCTCGCTACCTTATTCATTTGTCGGACGTAGTAGACGCTCAGTACCTAGACTACATGATGTTAGGCACGGTTAGGTTTGTGCAGCGATGGTGTAGGGCGGCGCGAAGGATAGAGCCATGCGGCGTTAGACTCGGGCAGCACTAGGGCGGCGCGACGGTTAGGGCGGCGCGACGGTTAGGGCGGCGGCGTGGCGTGAATTCGGGCAGCGCGATAGTTAGAGCGACGCGGCGCTGGACTCAGGCAGCGCTAGGGCGGCGCGACGGTAGCCACGTGGTGAGGAGGGAGTCAATGAAACTTCGGGTGATTTCACTGGACTGGTTTATTGTAGAAATACATAGTTTATATAGTAGTTTCATTTATACACACATACGCAAAATACGTGACCGCGGTGAGTTACTAAAATAGAGCATAGAAGGAATTTGCTGATTATATTAATACGTGAGTTTATTCTTAAACGGGAAGTTAGTTATTCAATATATATAACCTAGGGTGGACTTGTCCGTATGTATGTTCATACGTGAACAGAGACTATGATTCTTTTGTCAACGGCGCAAGTATTAGTGCGCAACGAACTTAATAGGTATATTTCAGTGAGATGTTTATTAGATAACGCGTCACAATATAATATTATTACAAAGCAATGTTGTAGTAAACTTAATTTAAATATTATACCGCTTTCTAACTCATTTATTACGGGAATAGGATCTGTTTCACGCCCAATAGAGGGTTACGTTCGAATTACAATTACCACGAGGGATAGAAATAATTCTTTTGATATTATCGCATTGGTAGTAGACCATATTACTAATAGATTACCCACTGATCGTGTTGACGTTTCGATCAGTAAAAATTTAATTAATTTACCGCTCGCTGACCCCTTATGGAATGTTCCTGGTGAACTCCTTCTAGGGGCAACATTGTTTCCGCATATATTATTAAATAACACGATCATCTCCTCCACTACTCCAAGCGCGATTGAGACTGTTTTCGGGTACATTTTGATGGGTGAGATTCCCGCGAATTCTACGGATAGTTCTACTTTAAATACCGCTTCGTTTCCTTGTTTAAATTTTAAAAGTCATTGTTTTTTCTCCTTGAACGATTCCCTTCATAAGTTTTGGAACATTGAGGAAATACCTTCTACGGTTGCCTGGAAGAAATCACATTAGTGATAAGGCCGCCCTTTGTACAATAGCTTTTAAGACTGTATTTTCTTTTCAAATTCTGTGTAAAATTGGTGTTTGTGCAAATAAAGAGTTATCTATCTATCTATCTACCTTCTAAAACATTTGTTCACGTATGAACATACATACGGACAAGTCCACCCTAGGTTATATACATATATTGAATAACTAATTTCCCGTTTAAGAATAAACTCACGTATTAATATAATCACCAAATTCCTTCTATGCTCTATTTTAGTACGTATTTTGCATATGTGTGTATAAATGAAACTACTATATAAACTATGTATTTCTACAATAAACCAGTCCAGTGAAATCACCCGAAGTTTCATTGACTCCCTCCGCACCACGTGGCTACCGTCATGCCGCCCTAGCGCTGCCTGAGTCCAGCGCCGCGTCGCTCTAACTATCGCGCTGCCCGAATTCAGCGCCATGCCGCCGCCCTAACCGTCGCGCCACCTTAACCGTCACGCCGCCCTAGCGCTGCCTGAGTCTAGCGCCGCGTCGCTCTAACTATCGCGCTGCCCGAATTCAGCGCCAAGCCGCCGCCCTAACCGTCGCGCCGCCTTAACCGTCACGCCGCCCTAGCGCTGCCCGAATCCAACGCCGCGTGGCCCTATCCTTCGCGCCGCCCTACACCATCGCTGCACAAACCTAACCGTGCCTAACATCATGTAGTCTAGGTACTGAGCGTCTACTACGTCCGACAAATCAATAAGGTAGCGAGAGTCTACGTGTTTACGAGTATCTATGGACTCTCGTTCTGTACACGCCTGTCAGCGAGTACCACAGCCTGTTACCGGTGTGTTCAACATTTTTAAGTCCTGATTCTATAGAATGTGAGAGGCAATATATGGCTACGGTGTCTCGCGATAGTTCGGGTAGATACTGTGTCGCCTTGCCGTTTGCGAAAGAGCCTAGCTCTTTAGGTAATTCACGCGCCGTCGCTTATCGACGATTTAAGCACTTAGAGAATACAAAGTTAAGTGATCCCGCACTTGTTACAATAACGTGATCAAGGAATATATAGATAATGATTATTTATCTGAAATTACGCGCGAGATAACCGCGGATCAGGACGATGGCTATTATATTCCGCACCATCCTGTTATTAGGAAAGATAAGGAAACGACAAAGATTCGTATAGTTTTAGACGCTAGTGCTAAATGTCATAACGGGGTGTCACTCAATAACATTTTACATACAGGGCAGAATTTGCAAGCTGATATATTTTCGCTTTTGTTAAACTTTCGGTTGTTGCTATTACCGCTGATATTAAACAAATGTATCTCCGCATTGCTGTTACGCAGGAACACAGAAAATATCAAAAAGTATTGTTTCGTTTTAGTACCGCTGAACCAATACGCGAATTTCAATTCAACCGGGTAGCATTTGGCCTTAAATCTAGTCCATTTCTCGCTATGCGCACTGTCCGACAGTTAGCAGAGGATGAAAAACATCGCTATCCCAGTGCAGCTGACGTAGCTACCCGAGAGCTATATATGGACGACTTGGTTCACTCCTCATTGACGCTGGAAGAGGCTCGAACCCTTTCTACGGAGCTAATTGACTTGTTCAAAAGCGGTGGCTTTGACCTTAATAAGTGGCCAAGTAACTCACCGGAAATCATGGCTTCTGTGCCGGAAGCTAAACGCTCCTCTATTAATTTTTGTGATGGGGATAATTTAAAAATTCTTGGTCTACAGTGGACCCCGCATAATGATAATTTTAAACTTACCACCTCTAATTTTGACGTAGGTTGTACTAAGCGATCTATTCTCTCGACTATAGCCCGCTTGTGGGACGTGCTTGGCTTCGCTGCGCCAGTAGTATTATACGCCAAATTATTAATAAAAGAATTATGGAATTTACATAGCGACTGGGATGCTACGCCACCTAGTTCTATTGTTATTCTTTTTAATAAATTTAAAGATCAATTACCGCTCTTATCTTCATTAAAAATACCGTGTCATCTAGCCGTTACAACGGGTTGCACGACAAACATTGTAGGATTCGCTGATGCCAGCATAAATAAATATAAATAAATAACACACCCGTATGCCTATACGGGTGTGTTATTTATTTACATGTGACGGACGCACTTGGTAACATTCACGTGCGATTGTTATGCGCTAAATCTAAAGTTGCGCCAGTTAAACTTCAATCTTTGGCCCGCCTTGAACTATGTGCCGCTCATGTCAAATTTAATTAAATTAATTAAAGATAATTTTAGTACTCGTCTCCATGTAAATAAAATATATGCCTTTTCCGATTCTACGATTACGCTTTCATGGATTCACTCTTCACCGCATAAATGGAACATTTTTGTCAGTAACCGCGTCGCTCAAACGACTTTGCCTATTTACGGATAATAATAATATTATTCGCTTCGGAGGTCGATTAATAAACGCGAACATATCGTATAAGGCTAGACATCCAGCTCTTTTACCGAAACGTAGCAATGTCACTCATTTATTAATAGATCATTATCACCGCACCTATTGTCAAACGGGAGCAAACCTTCTTAGCTCGTTATTGCGACAAAAATATTGGATACTTTGTTCGAGAAGCGTTGTCAGGCAACGTGTACACGCATGTAATTTTTGTTTTAGAGCCAAACTAGTTAATGTTAGCCCTAAAATGGCCGACTTGCCGACCTGCCGCGTACATGAGTCTAAGGCTTTTGTACACACGGGTGTGGACTACGCAGGTCCTATCAAAGTGACATTGTGTAGGCGTAGGGGACAGAGAAGTCAGAAAGCTTACATTTGTCTTTTCATTTGTCTCGTCACGAAAGCCGTACATATAGAATTAGTCACTGATGTGTCCTCTGATACGTTTGTGATAGCTTTTAAACGATTTATATCACGTAGAGGACCTGTTTCTTGTTTATATTCCGATAACGGAACACATTTCGTTGGAGCTAACACTCAATTACAAGAGCTACTTACTGACCGCTACCGCATAGAGTGGAAGATGATTCCGCCCCACGCACCTCACTTTGGGGGGTTGTGGGAATCTAATATCAAATCAATTAAAACGCATTTATATCGTGTTATCGGTTCGCAAATTCTTACATACGAGGAACTTCTTACTGTTCTCAATCAAATTGAGGCTGTGCTCAATTCCCGACCAATATGTGTCTTGACTGAGGACCCATTTCCAGAGCCACTTACACTGGCACACTTCATTATGGCCTCTCCGTTAACATCATTGCCTGTTTGCACTAACTCCGAAACTGCTAAACCGCTGACATGTCGAAAGCAACTTTTGGATAGTATGGTGTGTAGTTATTGGAAACGATGGCGTGTGGAATATTTACATAACCTACAGATCAGACAGAAATGGTTAAACAACATAGATAATATCAAAATCGGTACAGTAGTTCTTATACATCAAGATGATGTACCCCCATTGCGTTGGCCAATGGGCATTATATCGCACACATATCCCGGAAAGGACGGGCATGTACGTGTTGCAACAGTTAAAACTTGCAATGGCTCTCTTATAAGGCCCATTGTAAAATTATACCCTTTGCCCTTACAATAATTTAGCGCTACATAAGTACATAACATAACCTCCGCTTAGCCCCGCCCGCTCTCATATTTTAATAACCGCTCATAATATTTTAATAACCGCTCTCATATTTTCATAACCGCTCTCATATTAAATAACCGCTCATATATATAACAACCACTCATAATTTTAAACCGCTCCCCAAAACAAATACATTTATTCTTTAATCTTTGAAAATAGTAGATATGTATTTTCAAGGCGGCGGAGGATGTTTATGCCATATCTTTAAATGTTCTATATCAACCTCTTTAAACTTCACGTCTTTAAGTTAACCGCAGTATTATTCAATTTGAATACCTATTCCAAATATCCTTTCTTCCTATATTCACATATATCCCCTCTCATCCTAATGAGTGACCGCAGAACGAGACAAAAACATAGCCGCTGAACTGAAGTTAGTTGATATACGCTAACCAATCGTCGTGGACGACACTGGCTTTCTTTGTTTTTTCTCTTCTTGAACACCGCCGCGACCGCTTGTGGAAATCGTTACAGAGCTCTGTAACGAATACGCCCCCCCCCCCCGCATACCGTTTTTTCATTATCGCGCACCGCTAACTGAGCTGCCTACCGCCAAAAAGTTACAGAAGATTGAAGTACCGACGAATTGGAGCCACTCCAGTGAACAACAAACCAGATTTACCAGGTTAGTCACTCATTCCTTATCCATTCCATATTTTTTTGTATACTTTACCTGTGTACTCTCTGCTGTCGGTTAACTTATACGCCTTTACCTTTCTGTAATATCGCATTAGCTTACAATTAAATTACTATACCAGTGACCTATAGTTCTTAGACAGCCAAAATCCATAACAGAAACTGTGAGAAGAGTGCAGAAAACATGGACTAAAGAGATTTTTGAAAGCAATATGCCAATTCAATTAAAAACTAAAATCATGAACTCTAGCCTCTTACCTTGTTTGACATACGGGAATCAGACGTGGAAATTTACAAATAATGTCAAAAGAAAAATTTCCACCTGCCAGCGAGCAATGGAACGTAGCATGCTCAACGTAAGAAAGTTAGATAAGATACGACATACTAAAATAAGAAAGCTAACAAAAGCAACCAATGCATTGAGCTATGCACTAAAATTAAAATGACAATGGGCAGGACACATAGCCAGACTCCCAAGTGAGAGATGGTCCAAAAAAACAACTATTTGTAAAGGCCCACAAGGTAAAAGAGGCAGGGGCAGACCACTAACTCGTTGGGAAGATGACATCAGAAAGATTGCAGGTGAGTGATTCTCCGAACCCTAAATTTTCGATGTCTTGAGGTTTATTTCTGTAACTAACTGACAAATCAGTCTGCAATTAATTTTAAAACATACCTCAGACTATTGTCTATCTTGCACAAGTTAATTTTTTTAGGGTTCCGTACCCGAAGGGTAAAAACGGGACCCTATTACTGAGACTTCGCTGTCCGTCCGTCCGTCCGTCCGTCCGTCCGTCTGTCACCAGGCTGTATCTCAAGAACGGTGATAGCTAGAGAGTTGAAATTTTCACAGATGATGTATTTCTATTGCCGCTATAACAACAAATACTAAAAATAAAATAAAATAAATATTTAAGGGGGGCTCCCATACAACAAACATGATTTTTTACCGTTTCTTGCTCGATACTAATAACGTTGCCTTATGTTGCATAGATAATGGTACGGAACCCTTCGTGCGCGAGTCCGACTCGCACTTGACCAATTTTTTAATAATATTTAAAGTAGTTCTTCTGACTAATATGGTGTGTCCGCAACCCAGTTTCTTGAACATTAGTAACAATAACATTATTTCTTATTCATAAATAGATATGAATTATAATTATTACGATAGAATATTAGTTGTTTCTTTATACCAAAAATGAATGGTACTAATATTTACGATAGTTTATTTATAATTAAAAAAATAGTGAGTGTCCGACAAAAAAGTCTGATTCATATTCCCGCGCTTCACTCGAACGTACCCAGCTAAATACGAAACATCAGGCGACCCCTCCCCGCGCTGGCGGTAGCCAGGGGCTTGGCTGACGTGGTCGCGAAGTGAAGCGTGGCTGGTTCGTGTCGTTGTGGAGGTTTAAAGGTAAATATCTGATTCATATAGCCTTGGTACACCTGTGTTTCTGATTAGTATGTTCGTTTTTATAATTAAGGTAAATGCTTTTCAAACTTGAATCTGCGGGAATTATAATGCCGTTGGGGAACAGAAACCTATGTATAAATAACAATCCTTAATTGCATACGTGTGATGATTTATCGATGTTAATGGGCAAAATTCTGATTGATATGTGTCTGATTCATGTGGTAAAAATACCATAATAATCAGAATGTCACACATATTGTTAATAAAACGTTACATTGGCGGCACGTCACGCCTGTAACAAGTCATTTCGCATGAACCTAATGTTATTTTTTAAATGACTGTTTAAAAATAAAATTCATTTATTTAAATAACATAAAACACTAACGAGTGGTTAAAGAAACTACCGTAAGTAGTTTATAGGCTCAAACTACTGCTTAGCTTAGACGAACAGGGTAATATACTGTAACAATATGTTAACTTTTAAGACCGTTATAACGTAATGTGATAAGTCGTGGGTTCGATTCCCGCTCAAGAATTTTCTTCTTACAATTTTTTACCCACCTTGTATATGTAGTGAAATATGGATTATTCATAATTGAGTTGAAAGGTCAAGTCAATAATCTACTATATAAAAATAAGTCGGGTTTTCCTTCCTGACGCTATAACCCCAGAACGCACGAACCGATTTCCACGGTTTTGCATTCGTTGGAAAGGTCTCGGGCTCCGTGAGGTTTATAGTTCATTTTTTTTTTACTTTTTTTTGGTATGGCAAAACAACGTTTGCCGGGCCAGCTAGTAAGGTATATATACCGATTTTCTAGTAATTATCTGTAACTTGAATCCCTTAAAATATTGAAATTTCAGTCATGTGTCAAACAGTGTATTATTTGTATACATACCTACTATAGTGGCAAATGCCTACATGTTGTCAAAATTGAGACAGTCTTATTTAAAGGCATTTTAGGTATAATTATTAATAAGTTTGTAATCTTCGTTTTTATATTACAGTACACAAAAATGCCACCAGTACTATCTAAGGAAGAAAAAAGAGAGAAAAATATTGCAGATCGTATTAGATTGACGATATCAATGACGAAGAATATTTATTTATTTTTTATCTATATTCAATTTTACTTTTAGCCATAATTTTGGTTACTGTCAAAAGTTTAAACGTACTTGATAATATTTATGTAAATTTTTAGTTTTTTTTAGATATTTTATGAAACGAGATACTTATATAAAAATATAATGATAATTAATATTGTCGAGTATCATAATTATAATTATCATGCTGTGATTGACTTGATTTAAGCTTTTATAAAACAAAACGTTCATAATAAAAATACTTATGATAATTGATATAGTCAGCTGCCATATCATGCGGTTTTAAATTAGATTTAGTTTCTATGAAACGAGACGTCCAACGTTTATTAAAAAGTAATTAATATTGTGATAATTGATATCGTCAAGTGCCATATCATGCTGTAATTGACTAGATTTAGGTGTTATGATAAGCATCGTGTGCATTTACTGTGATTTTAATAAATAATTGACTGATTTTTCTAACTAGAATTTCATTTCTATCCCTAATTCTGATTCATATGTCACAGATTATGATTCATATGGCCCCAAAAAATTTTAAAGTTAATTATCTCGGAAACTATTTTATAAAAAAGTGTGCCTTTTTCAGACATTGCATCTAAGGTTATCATCTTTCGTAAAAATATTATGTTTTATAAGATTAAATGTGAAAAAAAATTTAGACCATATGAATCAGACAAAGAACGCAATTTCGGAGAATCACTCAGGTACTGATTGGCAAAAAATTGGACAAGACCGCAACAAGTGGTCATCTTTGGAGGAGGCCTTTACCCTAGACGGGGTTCTTGCAGAAGCAGAGTATTGATACTAAAAAACGTAGTCAATTTTATATTTTCTGTTTTTGATGTTAGCTGATTTATGTTTAATTTTATTACTTTTTTATATCTGCAGGAAATAATAAATGCATTTTAATTTTTTTTTTCTTTTTTATTTTTATTAATTTTATTTATTGTTTGATTCTCGTTGCACTGTTCTATGATTCTGGCGAATAGCACCATGCTTAACTTTAGTAAGGTTATTAGTTATTTATTCGCGTGAGTGAGTTTGTACGCGCATATCTCAGAAATAAAGTAATACACAGGGTTGCACTGGTCGTATGAATCCATAATAATACCTAGTTTAAAAAAACTAAAAAACACGCTTTATTTAATCGAATTATTGCATTGTCATCGGTCTTTGACAGGTGTGCAAAATTTGAAGAGAATCTGACCGTTTAAAGTGGGTCAAAATAGCGTCCAAAGGAGTCGGTTACAAACATACAAACATACAAACAAACAAACATACAAGTGAAGCTAATATAAAGCGTGTAAAAATAGTGAACTTTAATTAATTTATAAAATTATATAAATCTGCTAAAGATTTACGTATATTAGGGTTCCGTACCCAAAGGGTAAAAACGGGACCCTATTACTGAGACTTCGCTGTCCGTCCGTCCGTCCGTCCGTCTGTCACCAGGCTGTATCTCAAGAACGGTGATAGCTAGACAGTTGAAATTTTCACAGATGATGTATTTCTATTGCCGCTATAACAACAAATACTAAAAAATAAAATAAAATAAAGATTTAAGGGGGGCTCCCATACAACAAACATGATTTTTTTACCGTTTCTTGCTCGACACTAATAACGATGCCTTATGTTACATAGATAATGGTACGGAACCCTTCGTGCGCGAGTCCGACTCGCACATGACCAATTTTTTTTTGTTTAATAACGGTTGGAGGACATAACTATTTTAAAAGTGTAATAGGTAATTACACAGTAAACGTCAAATAACATTTCGAATTCTGGGGCAAGCTATATTATGTTAAAACTTAAAAATATACTTGATTCGAATTAGTTAGTATACGATACTTTTTAGGGTTCCGTACCCAAAGGGTAAAAACGGGACCCTATTACTGAGACTTCGCTGTCCGTCCGTCCGTCCGTCCGTCTGTCACCAGGCTGTATCTCAAGAACGGTGATAGCTAGACAGTTGAAATTTTCACAGATAAAGTATTTCTATTGCCGCTATAACAACAAATACTAAAAATAAAATAAAATAAATATTTAAGGGGGGCTCCCATACAACAAACATGATTAATTAAGTATTGTGTGTGTTGTTTGTTCATTTATTAATAACGTGCCTTATGTTGCATAGATAATGGTACGGAACCCTTCGTGCGCGAGTCCGACTCGCACTTGACCAGTTTTTAGTACTATAGGTCTAAAGTGGAAGGCGTTGGCATCTGTGATACAATTTTCATAATTAGTAACTACAGATGCTAATGTTCATATATCAGTTGTTTTTGTTAATATTTTGCTCAATAAAGTTATGTTTACTGTCGAATATTACATTTATCGAGGGAGCCTGTAGGCTATATAACAATAATCTTGCAAGACAAGGGAAAATTTTCTAAATTCCAAGCGTATCAAGCAGTAGGTAACCACAATTAGAACAATTTGTATATATAAATAAATAAAATAAATAAATATTCATGGACATTTCACCCAACGTCCTCTGGTCCCAAGCTAAGCTTTATATGCTTGTGTTATGGGTACCAGAATACCACGGAACAGAGATCAATCATTGATTTCTGTTCCGTGCAGAATACGGATAGAATACATATACTACTTTTCTTTTGTAAATACATACTTATAATACATATTAAACACCCAGACGCAGTACAAACATTTGTATGACAATTAAAAACATCACACAAATATTTGTCCTGACCGGGAATCGAACCCGAGACCTCGTGAACGGCAGTCCGTTATATGAACCACTAGACCACGAGGCCCGCCAATATACGTACATATACGACCAATAGATGGCGTTTCGTTTAACGTTTGTATATTATATAAAGTAAATAAGCCGAATTAAGTAGAAATATTGTGATTAAAATAAAGACTAGCATATTTTATAAACAAAACTTCTAATCCATCATAATTTAACTCCTTAATTTAAAGATAAGAAACACGGCATCACTCCTTTCTCTCATTATAATCACGTGAGAATTTGCGCGGTTTCGAAACCAGTAGACTCGGGTTCGAGCCTTGTTCTTACTTTTTCACATGTAAGCACCTACGTTATAAAGATTTTGGAATTTTTGACGTGCTTAAATCATTCATAATTTGGCAATGAGGTAGCAACTAGGAGATCTTGCGGTCCCTTGTCCATCGCAAGGCCCAGGGCATGGTCCCAGGCGAGAAGACGGCCATGTACATAACAGTATTAAACAAAACTATGTATAAAATATCGTAATTATAACATGTTCAAGAATTTTTTATTTAAAATACTTATTTCAAAATTAAACGAAACACAAAAAATGTATTAGGTTGACCGAGCTTAATCGGCAATGCAAAAGAAACACAAACAAAGTAAAAATGAATTAAAAAAGACGTGTGTCACTCGGGGACTGCCGCGGTAAAGCTATTGAATAGCATTTTTTATTAACTTAAGCAATTATAATTATTTATTTATTTTATTTATGCAAGAATCTAAAGACCATAAACTAAAATAAGATTAATAATCCTTAAAGTAATTTATTAATTTTTGCATTTGACATGCTATGCTTTTACTTAATAAATCAAATTATGGTGGTAAAAGTGAAATGTCCCACTTGCGGCATTTCACTTTTACCACCTTAATTTGATTTATTAATTAATAATCCTTGTTTACTGATGCTTACATCTGTCTATTGTTTATGGTAATTATGATAAAATAGCGATTGTCAATCAAATGTCAATAAAATAAAATAAACATTATTTTACATTATTAAAATGATAATAATACTATATTTTATTTCCTCCTCACAAATACAGACATATATACATAGGTAATTACAAGTTAACTTAATCTATTTACAGTTTGTTTAGTCTAAGCATGTGAGGAGCTGGTGTCCGAATTAGGCATAAAAATACCTGTATTACAGATCACCAGGTCCCCAACCAACGGCGAACAAGAGCATTAGGGCATTAGTAAATAAGCCATAAAAACCAGTATCAAACAGTGAAAAGTAGGAGGGTAGTTACAATACATTTAAATATCAACAAATTTATTAACAAAGGTGCCATTCAATACGTGCGGGTGAGTTACGTGTATGAGTATGTGTGCGTGCGTGCGTGTATGTGATGCTCTAATGGGTATGATAGTGATTAGTTTGAGTGCAGTAAGTTTTCTGTAAGGTTATAGTCAAGATTTTGTATCCACTCCATGACTAGAGATTTGCATTTATTTTTAGGTAAAGAATACATCGACAACGCCCGATTTAACTTGTTATATAATCTAGAACCTAAGTAGCAGAAAGATCTATGTGCGAGCGTAGTTCTAAATAAAGTCAAAGTGCAGACACGGTCGTTACGTCGCTGGTTTTTATACTTATCTGGTTCATATTTAAGCAAGGAATGTTGTTGTAATGTATGCTTAATGAAACAAGGTCTATCGCAGAATGGCGTTTATTTATAAAACACAGAATGAGGGTAGGTAACAATACACTATAATTTGCCCTCCTTAAGATTACTAATTACAAAATAACTAAAGTTACAACAAATTATAAATGGCAGGCTATATGTTAGGGTTTGCCCTAATGTGGATTTTGAAAATGAAAAAACGTTTAACGAGTACTTGTGACTGTATTAAAATTAAATAGTACATAGGTCAATACAGTTAGGTGAATGTCGTTGGAATGCAATGGCGCGCATAAAAATATCTCCCCGCGCACCTCGTTCGTCCCTCATTTACTAGCTGCTTCTTTGCGAGCGTTAACATACTCCCCGCCCTGGAAGCTGTAGGGTTCCTGAAGAGTCTACCGATGACGTCAGTGGTTCAATAGGAAGTGGACAAATTTTTGAAAAAGATCGCTGTACTTCTCCCGTGGCTGTACGGATTCGAGCCACACGTGATACTCCATCTCGTCCAGTGTAAACTTGCTCAACTCGTCCCAAGCGCCATTTTAACGGTGGCATGTTATCTTCTTTTATTAGAACAAGTCTATTTACAGAAATATCACTCTTGTGAACCTTCCACTTCGTTCTCGTCTGTAATTCACTGACGTACTCTTTTGACCAACGTCGCCAAAAATGTTGACGCATTTGCTCAATACGATCATAGCGTGGTAATCGATTGGTAGCCACATCAGTGATGTCATCGCAGATTGGCGCTGTGAGAGGACGTCCAATCAGGAAATGTCCGGGCGTCAATGCTTGAAGGTCGCTTGCATCCGAAGAGAGGGGGGTCAGCGGACGGGAGTTCAGGACAGCCTCGATCTGCACCAGTACTGTGTAAAACTCTTCATACGTAAGATTAGAGTTCCCTACGACGCGTCTCAAGTGATACTTGCAAGACCTCACTCCCGCCTCCCACAAACCACCAAAATGAGGAGAAGATGGGGGAATAAATTTGAAAGAAATATTATCTAAAGCAACATGTTCGATTATAGTGTTCGAATTTTTTATTAAGAATTTGCCTAACTCATTGGCCGCGCCGACATAATTAGTTCCGTTGTCGGAATATATTTCGACGGGCTTACCTCTACGGGAAATAAATCTCTTTAAACAAAGTAAAAAACCTTCAGTAGATAAATTTGTGACTAACTCAAGATGAACTGCTCGAGTTGTAAAACAAATAAAAATACAAATATAACATTTCATTAATTTCGAACCTCTCCCTTGACGATTCAAAATATAAACTGGACCACAGTAGTCAGTACCAGTACGCATAAATGGAAAATCAGGTGTTAAGCGTTCAGGAGGCAAATTGCCCATTATTGGGTTATACGTTTTGCCATTCAACCTAACACATTTTACGCATTTATGAACAATTAAACGTGCTAAATTCCTACCACCTAGTGGCCAATATTCCTCGCGAATGCTAGAAAGTAATAGTTGTGGCCCCGCGTGACACAAATATTTGTGTTTATATTGAAATAAAAGGATAGTGAACATATGTTTGCTACAAAGTAACACTGGATGTTTCTTATCATAGCTAAATTCATTCGAGTAACTTAATCTCCCTCCTACTCGAATTAATAAATCGTTACCTAAAAATAAATTAAGTCCTGCCATATTACGAGAATATTTATTATTTGTAGATTTGTTTAATAAAGATTTGTATTCATGTGGAAAAGATTCAAACTGAGCTAGCCGCGCAAGCAAAGTCGTCGCGTTACGTAGTTCGTCTACCGATAATGAAAGATATCTACGCTCTTTTTTGGAACGTAAATTGAAAATAAAACGCAATACATACGCTGCTGTGCGTATCATTTTAATAAACGATGAAAACTTATGAAAGGGAAAAATATTATTAGAAGAATCTAAACTAACCACGTGAGATTTAATCTCAGGTAAAACTTCTAAAGAAACATTATACCTGGATTCTACATTATAACTATCATTACGAATAAATTGTGGGCCGTGCCACCAACATTGGTTATGAATTAAATCGGGTAAATAAATTCCGCGCGACAGCAAGTCTGCCGGGTTATTTATTCCTTGTACGTATGACCAAATACAACCAGTAGTTAATTCATTTATTTCTACCACTCTGTTCTGGACAAAAGTTTTTAAAGAATTTGGATGAGTACGTAACCAACTTAAAACGATAGTTGAATCACTCCAAAACAATATTTTATTAAACTTTAATTCAAGTGAATCGATAATTTTTTTGTATAGTCGCGCTCCTACTAACGCTCCGCATAATTCAAGTCGTGGAATACTGACTGGCTTTAACGGGGCGACCTTACTTTTTGCACATAATAACTTAACAATGACTTGGTGTGAGCGCTCACACACACTACGAACGTAAGCAACAGCTCCGTATGCGCACTGTGAGGCGTCAGTAAATATATGCAACTCTAAATGCGCTGCATGTTCAGTGGTTACATGCCGCGGAACGCGTACGTTGTGTAGTTGTTGTAACGAGTTCAAGATTTTCTTGAAACTATAAACGATATCATGTGGGACAATATCATCCCATCCAATTTTATTAAGCCATAATTTTTGCATAAGAATTTTAGCTATAATAATGCTTGGTGATAATAACCCAAGAGGATCATAGACTTGTGCTATTATGGAAAGAATTTTACGCTTAGTAATCTGTGCGAAATCAATATTAGTATTTAAACTCGACACAAAATACAATTGATCATCACTATTACGCCAACCTAAACCAAGTGTTTTGGATTGAGTTGTTTTGTCAAGTGATAAGGATTTTGTAAAAGTATTTGACTGATCTAAATCAAAATTAAAGGCCCATTTTCGAAGTGGGAAACAACCTGTATTTAATAATTTAGTTATATTCGCGCATAATAACAATAACTTTTGCTTATTATCATGGGAACAAATAAGATCGTCTACGTAAAATGAATTTAATATTAAATGAGCAACTTCCTTATCAGCACAATTTAATGCAAGTTGTCTCAAACATCGCATTGCGAGATACGGTGCCGATGCTGTACCGTATGTCACAGTATTTAACTGATATATTCCTAAAGGGTCTTGTTTGTTTAAACGCCAAACAATTTGTTGTAGTCTACGTTGATCTGACTGAATTAACACCTGGCGATACATTTTCTCCACATCAGCGCAAGCAACATATGAAAATTGTCGAAAACGTAAAAGAATGCCTACTAAGTCGTTTAATAATTGCGGACCGATTAATTGTAAATCATTTAATGATTTGCCTGATGACGTCACTGCACCCGCGTCAAACACAACTCGCAACTTTGTAGTAGTACTATCCTTCAGTACACAGTGATGTGGCATAAAATAGCACGGTTTTTCAACAGAATCAACTTTTGTCATATGACCCAATAGTAAATATTCTTTTAAAAAATTATAATATATACTTTTTAATTCAGGTGAACGCTCTAATTTACGCTCAAGCGATAAAAACCTACGTTTTGCTAACTCGTAAGAATCGCCCAACGAGTCAGCTGATTCGCGTAACGGCATTCTCACGCAGAATCTCCCATGTTTGTCACGAATAGTAGTGGAAGTAAAAAGATCCTCGCACACCATTTCATCTGCTGTGAAAATATTAGATGTAGATTTTTTATTATCAACTTCTTCTAACTCCCAGAAACGTTTTAACTGGTCGTCTAACGAAGTTGTGGAAAACGCAAAACAAACACGATTATTTGTACGACATGAAGGATAATAATTATTTACGGAAAACGCCCCGGAAATAATCCATCCTAAATGAGTATTTTGTAGGTAAGGTCCATTGGACAAACGCATCCGACCTTCCTGCAACAAACTCCAGAATACGTCAGCACCAATCAGTATATCGATATCTGATGGTACATAAAAATTCGGATCTGCAAGTGTAACGTTTTTAGGAATGTGTAATGACCGGACATCAATATGAGTGTTCGGTAAATTGTATGTAATTTTAGGTAAAACTGAACAGTTTAAACGTGTACTAAAATCACTAGTTTTCGAACGAATTAATAGGTTACAAGACTGTTCTGATCGCAGAACACTGTTTCCTATCCCTGTAATGTTAAAAGTGGACTGTATAGTTGATAAACGTAATTTTTTGCAAAGCGTATCTGTAATGAAACATCTTTGACTCCCACTATCGAGTAGGACACGCGCAACGGTTGTGATATTATCATTACAAACTTCTACAATTGCAGTTGAAAGCAAAACCTGTTCTAATTCGATAGAATGCACGGCTTGTTTCGAATGATAAGAATGAGTGAATAACGAAGATGCATTCGCACATAAATCGTTCGTCATCGCGTCGCTTACGTTAATGTGCGTAACCGGGCGAGCCGACTGCAATGAAATGCAACTTACACTCTTATGAATAAGGCTGTTATGTTTCTGAGAACATAACTTGCATGATCTATAACTACATTCGTCTACGGAATGTCCTGTACGCAAACAATTTGCGCACAAATTTTTGTTAGAAACAAATTTTAACCTATCGTCTACGGATAAGTTTAAAAAGTTAGAACATGCATATAACGAATGACTCCCTTCGCACATAATGCACTTAACATTACGAAACGATTTAACTGCAATATTTTGTGCGTTGAGGGCTGTTTGTTTATGAGATATAAATGAACGAATTTGTGAGGAGGACTGTGGCGTATTAACGATTGGCTTTTTAATTAATTCGCTACTGTATTTGTGATTTTGACCTTGTACCATATCTAATATGTCTGAACGATCTTTAAGAAATTGTAATAAATCATTTAAAGTTACCTTAGAATGTTTACAAACTAAACTTTTTCTATTCTCCCATTCTTTACAAGTATTCGAGTCTAACTTTGTGACAATTAAATAAATAACTAAAGTGTCCCAGTGTTCAGTGGGCTCTTCCATAGTTTTTAAAGCTCTCAAATGTTTTAAAACAGAATCTATTAATTTTCTAATTTGACTAGGAGATTCTTTCGTAATAGTTTGCAATGTAAATAACGACTTAACGTGATTATTAATTAGTAACCTATTATTATCATATCTATTAGTTAAAAGATCCCAAGCTACTTGATAATTGTCTGCACTAAATTCTAACGATTTTATCACCTGTAAAGCACCGCCTTTCAACGACGATCGCAAATAATGAAACTTTTGAATCGTATTTATTTCGTTTGCCTCGTGAATCAAAGAAATAAATGTATCGCGATATTCTAACCAGTTTTCAAATGAACCGTCAAAGGATGGCAAAGCAATAGTAGGTAGTTTAATTACGTTATTTGAATTGTGTGAACAGCTTTTAGACACAAATTTTTCTTCATATTTTTTAATTATACACTTAGCTAATGACACTATTTCGTAATATTGAGATTCAATCGACTCCCTTATTTCTAATTGTTGTGATAACTCGGTCTCACTAATTATATTTTCTATTTTACACTGCATATCTTGAAATTCTTTAAATATTTGCTCACTATTAGATGTACGTAATCCTAGTTCTACCAACTGTTGATCACTTATTAAACTTTTATTTAACGAGTCGACATATTTGCCAAACAAAGTAATTCGACCGCGTATATTACCTCTTTTGCGAATAAGATCACGATAATCGAAATTGTCGCTATAATTACCATCTAAACGACCAAGAGGGGATTTACTTCTTTTCTGCTCCTCAACACTCATATTTGGCGAATATGTGGAAAGAAAAAGTAATGTACTTACAAATATGACTGGAAAAGAATGGCTGCAATGGCCGACGGCTTCCGACACCTATATTGTATTTTACACAGCCCTGATACGCCACGAAAACTAACCGTTATCCTCCCAGAACGCTTCACCGCTGATTCGTGATGATCTTGGCTTGGAGGGACCAAATGTTAGGGTTTGCCCTAATGTGGATTTTGAAAATGAAAAAACGTTTAACGAGTACTTGTGACTGTATTAAAATTAAATAGTACATAGGTCAATACAGTTAGGTGAATGTCGTTGGAATGCAATGGCGCGCATAAAAATATCTCCCCGCGCACCTCGTTCGTCCCTCATTTACTAGCTGCTTCTTTGCGAGCGTTAACACTATACTTTAAAATTACATAAACAACGTTTTGTTAACATACTGCTATAACTTATTAAATGCACGCATTATTATTATAGTTTATACAGGTAACATAATATTCTATTTTATGCAAACTGCATCTAACAACCTATAAAATATTTGAATTGCTGCAATTGTTATTTATTAATACGAGACCGTAATGTCATTTTATGAGGAGTATAATCCTGATGTTGGCGCTTGTTAGGCAAGTGAAACGACTCGTCTTTGTAATCGTATTCACTTACATCCATTTCTACCTCTCCCCCACTGGTGTTTATAGGTGAAGACAATTCACAGGGTTGTTCGGGGGTGGGAGACTGGACTAATGCAGACAACCAATCGTCCTTATCACCAGTGGGCTCTGTGCCTGGCAAAGAGTGAAGTGTTTTTCCATTACTCTTAGTACTAATCAACATGTCTTTTAGTCACTAAATTATCCGACGTTTGTACTTTATACGAAACGGGACTGATCTTTTTTAATATAATACCGTTTTTCCACTTCAAATCTTTGTCATTATAATTGCGTACTAAAACTTGATCGCCGGGCATGACGTTGCGAGGCACGCCGCCGACGTGCTCCTCCTGCAAGTTCTGTTTCTGCTGAACTACAGCTGCAGTTGAAGGTCTAATAAGGTCAAGTCGACCACGTAAACGCCGACCTAACATAGCCACCGCCGGCTCTTTTTGTGTCGTACAATGCTCAGCGTTCCTGTATGCAAATAAAAACCTACAAATAGCAGTTTCGTAGTTTTCACCGCAGATAGTGGCTTTTTTAATACTTGCTTAATCGAACGTACCGCGTTTTCTGCCGCGCCGTTGCTAGACGGGTGATAAGGGGCAACTAAATTTCTCTTAATGCCGTTTTTATCTAAATAAGCTAAGTATTCTCTAGAACTGAACGGAGGACCGTTATCGCTTACAATACTTTTTGATAAGCCAAACCGAGCAAATATTTTGCGTAAACAAGAAATAACCAACTGCGCGGAAGTAGACGTGACAGGCTCCACTTCTATCCATTTTGTATTTGCATCTATTATTATTAAATAATATTTATTTCGATATGGTCCTAAAAATCAATGTTTAATCTTGTCCACGGTTCAGCAGGCCACGGCCACACATGTAAAGGCGCGTGTGGAGGATTGTCGCGCTGAGACGCACACGCACTACATTCACAACAAATACGTTCAATGTCTGCTTCTAATCCCTCCCACCAAAGATACGTTCTCGCTACTTGCTTCATTTTAACTATGCCGATATGACCGCTGTGCAATTCAGACAATATATTTTTTCTTAAGCTACTAGGAATGACAACCCTATATCCCCAAACCAAACAACCGTGCTCAATAAATAAATGATCCCTTTTTTGAAAATATGTTTTTTTTTATACCATTTTCTAAACGATTAGGCCAACCAAACTTAATATAACCAATTATTTTATTTAAGAAGATATCTTTACTTGTTTCTTTTCGTACCTCATTGAAAGTTATAGGCAAATTATTTTCAATAAAATTTAAATAGCTACCTTCTAATACATCCTCATTTATGCTGTCCGAACAATTACGTAAACATTGCAACGGTAATCGTGATAACGCGTCTGCAAAACAATTTCTCGCAGACGGAACAAATTCTATATCAAAATTGTATGCGGATAATCGAACGGCGTACCTTTGCAGTCGACTAGCTGCCGTTTGTGGAATTCCTTTATTTTTACCAAATATATAACTGAGTGCGCGATGATCGCTACGTAATAGAAAATGTCTACCGTATAAATATTGATGGTGCTTATTAACACCATAAACAATAGCTAACGCTTCCTTATCGAGTTGCGAATAATTTTGTTCGTGATCATTGAGTGTACGTGAGGCACAGCTGACCGGCCGCTCGGTCCCGTCGGCGTAGCGGTGAAACAACACGGCTCCCACCCTGCTTGAAATTGATGAGTTAGTAACAATGCGCGTTCATTGTTTCACAATGCGCGTTAACTCATCGAATGTTTTATCTTCAGGTAAATCCGGTGCACATAAATCACACATTAACTCGTAGCAAGTGACGCCGACATGTGTGACTAAGGTGGCCACTTGTAACTCGTCCGATATTTGATTTAACGAAATAAACTGTTTTATTCGTCTACAATACGCGTCCCAGTTATGCGTACCGACTTCAAAAGATTCTATTTTGCCGATTGGCATGATTGTTAACACCAATATCACAATTAGACTCGAATAATATTTAAAACCGACTGCGCCAAATGTAATGTATGCTTAATGAAACAAGGTCTATCGCAGAATGGCGTTTATTTATAAAACACAGAATGAGGGTAGGTAACAATACACTACAGTTGTTTTTAATAAAACACGTTGATAGTTGACTTTTGACTGATTTTTTATTAGTTCATACATAGGTACAAAAGTAACTATAGGTAATAACAGATGGCGCTAGTTGTATTTCAATGTCATGTATAATAGAACATTTTTTAACACCACCACTCATTGAAATAAACACAATATTATAAAAAACTAACAAATAAACTTTATTTTACATTTCAGGTTTAATTTTGATTATAACAATCAAAATTAAACCTGAAATGTAAACCTAATTTTGACAAAAATTTATAGTGTTTAACACTAGGCAAACTTTTTGTAAGAATATCTGCAGGCATACATGAGGTATTTAAATAAACAATTTTAATCAAATCATTTGCGACAGCTTCTCTAATAAAATGAAAACGCACATCTAAATGTTTACTTCTTTTATGACAGATAGAATTTTCAGTAAGCTTTTTAGCACTCTGGTTATCATTATACAAAACAATAGGACACAAATGTTTTCAAATATGGTTATGTGTATTGAAATGTAATAAAATAAAACTATGTTATCTAATTTAAATTGTAAGTAATGTTTTTATATTATTATACATAAATAAGAAATAAAAAAACTAGAAATTTGACAATGAATATAATCCTACACACCTTACGATTTATCGAACGAAAAGTCGGCCGACAAAACTGTGCAGTTCAATTTGGGTATTCTTTTTTAGGGTTCCGTACCCAAAGGGTAAAAACGTCCGTCCGTCCGTCCGTCCGTCCGTCCGTCCGTCCGTCCGTCTGTCACCAGGCTGTATCTCAAGAACGGTGATAGCTAGAGAGTTGAAATTTTCACAGATGATGTATTTCTGTTGCCGCTATAACAACAAATACTAAAAATAAAATAAAATAAATATTTAAGGGGGGCTCCCATACAACAAACATGATTTTTAGGGTTCCGTACCCAGTATCTCAAGAACGGTGATAGCTAGACAGTTGAAATTTTCACAGATGATGTATTTCTATTGCCGCTATAACAACAAATACTAAAAATAAAATAAAATAAATATTTAAGGGGGGCTCCCATACAGCAAACATGATTTTTAGGGTTCCGTACCCAGTATCTCAAGAACGGTGATAGCTAGACAGTTGAAATTTTCACAGATGATGTATTTCTATTGCCGCTATAACAACAAATACTAAAAATAAAATAAAATAAATATTTAAGGGGGGCTCCCATACAACAAACATGATTTTTTTACCGTTTCTTGCTCGATACTAATAACGTTGCCTTATGTTGCATAGATAATGGTACGGAACCCTTCGTGCGCGAGTCCGACTCGCACTTGACCAATTATTTTTAAAAAATGTATGACAAATCGCTGCAAATCGAATCGTTCGTCAAATGTGCGTTGTTTAGCGCGCACTAAATTATCGTACGATAAAACTGTGCGATCTCTTGATCTTCGATTTTTCGTTCGTTTGTAGAACATTTGCTGCGAATTATCGTTCCTCGAAGGAAGATACAATTTTTATTTCTTAAAATCGTTTCGATTTTCTGACCGCTTGATCGACGGTCCTCGTGGTCTAGTGGTTCATGTATTAGACTACTGCGGCCGTTCAAAAGGTCAAGGGGTTCGATTCCGGCGCGGGACAGCCAATTCATTTTTGTTTTTATTTGTTACACAAATAGGTACTATAATAATAAAGTATTCAGTAGTATAATTATAAAGTATCCCAGACGCAGTAATAAGTAGGTACCTACTGCGTCTGGGTATTTTTAACCGACTTCAAAAAAAGGGGAGGTTTTCAAATCTTTTGTATGTTTTCTTTTTTATTTATGTTTGTTACCTCATAACTTTTAACTGGGCAAAGCGATTATAATGATTCATTTTTTACAAATCTACTGATTCCCGAGTGGTCCCATTGGCACTAGGTCAGGATCTGATGGTTATGTCCTGAGAAATTGGGTCGTCTCAAGGGCCTGCAAGGGACATGGGGGTGTCGGTCGAACTTAGTTTATTTCAGCGGATGACTCGATGACGAGTTTGGCGGTCTCAGCGTCCATTCTATGGATAGGGGGTTTAGGAGCGGCAGGCGCCTGTTTCGCGGCGAGCGCCGCGATGGACACGGCGCTGCGGACTGCTCAGTGGGCGCCGTTACTGGCGGTGCGGCTTGTTTGAGCGCCTTCTGGCGGGGGGTGCGGCCTCGATTTTCGCTGCGGCGGCATTTTCTTCTTCTCTTCCTTTTAGGAGAGGCTGCATTGGCGCCGGCTGCTTTTGCCGCCGCCACCAATGAGTTGGGCGCACTGTCTACCGTAGCGACAAAGGTCACTACGGGTTTGGCTGCTAATGTAGTTGTCGTGCGCAACACCGTTCCCGGACGTTTGTTTCTTGCTTCCGTGCGAAACACGCAGCAATGACGTGACGCTGTTGGCGGTGTGTTCGCCGCCGCACGGCTGTCCAAAACCCAACCTAGCAAGTTACATTTGAGTAAATTTTTCAGCAGATGCTTTTTCATTTTGTAATCAACAAGTATGAAGCGCTGGTTGCTAGGTTTATACATGCTTGTATCTGTGATTCTATGTAAGATAGAAATACAGTTGTTTTTGCATTAGACGCAGTAAGAAAATTTGGTAAATAATTGGTTTAGGAAAACGAATTAAAAAATGTCACTTGCTAGGTTTTGGTTTTGGACAGCCGCGCAGTTTCAAGAATGTTGTTAAGTGATTGATGTTTTATAATTAAACTAGATGGCGCCCCGGCAACCCTCGGTGCCACACGGAAAGTTGTAAATAATGCCATCTCCCGCAAAAATGCATTACTATTTGAACGCTTGAAGAATATTACTTGATACCGTATGAAATACTACACTAGAAAAACAACAGATGTCAGTACTAGACTACCAGCTGTACCAGATGTTTAGAGTTGGTCATATTTCACAAATGTTTACAACAACGTATCAGATGGCGCCACTCAGCCTGGTGTAACCGCCAATAACGGTTCCGTAAACTATTCTAATAACTATCTACCCAGTACCCATATCACATGCATATAAGCCATAAGCTTAGCTTGGGAGTCATAGTAGAGTCTACATATCGTATTAGCTTCAAGTTGATACCTTCAGCCTTTCCACAACGACTCAAATTTGAAAAATTATTTCTATGTTAATAGCAAGTACATTTATTGAGGAAGGCTTTAGGCTATATAACATCACGCTGCGATCAATAGGAGCGAAGCATCAATGAAAAATTTTGCAAAAACGGGGAAAATTGACTGAATACCACGCGTGTGAAGTCGCAGGCAACAGCTAGTCACTTATAAATTGTTTTTCGTACATCATTTTGTTTAATTAGTTGCTACATTACATTGAAGTTTGTAGACCTTGGATACAATAATGTTACCTACGATATAAATTACAAATTAAATTTACAACCAAAATTTTTGATGTTTTACTTTAAGCTTATCTGTGTTCCTTTTCTCAGCACTTTGCCATCCTATGTATGAAAAATCATCAATTAATAAATAAATATTCACGGACATTTCACCCAACGTCCTCTGGTCCCTAGCTAAGCTTATATGCTTGTGTTATGGGTACCAGAACACGGATAAAATGCATAGGTATATTTTTACTTTTCATATATTCTTTACATAATTATCATTATACTGTCCTAATCCCGTTATTTGGGTTCGGCGCAATGTGTCTGCATGTTGCTTTGGGTTTTGACAAATTTTTACGATCAGCCTGCCTGATGTCAACCCTCCTCAGGTGACATGCGACGTGGTTCCCTCCATCGGTTTTCACGACCCCTGTGATGATGATCACTACCTATTTCTAAATAATAAATATTTATGAATATTTAACACAACAACCTCCGTCGCTAATTAAGCTAGATATATTAGCGGGCATAGCTTATTTTAGGACTAGATCTATCATTATCAGTTAAAATCTGCCTCAACTATATTTCAGGGCGGCCCGTCGGCGCTTGGGAATAGGGATAGCAGTGCCTAAATTAGGACTGTGATCCCCTCTGAAAGGGCTGAAGAGAGAAAGAAGTTCCCGCTATTCATAAGGGTCTAGCCTGCGGCAGCTATTGGGCCTTCTTTCTTTTGCAGCTTCTGTCTACATTTAATTTTAACAGTTTTCGTTAGATCTAAGGGAAATTAAAGTGGAAGCATAAAAATAAAATAAAATAACAATTAAAAGGCATTCAATTTATCATTTATTTTACTAACGAAAAATAGAAAAATATGTAATGTTATCTAGTTTGTGAAGACGTCAATGGCAGCCATTAGTTGATGATTGTTAGGTATTCACTCGTATTTCTTTATTAGACACGTGTTGTTTTGTAGGTGCCACGTGTTTTATATAATGAACAAATCGTACTTCTATCTAAGAAACAACCTATCATATACATCTCTTCTCCTTCTATTCTCCAGCCCATTTACGTCCCACTGTTGGGCCCGGGTCTCCTCCACTTTGGGCGGGGTTATGGCCTGTGCGGCGCTGACCAGGCGTGTTGGCACGGAGTTTACTTTCAAGTTTTCCGTCTTTCACATAGTATGTTATCTATGTGCAATATCCCTTAGCTGAATTTTACAACACCATTGGGAGGAGATGGAGTGGTGATCCTTATATTCATAATACGTCACCACACGGAGGATAGGATATACATCATACACATAGATATTAGAAGATTCTGGTGTCGATTCTGTGTCCAAGAACGTAACTAAACTTAACTAAAAATTGATTTATTCCTGTCAAATCTCACTTTCTTATTCTGAAAGTCACAACTTCACTTAAATTAAGTTTGACAGGACCAAAATTAGTCAATCTATACAATTTAGTGATAATGCTATTCTGGTGTACATCATAAATGTCAAAAATTCACTTAATTTAGTGAGTTCTCGACTTATTTAGTCGGGATATGAGTAGGTGCCGACTTAAATTCACTAAATTTTATCATGGCTTTTTGAACATTAAAAATTGATTTTCTGATTAAATATTGAATAATAAATGTTTGTTAGCAAATAAAAAATATTTATAAATTAAAATTATACTTGATAAATTAAATATTGGCGCCAAAATTGAGGTTAAACAAAGCGCGAAAAACAGACGAATCACAGTCAAGTGCGGAGATTCGTAGAACTAATTATTTAGGTATTTCTTTGTTTACTTAATTTTTGTCGAAATAGTTTTGTAATTTACATACATAATATAATACGTATTTTTACTCAGCCATAGAATTCTAAGACATCATATATTATGTAAGTATACAAGTTATCGTAAAAATATTATAAACATATATAATTTAATACAAAGTGAACGATTTTGAGGTTAATGGCGTCTAATGATAAATATAACTTTTTTCCAGGTCATGCAGGGGAAAATAAATATCCAGTTGGTGGCCTAATGGAAAATTGTGGTCCAGTACCTATAAATGCAGTTGCTACCAATTATATTAAGTGAACTACAGGAAAAATCTAGAAATCTTTGGAACCATAGTTTGGAACATTGAAACTAGTGATAAAAAATGTGTATTTGTGTGTGTCTGCCTAAAGTTATGTAAATATCATTAAATAGTAGAAATAATAATTGTAGCCAGTCTTAAAACTATACCTACCAAATGGTGCTACTTGAACTGTGATACTTAATAAGGTTTCTAACAGTTTGAAGCTCTAGAACAGTGAGCTATATTTTTTATCAGTAGGTTTCTAAATTTATTATTAAAAATAACTAATGAAGAAATGAATAGAATCAGCCAAGCCAAGCCAGAGAGTTCAGTGGACCAACATTTATTTATATGTACTCGGAAAACATTCAGATTTATTTAGTAAAACATGTATTTAAACAAATATTGCATTTTTATTTGTATAATAAGTAAGTATTATGCCTCTTACTATATCAAAAAGTAATGTGTTATGCATATATGTACCTAATTTATTGGAATTCTTAACATTCTAATAATCCATATAGATTGTTTGTAAGAATTCATAGATACATAAATACTGTTTTGTAGCTTATAGCTAGATCAGAATACTTAACATATACAACTACATACTGAACTTAACACACTTTTATAAGTTATAAATAAAAGTAGAAATAAATTATTAGGTTCATTTAATATCTCTTGCATAATTATACACCACATGATATCACAAATTTTTATATGTTATAGTAACCACTAGCAGGCTTAGCTAAGTTAGAAATAAAGTATGTAATTTATTGGAATTCTTAACATTCTATTAATCTAAATATGTTTGTAAGAATTCATGGATATATGTTGCCCTTAAGAAAAGACTATGATGAATTAATTACTGTTGTGTAGCTTATAGATCAGAATACTTAACATATACAACTACATACTGAACTTAACACACTTTTATAAGTTATAAATAAAAGTAGAAATAAATTATTAGGTTCATTTAATATCTCTTGCATAATTATACACCACATGATATCACAAATTTTTATAAATACAGATTTTCATGTTTCCATAAATACACTTTTTGGCTTTTGTCATTGTTATCTTGATAATTATGAGTTTCCGTCATCAGTTTATGGTAGATGAGAAGTAAATATTTGCTTATAAGCATATTTTTCCATAGTTGCTGTAATTATTTACACTAAACACCTATTAAAATAAATAATTAACGAATTTAATTGTTTGTTTTTTGTATAAAGTAATCAAGGAAAGTAATATAGGCATACCACAGAGTAAAAGTAGTGCTAATCACTCCACAGATAACCTAAAAGATTTGATGCTCACTATGCTCATATCTAAGATGAGAAATACACTGAAATAAGGCCGCCAACTAATTAAATTATTAATAAATGTTCATAACAATGATGCAGAAATAGTTGTAAATATTTATAAATAACTATATTGCTCAAATAACGTTTGAAAAGGAATTTTATATTAGTTATTTTTTTATTCATTCATTCATTCGTTCACTATAAAAGGCATTTTTGTCTGTTAGTGGGCAGCTTTAAATGATTATGTCAAAATCAAATAAGTGCTGTCAACTAAAATTTTAAGTTTAATTTCTGTTTGAAACAGAATAGGTTTATCACTAAAACCAAACTAAAAATAGTTTATTTATGGTTAAGTTTAGTGAAGTTGGACTTGCACTGGAATCGACACCTCTATCACATTTCACGATAAAATTGTTTCTACAAAAATTATGAAACGATTTCAATAAAACGCACTATACTGATGTTGAATAAAATTATAGTCCAATGAAAAAGAACCACATTTCAATTATTTAATTATCTATGGGAATAATGCATTTTTCAGGATAAAAAGTAGCCTTTATATTAACATAGAATGGAAGCTGTTTATTGATGTCGTAATATCAAATTTAATTCAAATCTGTCAAGACGCTACTGTGGACAAATCCACAACTTCTAGATATCTAGAGATCTTTTGCAAGCCTTTCCTTTTTATTATTTTGGAAATTTGGCTTGATGATAGAAACTAGTTATCATAATAATTGGAATATGAGTAAGGGCTGTACAAGTTAGACGTCAAACTAAGACATTATTATCCTAAGTTATAAAAAGAAATGATATTTCATGTTGTTAAAATTATATTTTGGAAGTGAACTTGCTACATATTTTCATTGAACTTGCTACATATTAGATCTTATCTCCTTTGTCGTTGAAGACAACAATCAAAGTTTATATCGTAATATTTAACTTGGCTTTTACTGGAATAGGTATTGGCTTGAAGTGATTGCTTTATACTAATATGAGCTTATATCGTCTACGAAACCGATTTTGATGCGGGGTTTTTTAAATCATAGGGGGGTTCAAGAGGCTTTTGTATAATGTGTTAAGATTCAGTTTCTAAAATCCTCGCGTACGAAGTTGCGGGCTACAGCCAGTACCTAATAGAAGGGGCGTTCAATAAATACTTAGCCTACAAAAGTTTTAAAAAGTGACGATTTATTTTTCTACATAGTCTCCTTTTAACTCAATACACTTGGCAAGAACTCCGACAGATTCCGCTTAAAGAGCGCCAAACACGTCGCCGATATGGTCTCACGGTTACGCTTGTTGGCCAGTGTGAGCAAACGCGGCAACAATCGCGCTGACAGCTTTCTCATGCCCAGTTCTTCGTGGAGAATATGATCCACCGTTCCTTCTGCAATGCCCACAGTGTCAGCTATCTCGCGAACCTTCTTTCGGCGGTCTGCCAACACGAGATCGTGGATTTTTTTTGTATTTTCCTCCGTAGTAGTCGTTTTCGGGGCACCTGGGCGTGGCTCATAAAAAAACCGACTTGCAGCCACGAGCAAACTCGTTAAACCAATTCTGACGGTTGTCATCGAAGGAGAAGAGTCACCTTACACAGTATCCAAGCGATTTTTAATTTCACTGCGCGTTTTCCCTTCCAAAAATAAAAATCTAATCACCGAACGATACTGCTCTTTTTCCATTTTTGTTTAACTGACCGACACGTTCGCTTTCAAAAGCTATTGAAACAAAACTAATAGAGGTCATTGTTTAAAACTTTGACAGTAGGCTTTAAAAAGATTGCACTGTACTATGGTAATTTTTTTTTGTAATAGCAGTGCCATAGGGCGATGAGGCTAAGTACTTGTTGAATGACCCTCGTATATTAAATAGTAGTATAGTGAAAAATGTTGCAAAAACTGAGAAAATTTTCTAAATTCCACGCGGACGGAGTCGCGGGCAACAGCTAGTAAATAAATATTCACGGACATTTCACACAACGTCCTCTGATCCCAAGCTAAGCTCATATACTTGTGTTATGGGTAAATACATACTGATAATACATAGAAATATTCAGATGCAGAACAGATATTAGTATGACATTTATAAAGATCACACAAATGATTGTCCCGAGCGGGAATCAAACAACTCGACCAAGAGGACCGTCTAAGTTATCTCTAAGTTATAAGTATGGGGTAAATCGACGAAGATTCGTTCTGGTATCATTTCGTACGTGTTTAAGTACTTACTTGGTTTTAACTGTTCACAATGTAATGCATTTAAAGTTATTTGTCGCGTGTTACAGCAATATGACTGGATTGATGAGTTCTCAACCATTTATGCTCATACTCTGGTGCCTATTTAAGTTCAAGTTCTTTACTGCCTTATGGATATATATTTAAGGATCATGGTGGTTGACAATTTGGGAAATAATGTATCTTCCTTACCTATTATAAAACAAAGTCCCTATTTTTGTATGTATGTCTCTATATGAGCTAATATCTTTAAAAATATACAATGCATTTTGATGCGGTTTTCAGTAATGGGTAGAGTAGTTAAAGAGGATTGCCTTTTTGTGCAATTTGTTAAGATTTGGTTTATATTGTTGGGCTCAATAACTATAAACGCGAGTGAAATCGCGGGCATTGGCTAGTTGTGAATAATTTAACAAAGACAACATTTTATTACTTTTTAAAGGTTAGTAGGTACATACTAAAATGTGTTAACGTAAGAACTTCATTATTCATAGCGCTATAATTTGTATGTAAAGTTAAAATGAACTTTGTTTCTTGAAGGTTTTGTTCCACGTCAGTTTAGCTAAAATTTATAACATACCTAATTTCTAGAGTTTTCTAAATCGTCAAGGAGACGGTGTTAACATTTGATCCAATTATTAATTATGCATAATTAATAACTGGATCCGAACATTCGTACCAATAATTAGCTCTTTGCGGAATAAGTAATTTAAATAAATACTTTTCTTAATGATAAATACATTTCAAAATGTTAACACCGTCTCCTTGACGTTTTAGAAAACTCTAGAAATTATGTTTTCAATTTAAGCTAAACTCTGGCTAAATCGTACCGCATAGTAATGATATCAATCTCCTCCTCCTCTGCAGCCCATTTACGTCCCACTGTTGGGCACGGGCCTCCTCCACTTTGGGAGGGATTATGGTCTACTATGCCGCGCTGGTCAAGCGTGTAGGCACAGGGTTTATAGCGCGATTTAAAAAAACTGCACAACGCCATCTATTCAGCGGTATAGTAAACTTCTGTTTACTAAGGTTTGATTTTTAAATTTCACGCATACGAAGTCGCGGCAACAGCTAGTAGCGTATATTTGCGTAATATTTGCGGATTCACTCTGCAAAAAAATACAATGAACCTTTTGAACCTACGCATTTAGAAGATATGACACAGATTACGACCATTTTTGAGCATTAGCGACTTACGCTAGGGAATCTTGAAAGGTGTCCGATTGTTTGACCAAAAGTCATTTGGCAAAATGACACTTGACAAACAACGTTTGGCAAAACAATGAATGAATGAATGAATCCTTTATTTGCCGAAAATAGGTCATACAAGTTATTACATTATAATCCAAGTCACATTAGTTCGCTATTTTCTACCCATTAGGCATGCAAAAAATACTTGTAACATTTTGTCAATGTCAGTCATACAATTTTATAATTTAAAATATAGGTATAAAATGATATAAAGCAAATGTCTAATCTTAGTAAGTTTATGCTATTTTCATGGCCATGTCAAGTATATAAATTAAATTAGTAAAATTGGTATGTCAAATAGTAGGTCCACAACTATAGCACAAAAATTAATTAAATAAGTAAAATTAATAATAAATAAAAATAATCAAAACTAATCAAAAAACTAATTAACATATTTATAATTTAAAGATTCGTCTACAGTATAAAAACATTGTTTTATTAATAAGGCCTCCAACATTCTCTTAAATATACTGAGTTTTCGAACTTTCATGTCCTTCGGTATTTGATTATACACTGCAACTGCCATGCATAGAATATTCTTCTGCATAAGTGTAGTATAGTATAGTAGCTGATAGTGCCCGTAGTATTATGTTATCTCGTTGGTTCCTCGGCAACGATGCAAATGTTTGAAATAGCTCAGGGTTCGATTTCACAAAAAACAGCAGTTTCATAAATATACAGCGAGGGAATTCGCCTATTGATCCGATCATCTGATACTGATCATCACTTAAATTTACATTTTATAAATGATTACGCCAGAAGCGACTTTAGGGCATTTCTCCCATTATTAATGATTCATGATAATAACACAGAATAATACTATATTCTGTGGATGATAATGATACATTTAAAACAACTTAATTTACGAAACATATCATTTGGTGAAATGACAGAAAGGTCAATTGATATTTTGAATACTTAACACATTTGTCAAGTGTAGTGTTTGCTAATGGATCATTTGCTAATTAAGTTTTTGTAAGATGATACTTTTGTCAAATGTATCGTTTGCCAAATGATCATTTGGAGACACGTAATTTGTCAATGATCATATGTCAATAATTTTTTGGTCAATCATTAATCAATCATTAAATCAATAATTAAAATTTAATTTAATCAATAATTTAATCAATCAATAAAAAAAAATTTTTAGGATTTTCAAGCGTGTTTTTAAGTTTTAGAACTAAGTAGATTATTGGTTTTCTCAATCGGACTGGACCAAAGACACACGTTGACGCATCCTCAGTAGTGAAAAATCCGGACTACTTATGAATTATGACTCCGTCACACGACGTCGGACGCCTTTTGGTAAGTTTATCTTTACGCATCTAGAACAGGCGTGCAGAGCATTTGTTAAGCTTTAATAAAATATAGTCGTGAACTGGTTATGAGAATGTGTAGGTCGTTGTTAGGCCTGCTCTCTTACTACAAGTAATGCGATAAAGGAAGAGCAATAATGATAACAACTAACTATAACTAGAGGTGATCTCATTAGACTACAGCACAATTGTAGAGTTGTTCAAATTGAACAGACTTAACAGATAATTTGTTTGTTTAAATATTTTTATTGTTACAAAGCAAAATGAATTCACAAATGACATGCGTTCTGTTTGTTACGCTCGCTGTAATATACTTCTTTATGCAAGGTGAGTTGCTGTTTATTGTTACATACTGTTAAGTAGACCTAAATACTTACAACTATATTTCGGGACCTTTGAAGCCTATGTTTGAAGTAACTGCTGGTGGAATGCGTCTGGTTATAGACATTATTTATTATTAAGATGGGCTTCGTGCTCTAGTGGTTCATATAACAGACTGCCGTTCACGAGGTCGCGGGTTCAATTCATCATCATTTGTGAGATGTTTATAATTGTCATACAAATGTTTGTACTGCGTCTGGGTGTGTTCTATGTATTATAAAAGTGTAAGAAACTCGCCTTTTAGTTCCACAAATGTAACTAGATGGCGCTGTTTGTTATTTAAATCACGATATGGTTTCGTTCTGACGACATACTTATTTCATGCATAATGAATTGTAATGTCAACTCGTCTACTCACGTATCGCTTGTACTATTTGGGTTGCCATCAAATTCATTATTGATAGTAATAGTTTAGTTTACTTTTACTGTAATTTGGGTCGTTTTATTAATAAATTGATTGATTACTAATGATTACTTCTGATTTGAAGAATATTAATTCTACTCGATCGTCACGCCCTCTAACTACAAGTGTGTATTTATAAAAGAAAAGTAGTACCTATATGTAGTTTACCCGTAACTACCCATAACACAAGCATAGAAATATAGCTTACTTTGGGACCAGAGGACGTTTTGTCCATCCATCCATCAACCTTTCTCAGTCCACTGCTGGACATAGGCCTCCCGGTCCGCGGTTCTGCGCTAATTGCATCTAGAGGACGTTGTGTGAAATGTCAAAAAAAAATTTTTCTTATTAATTATAAATTTTAAGAATATTTTCCATGACATACCTACGTAAATTTTAGATGAACTTTCTTTTAGATGAACTTCTTTCTCCTCTCTCTCATATTTTAAACTTCTCTCTCTGTTCTGGTACTTTCCCTTCTTTATGGCGCAATGCTTATGTTCGCCCATTACCTAAAATTTAAAATCCCTGTCTTCCTCATCACTATCGTCCTATTTCTATTCTTCCCTTTATTTCTAAAGTGCTTGAGTCTTGTGTCTACCAACAGCTGTCGAAATTAATACACGGTAACAACTTTGTGTGCGGATGGTCCTCACACTATTTGGGTAACAGCTACGTTTTTTGTAAAGTTGGGCTGCAACGTCTAAAATATTCAGAGACAATGTGGAAGCTTACCTCTGGATATGTACGATCCTATGTCCAAGCCTGTCCAGCGCTGGGTACACCGCTGAAGTCTCGCCGGCCGGCACATAAAGTACTTGCTTGTAATAGTTTATTAATGATTTTATATATTAATTCCACTTTCCTCACGATTAAAACGTTTATACACACACACACCCCCGAATAATGTTTATATAGATTTGCACTCGCGATGGCTTTGTTGTACTTTTACGGTCTAATTCATAATGACTTATAGGAGGCTTAAAATTTCGTTAAAAGCGGATTGTCAAAAATTGTAATTCATAATAGTTATTTACGCTAAAACGTTCTTTATCTATCCGATAAAGTGACATTATTCCGACTACGGTCTTATTCGTAATGACTTATCAGAGGCTTAAAAGTTAGCTATAAGCAGATTGTCAAAAATCTAATTCATAATAGCTTTTTTACACTAAAGCGTTCTATAACTATCCCATAAAGTGACATTATTTTAAACAAGCTCCGACCCTACTTTAAGCCTATATTAGTGAAAAAAATGGCGTATATATTCATCAGCTGATTATTTATATTGACGTTTGCCCCGTCATTTGCAAAGGTGTTGTTCATAGAGTCACAATAATTAACCAAAAAGTTATTAAACTAACGAGGTTTTATATTATAGTGATACGTGCATAAATCACGATAAATATCCGACACGGAATTTGCTTAATTATACATGTCTTATGAACCCTGCAAAGCATTGCGGCATTAACAATCTTGTTAACAATCGGCGAAGAAAAGTGTACCGCTAAAGAAGTAAGATATTTTCTTTGGAAGATGAGGAATTCTGAAAGTGGTAGTTTACAATGCGATGGAGGACAATGAGCCCATTATAGAAGGGCTAATGGAACAGCCAATTAAAGTAAATGCAAACCATATGTGAGGTAGAAATGCCGCAATCTTGAAAACTTTTATTGCAAGGCCTTGTAATGAACAAAGTTCACCCTACTTGCAAGTAAATAAAACAAAATAAAATGATTGATTTAATAAATTTATTGTTTTTCATTTACCGAGTTACGGGCTATTTCTATTAAAGAAGAAATTCTTTAATAGAAATAGCCCGTAACTTGAACATCGAAGAACACCGGTGTGAGTGGCTTGGGGTGTAGATATTCTATTTTATATTTGAGTGATTCTTGCTCCAACTTAAAATTTTCAGATTTTTTATTCTCATCATAGCTATTATGTTTGTAGGTTTTGGACCCAGCGCTTGCGAATCTCAAGACATTAGTGGATCCAGCAAATCTGCAGGTGTTGGATGAGCTGGTGCCTCTACTGTATCATACATTAAAGATTACCTGATTTTCACTTTCCTGCTGTAGTTTATTTACTACAATAACACTTCTCGAATATTGTGTAAATTACAATGTTTGTTTATAAACGCTATGTCAAGTTTGACAACTAGTAAGATTTTTTTTTCTACCATCCATATTTCACCATGTTTCTACGAAATGGTAACATTCTGTAAATTAGAGACATTTTAGCTATCGGAAGTTTTTTAAACGAATATGAATTAGGATTTTTATCTGACATTTTTTATATTTTTAACTAATATAGGATTATGGTTTAATTTTTGATTATGCTGATCTTCATCATCTAGTTATTGATGTTTGCAAAGAAGTTGAAAAGAAAAGCCATTAAAATTGTTACATTCAATTATAATTCTTAAATATCAAGCCTTACAAATCCTACACAGTATTGGGATTGTTCATAATTTTTGACCTGCTGTTTTTATATTTTTTTTAGAAAATATAGACTATTTTAAGTAACTAATTTCAATATTATTGAAATATTCGCTATATAGATTTTTTTTAAATGCTTAAAGATATTATTTTAAATGTTGTGACGTCATCGTTATACGCAGTCTTTGTGTTGCCTTTTCCTGATACACTTAAGACAGATTGCAATACATCTTTTCAAAGTTGCCATGTTGAAATAATAGACCAATTTCAAATCCACCCCAGAGTAGTATATCCCTAAGAACGCCTTAACAATTTAAGTCCTTTATTTCAAGGGCAAATAGAGATCATTTCCTTTTTTGCTAATATAGCAAATTTTCCGAAAAAAAAATTGTGGATCATGATCAGAAACTCGATTCCCCGAAATGGTTTTCGGAAAAAGAGTTTAAAAAAAATATGAACAATGCCAATTGCGGTGATTGAAAGTCTTGCTTTTAATCCGCGCAGAAAAGTGAACGTTACGTTTACGAAACTACAAATTCTTGTTCTTATTTTATGGCTTTCCCTCTGTCCAGCCCATTTACGTCCCACTGTTGGGCACGGGCCTCCTCCACTTTGGGAGGAATTATGGTCTACTGTGCCACGCTGACCAGGCGTGTTGGCACAGGGTTTATTTTCGAGTTTTCCGTCTCTCACAGAAGATGTTATCTGCGTGCAATATCCCTTAGCTGACTCTTACAGCACCCTTGGATGGAGTAAGAGTGCTGTAAGAGTCAGCGGGTGGTGACACTTGTATCTTAATCCGTCACTACACGGAGAAATTTTTATGGCTTTGTAATTTGGAAGAAACATACCACCAAAATGATCCATAAAACTAAAATAACTAAGTGAGAAAATAAAAAATTATACTAAAAAGAAATAAATCAAGAAAAAAAAAATAAGAAGCAGAAAAACTAATGTAATGAATGAAAATCAAAACTAATAATAGTTTATAATAATAAGATTATTAACAAATAAGTTTGTTTACATTTACAAACAGCGTCAAAGATGCATTTTGTTAACTTGTATCAAAACCAGGGATAAAACTCATAACAAATTTGAATGGTAGAAAAATGCTACCATTCATATTTCACCATTTTGCTACAAAATGGCAACAAAGACATTTTATAGTTATCGGAAGTATAATAGACGAATATGAATAAGGATTTTTATCTGACATCTGATAAGCCTAAAAGACGTTTTAACTAATATAGGAATATGCCTTCAATAAGCGTTTCAATATGAATAAGACTGTTAAAGTTTTACGAATTTTCTTCTTATTATAACGTATTAACCCTTTTTTGAAATCCATTCGAATGTCAACGTCTTGACCGATGACGCAGTGTTGCCGCGAAAAAGATGCGGCTTGTGATTGGACGGAACGTATGGCGTGACATATACGCCCTGCCATTGGTTAACTCCCAACAATATCATAGAAAATTCCAGATCGTTGCAAATTAAAGCCCAACATATGATAAAAGGCGGGAAGATTTGAAATTCGAATAGAAATAGATTACGGTTACGAAACATTCCGCCCACCAAAATACACTTGTGTATTTTCTATTCAGGGAATAAACTAAAGAATAAATGTAATCTAAATTGATGAAGGCATTTGAACTAAAACTACTTAAATCTACTATAACGTATAATGAATTTTCAAGACTATGCGATTTGGTTAGGTTAAGGACAGAGCTTAGCTAATGGCCTAGTAAGTTGAGATCCATCCGCGGTACGCACTGTAGCGATACGTATGATTCCGTCCGGGCTAGGGTGTAGTTTTAGTACGCGTGCAAGAGGCCAATGTAATGGCATTACATTCTCAGTTTTTAAAATAACGACTGTTCCTATGTCAAGTGGCTTAGAATGTTTTGTCCACTTAGCGCGTTGAGTTAGAGTTTGAAGGTACTCGTTTTTCCAACGATTCCAAAAATCCTGTTGAAAACGCTGAATAAGTTGCCAACGATCAAGACGATGTATATTAATAGAAGTTAAGTCTTCATCAGGAACAGACGTTAACGGTTCCAGCGTTAAAAAATGACCAGGGGTCAGAACGCTTAAATCGTTGGGATCAGAGCTCAATGGACAGAGCGGTCGCGAATTAAGCATGGACTCAATTTGAACGAATACAGTTGTTAACTCTTCAAAAGTTAGAGCTTGATCACCTACGATACGGTAAAGATGCGTCTTAACGGCTTTTATTTGAATTTCCCAAACTCCACCAAAGTGAGGACTCGAAGGCGGATTGAAACGGAATTCGATGGTTTCACTTTGAGCGGCTGAGTGCATGAGTGAATTAAGTTGATTACTCGCGCCTTTGTAATTTGTACCACAATCAGAGTGTATTATACTGACTCTACCGCGACGGCCTACGAATCGACGAAGAGCGGCAAGAAACGCGTCAGCTGAGAGGTCAGAGACGGCTTCGAGGTGCACAGCCTTCGTGCTGAAGCAGACAAATAGACAAAGATAAGCTTTACCGATTTTAGCACCGCGATGTTTACCAAGTTTAATACGGAAAGGACCGCCGTAGTCAGTACCGACGATAGAGAACGGTTTTACTTGATTTACGCGAGTTGCAGGTAGATCACTCATGTACGGTTCGAGCGGAGTAGGTTTCAGTTTATAGCATTGCAAACACTTTGACAAACAATGACGAATAGCACGTTTAGGAGAGAGGATCCAGAATTGTTGTGTCAAAAGGTATTGCATCGTGTTAATACCGGGATGACAGTTTTCACGGTGAAAGGCTTCGATGATAAGGTACGTTAATCTAGAGTCGCGGGGAAGTAGAGCAGGGTGTTTATGTTCAAACTCGAGTCCGGATCGGACTAGCCGACCGCCCACCCTGAGAACTCCGTGGGAGTCCAGAAACGGGTTCAACTTACGCATTTGTTTTGATAAAAGGCTGTTAGATTGAATTTGATGAATGTCATTCGCAAAATGAGTTAATTGAACGTGCTTGACGATAGTCGTTAGCGCGTCACGAAGCTCTGAGCGTTTATGAATGGGAGAAGAGCAGCGTTTACGTCTATTACGAATGAAGTCTAAGAACTTTAGCCACACGCAAATAATGCGTTGGATTTTACGAATGGACGAATAACGGTCGAATAACAAGTCTATAAACGAGACGGTTAAGTCATCATGTGTGAAGAGCGCACGCAGCGTTCTCTCTTCACTTTCAAGAACGGTTTTGTCGGGAGCTTCATCTGAGCCTGTAGGCCAAGAGACAGACGGTTGGGATAGCCACTTAGGGCCCGCCCACCATAACCTATTGTCGGCAAGAGCTGACGGAAGCTGACCGCGGGAGACTACGTCCGCTGGGTTCTCTTCGGAGGCCACGTGACCCCAGCGAGCATCTGGAACGACGTCTAGAATGTGACCTACGCGATTCGCGACGAAGGTCTTCCAACGTGAAGGGTGAGATCGCAGCCACGCAAGCACTACCGTGGAGTCTGACCACGCGTAGATACCGGTACATGGAAACACAGGTAAGTATAAATCCTTAACGAATTTCAGCAGATCGGCGAGGAGGACAGCAGCGCACAACTCGAGCCGAGGTAATGACGTCGATTTTGTTGGAGCGACACGACCTTTGGAATACACAAAAGAGACTTTTACGTTGTCGTAGATATCAACTGTGACTAAGTAGATTACTGCGCCGTAACCGGTTTCAGAGCTGTCCGAAAAACCATGAATTTCACACGATTTTATGTCTTTTACAGACACACATCGAGGTATCTGCAACGATTTCAAAAGAGGGAGTTCTTCGAGGTAACGATGCCAGAAGTTTACGATTTTTTCAGGAGGATCTTCGTCCCATCCTACACCAAGGATCCAAAGGCGCTGGACGAGAACTTTTGCGACAATAGTTAACGGAGAAAGAAAGCCCAAGGGATCATATACACGCGCGAGCTCGCTGAGTATACTGCGCTTGGTACATTTTTTGTTTTGTGGAGTCACTGCGAAGAAGAAGCTATCACTAGATGGGTCCCATTTTAGACCCAAAACCTTAAGGGTGTAATTTTCTTTTGCGTCTAGAGTGACAGGGGCGGTTAAGCAATGCTCTAATGATAAGTCAGACAAAAGTTCGGGTGAATTGCTCGCCCATTTGCGAAGCTCAAAGTTCCCACGTTTAAGAAGAGCAATAATCTCTGATTTGGTTTCATGAGCGGTTTCGAGTGTGTCACAGCCGGTTGCGACATCGTCAATGTATAAGTCCCTGGATAAAACTTTACTAGCAAGAGGAAAGTCATTACCTTCGTCAGAAATCAGCTGTTTGATAGTACGGCATGCGAGGAACGGAGCGGAAGACACGCCATACGTAACCGTATTGAGCTGATATTCCTGAACGGGTTCGTCGGGATTAAAACGCCATAGAATACGTTGATAGTCGCGGTCGTCTTGCGTATAGAAATCATTCTATACATTTGTCGCATATCAGCAGTAAAAACCACGAAATGAATGCGAAAATTGAGAAGAATCCCGACTATATTCGTTTGAAGTTTAGGCCCTATTAGAAGCGAGTCATTAAGTGAGATGCCTCTGGCGTCTTTCGAAGAAGCATTGTAGACAACGCGAAGCTTAGTTGTAGCCGAATCAGGACGTAAAACACAGTGATGTGGAATGTAATATTTTCCTTTTCTTAACTCTTGGATAGGAACTAAGCTCATGTGACCACTATCTAAATAGTCCTTCATGAAATCGTTATACTGTTTGTGTAAATCTGGATTCTTAACGAGTCGACGTTCTAGCGAATTAAAACAACGAAAAGCGACATCACGGGAACCTGGAAAGTATTGAACGTTTTCTTCCTTAAAAGGTAAAGAAACCACGTATCTACCCGTTGAATCACGAGAATGTTGCGAGACGAATATCTCCTCACAGCGTTCGTCTTCAGGAGTTAAGCGTTTAGAAGTATCGAATGATTCTAACTCCCATAAGCGTCGAATATCTTCGTTTAATTGGTCGTCTTCTTTGATAAGAAATGATTGAATTTCTTCCTCTTTACAGCCAACACCTCCCAGAAGTAGCCAGCCGAACACAGAATTAAATGCAGAGGGTTGCATGGGACCACCGCTAACAGTACCAGGAAGCAAGAGCGAAGCAAACACCTCTGCGCCAAGAAGAAGATCGATAGGACCTGGCTGGTGACACTCTGGGTCAGCTAGCCGCAGGTCTTGCAGGTGATGCCACGATGATTTATCAATACGGGTGGATGGCATCCTGCCGCATATGGAAGGTAACGTGAATGCGTCGACGTTGAATAGAGGTTTACCATGAGCACCTACTTCGAGTCTGACTGTTCCTGAAACAGCAGAAGACGACTGGCCTAAGCCACGAACACGCCGAGAAGTGGGAGTACAATCTACACCCAAGCGTAGGGCAGCGCGTTCGGTGATGAAGTGTG